>CM053581.1:359264056-359304405 GCA_028627135.1 Pseudochirops cupreus | reverse complement strand
CTTCCTTCCTTCCTTCCTTCCTTCCTTCGTTCCCTCCTTTCCTTCTTGTCTCTTTCTTTCCAAAACCTTTAACCTGGTTCACTCTGAAGACCATAGATTGGACAACAATAGATCCCTGCCCAAGCTCTACTTAATGGCTATATTTTGGATGTTCCTGACTTAAAGTGAATGCCAGTGGTGACTGTTTTCTTTGAAACAGCAATCCTGAGGGTCTTCCCCTCCCAGCTTGATTTTTTAATTTTCTTTTTTTTCTAATTAAAGAGACCATCCCTTGACTCACTTCTTAAAGAGGCCTATTCACTGAATGGGCCTTACCTCATTCAAAGTGAGAACCTGAAAAGACCTTAGCCTGAAAGGGCCAGGGTCTCCCACTGCATCCTGGGTCATCTCCAGTCAACTTGGTAAGTATATGGCCACTATACCCAGATGGCCCTGGAGGAGAAAGTGAGGCTGGTGACCTTGCACATCCTTCTCTCACTCAAATCAAAGTCAATTGCAAGTCATATCATCATTTCCCCGATGTCATAGTTCTTTTTGAAAATGAAAAACAAACACAAAAGTGCCAAGCCCTAACAAACCACATTCTTCTTTTTGACAGAGAGTCTTATATCATTGATCCTCTAAGAACAGGAGATCAGCTTGGGCTCCCATCCCAAGAGTAAAAAAAAGGAATGTCAAATATAAGTAGAGACAGTATCAGGATGGGCCCTAAATAGTCCAGGACAAACAACTGAACTGTCTTTGCATTTGCCTAAATAGTAAACCTTAAGCAATGCCTGTTGACTGATGGGAGGGCCTGGTAATGACTGGTACCACCCAGTAGTCACACTGACCACTCTTAGGAGCAACTACTACATTCTCTCCTTTACCTGTATAAATTTGGTGAGAAGCAGAATCTAAAAGCAAGCAAAGCTTGGTATTATTCCAAGCCCAGGAAGTATATATGTTGGTGCTTAGTACTCCTAGGGGAGAACTGAGTCCAGAGAGGGATGAGTCTTTTGGTAGTGCTGCTTAAACAAAAGTTCTATGTAGTTTTCTATATCATTCCCATTGTGTTTTTCTCTTTTTTGAAAGGGACAATTAAGTTAAAATTAGAAGACACTTTATAGATCCCAGGGAGTGTCCTGTTCAAGATGGCACTCCAACAAACAGTGACTCAGAAATGGATACTTCCCAGAGTTTACTCTCCAGGGTTAGAACAGTAAGGAGACTAAAGTGGTAACTTAATGCCCTGACTTGTGGAGGTGGTATTTCTGGGAATGATATTGTAGCACAGCTATTTGTGACTTTGGATAAGCCCTGTTGGATGGCAAAGAGTCCTCAGGCAAATTTCACAATCAAATGCCCTCATATCATCACACATATACACAAAAATTGCAAGACCCCGAAGTCCACTTTTTCTTCCAGGGTCTGATGAATGATTTGACCCCTGGAAATTGTCTACCTTTGCTGAAACGACAGGGTTGAAAAGTCAATGCTTAGGAAGTCTAGCAGTGCTTCTGTTGTTAATTTAATTCTCTGTCCTTTAAATTTAGTTGCCTCATCTGTCAAATGGGGGAAATGATGACAAGGTAGCTCATGACTCTGTTGTAACCAATAAAAATAAGTAACTTCTCAAAGGGAAAGAATTATCAAAATGCTCTTTGATCAAGCAGAAAACAGACCCTCCCTAATTTCATGGCTGTTCCATTCAGAAAAGTGCTATATGCATTCTGGTATGCAAGCATGAATGAATTAATGAAAAGAAAATAGAAAATCAGAAATAAAATATTGCCAGATCTTCTTCCTTGATCTCCCAAAGGCTGCTGGAAGGGATAAATCCGCAAAGGTAACTTCAAGAAGGAGTTAGCCCTAAAAACTGGGAAGACTTAAAGATGGTTTCACTGGGGATATGGCATGTGGGATGAGCCTTGAAGGAAGATCAGTGCTCAGAGACCCACAGGTGCAGAGGGAATACATTCCAGACCTGGAGATGGCTTGTATAGACGCAACAAGGCAGGAAATAAATTATTGATGTAGAGTACATTAAGATGAGTAATTTATAAATTATCTGGAAAGGTAGGTTGGAGTCAGATTGTGAAGAATCTGTAGGCTGAAGTGTTTGTTTTTTATCTCAGAGGCTGCTGAGAGCCACTGAAGGTCTTTGAGCAGGGGAGTGACTTGTGCCTGTGGAGCATTATTGTGTGAAAAGGATTGATTATAGAGAGAAGAGACTGAAAACAAGACCAATTAGGAGGCTATTTGTAGAATTAGAGGTGGAAATGGCTTTGAACTCGATTTTGTCTGAGCCCCTCTCATTTTACAGATGAAGAAAATGAGCTCAAATAAGTTAAATTTATTCATTTGATAAACAAGTAATAATTAATAAATAATTATTGTGTGCTAGGTACTGTGGATACAAAAAAAAGGCAAAGAAAGTCCCTTCCCTCAAGGAGCTTACAATCTAATGGGGGAGACAAAAAACAAATATGTATGAAATAGGTTACAAAGAAAGATTTTGAAGAAAGATTTAAAATGCCAAAGGGTCTCTCTCCCTCGATGGCCAGACTTAGCTGGATGAAGCTAAAGAATTCTCAGACCCATCTCATTCACTCATTTCCCTATGGAAAAAGCCAGTTAGAGGTGGAAGGACAGCAGGTGGCAGCAGAGAGCAGCAGCAGTAGCTCAGCAGAACCAACCAGACTAAAGCTGTTGAACCCCAAACTCCTAGCCCAGACTGACCAGGAAAGGTGTGATCATATCTTCTAAGAACATGAGCAGCTCAGAAGCATTGGAATAGTGAGTTATTCCAACAACAAATGTTTTCTTGTCAAATACAATCCTCATAGCCTTCCACAAGTGCTCCCTGGTTCTGCCCTTCTGTGGGTATATGCCCTCCCTTACCAGTAGCCAGCCATCCGAGCAAGAGTGTATGACTACATTTATGGAGAGAGGAGAACTCTTATCACTTATTTTCATAGTCCATTTAATAAAATGCACTTAAAAAAAATTAATGTGTCCCCTGGTTGTCTGGTAAAGGGAAACACAATACTGGGGGACCATAAGATAAGGTTTTGAGTGGCTGTTGACCTGCAAAATACCTGGAACTTGGGGAAGCTTTCTGGGATCCATGTATTGTGTGTGGGGAAGAGGGACTGAGAGTTCTACAATTGCTTTAAAATAATTCATTCTGCATGTAATCCTTATCACCTTTTTAGATAATAATATGCCATAATATCAAACTGGATCTCAGTTTCTTCATCTGTAAAAAGAAGGGGATAAATCATATGACTTCCATCCCAGATCTAAATCTATGTTCCTATGATACTACCATAACTAAAGGCAAGTTATAACAGTTGTCGGTGATAAGATGACCGCCAAATACAAATTTCAATCCATGTAACACCCAGCTAAGTAGCAAAAAAGGTAATAGTTTTCCCAGAGGCAAACTGGGAAAGAAAAATCCCAGAAGTCCCTGTTTCTGAGACAGAGATACAGTATGTATTCTTCTTTTTTTTGAAAAATACTTCTGTTCCTTCTCTTGGTAAGTAGTAGTCGTCCCTAAAGAGAACAGCTGGGCCAGAGAGGCAGTCTTTCTTCCTCCAGTGGAATATTATTTTCCCCACTTTAGGACAAAACCTAAGAAGGTAGGTAGTGAATGAACTGAGAACCACTTGCTAAGCAAGAAAGTCAATAGCAATCAGAGAAATCTCTTTTTACAAAGAATCAGAATGTCTTGCTTTGGCTCAGGAGTCAAGCATGAATAAATGCAGAAATAAGGTGTGATATGTTTCTCTTAAACAGTTAAAGGAAACAGCATAAAAGAATGATCGTCCTCCTCATGGGAGCAGAATCCTAACCTCTGGGGTGGCTGGGTGGCACAGTGAATAGAGCACTGGTCCTGGAGTCAGAAGGACCCGAGTTCAAATCCGGCCTCAGACACTTAACATTCCCTAGCCATGTGACCTTGGGCAAGTCACTTAACCCCAGCTGCCCTGCCTTCTTCTATCTAAAAAGTAAAAAAAAAAAAATCCTAACCTCTACTCCCTTGCAAGTTAAGCTGATCTTTTTTTTTCTTAAGAGATACTAAGATCATCCTTGAGACTTGATTGGCTCAGGGGACTAAAAGTTTAGGCTGTTTACAGTATTCCCTGATTGGATAGAAAAAAACCACAAGGATTTAGAGGCACTCTCTCTGATGCCTGGCTGGTGGAAAATGATGAGAGAACTCAGGAGATAGAGCTTCCATCAACTGACTTAACTCGAGGTGCCCAAAACACACAACCTTGTTGGAAATCCTTCTCCTGCTCTGGCTCCTTTTGTTAACTGTTAAATGAGATAAAAGTATCTAATTTTGTTCCAGTAATTAACAAGGTGACTGGTTTGAGTCAGGCCCAGCCCAAAACACCTCACGTAGAAGATGAAACCATACATTTTAGTCATTTATTTTTCATTTTTGTTTTGTTTTATTTTGTTTCATTTTAAAGAAAAGCAACTTAGTGTAGTGGAGAGAGGGCTGACCTTGGAACCAGGAAAACCCGGGTTCATGTCCCTCCTCTGACACACACTGCTTGACCATGGGTCAGTCACCATCTCCCAAAGCTCTAAGCAAGTCTCTAGGAGTATATACTGCAGAACAAGGAACAATCTCCATTAATACAGGGAGTCTCTTTATCCATGAAATCAGTCTCTGTCTACTAAAATAAAAGAAAGGTATGTGTTTTCATTTTTAATAAATCATTACCAGCTTATCTGTCATATTTGACCTTATTTTTTCCAACTCTTTAATATTTACTTCATTTTCACGGTTGTACTGACTTGAAAACAAACAAAAAAAACCATTCGACAAGCATCATCATCTACCAGGCGCCAGGCAATGCATTAGGTATGGGGGAAACAAAGATAGAAAAACAAACCAATTTTTCCCAGCAAGATGGTGGAGTACAATCTTACTACTTGCATCACGCACTTTTTGGACCACCATCTGGTCTTCCCGCTGCTCGAGTTTCTCTCAGGCAAAGAGATATATAATGAAAAGGAATTGCTTCAAGGAAAATTGGACCTTCTTAGTGATACAAGCATGGTGGATTTTGCAATGGATGTGTATAAAAAACCTTTATTCTGATGATATTCCTCATGCTTTGCATGAGAAAAGAACTACTCTTGTTGCACAGCACTAAAACAGCTGCAGGCAGAAACTGAGCCAATTGTCAAGATGTTTGAAGATCCAGAAACAAATGCAATCTTCCAGGGATGGTTGGATGCTGTTTAACTACCTGGTTGACCAACATGGTTTTAGACAAGAATATTTAGACACACTCTACAAATAGGCAAAATTCTAGTATGAATGTGGCAGCTATTCAGGAGCAGCAGTATATCTCTACTCTTTTAGAGTGTTGGTTTCCTCAATTGATAAAAATGTTTTGAGTTCACTGTGGGGAAAACTAGCATCTGAAATTTTAATGCAGAATTGGGATGCCGCCATAGAAGACCTTACAGGATTGAAAGAGACCACAGATAATAATTCTGTCAGTTCTCTACTCCACTCCCTTCAGCAGAGAACATGACTGCTTCATTGGTCCCTATTTGTATTCTTCCACTACGTAAAAGGTCGAGACAACATTATCAATCTCTTTCTTTACCAACCACAGTATCTTAATGCAATTCAGACTACATGTCCACATATTCTCCACTATTTGACTACTGCAGTCATGACCAACAAAGATGTTCGAAAACGAAGACAGGTATTAAAAGACCTAGTCAAAGTTATTCAGCAGGAGTCCTACACATACAAAGATCCCATAACAGAGTTTGTTGAATGCTTGTATGTTAACTTGGACTTTGATGGTACCCAGAAAAAGTTAAGAGAGTGTGAATCAGTTCTTGTGAATGACTTTTTCCTGGTGGCTTGCCTTGAAGATTTCATTGAAAATGCTCGACTCTTCATATTTGAGACTTTCTGTTGCCTTCATCAATGTATCAGCATAAGCATGTTGGCAGATAAGTTGAACATGACTCCTGAAGAAGCTGAAAGATGGATTGTCAATTTGATTAGAAATGCTAGGCTTGATGCCAAGGTTGACTCCAAACTGGGTCATGTGGTTATGGGTAACAATGCAGTCTCAGCTTATCAGCAAGTGATTGAAAAGACTAAAAGCCTTTCTTTTCCAAGCCACATGCTGGCCATGAATATTGAGAAAACACTTAATCAGAATAGTAGATCAGAGGCTCCTAACTGGGCTACTCAAGACTCCAGTTTCTACTAAAATACTTTGGAAGAGGAACACAGTGAAGAATTCCCTCCTAAATAAATATATTAAACAAAATATTAAGTTCTAGAGAAAACCTGAAATATTGTGAATTTGAAAAAAATTGGCTATGTTTCACTTTAAAAAAAAGAAAAACAAACAAAAACAAACAATACTTATTCTCAAGGAGTTTTTATGCAATCTGGGAAAACAGGATGGATATATATATGTATATATATGAGATATATACACATATGGCATACATATGTGCATATATGAGAGATACGTGTATATATACATACATGTATACATATATACATATGAACATATATGACAGAGAGAGGAAGGGGCAGAGGAAGGCATCATGTACAGATAGAAGAAATACCAGAAATACAAGATATTTTAAGGAGAAATAGCAATCAAGAAAATTTTTTAAAAAGGTAAAGGACTGACATCTACAAAAATATTTATGTCAACTCTTTTTATGGTGGCAAAGAATTAGAAACTGAGGGGTTGCCCACCAATTGGAGAAAAGCTGAACAAGTTGTCATATATGATTGTAATGGAATTCTCTTGTGCTAATTGAGAAAAAAGGCAAAGATTTATATGCATAGATACAAAGTGAAGTGAGTAGAATCAGGAAAACATTGTAGATAGTATCATCAATATTGTAAAGATAATCAACTTCGACAGACTTAGTAATGCCGATTAATACAATGCTCCATCACAACTCTAAAGGACTCATGATGTAAAAATGCTACCTGTAGAGAGAGAATTTAAGGCATACTTTTCTTCCTTTATTGTTCTCTCTCCCTCATCATCCCACCCCCCTCCCCAAAACATGGCTAATGTGGAAATTTTAAACAAAAAAGGAGAGAGGGTAATAATGGAGATCAGGAAGGGCTTTAAGTAGAAAGTGATGCTTGAGCTGATTTGTAAAAGAAGTTTGAGGCTTGGGTTCCAATTTCAGTTCTGAGACATTGGTCAACTCAATTATCTCCTCTGGGCTTCAATATCTTCATATATCAAATGAGAAAGTTGGATTTGATCATTTCTAAGATTCTTTTAGTTTTTAAATCTAATTCATAGATGATCTTATAATTATATATATGTATATATATACATACACAAATTTGTGTATATATGTATAATGATATTCCATTAGCTCTTTTGCTTCCTTCATTCTATATCACCTCTTATAAGGCTTCCTAGGCTTTTCTGCATTCTTCATGTCCATCATTCCTTATAACATAATAATATCTCATAGCATTTATATACCACAATTCATTCAGTGATTTCCTATTCTCTAGGCACATAGTCTGTCATGGGATCACAGATTTAGAGTTGGAAGGAACCCCAGTGGCCATCTAGTCCAATTCCCCTCATTTTACAGATGAGAAAACTGAACCTCCAAGAGCTGAAGTGACTTGCTCACATTCATTTAAATAATGAGTGTCTGAAGCAGGATTTGAACTCAGGTGTTCTTGATTCTTAAGTTCAGAATTGTCAACTATTGAGCAGGAAAGTGATATGGTCAGAGCTTTGTTTCAGGAAAATCACTTTGGCTGCTGTGTGGACTAGAGCAGGAAGACTTGGATCTGGGAAGCCAATTAGGATGCTATGGTAATGCTATAGTTATAGGGGATGACATCTGAAGTAATGTGGTTGCTATGTGAATAGAGAGAAGGGCTAAGATGGAGGTAGAAATGGGAAGATTGGCAACTGACTGTATACGTGGGATGAGACAGAGCAAGGAGTTAAGGATGACACAGAGGTTATGAATAAAGGTCAAAAGAATGGCGCTGACTGATAAAAACAGTAAGTTTTGTAAGAAAGCTGGGTTTGGGGGTAAAGAGAACTTGTAAATTCAGTTTAGGACATGAGTTTAAGAAGTTTTTGAAACATCTGGTTTGAAATGTTGAATTTGTTGGTGATATAAGCCTGACTCTTAGGGAAAGACGGGCTCGATGTATAGAGCTATGAGTCATGGACATAGAGATTAATTAAGCCCAAAGGTGGTGTCCAAGAGACAGAAGGTAAAGAGAAGAGAGAAGAGGGCCCAGGTCAGAGCCTTGGGGAACACAGATAGGAAGAGAGCCAGGAGAGAGAAATGTTAGGAAAACCTATATAAGAGAGAGAAAACAGTCTTTGGCTTAATCTTAAGGTTGACAAAAGATAGCATTGGGTAAAGGGAGAAGCAAGTCCAAGAATTTGTATTTGTAGATGTGGATGTGGGAGTCAGGGTGAATGTTGGACTGGATAAACAACCAGTTCTAGAGGCGAGAAGCCCAGAAATCAGTACACAATGATATGAGTAAAAAATAGTAGAAATTATAATAGTTGAAACTTTATTATCTTACTCCCACTTCTGACATATAGTGGCTCTGTGACCCCAAATCACTTAACCCCTCAGCAACATGTTAGACAATAGTTGCAGATCTGCATTGGTGGAGTTTCCTTACCTATGAAATCAAGTTGGAGCCCCTCCCCCCCAAAAAAAGTATAAAGCACTTTAAGGCTTACAAAGCACTTACTTTACAACTATGTGAATTAAGTAGTACAAGTCTTATTAAAACTATTTATCGATGACAAAATTCAAACCTTGGAAAGTCATGACTTTTCCACAGGCTATGCCACACAGCCAGTAAGTATCAGAAACAGGATTTGAATCCAGGTTTTTCCTGATTTCTGTTCCAGTGATTTTGCCACTGGATCATAGTAATGATAAAATCATAGGATGCCCAAGGTCAAAGGCAAAAATTTTGTCTCTTGGATGCAATGGAAAATACAGAACCAGTCAGCAAACGCATCTAACAGGGTAATTAGATGCATCTAATAGGGTAGAACAGAGACTACCCTTGTGGTCCACAACACTTCTGAGTGCACCCAAACCAGGTTAAAATGCAATTGGGAGGTATCTGGCAAAAGGAACAAAAATACAATAACACATAGATAGTGTTAATATGCGGTTTTCTAAGTCTATATGTGGCCTTCAAGGATCCTGCCTTGATTTGAGTTTGCCATTGGGGCAGAAGCAAAGGATGTGCCCTAGTAGGTAACATCAGCTCAGTAAGTCAGCTAAGCCACCTGTCAGGGAGAGCAAAGGCTAAATTAGGGTTGTAGGCCAGAAGCAGCTGGTGGTCATCAGGCAGATCAGCTCATACATAGAGGTTCACAGGCAGGAATTTCCAAATGTCAATGCCAAAGGGTAATTGGCTTCACACAATTTGCTGGAGCTGGCCAGGGCTCCTGATCCTGCTTCATGAGCTGCACCTCTGTAGTCATGGGGTGTAGCCCTTCTCCCAGAGTCCTCATAACCCACAGCTATAAAGGAAGCTACCCAGAAAGGGACTCCAGGGTCAAAGGAACTCTTGGTGTCTTGCATACTTTGGGTTTTGATGCTATCAATACTTTAACACCTTTTCAGTACACCTAGGATTCTTGGTATCTCTGGTCTGTCTACTTCAGTGGTTCTCAACCTGTGGGTCGCTACCCCTTTGGGGGTCAAACGACCCTTTCACAGGGGTCACAAGGGTCGCCTAAGACCATGGGAAAATATATTTCGGATGGTCTTAGGAACCGATACACTGCTCCTCTATCTGTCTCCAGGCAGATACGCCCACATATGAGTATTAAAGGATGGCAGCATTAGGAAGGTTGAGAACCACTGGTCTACTTCCTATACCAATGCACATCGTGACTTTTCTATTTATTACTAGACATTCTTCATGGATTGCCTTAGACCAAAAAGAAAAAAAAAAAGGAAAAATTCATTAACTGGTAGAAAACTGTTTCTTAACAATTCTTTGTGGTCTTAACTAAGTTGGTCTTCAAATGATAAGGCAATATATAGGCCTGTACTTGAAGCCTGCCCTCTACCCCTACTGTACCTGCTCTGCCATCTGTAATCAAAGGAGCTTGAATGGTGACAAAAGAGGGAGATTAATAAAGGGATCCTTCCACTTCCAACACCCTTTCCGTCTCCAACCATCATAACGTGCAGCTCCAATGATCCATACCCACCTACCTTTATTCTCCAGTTAAGTGAGTTTGAGCAGGAGCAACCTGGGAGAAGGGACTGGAAAAGAAATACAAATCAGAACTGAAGTGATATTCTATTGAGAACCTTGAGGTGGATATATTCCACAAACTTGGATTCTTAGTATTCTGTTTGTCCTAGTCAATTCCACATTAATGCTTACCGTACTTATCTTTTCGATGGATTTTTTTATTGAGTTGAATTAGAAAGAAGGGAAAGGCAATTTTGAAACGTGCAGGACCTCATAAGACTTTCTAAA
This sequence comes from Pseudochirops cupreus, assembly GCA_028627135.1. Classification (NCBI taxonomy): domain Eukaryota; kingdom Metazoa; phylum Chordata; class Mammalia; order Diprotodontia; family Pseudocheiridae; genus Pseudochirops; species Pseudochirops cupreus. Next base: position 359,293,880 of record CM053581.1, on the reverse strand, counting down.
TTAAATAATTATATAATAATGGATAACATTACTTTAAGGCTTGCAAAACACTGTGAAAATCTCATTTGATCTTCACAACAACCTCAGGGCATATAGGTGCTATTATTGACTCCATTTGACAGATAAGGAAACTGAGGCAGGCAGGTTAAGTAACTTGCTCAGAATCACACAGCTACTAAGTGTCTGTGGCAGGATTTAAATTCAAGTCTTCCTGATACAAGAGCCAGAGCTCTAGCCACTGTGGCACCTAGCTTACGACTTCAGTGCAAAGGTGGACACAGGACAGGAGGGGGAAATTCTTGTTGGAAAATCTAGTTCAGGAGTAAGAAACAAGAGATGCGAGAAATTTGTAGACTATACAGAAGCCATTCATGGCTATATATCGTCAATGCTTTCTTCTAGAAAAGAGTCAGGAGATACTGGACATGGCAAGTCCCAAATAATACCTCCCCAAATAAAATTATTTTAACAGATACGAAATATTAGTTACTGAACTGAAAGTAACTTCCAACTCTTCCTTCTATGCAAATCCAAAACATTAAGTTGTTACAGCAAAGAACAAATCTCACACTAGAAGCAAGAATAAAAATAAGGAATGGTACATATTAAAAGCAACTCTTGTTTGACCTATTTAGGCAAACTATTGACAAAAAAAAAATTGGAAATGGATAAAAGAACAGATGCTGGCAATACTATTTCCATTTCCTAAGGAAGTTTAACTTGCCAAAGCTAGAGAACAAATGGTCCTAGAAACTACCTCAACCAGCAAACATAGATTTCATTAGGAAAATAAAAGGGTTAGGGAGCATAATTTTTGCCTGAGGGTATTTTATCACACTTTCTCCCTGATAGCTCCTAGGTAACTGTTCTCTTTGAAGGAAGGGCTCTGGGTCCAAAGCATGGTCTCCCAGCCTCAGACCTCCCTGCTGACACTTGACAAACACTTTCAGATCTTCTAGAAAGTTGACGTACTCCCGGTGCCCAAAGGCTGTGCTGGGCTCCATCAGTTCATCTGCAAACGTGCTGTCCAGCCCTCGGTCAGCCAGGAAGTCCGAGGGGTCACACAGGGCCCCGTCCAGGGAATCCACACTTTGTAGCCTTCCAGGCCGATTCCACGGTGGGCTGAAAGCTACTTTCCCTGACGCAGAAGCTGCCCCTTTCCTCTTCCTCCCGCCCGACCTGGTCCTCGGGACGGCGGCCGTGCAGCACAAGGCCTTCTTGGTACGGTCCTTCACACCCTCCATCACCAAGGTCGAGGTTGACCTAAATTCCGGCTCTGGCTGTCTTTGGGATGCTGTTGCTAATAATGAATGTGACCGTGATCCCCTCGCCAGCCGATCTCCGGATTAGGTTGGCTCCTGGCCCTTGCACGACGCATTCCCAAGCCCCGGGCATCTTGGGGACGGATTTGTGCTTCCGGATTGTCCCTCAGCTCTTTAATAACAACTGGCAGGAATTTGGCCAAGGCCTCACGCCGTATGCTAGGAGCACCCACCCACCGCCCCCCTCCTCCCCCGCACATGCGCGAAGACAGGCCGCTCGCGCTCCGGGGGTAGCCGCAGGAGGCGGAGGTGGGGCACGCGGACCCCTCCCCGCTGGCGACTCCTCCTCCCAGGAGCCCGGGGGTGGTGGCGGCCACCGAGGGACGAAGGGTCAGGGCCACGGGGCGCGAGAAGCGGACTGGGAGCCACCGCGGGTCCGACACTGGGTAAGTGAGATATCCCGATGGCCTCCCCTAAAAGAAACAAAGAAAACAATAAAAATTGTCTGTTAAATTTGATGACGTGCAGGCTCCGGGAGCCCCTTGAGCTCTCCTTGAATCTTCCCACTGAGGCCCTGGGCCTTTCATGGTGGCTCTGCCCAAGTCTTTAGCTAGCCTTCTAGTCCAGCATTTTCCCACCCTTGACCCTCCTGTTCCACCCTTGAACTGGCCCGGCCCACCACAGTCTGTGGTCTCCCTAGCCTCCAGCAACTTCTCACCCTTAATCACTCACTACTAGAGTCTGAACTCATCTGACTCCTGAAGACCCTCCCCAAACTCCTCCTCCAGACCACCCCCTAGATTCCTCCCACAACCTTTCTGTACATAAGACCCCATCTTCCCTTCATGTGGTATGAGAGAGCCATAGAATGACCTAGCACAGATTTGTTCTGTGTCAGACTTGCTCTGGCCCTGGGCAAGCATCACAGATATCTAGGCTCCTTAAGCGTCTACCCAATATGGCGAACTTTTAATGAACTTTTAATAAACTTTACTTTTCTTTGGCTGAGATAAGACTTGAGTCAAATTCATTCGGCAGGACCCAGCCTGTTGGTATTTAGGGGTCTCCAGAGCAATCCTAACCCCTGTCCCTCTTCATGGGTAACCACATCAAATTCTCCTGGGGAAGGATGATGGATTATGAGCTTGGGAAAATGAAAGCTTGCCAAGATACCCAGTTAAACAAAATTATCCAGCAGTATAAGGAGAAGCTTGGAATGGGGACTACAAACAGATGAAAATGGGAAAAGTTCCACACAGATTTTTAAAAAAGTTTTCCCCATCTGTTGCAGTCACACTTATACATTTGAATTGTAACACTATTGTTCTCGATGTGACACATGAATAAGTAGAAATGGTAGGAAAGGAAGGAAGGAAGGAAGGAAAGAAAAGAGGCAGAAAAAGAAAGAAAGAAAGGAAGGAAGAAAGGAAGGAGGAGGGAGGGAGGGAGAAAACTGGACTGTACCACTATAGATGGAGATTGTGCTCAGATAACACAAAATTGAAAGTTCTGAAATAATTATATTCTTGAAATATTTGGCAGAAGGGAAAATACCAGTCTCAGAAAACAAAACAAAACAAAACAAAACAAAACTTGGACCATATTATTACAAAAAAAAAGTAACTAAGAGAATATTAATAACTATGGATGAGGATGCATACCTGAGTAGCCTGTGATTTTACTGGTGTGGTTAAGGTAGGTAGGTGCCATGTGGAGAGAGTGCTGGGCCTGGAGTCTGGAAGACCTGAGTTCAGACATTTACTTGCTGTGTTATCCCTGGGTTAGTCACTTAATTGCTATCTGGCTCAGTTTCCTCATCTGCAAAATGGGAATCATGATAGCACCCACCTCCAGGGTTGTTGTGAAGATCAAAGGAGATAATATCTGTAAAGCACTTAGCACGGTGCCTGGCACATAGAAAGTATTTTGCACATACTTATTCCCTTCTCCTGTGATTATTCCTTCTGCAGCTGCAGATAGCAACCCCTCTCTAATGTAGGTCTTCAAGAAATTACCTAGAAACTTCAGTGTACTTTGAACAATTTGGTGATGAATATCTTTGTACCTAGCTAACTTAACTAGCTGATCCTTGGACACCAGACTTATAATAATAGATAAATAGTATAAGACTTTTACTTGAAGCTTGTCCATCTTGGTAGGACCTATAATAGTTTCTTAGCTTGGTCTTTGAGACCCCAGGGTCATGATTATACCACACTGAAGCATCAGGGTAGGATTTCACTGGAATCATAGTATTCATGAAAGGCTCCACAAGATGGGAGATGGGGCGAAATGGAAGAAACTTGGAAAGATGTACTTACTGATCCAGAGTGAAGGGAGTAGCCAAAGGAAGGATGTACACAGTGATCTCAAAACTATAAAAGAGAATAGTGCTAAAAGACACAAGAACTCAGATCAATGTTATGGCATCAGAGGAATTCATACTGAAATATACCATCATTCTCTTCATAGAATCCTTTAAAGTTAGGATAATGCATATAGTGTCAGTCATGGCCAGTGTGTCTATTTGTTTAACTATATATCCTTGTAATGGGGAGGGAATTAATTATAGGGTAATATCAATGCTCTTTTTAAAAGCAGAAATAAAGCATTTAACAATAATCATGCAAAGAAGCAATGGGTCCTTGAGGGATTCAGGAGCCTTGCAGCAATCAGCTCATGGTTTGGAAAGAGTAGATGCATAAATTTGAATTGAATGAAACATAGAAAAGCATTTGTTCAGTCAATCAGCTAATCAAATAACACGCATTAGTTGTTGTTCCATAATTTTTCAGTCATGTCTGACTCTTCATGACCCTATATGGGGTTTTCTTGGCAAAGATACTGGAGTGCATTCTCTAACTCATTTTACAGGTGAGGCAAATGGGGTTGAGTGATGTCTCTAGGATCATACAGCTAATCTGAGGCAAGATTTGAATTTATAAAGATGAGTCTTCCTGACTCCAGGAGCAGCCTCTCCACTGTACCACCCAGCTGCCCATGAATTTATTAAATGCTTCCTATTTCCTAGCATTATGCCAAGTTCTGAGCATTCAAAGGAAAATGAAAAAGTTCTTACCCTCAAGGGGTTTATATTCTGTTAGAGTAAACAATACATAAATTTATCAGTTAATGCAAAATTGTATAATTAAAAAAAGTAATTGATGGTGGTACAAGACTAGCATTCTAGGCAGATCAATGAAAAAAGTAAAAGCTGAGGCTTGAAGAAAGCTAATAAGTGTTTGAGGGTGGGACTTGAATTCAGGTCTTCCCAACTCCAGTTTCTGTGGTCTGTGCCATCTAGCTGCCTCAATTAAACATATCCAGAGAAGAAAATGAATTATCCAAGGTCACCCAGTGTCTAAAAGATGAGTCAAACCTAGATCTTCCTGATCTCAAGTTCAGAGTTCTAGCTCCTACACCAAACTACCTCTCAATCTACCTTATCATTATAAGGTATATCATTATAACTGCAAAAATATGTCATATAAATAGAAAGTAATTGAGGAGGGTAGGATACTAACACTTGAGGGATCAAGAAAACTTCCATGTAAAAGGTGACACTTGAGTTCAGCCGTGAAGGAAGCTAATAAGTTGTGAGGGAATCAAATTGTTAGCTTTAAACTATGGATTTTTTTGATGGGCCTGGGTCTTCACTAATGTGGATACTTCCCATAGGGATTCAGGTCACAACCTATGAACGCCCTCTCATTCTGAATCACTCTAGCCCATCCCATGTCAATACTCCAGAGAATGTCTGCCCAGTGTTCTGGGATATCTATCATTGATTGCTCACTCTTACCCCATGACTTTTCCACCTTTTGATCCTACTTTCCACTGAAGATGTCCTTTATGCTAATTCTCTTGTATCATTCTTTCTTGGGAAAATGTGGTAGCTCATAAAGTACCTTACCATTAATTTTTGGGTAATTTTCAACTTCAGTTCTTTGGAGAATGTAGTCATCTTTGACTCAAAGCCAAACAGCATCAAGGAGAGAACATTATTTTTAAAAAAAGATGAACTTTTGTTTTAGGGAGATATTGTGATTTAAAACTCTGTATAACTTATACAAATGCCTACAGCCTGTTTTCACCTTGTCATTCATTTCAGGATCCAGATTATTTTCTACATATACTCTGTCCTAAGATTTATGAACTGATTGGCTAGGTCTATGAGCTGTCTATCCTCCTGCAAATCATACTGTGAACAGTAGGGTATTCATCTACTTGGTTTTTTCCATGTGGATAGTTGAGTCAAACTCTTGTGAGTGGTTATGGATCTCACTTTGGAGCCTCAGCAGTGTTCTATGGCTTGATATACTTATTCCAGGGTTAATTAGGAGTGGAAGAATGTAGAGAATCTTCGTATTTGGAATGAATCCCATTTTGGTCTGGACTCTTTTTGGTCTGGACTCTGTGCTAGAAAACCTTGATAATTATTTCTTTATTATCCCAACAGGGTCAAATAAAAGAGAGGGACTTGAAAGGTGTGCTATATCCACATGATGAAAGAAAAGGAGAGAGTTGAGATGAATTATCTAGACAAGTCAAACCTTAAATCTTACAATCCCTTTCTTGTAATTATTTTGAGCAAATGTTAGATTAGGGTCTAAATAAGTGCTTCTGTTCTTTATTTTGCTCTACATTTGTAGACACAACCTTTATTAGAGGAATTTAAAACTTCTTGTCACATCTAATTTTAGATCTGCAAACCTCACAGTTTTCAAATGTGTAATCTCTTTAATAATGGCAGGATACTAGAAATAAAAAGCTCTTCATGCATCTGTACCAGATTCAGTAAGAAAGAATGAAGATTTTTTCCATAAAATGTCTGCATACAATTTCAGGCTTAGCCATAAAATTAGGAAGAACTGTAGACCGAGCTGTATACTCAAAATCTGATCAGCAGGAAGTAATCTTTTTACAGCATCACGTGAATGCTATGGCAGGTTTGCGATATTCAAAGCATAAGAGTTTCTGATGTTGATATATTGCCAAACCGAAGAATCTCAAAGTGACTTCAGAAGGATAAATCCACAGGAATAACTTCACCCACCTCTGACCTGGAATGTGACAGCTGGTTGGGTCAGCATAGCAACACCACCACACAAGAGTTTCAAACAGGATGCAAAGAAAATGATCTATCCCAATGAAAATAGGATGGCGGAGAGGATTTGCCCAAATTAGATTTCTGTCTAAGACCTTGGGATGAAAAAGGCCTGGTCTGCCAAGAAAGTTTTTAGCATTTATAGTCAGTTGACAAGCATTTAATAAGTGTTTGCCATGTGCCAGAGATTGTACTAAATGCTGGAGAGCATAAAGAATACACAGGCCCTTCCCTCCAGGAGTACAGATTCTAGTAGTGGAGACAAGCATGTCAGTCACTAGTTCCATACAAGATATACACAGAGTAGATGGAAGGCAATCTTAATGGATTCTGGAAGGAAGATGTGAAAGTATTCTATAGGAGGAGCTTTAGGAGTTGCAAAGCACTTTACATCTATTCTCTCATTTGATAATGACCAAAAATGGTCAGTAGCCTTCATAGACCCTGCTGATTCTCCAAAAAGGTACAATACATTTGCATTATTAATATTTCCTCCATCACTTTATTAAGTCTGGACAATCTACAGAACAGTAAATAGAGCCTTACTGTGGAGCTTTTGTTGATTTCTAAGATGTGAATGTTCACTCTGAAAATTTAACAGTTGGATTTCCTGGCGAGACTCTCGCTGGCTCACACGCCCCTGGGATCAGCCCACTATAGAGCAGCATTTGGAGCCTGGCAGCTGGTTGCAGGAGAGTATTGCTATAGCCAGACAAACTAAAATTTAAAACTCAAAGAATTTCTGTATTTTCCTGTCCCATTTTAAATTTGATAGAAGTTTAAAGAAATGTTATGAAAACATTCTAAAGAGGCTATCCATAATCACTTATAATATAATTTCTGTTAGGTGGGGCAGCTAGGCGGTACAGTGACTGGAATGCTGGGTCTGGAGTCAGGAAGACTCATCTTTGTGAGTTCAGAGAATGCCTCAGATGCTTCCTAGCTGTGTGATCCTGGGCAAGTCACTTCACCCTGTTTGCCTCAGTTTCCTCATTGTTCAAATGAGCTGGAAATAGCAAACCACTTCTTTGCCAAGAAAACTCCAGGTGGGTCATGAAGAGTCAGGCATGGCTGAAAATAACTCAATGACAAAAAAATTTCGGCTATCCTATAAATTTTAAATGGGCTATGCTTCCTCTTCAAATGCAGTGACATATATAGTAGCACTTTCTGGATTTAAATTGCTATATCATCCTCCTCCTCCTCCTCCTGCTCTTGTGCTCCTGCTCCTTCTTCTTATCACCATCATTATTGTTATTATTATTTTATCGTTATTATTATCATCATCCTGCCTGGTCTGTATCTGTGTCTCCTTTTCCCCCACCTCAGCTGTGCTTTGTTCCTGGTATCTGAGGAATTTTGAGCACTACCTGGGGAATAAAAAATGGAAGTCGTTATTCTGGCAAAGATTTGTTTTGATAATCAAATTAGAATTCTAAGCACCTCCTAATAATGACTGTCATCTGTAAAGCCCCTTAAAACCACTCTACATATATTCTCCTTTGGTCCTAACAACAGCCCCATGGGGTAGCTACTGGATGTATACTAGGATCACAAAGTCTAGGGCTATAGGGGACACCACAGGTCATCTAATCCAAGACCCTCATTTTATAGATGTATAGTTAAATGACTTATCTCAAAGTCACACATGTGGAAAGTGCCAGAGGAGAGATTTGACTCAAGGAGATTACCAGGTATTCTTAGCTTTATTTTACAGAGAAAAAGCAAAGAAACCCGAGATTCATAAAATTTAAGTGATTTGCTCAAGGTCACACAGCTAGTAAGTTTCAGGGGCAAGATTAAAATAGTCTAATTGATTCCATAGAGGTAACATGACATCATGGGCAGGAAGCTGGATCCAGAGTGAGGACTGTCTGGCTGAGAATCCTGCCTCTGAGCTATTCTGACTGTGTGACCTTAAGCAAGTCACAATGAGTAAACCTCTTGATGCCCCAAAACAATTAATTTTTTGTCAGGAAATCAGGGTTAAGTAACTTGCCCAGGGTCACACAGCTAGTAAGTGTCAAGTTTCCGAGGTCTGATTTGAACTCAGATTCTCCTGACTCCAGGGACAGTGCTCTATCCACCATACCACTTAGCTGCCCCCAAACCAACTTTCCAACACCTTAATTTGCAGAGAGGGTAATAATACTTGGTTAGTAGAGGGAATTGTCTCATCTGGGAGTTCTCAATATCAATACCATCATAGGTCCTGTCCCTGTTCCCTTCTCTCCTCCCCATCCTCACCTTCTTTCTTGATTCTGAGTCCAGTGTGCTGTCATTGGTGGAGAGTTTCCCCATCTTGGAGTTCCCCATGTTAATGACATTACAGGACCTGTCCTAAATTACTTTCTTGATTTCAAGTCCAGGGTGCTATATCCACTATACTTTGCTGCCCCTCATCTAATAAGATATTTAATAATAATAGCTAACATTTATATCAGGCACTGTGTACTTTACAAATATTATCTCATTTTATCCTCACACCAACCCTTGTTTTTACTCCCATTTAACAGATGATAAAACCGAGTCAGACAGAGAGATTAAGTGATATGTCCAACTTCACATAGCTAGTAAGTATCTGAGGTCAAATTTGAACTTAGGTCTTCCTGACTTTAGGTCCAGAGGTCATCCATCATCAGCTACCTTATTTAACCTAAAAGTGCTTCTTGAAAGGATTTCTTTATAGAGCATTCTTGGTGAGAAAAGCTTGAGTATGATTGATTCAGAGTCAGAAAGAACCTTGGAGGTCACCAAAACTGACCCCCTCATTTTTCAGATTAGGAAACTGAGAAGCTTGGTGACTTATAAAGTTCACATAGGTGGTAAAAAGTAGAACCATAATCTGTACCCAGATCATCTGACTCTTTGCACTGTGACCAGACTGAATTATACAGACTGTTCCCAAATTCTTAGTGCTGTTTTAAAGTTCTAATAGCTTCAAACCTCTGTACATTTCTTAGTTCTAATCACTTAAAATGGCACTAAGGCTTTTGGGACACCTTGTATTTCAAAATCTTGATGTTTGTGGCTTATGTAAGTGACCTAGAAACATCTCAATGGCTGCTTGGTTTTTACAGATCCCTTAATTAAAGATTTGAGCACCCCGGGGTTCTACTTGATGCAATACTCCTGTGGGGAAAGACCACCCTTTCCCTCCTAAGTGGGAATATATATATATATGCCTATAACTGAGGCACGTTGACTTTGCAGTAATTCTTGCCAGGACTGAAATATACTCACACTCTAAAGTTTTGCTCTTTAAATTGTGGCTATTAAGTTTCGTGGGTTATATTTATCACAGCACTTGGGAGCCCTCGAAAAAGGCTGAGAATCTCTGGTATGTTCACTCTTGCTGGAGTCCACAGAACTATGTCACTTGGAAGTACTTTGTATGAATTTTTGCCACATAAATCTATTCTATTTTTGTTACTGATCTTTTCCTGAAGGAGATGATTCCCCTGAACAGGACAATACCCAGTAGTTACCTCTTAGAAAATGATCAGTAATAGAAAGCGGTACTTTAGGGGATTTTGCAGATGGAAAAGTCTTATGGATACAGGGAACTCCTTATGACCTCAATGAAGGAAAGATTCAGTGGAAAGGATGTTGACTTTGATGTAGAAGATCTGAGTTTGAATCCTGGCTCAGACAGTTAGCTGTGGGACCTTGGGTAAGTCACTTGGCCTCTGTCTGCCTCAGTTTCCTCATCTGTAAAATGGAGGTAGTAATAGCACCTAGGGTTGTTCTGTGGGACAAGATAACAAATATAAAGCCGTTTGCAAACATCAAAGTGATATATAAATGTTAGCTATTATTAATGTTATTTTTAAATGGCATGCCCAAGGTCATACATGGAGTAGGTATGGAGGGACAGGTGTTGAGCTAAAGTCTTTTGTACCACCTGCTTTCTACACCAGTGCATTCTGGATCTCATAGACATGCGATCTCCAATTCAATTCGGTTCAGCAGGCTTTTAATAAGCACCTATTTTCTATGCACTAGAAATCACAATGGTGCTAGGATTACCAAAAAAATAAATAAATTAAACTCTCTTTGCCTTCAAGAAGCTTAGTTTATTTTTGGTCTGAAGGGTTGGAACATGGACAAAACGCAGTAAATACAAGATGATTTGAGGAGGTACACAGCATGAATAACTGGGGACCTTAGGGTGGCTTTGTGGAAGAGGTGGCGCCTGAGCTGAGTCTGGAGAAAGCTGGAGATGGGGAGGGAATGTATTTCAGACTTGGACAAATTCAAGGAGATGGGAGATCAAAGTTGAGTCTGGGGATGATTTATAGTCCAGTTTGATTGGAAGGTAGAGTGTTTGAAGGGAAATAATGTGAAATAACTTTATAAATGTAAGTTGGTACCAGGTTGTCAAAGCTAAGGCCTTTGTATTTTGTTATAGGGAAAATAAGGCATTAGCAAAGGTTTTTGATAAGAGGAGTGGCATGGTCAATTCTGTGATTTAGGAGGATAATTTTGACTTTTGTTTGTAGATTGTATTAGAGAGGAGTGTGACTGGTAGAGGGAGACTGATTTCTTTCTTCAATACTTCAATGAATATGCTTTTTCTGGTTATGCAATAATAGAGATTATAAATTATCCATACCTTTCCATCCTACAGCTATAGGGGCAACGCACAGGTAATCCCCATTTCAAAGCCCCTCTTACAACAGCTATATTTACTATTACTTTAGCTTTAAGAGCCAAATGGAATTGATAAAGACTTGTCAATTGGGGCTGGTAGTTCTTGAGAAAACTGAAAAAAAAGTTACAGAAAATGGTTTGAGAGAAATTATGAAGAAGACAGAGAAACAGAATGAGGAAAAACTTCTTTTCATGAGAGAACCTTCAACTGTTATTTTTTTAAATGAAGAAATGAAGAGAATTTCATAAGCAGTGAGTCTAGAAAAGACCTTTATATAAGTGATGGTTTATGAGAAGCTGAAGACATTGTTTTCCTGTCATGGCTATAGGCAATCTGGAGAAGACAAAGAGAAAGAATAGTCTTTATGAAGACAATTTATGTCTATTTTGTCTTTATGAAACTCTCATAAACTTTATCTTGTGAAGAAGATAAAGCGGAGTCTTATGAAGACCTTTTTTTCAAAATTCTAAATGCACTAAGATGTGTGAGACTGTGTTTTTACTTATAGTGGTGGTTTGAAATGCATCTGCCAGTGACCTTTCTCTTAGCTTAAATACTATAAAGAATTACTCCAGTCTTTGTTATTGATCTCACTGCTATTGAATTCTATATTTAACAAATTTGATAGTTATTTAATTCTAAAAGATTATATAATTAATAGAGAGAAAGAGAGCTATAATTAATTATGTATAAGCAAAGTTATTTCAGTTCATCAAATAAGGGATATTTTTCATGTGGGACAAATGAGATAACATGTAAAGACCTTTGCAAACCTTCAAGTGCTATATACTTACTAGCTCTTATTATCATGTTATTTTAAATGGCATGCCCAAGGTCATACATGTAGTAGGCATGGAGGTGGAAGTATTGAACCCGGATCTTCTAATTTCAAAGTCAGTTCTTTTTCCACTGTACCACCTGCATCCTACTCCAATATATTCTGCATCTCACCGCAGTGCATACTCCAGTTCAAGTCAGCTCAGCTCAACAGGCTTTTATTAAACACATATTTTCTATGCATACATTTGTATCACCTTAGAACTTAGGGTGATGAGGTTGAATATAGGAATGAGCTCAATAACAAGCTGAGGGGTGAGCTACAAATGTGAGGAACCCATCCCTGCTTATGTGTTGAGGCTCATCCTCTTAATTCTGCTATAATGTACATTTGTAAATTATATAACCACATAAATCTCTGTGGGATATATATGTATGTATGTAACATTACAGCTACACACATACACACACATCCCACATACACAAAGATCATATCCTAGTCATTCTGTAGTTACCTAAGAAACTCCTGACATCTTGGATCATGTCAAAAAATCCAAAGACTTCCCATTGCTTGCCTTTCTCTTATCTCTGTGTCTTTGCTTATTTCATCCCCATGCACAAAATCAACGCTGCCCACTTATTTCCCCTTTCCATCTCTTGAAATCCTTGCCTCCCTTTAAAGTCCAACTTGGGTTCCACCTACACATGACTGCCATAACTTCAAAGGATCATAGCTTTGAAAGGAGACTTAGGGATCATGGTGTCCATCCCCCTCAGTTTACAAATAAGGAAACTGAGACCCAGAGATGGGACATGACTCTTCTAAGATCTCACAGGCAGTTAAGTGGCAGATTTGGGACTTGAGCTTATAGTTTCTGATTCTTTCCATTATGCCACACTTATAGTATAGTTTCTCCTTCCCAGAGGTGATAATGACCATTTCTTCACCACATGGTCCGTAGCAATGTACCTGGCCCAGTGATTAAATTAAAAATATGTTTATTAAGTACCTACTATGCTCAATTTGTTGACTTAGTGGTGGGGATACAAAAACAAAACACAACACAAGGCAGTCTCTCTTCTAACAGAATTTACATTCTTCTTCTCTCCCCCAGAGTTCTCAAGTTAGAATGGCCCTTAAAAGCCATCAGGACCAAGCTCCACATTTTACAGATGTAACAGGGATGAGTGTATGTGCAGAGAGCCTCTAATGGCTACATGGGGACACTAGGGAGCTTTCTTCAGGAAGAGTTGTGATGATGTAGATAGAAAATGCCTTAGAGAGACTGTGGAGCACGTGTGGAATTTTTTGTTGGTTCTAGTTCTGTAGAAGAGGTTTTTTGATTGACTGCAAAAGCATTCAAAAAGTTCCATCAGTCTTAGTGTGGTCCATTTTTGTCCATTCACTCTTGCCTCAGCAGTCTTGGGAGATTTTGGAGAATTCTTTGCTCACAACATCTGTTGAGGCAGTGAAAGACAATACTTTCAGAGGAAAGGACTTTGTAACTTCCCTCTCTCCAACTTCCCCCACCCCTCATCTCCCACCAAAACCATGAGTCCCTGTGAAAGAATTTCACTCCTTGGCCACTTCATTTGTTCTTTTTCATTTTAGTTGAAGGAGATTGGAGTCTCCTACCTTGTGAGTTTAAAAAAAAATCAAGAGAATGCCTGTGTCTCAGCACTTCCCTGAGTTTGGGTTTTATAGCCAGTAAAACAATGATAAGTTAAGGAGCAAGGAGTAGTCTTGGGGTGACTTTCAGGACTCCTACCCAGTGGTACTTGTGACAAGGATTCAGCTTGCACCTTTGGACATGCACTTGGTGAGACCAGTGGTGTTTAGGAACTGGGCTAAGGTACCATCCCCCTCTGTGAAACCTTCCTGAAACTCCCAGGCATTGCTGTTCTCTCTCTTTTCCATTTACTTGGTATTATAATATTTTTATATGCAACATGTTGTCTCTCCTAGAATAATAATGATAATGACAAAAGCTAGCATTTATATTATAATATTATGAAGTTAGCAAAATGCTTTACAAAGGTTATCTCATTTGATTCTCATAACAATCCTAAGAAGTAGGTACTGTTATCACTTCTATTTACAGATGAAGAGACAAGGGAGTCAGAAAAAAGTTTAAAAGACTTACCTAAATTGCCTGAGGTCAAATTTGAACTTGGGTCTTTCTGACTGCAGTTTCAGAGCTCTAGACACCAGGCTACCTAATCGCCTTGAAAAAAGAAAAGATTAATCCTTGAAGGCAGAGACTGTTTCATTTTTCATTTTTTTACTCTGTATCCCCCTCCCATTTTATAGATTAGTGACTGTCACATTTATGTCATCTGTTATCATTGTTGTTTAAAATGTAGATTTTATGTAAATGGCTTCTAAAAGGTTTACTTTTGCTATTAGTCAGTTAGTGTTGTTTAAGTTTTGGTGACCCCATTTGGGGTTGTCTTGTCAAAGATACTAGAGTGGTTTGGCATTGCCTTCTTTAGCTCATTGTCTACCTGAAGAAACTGAGGTGTACAGGGTTATGTGATTTGCCCAGGGTCACTTAGTTGGTAAATATCTGAAGCCAGATTTGAAGTCACTAATATCTGTCTTCCTGACTCAGGGCTCAGCAGGCACTCTCTTCCACTTCACCACCTAGCTGCCCTGAAAGATTTGTTATGTGTACGTATTCTGAGCCAGGTCTAGTTCAGTCCAGTGATTCAGGCTTGGGATTAGAGACTGCAATGAGGCATGTGTGGACCATAAAATTCTATAAAAAATAACTTTCCTTATAATAAGATTAAAAAGGAAACAGTTCCTAAAGTTGAAAAGGGATACCCATTCAGATAAACTCTCCTCCGAATTCACTATGGCAACTGGGTAAGAAAGGCTTTTCTACAGAGACAAGCTTCAGGGGGCGAGAAAGCTGAATGAATGATGATTCTGAGAATGGACTCCTCATCCCCTTTGAAACACTGTTTCAAAAAAGGGGCTGTTTCTTCCACGCTAAAGCTAAGGCAGCTACTTTCTTTGACTGGAGAAAGGCATCAAGAGACATGAGGTATTTTTCAACTTTTATGAATCTTGAGTAGCATGTAAATCACATACTGATCGGGTACAGGCTCTGGAAACTCAGTCTCCCCTGAACTCTCCTTGAATTTTCCTGCTTGATCTAGTCTCTGGTATCTGCCTGAGGCTATAATCCTCTCTACCTGCCTTTCATTATCCTGTTTACCCTTAACTCAGCCCAGCCCTTCATTGTCCCTTACCTTCTTACCAGTTACCGTGGTCTTTTTGCCTCCTTCTCCCATCAAGATCCTCCCTAGACCCCTCCTCCAGTCACCCTGGACTACTTGGCCTAGATCCCTCCCACAGTCTTTCTGTATAGAAAATCCATCTAGTTTCCATGAAGCTGCTCAGATTCAATCTAGCCCACTTGTTAATACAAGAGTCACCAATGCTGAGATTCCTTAAGAGTCTAGCCAATATGGCGAATCTTTAATAAACCTTGTTTTTCTTTGGCTGAAAGAAGGCTTGGGTCAAATTCATTTGGGTAGGGCCATCCTGTCGCTATTTCAGGGTCCCAGCATCCCTAAGCCTCAGCAATACTATACAAAAGTAATAGGAATATGAATGTCATCCCCCTCCCCCCTACAAAAACTTGGAAATATGCTTCAGTTGAAGTTACAGCCCATTTTATTTCTAATGTCATTAATAGAGGATAAAATAACTGGATGGGGAAAATGGTATGGCAGGCATTTGCTAAAGCTGTGATAGAAGACTAGCCTCTTACAATGGTGTCACATGGTGAAATATGTCCTGGACTTGGAGTTCAAGTCTTGGTTAGCCCCCCTCCCTTTTATCTACCCCAATTAGCTCTTGGATAAGTTACTTAAAACATCTGAGCCTCAGTGTATTTGCAAAATGGGTGTAATACTTATCTCATGAAGCTGTTGTGAGTCTTAAATGAAAATTAAAGTCCTATATCAATGCAAGCTGGTATTATTTCCCCATCCATCTTTTTCTTCTTTAAAAAAATATGGTGCAGAGGGCTTTTATTAATGATTAAAATATTGGTGATGCTGTGCGCGTTTTACATCCCAATCATTTCTGGATACCCTCTCTTAGTCTCTGTGTCAGGAGGTTTTGCTTAGTTGTTGTTCTTAGTTAAAGGAGAAAGTTGGAGACGGGGATCATAAACAGAAAAATCAATAAAACTGTATTTTATTTTATGTTTTGTCTTTTTTTTTTTTTGGAGGAGGGAAGGCAGGGCAATTGGGGTTAAGTGACTTGTCTGAGGTCACATGGCTAGGAAGTATGTCAAGTGTTTGAGTCTGGATCTGAACCCAGGTCCTCCTGATTCCAGGGCTGGTGCTCTAGTCACTGTACCACCTAGCTTCCCCAAAATGTTTTTTTTTAATAACTTACATTATATTATATAGTATAACTGCCCATGTCCTAAGCTAAATGCGAGCTAAATGAAGACAAGATCATTGTCAAAAACCTATATTTGCCTCTCCTTTCCTCCCCTCCACCCCAGCATAACAAAATACTATATACACATTTAAACTTAAATGTGTACTGCTATATTGTATTACATTTCAATTTTTTTTAACCATGTCACTCTCCAGCTCAATATACCTCAGTGACTCCCTATTGCCTCTAGGACAGTGGTTCTCAACCTTCCTAATGCCGCGACCCTTTAATATAGTTCCTCATGTTGTGGTGATCCCCATACATAAAATTATTTTCGTTGCTACTTCATAACTGTAATTTTGCTACTGTTACGAATCGTTATGTAAATATCTGATATGCAGGATATATTTTCATTGTTACAAATTGAACATGACGCACAGGTTGAGAACCACTGGTCTAGGATAACATTAAATCTCTTTTTTAAATCTTTTACAGTATATAACTATCTGACTCCAGCCCACTCACTTAATTCCTCCTCCCATGATGTGCAGTCCAGCCAAACTAGCCTTTTCTCTGTTCTTTGGACACAACATCTCCCATCTCTTTGCCTTTGCATTGGCCATCCCTCCTGCCCACAACATATTCCTTCCTCTTACCTGCCTGTCTTCTTTCAAGAAACAGCTTCCCCATCCTCCCAGCTGCTAGCAGCCTTTCTTAGGAACCACCATAGATTGTAAGATCCTTGAGGGCAGGAACCATCTTTTGCCTCTTTTTGTATCCTCAGCACTTAGCACAGGGTCTGACATATAGTAGGCACTTAATAGTTTGTTGATTGGTTGATTTTTTAAATTACTTGGCACTTACTTGTATTTATTTTCTTTGGATAGACAGGTGGGACAATAGAGGATGTGTTGGGCTTAGAGTCCAGAAACCCTGAGTTGGAGTCCTTCTCCACACACTTCTAGCTCTGTGACCCAGGGCAAGTCATTTAACTTACTTTGAACTTGGAAGTCTCATCTATTAAATGAGGATATTAATACTACCTCTTTTGTAAGATTGTTAAGAGGATTGCGTGAGATAATAAGTCTCTTAAATCTTAAAACTGTAACTTAGTGCTAGCTGGTATTATCATTATCATCCTCATGTTTATATGCTTATATATTAACTTATTATTATATTAACTCAGATACTAGCAGTGTGACCCTGGGTAAGTCACTGAACCCTATTTGCCTCAGTTTCTTTATCTGTAAAATGAGTTGGAAAGGGAAATAACAACTGTTCTAGTATATTTGCCAAGAAAACCCCAAATGAGATCACAAAAAGTCAGACATCACTGAATATCGACTAAACAACAAGTATTAATTTCTTGTTTTCCATTTTCCAAGGTAAGCCTCTTTTGGGTAGGAGTCATGTCACTGATTGTATTTCTATCCTCAGTACTTAGCACAGTGCCTGGAACATTGTAAGTACTTAATAAACCCTTGTAGATTCATTGGTTTATAGAAATGGAGATAGGGAGAAGTCAAGTAGAGTATCCTCATAGACTCATGGGCTACTCAAAACATGTGCTAGTTAAGACTCAGAAATATTTTATGTTGTATACTCTTCTTTCTAAAGCTTTCAAGCTCTTCTTGCTGCCTTTCTCTTTGCTTTATTTATAGAAGCCTATATGGCGGTGTTTAGAATAGTTTCAGAGTGAGTTATGAATCCCAAATAGCAACGATTAATGCTTCTGATACTCACCTCCGCACGGACGTAAGCTGGGCAGCATAGTTTATGGCTGGTAAGCTACAAGTCAATTATCCGCTGTGATGATCTACTCTCTCTGGGTGAAGATTCGTTTTCCCTGTAAATTAATTCTTGAAACGTTGAACAGGGCATGTCATCGGTCTCATTACAAGCCCTCCCCCTACTTCTGCTCCCTCCCAGCATTTCTGTCATCTGGCTGCAGGTGTTTGCTTCTGAACAGGGAGTGCTGGGAGCTGAACACATTAAAGCATGACTTTACCCTTGGAAGTCATTCCATTCAAAGCTGGGGACTGGCCCCCTTCTTGCTTGCTGCTTGTATCGCTGGGGAAAGAGATTATTTACTGCCATTCCCTATATGAAAATGATTTCTGGTTTTGCTCTTATAGAAAGAGAAAACCTATCTGTGTCTCTCTTAACTTGATGTTTTTCTCTGAACTCTTCCTCTGGGAGAATTTCTCTTCCCAGATTTGCAATAATAGCTTAGGTTTTCATTGAGCTTTAAGGTTTTGAAACACTTAAAATTTATTACCTTATTTGATCATGACAATAACCCTGTGAGGTAGCTACTGTTAGCTTCCTCATTTCAGGAGGAAAATGAGGTGGAGAGGGATCAAGGGGCTTGCCCAGGGTCCTGCGCCCAGGTCCCTGTCTCACTGTAAAGTGAGACTAAAAAGATGGGTTGGAGCCAGGTAGTTGTGTACTTTAAAAGCTGAGAAGAAGAGATTAAATGTTATCCTACAGGCAGTGGGAGTCATTGGAGTTTATTGAGCAGGGCGGGTGACAGTGAAAAATGAAATGCAATACAATACAGCAGCACACATTTATTAAATGTGCATAATATGAAAAGTGTGTGAGGTGAGATCTGAACTGGGGCATTCCTGGTTAGAGGTCCAGCACTTTATCCACTATCCCCTTGGAAGCCTAGTTTTAGCCTTCCCAGCTCCTTTAATTCTCTTAGGAAAATGACAGCTTAAAAAAAATGCAACTAAGTTAAGGTGACTAGAGTTTTATCCTAGGGCACCAAAATTGAGAGGGCAAAATGGTTTAAAATGAGGAATGCTGAAAGACTGAGCAATCTTCGAACAAGTGAACATTTGCATTTTGACAGCATTTCATTTCCTTCAACAACTAGAAATAACCGAGCTTAGCATCTAATAAGCAAAAATGAACAGCTAAACTGGAAGATACCAGATGTCGTACTTCTTTTACTGCCCAGCCCATAATCCTGAATCCCATGTGAGCTCCTTTTCAGTGCAACCCAACTGCATCTAGCTCCATATCACTGCCGCCCCACCCCCAATTTTGGTGGTGACCTCCTTGACAGAGTTCAGAGTGTCCCACTGTGTCTCTCTTTGAGCTTTTGTTCCCTACCCATCCCACCCTCTGTTGAAATGGCATCCGTCATTAGTTGTATTTGTGGCAAGATCACATTGGCCTATGTGGGCCATCCTATGGGTCATTATCAGAGGTTTGCACTTGAAACTGATGAAGAGTCTTTTTGGCTGCAGAGCAGAAGGTTCAATGGACATTTGAAAGGAGAGACTACCCCCCTCTTCCCCTCTCTTCCCTTTCAGCTATGAATTGTGTCACGACTATTTTGAGCTGTTTCCCAAGAGGGAAATGCTTTATTCCTTCTTCCTTCCAGCCCCCATGTGGCCATAATTACGGAGCATCTAATGTACATGTTCTGCTCAGGCAAACCTAGGCATCATTTAGGCTGTCTCTTTTGGGTTTGTTGTTTCATGATCTTAGGTGCATTATTAGCAGGATATGACAGGCATAGAGGTGACCTTGTCAGTTTGAGGAATCTGGGAGTCTTTCAATAGTAGCAAGAGAGAAATCTGTGGCAACTATTCCCAAGACCTTGGAAGGAATGGTTACCAACAAAAGAAATGCCTCACATTCAGGTGTTTTATCAGCAGATATGTCATGGGAGTTTGGATAGTGGAAAGTCAAGGTGAAATACAAAATTCCTAATTAATAATCACAAAAACTGTTTTTTTTTTTAAAAATCAGGTTTGAGTATCAGATTCTCAGTAGATTTTAATAGAAGTTATAGGTTAAATTACTGAATTATATTTATTTCACTCTGTTAATACTTGCTGTGAATCCTTTGTGTTTATGATTTCTATGGTATTTAGGAATAATTACATGGCCCAGAACTGGTTTTATCACATGCTGATTTTTTTTTTAACTTTTCCCTTTCCAGATTAATCCTAGATGTAAGCCACAACTTAAGCTGTAAGTGAAATCTTGCTTTGGGTGCTAGAGTGGGGGTTTAATGAGTCAAAGAATGTGAGAATGAGATGTTTAGTCCCCTCCCAGGAGAGGCCAGGCTCCTCATTATTGAGTTCAGGACAAACCACATGCCTGAGCACAGAAATGGAGTGAATAAAGAACTCAGTCCCTGTGGCCGTTTTCATACTATGAATGGAGAGGCAATGTGAGGTAGTGGGTAGAGTTCTGCTCTCAGACTCGAGAAGACTTGGGTCTGAGTCTGCCTCTCACACATACTGACATCTCAGGCAAGTCTCTGACACAATAACTTTCACAACTGCATTTGTAGGGAAAATATCCTAGTGGGATTTTAGTACTTTATGAAGCAATAAATGAGGACCCCTCCAAAAAGACAACAAAAGCGAATTTTTTAGGTAAAATCTTATTTGTCTTGGTTGCCAACATTATTGGCTATCGCTTTATTTTTTATTTATTATTTAACATTATTTATATTTTTATTTCTTTATTTACTTTATATTCATGTAAATATATAATTATATAATATAAATATAATATAATATAATTCATATAAACATAATAATATTATTTATTTGTTAATATCCTTATTATTGGTTTACTGTATATACAACACAATGCTAGGTCCAATGGGTCATCAGAAAAGACATAAATTATCATCAGCCCTAGAAGAACTTTTAATCTGATAGGGAGAAACAATTGTTACTCTACCCAATGATCAAGAAGAATCAACACACTTTTTGTTGTTGTCGTTTGGTCTTTTCAGTCATGTCTGAATCTCTGTGACCCCAGTTGGGGTTTTCTTGGCAAAGATACTGGAGCAGTTTGCCATTTCCCTCCCTAGCCCATTTTACAGATGAGGAGACCGAGACAAACAGGGTTAAGTGATTTGCCTAGGGTCACAGTACTAGGAGGTATCTGAGGCAACATTTGAACCCAGGTCTTCCTGACTACAGGACTGGTGCTCTCTCCAGTATGCCACCCAGGCACTGAACACATTTGTGAAGTGCATTTTGTTGATTATTTTATTGTGGGTGGTAGAGTAAAAGTATCAGACTCTTTCTAAAAATTCCTTGCAGTCTTTTCAGTCCATAAACCTGCTTTACTAGTGGTCTGAGTCTTTTAATTCTGTTTAGGTTAAGCCCTAGTTGCCTAGTTAGCAAAAATTAATGAGGCATTAGTGGCTCCTTACTGCCTTCTAAGTAAAGTTCAGGTCAATTCTTTGGTTCCTGTCCTCTGTAAGTTTACGATTTACTAGTAGGTAAGACACTAAAGTAGTGAAGCTCCCTCTCACCTTGTAGCCTCTTCTCTAATTGATTGGTTCCTTCCAGATTCCCCATTTTAAGGAATGGCAGTCACATTGGCAGGCACTTCCCCAGGCAGTCAGATCTGCATTCCAGTCTGAGCTCCATTCTTGACTGGATTTTCTCCATCATGTTCCCCATGCTTCTCTTTTTATGTGTTGTCTCCTCTCATTAGAATATAAACTCCTTGAGGGCAGGGACTGCTTTTGTCTCTTTTTTGTATCCCCAGTGTTTAGCACTGTGTCTGAGTCTTGGATCTGTGATCCTAAGACTAAATCTTTGGAGGGAGGAGAGTGTGAATGAGTGGTGTGTATGTTACATTGGTATAATCTTTTTCCCACTTTGTTTTTTTATTTTGAACTTAACAAACACTAAATTTAAATGAACTTTTTTTTTCCGTATACTTTACGAAACAGAAAGAGAGAATTGTATGTGAAACTGTGAGTCTCTATTATGTAGAGCTTCCTTTCCTGAGATTAAATCTCATGTTAAATTCCAGCTGAGTTGGCTGGGCTTTTGATATTTGACAAGATGGAAATAGTGCAAACATCTTGGCAACAAGTAAAGGTGTGTGTTTTCTTGTTTTCTTGGCAACTGACAGATTAAGTTGCTTATGACACTGTAATATTTCGTTAAGAGCCTTTCCCTTCAGCCTATATTTATAATAGTAACCTTGGTTAGGCAGTGAATAAGCATTTTATTAAGTTGCTTAAAACATACCAGGCACTATGCTAAGTTCTGGGGAAACAACAACAACAAAAAAGACCAAAGGAATCCCTGTTCTCAAGGAACCCACAGGTTAATATGGAAGAGAATGAGCCCCCCACATCCCAAAAATAAATTTAAAAAAAAGTAAAAGAAAGAATGAGAAAAAAGAAAAAGTACAAACAAGTGTTTTGCAGGATCACTTAGGTGTAATCTCAAAGGAAATGTATTAAGATTAAGGAGGCCTAGAAAAGACTTCTTGTAGAAAGTGGGATGTTAACTGAGAATTGAGGGAAGCTAGGGAAGCTAAGAAGTTAAAAAGAGGAAAGGATGTCTTAGGTCCTCAAAGAGCTCAAAAAGTATTTTAAAAATCAATAAGATAGGTAGAGAAAAAAATTGGAAAAAGTAAATGATAGTGATACACAAAAATTATGAAAAAAAAGAGTCAACAGTTCAGTGAAGGAGGAACAAAAAAAAACACTGAAGAAAATTACACTTAAAAACAATATAGGCCAAATGTGAAAGATGTACAAAAATTCCCTGAAGAAAAGAACTCTTTAAAATGTAGAATCAGCCAAATGGAAAAAGAGGTACAAAAACTCAGTGAAGGAAATAACTCATTAAAAATTAGAATTGGGAAAGTGGACTCCTAGAGACATCAAGAAACAATAAAACAAAACCAAAAGAATGAAAAAATGGAAGAAAATTTGAAATATCTCATTGGAAAACAACTGACCTAGAAAATAAATCAAGGAGAAGCAATTTAAGAATTACTGGACTACCTGAAAGTCATAATCAGAAAAAGAGACTAGATACCAAGAAAAATTGCCCTGATATTCTAGAACCAGAAGGTTAAATAGAAATTGAAAGAATTCATTGATTGCCTCCTGAAAGACATTCCCCCAAGTTAAAACTCCCAAAAATATAGCCAAATTCCTGAGCTCCCAGGTCAAGGAGGAAATATTGTAAGCAATTTGAAAGAAACAATTCAAATATTGTGGAGCCATAGTCATGCTCACACAAGATTTAGTAGCTTCTACATTAAAGGGTCATTAAAGAAATATGATATTCTAGGGGACAAAGGAGCAAAGGTTATAACCAAGAATCACCTACCCAGCAAAAATAAGCATAGTCCTTTAGGAGAAAAATGGACATTCAGTGAAACAGAGGAATTTCAAGCATTCCTGATGTAAAGACCAGAACCAAGTACAAAATTTTACTTTCAAACAAAAGACTCAAGAGAAGCTTAAAAAGGTAAACAAGAAAGAGAAATCATAAGGATTCAATAAGGTTAAACTGTTTGCATTTCTATGTGGCAAGATTATACTTATAATCCACAAGAACTTTCTCATTATGGCAATTAGAAGGAGTATACATAGAGGGCAAGAGTGTGAGTTGAATATGGTGGGATGATATCTAAAAAAAAATTAAAGGGTGGGAGAGGAATATACTGGGAAAAAGGGAAAGGTAGAGGTAGAATGGGGCAAATTATCTCACATAAAAGAAGCACAAAAGAGCTTTTACAGTGGAGGGGATGATGGGGAAGGTGAATGGGAGCATTTGAAACTTCCTCTCATCAGAATTGACTCAAAGAGGGAATAACATACACACTCAGTTGGATATAGAAACTTAGGTTATCCTATAGGAAAGTAGGAGGGGAAGGAGATAAGAGAAGGGGGAAGGAGCTGATAGAAGGGAGGGAAAATTGGAGAAGGTAGTAGTTAGAAGAGAAAAACTTTAGAGGATAGACAGGGTGAAAGGAGAGAGAGAGTAGGGTAAACAGGGGAAGGGGGGTAGATTGAATATAGGGAAATATAGTTAGTGTTTCACAACATGACTATTATGGAAGTGTTTTTCATGACTACACATATATAACCTATATTGAATTGCTTGCTTTCTCAATGGGGGATGGGGGAAGGGAGAGAATTTGGAACTCAGAGTTTTAAAAATGAGTGTTAAAATTGTTTTTACATGTAACTGGGGAAAATCAATTACTAAATAAAAATTTTTTTAAAAAGATTGGAAAGATAGGAGGAGACCAGGCCATGAGTAGCTTTGAATGCTAAACAGAAGATTTTATATTTGATCCTGAAAGTGATAGGGAGCCCCTGGAGTGTATTGAATAGAGGTATGAATGGAAGATAACATGATCAGTTCTATACTTTACTGAGATCAATTTGATGACCTAATGGGACATGGATTGGAGTGGGGAAATTACTTGGTAGGAAGGGAGACCAATTTCACTAGTCCAGGCATGAGGTGATATGAGCCTTGTATTATTCCATTAGTGGAGATATGGTGGTGTATTTGAGAAATGTTACAAAGGTGAAATTAAAAAGACTGCAAAAAATGGATATGGAAAGTAAACGAGTAAAGAGTCAAAGATATCACCTAGGTTGAAGTCTGGGTTATTGACATGATGGTATTGTCCTCAGCAGTAATAGGGAAGTTTGGAAGGGGTAAGTTTTCTGGGGGAAAGAGAGTAAGATCAGTTTAGGACATGTTCTGCCAATTTAATGATATCTAATAGTAAGTTAGAGATGTGAGACTGAAGGTCAGCAGAGAGATTCATGCTGGATAAGTAGATCTGAGGATCATCTACATAGAAATGATAAATAAATACACAGGTGCTGTTGAGATGACCAAATGCAATAGTATAGAGAAGAGGTCCCAGGATTGAGCCCTGGGAAACCCCCAGCATTAATACATATGATCTAGATGAAGATCTGGGATGATAAAGCAATTCAACAGGTTGGAGGAGAGCTAGGATTGCAGAGTATCTCATAGAGAGGAGACTGTTAAAGAGAAGGGGGTGATTGACTGTGTCAGAAGCTCTAGAGGATAAAGACTGAGAAAAGTTCATTAGGCTTGGCAATTAAGAGAGTATTGGCAACTTAGGGGAGAGTGATTTCCATTCAGTAATAAGGTCAGAAGCCAGAATGTAGAAAATTAGGAAGAGAATGAGAGGAAAAGAAATGCTGGAATTGATTATAAACAGCCTTTTCTTGCTTTTTGTAAGATGTATCTAAGGATATGTGGGAACTCTGCTGGTTTGGATATTTCTCTACCAAGATGACAATGCATGAATTTAGAAGAGTGACATTATAAAATTAAATTTTCTAGTTTTAATTATTAAGCATTTTTTTGTTCACCCTCCCACTTCCCTTTCCTCTGTGGAGTGGGGGTAGGGGTGGGAAGAACAAAGACAAAACCCTTGTAGCATAAGTACAGTCAAACAAAACAAACCCCCATGTTGACAATGTCCAAAAACATATACCATTATATATGTTACTCTGTTACCTCTCTGTCAAGAGGTGGGTAAGCATTCTTTATTATCAATCATCTGGAATCATGATTAATCATTGATGTCTTTCAAAATAGATTTTTTTTTTTACAGTGTTTGTGTGATAGTATAAATCATTCTTCTGGTTCTGCACATTTTACTCTGTCTCAGTTCATACCAGTCTTCCCAGACTTTTCTGAAAGGATCTTTTTTCATTTTTTACAATATAACAAACAGTATTCCATTCATTCATATACCACAATTTGTTTGGTCATTCCACAACCGGAGTGTACTCTCCCTTAGTTTCTAGTTTTTTTTTTTTTTTGCCACCACAAAAGAACTATTATACATATTTTTGTACATATAAGACCTTTTTCTCTTTCTTTGATCTTCTTTTGGTATAGTCCTGGTGGTATTATTTCTGGGTAAGTGGGTATGCACAATTTAGTAATTTTGAGGGTATAGTTCCCAATTGTCCAGGACAGCTGTAGTGATTCATAGCCATTTTTTGAAAAAGTGGGCTTGCAATCTACATGCTATAATTGTTTTCCATGTTTGGTTTTCTTTCTTTTTTCCCATTGTTCACTCCATTGGTTACAACCCTTCTAAACAACCAGACTAATGTCCAGTGTGAAAGTATTTGCAGATCCTATACTTGATTGTATGCCACCATGGGCCGGGGTGGGGGGGGGGGAAGAGAGAGGGGAGAAAATTTGAAACTCAAGGGACTGTGGAACCGAATTTTGTAAACTAGAAGTAAGTAAATAAATAAATTTTAAAAAAAAGAAAAGCAGGCTTGTGCCTACAATGCAGAGGATAGTATTAATATTTTATTCTGTGTATATTTTATATGGGGCAGCTAGGTGGCACAGTGGATAGTTCACTGAGCCTGGAGTCAGAAAGACTCTTCTTAGTGAGTTCAAACTCAGTCTCAGACATTTACTAGCTGTGTGACCCTGGGCAAGTCACTTAACCCTGTTGGCCTCAGTTGTTTAATCTGTAAAATAAGTTGAAGAAGGAAATGGAAAATACTCCAGTATCTTTTCCAAGCAACCCCTAACGATGGTCATGGAGAGTTGGATAGGACTGAAAAAAAAGACTATCATCTATCTACCTATCTATTGCTCTGCATGTATATATGTGTATATATTAATGCAATAGATGTATCTGTATGTATGTATATATGCACATATACATACATGCACATATAAATGCATATACATCTATATAGATATACATATATAGATGCATCCATATAGATATGATTTTGTAATGATGATTTTTCACTAATTCAAGCTGACCCTCAGATTCATTAAGTCTGAATTAGTGAGATTTCAAATGATGTGGATCAATGGTAAATTCAGTGTTTATGTGTCAAACATGGGAATAGTTAGTGAGTAAATCAGAGGTCCGGATTTTCCAGCAACAGCCGCTGATGGAGGTGGAGAGATAGGGAGTCTACAGATCATATAGACCAAGGAGGCTTTTTCCTAGAGAGCTCCCAGCAGGGTGGTCCTCAGCACTGGGTGAGAATACCTTTTTGGCAGGAGGGCAGCCCTACATGGCTGTGCTTTTATTTTATTTTGACCAGGATTCCTTTCTCCTTCTATTCTGAGTTCAGAATAATAGTTGTACTTTATAGAGCACTAAGTGGTTTACTCTTCACAACCCTGTAGCATAATAAGCACTTAATAAGTTCTTATGGACTAGCTAACCTTCACCCCTCTGAGCCTTCGTTTCCTCATGTGCCAAACAAAGCAGTTGGGTTTCTAGATCTAGCTCTAAATCTATGTTCCTATGATGGGAGAAGCTCTCCTTAACTGCATAATAATTTGTGAAATATCTTAGATACACTAGCCCATTGAACTCTTGAAACAGCTCTATTAAGGCAGGATATAGGTTTTATGGCCTTTTTGCAAATGAGAGAACTGAAGATTCCTGAGGCTGTGATTTGCCTATGGCCACACAGCTTAAAAGGTTTGGAGGAAGGATTTGAATCCAGGTGACTTCTTGCCCCAGGTTCACCTCGGAAACTCTAGGCCATGCTACCTTCTGTTCATAGGACCACTACAATAAACCGGATACCAATACTAAACAAACAAACAAACAAAAAACAAAGTTAAGTTTACTAGTTGGGCATAGTGGATAGAGCACTGGGTCAAGAGTCAGGAAGACATGAGTTCAAATCCAGCTTCAGTCGCTTCCTAGTTGTGTGACCCTGGGCAAGTCACTTAACCCCTGTATGATAAAGTTTCTTCAGCTATAAAGTGGGGATAATAACAGTACCTACCCCTCAGGTTTGTTGTTAGGATCAAATGTGATAGTATAACATCGGGCACTTAGCCGGTTCTTTGTAAACACTTATTCCTTTTCCTTCCCCACATTTGCTGAGAGGGGCAACAATGAACAGATACTGTCAGTAGGACTTATGTTGTCATGTATCAGTTAAATACCTGAAGGGGCTATCAATTGAGTGCATTTTTGCTTCAGCCATCTACCAAGAGTAATGCCAAACTAAAGAAACTATATACATGTGATTATTCTCAATGAAGTTTTTATTTATTTTCCTTATTTATCAGGAGCAGTGTATTTCTAATTTCTATCAGTGCATTTGTCTGTTTATAGTGAAAGACTTAAGTCTAACTATCCACATATAAAAACAAAGTGGATGAAAACTGTTTATTGCTCTATGATGTACTAATGAGGAAGGAAATCCGTTAAATGATTCTACCAATACACATATTTTGAATAGCTTCTGCAGCTAGACAATGAACTGATCTAGAGTTAAATTACAATCACAGAATCATAGAATTTTAGAGTTGGAAGGGCTTGCAAGCCATCACACCCAACCTATACATGAAAGGAATCCTCATTATGTCATACCCAATACATATCTAACCTCTATTTAAAGATATCCAAGGCAGTAGAATCGACCACCTCACAAAACAACCTTTTCCATTTTTGTATGATTCTAATTGTTAGGATGTTTTCCCCGATGTCAAACTTAAGATTGTTTAGAAATTATCTAGTTCTTTCAATGATTCCAAACTTGTCACTCCTGCAAAGATCTATATTAAAGAAAAAAATCCATATTAAAGAAAATATATGGCACAAAGTCTCTCCCACTCATGCTATGACTTCCAATCAAGAAACAGGACAACATTAGAATAAAAATTGCATATAACCCCAATGGTTAATGTAAAGATTAGTGAGGGATATATGCAAGTAGCAACTTTTAACTTACGTTGCTGACTAACTGACTTTTGTTTAAGAACTGTCGTGAAAGATAGCGTAGAGAATATGAATAACCAGAAAAGGTGGAAGGCCTATTGAGTAGCCAGAACTAGATAAAGTCCAAGGGTACTATTGACACCCTACAGTTTAGAATCAGGAAAAAGTCTGGAATAGGGAGGACAGAGCCTGTAGTGAGGACTCTGAAAGAGTTGAACCAAGATTTCATTGAATAGGACTTTAGACCCAGACTGGCTGAAGGAATACCCAGATTGATGAAATCCCAGAGGAAGAGAGAGAACAGGCATTTATTAAGTACCTACTTACTGTGCGCCAGGCATTGTGCTAAGCACGTAACAAGTATTGTCTTATTTTATCTTCCTAGCAACCCTGTGAGGTAGGTGCTGTTATCCCCATTGTATAGGTGAAGAAACAGGGTCATACAGCTGGTAAGTGTCTGAGGCTGAAGACATCAAAATTAACACAAGCATTCCAGAAATCTTTTCAAAGTTTATTCTAATGTTTAGAACAATTATTGTAAACATAATAGTTTCTCATCTATTTTTTTTTAAAGTTACTGAAAAGTAAGCATATCTTCTGAAAAGTAAAATATCTTCTAAAGAGCATAATGCCAGTTGTTATTCCATCATTTCAGTTGTGCCTGACTCTTCATGAACCCAGCTGGGGTTTGCTTGGCAGAGATACTGGAGTGACATTTACTTCTCCAGCTCATTTTACAGATGAGGAAACTAAGGCAAACAGGGTGAAATGACTTGCCCAAGGTCACACAGCTAGTGAGTTTCTGAGGTCGGATTTGAACTTATGAAGATCAGTCTTCCTAACTTCAGGCCTGGTACTCTATCCACTTGGGTTCAGTTCCTGCCTTTGACCTATACTGGTGTGTGACGATAGCAAGTCACGTAACATAATAATTAATAGTAGGAGTTGTAGTAGTAGAGTAGTAGTAATAGTAGTTGTAATAGTAGTAGGAAGAGTTGTAATAGTAGTAATAGTAGTAGTTGTAGTAGTAGTAATAGTAGTAGTAGTAGTAGTAATAGTAGTAGTAGTAGTAGTAGTTGTAGTAGTAGTAATAG
>CM053581.1:359246309-359263556 GCA_028627135.1 Pseudochirops cupreus | reverse complement strand
TAGTAATAGTAGTAGTTGTAGTAGTAGTAATAGTAGTAGTAACAGTTGTAGTAGTTATCATAGTGAGAACAGTTTTATTTTTGTAGTACTTTAAGATTTGGGAAGTCCTTTACAAATATTATCTCATTTTATCCTCACAACAGCCATAGGAATTAAATACCATTAAATACTATTACAGAGAAGGACATGGAGACAGACAAATTAAGGCAGCTAGTAATTATCTGAGGACAGATCTGAAAGTAAGTCTGCTTAGACTTCATTCCAGGACTCTATCCATTGATCTACCTACCTGCCTCTCGGTGTCCTCAGGTAGGAATGTCCTTCAGGTGTCCTTCAGGTGCCTTAGACAAATAGTCGTCAGAAGTACATTGGGAAGCAGAGTCTCCTTACCAGGAGACTTTACACTAATGAAGCTGAATGTTCAGACAAGGGCAAGAACTTTAATAGGATTTTTCCCCATATGAAACCCTTACCCCTTTCTTTCTTAAATAATTTCAAAGGGCTTAAAATCGAAAGGTGACAGGATCATAGATTCAGAGATAGAAGGGTCACCACCTGGTCCAGCCTTTCATTTTATAGATAAGGAGTCTGAGGTCCAGAGAGGTGAAATATAATCCGTGAGACGCAAGGTCACAGAGTGTAAGCGTTGAAGGACCGTGAGCTCTCAGTCCAGAGTATGTGTTACTGCCACTGAACCCTTTCATATATTGTGTAGTTGAGTCATTTAATTTAAGAAACTAAAAATACTCAGGTTTTTTTTTTATGTTTCCTTTTTTAATGACTGCCACGAATAGGAGTACAAGTAGCTCAAATTTCTAAAGTCTTTCAATTTCTTTTTACTCCCTACCTGTTGAGAATAAATTACGCCTTGGGGTAATCTAGGCTGTCCTACTGACCTTTGATCACTAGGTGTCACCCCTAACCTAGTATTTTATCCTGATTCTGATGAGTTCAAAATGCATTCAAACCTTCAGTCAATTCTTAATGAGCTGATCCTGGATTTATGAGTCTGTGAATTATCCAAAGAAAATACTCATCTGGGGCTTATTTCCTTTTCCCAGACATCATGTTTCTGGGCCATAGAGCCTGGCTTTCAGATGAAGTGTGCACAAGAAACCAATTTTAGGCAGATTCACAGCCTACTTGGAGTTGGAAAGAGGCTTGGAGAAGATTGAGATCCAGCTGCTTCTCAGCAGAAATTTCCTCTAGACTTCTTGAAAGGCAATATGGTCAAGGTGGTAGACAGCTGGCCTCAGAGCCAGGAAGATCTGGGTTCAAGCCCTTTCTCTGGCACCTACTGACTGTGTGATCCTGGTCCAGCCACTTTACTGAGGAAGTACCATCCTAAGGGATTTCCTCACTGGGGAGTTCCTTACACTGATAAAATCATAGGTCCAAGTCCCTTCCTGTCCATCTTTAGGCATGCAATTCAGGTCATTATTTCCACTCCCTCATCATCTTCAAATTAGACTGTACCCCTAGAATCGCCTTGGGCCGATGGGACAATTATGGCCTTATCTGGCTCTGATCCTAGCCTCTGAAGCACTTCCTAGACCTCTCCAGTCATGTCATTCTGGGGATGGCCCCATCCCCGTCATTTTTCCAGTTCCCCTTCATATGTTGACTTCTCCCTCAGAATGTAATCATAGTAATAGCTAGCAGTTATAGAACACTTGGAGGTTTAAGAAGCACTTTGCAAATATTATCTCATTTTATGCTCAGAACAACCTACAAGGAGTGTGGTATTATTATTCCTAGGGTCACATAGTCAGTAAATGTCTGAGACTGGATTTGAATTCAGGTCCTCCCAACTATAGGCCTAATGCACCAGTTAACTGCCTCTTATAAATGTGTATTCCTTGAGGGCAAAGACTTTGTAGCTTGATTTTAGTTATAACCCTAATGCTTAGCACAGTGCCTGTGACCATATAACACTAAGCAAATAAATGTTCTTTCTCTCTTTCTCTCCTCTCTCTCTCTCCTCTCTCTCTCCTCTCTCTCTCTCCTCTCTGTCTCTTCTCTCTCTCTCTCCTTTCTCTCCCTCTCTCCCTCCGTCTCTCTCTCTCTGCTCTCTCTCCCGCTTTCCCTCCGTCCTTCTCTCTCTCTCTCTCTCCTCTCTTTCTCTTCTCTCTCTCTCTCCTCTCTCTCCCTCTCTCCCTCCGTCTCTCTCTCTCTCTCACCCTCTCTCTTTCCCCTCCCCCATCTATCACATGGCTATCCATATAAATCCAGTAAACATATCCAGAGAAAGGGAAGTCCCTATCTCATGAAATGGACCATTCTGCTTTCAGATATCTTTAATCTTATCTCATCAGCACAGTGCAGTGAATAGAACACTTGGAGTCAGAAAGAATGGGCCTGCCTGAGACACTTATCAAGCTGTGTGACCCTGAGCAAGTCTCTTGACCCCAGTTCCTTATTTGTAGAATGAAGGAGTTAGACTCGTTGTCCCATAATGTCCCTCCCAGCTCCAATTGTATAATGTTGTCATCTTGCAGGAAACCAAGATTTACCCAGCGTGGGTGTCTTGTCCCATCATCAAGCGCAAAGATCCTTCCTTCCTTCCTCCTACTATCTGCCCCTTTGCATTTCACATTTTGCTATTTTTCTGGGAATAAAAGTCAAATCAATGCTACTATTGCTACGGGAAAGAATAAGAGAAGGCCATGAACATCTGCTGCCCTCCAGCTCCGTTCACCATCCCTGGGACTCCCCCAGACCCCTCATTTGGCCCTTTTCTCTGTTCTCCCCCACTGTTAATTAAGTTCCTTGAGAGCAGGAATTGACCCGTTTGCTATTTGTATTGTCAGTACCTAGCAAAGTGTAGGGGGTGGCTAATAAATGCTTTTTCATCCATTCAGTTTTTAGGAATGTTTTCCTTATGTTGAATCCAGGGAGATACCCAAGAAGAGATGTTCCTAAATATCTTCTAGCCACTACCTTCCCCACCCCTTCTCCCTCCAGTTCTAGGACAGTGAACAACTCAGTTCTTCCTTCTTCCTGGAAGTAAATCAATTATGTCAGTTTACCTACTCTGGCCCCACTCACCAGCTTCATAATTTTTCCATCAAAGTGCCCCTTCCTGGCCACTAGCACTCCAGGTATATTGTCTCCTTCATTAGAAAGGAAGCTTTATAGTACAGTAACTGTCCTTGCTTTTGTTTTTGTGTCCCCAGAACTTTGCACAGTGTTTGGAATATAGAAATGCTTTTTCATTCATTCATTCATTCATTCATTCATAGAGGAAAAATGTTGAAGGTGGGCATATGAGCACAGGGAGCTAGGAACAGATCCTAGAAGACACTGAAAGAGAGGAAAGAGACCATATCCAACATAGTTCATCAAAATTGTGAAGGGAGAACCAAGCCCCTGAGAATATTCTGAAACAAGAGGATTTCCTCTTTAGTTCTATCCAGTCCTCCTGGTCTGTCCAAATCAGAAGGACGGAGGAAGAAAGTCTTCAGATGTTCTCACACTTCCAGATACTTGCTTGCTATGATCTGTCAACAGCCAGTCTCCTGAGTCCTGCTACTAGATCATGTGCTCCAGCCTAAATCCTTGTCTCCTTCATCTTTTTACTTCAAGGTTACCCTCCTCACTTCCTCAGTGATTTTTAGATCTGAGTTTTCTGCAATCTTCTCTTTTATTGCAGCTCCACCATTACACTCCCTAACTGCAGTGTTCATCACTTTCTAACAATTTTCTTAGCTCCCATGAATGACCAAGTATTCATCAGGTGCTTACTATGTACTAAGCATTGGTGATACAGAGAGAAAAGTAGAAGTCTTTACTCTTAAGGAGCTCACAGATAATACATGTGGAAGGTTTCAGCTGCAAGTCAGATGGAAAGTCCCCCAATCCTTGGGGTGCAGCAGCAAAAGAGATGGTAACGCCTCTTCTTTAATGTCGTCTCTACTGATTGTAACAGTTTCTGATGGTGAAAGATCTGATAGTGCCAAGGGTTTCAATGTCAAGCACTTTCTTTTTTGGATCTTTGATAGCTGTGGCGGAAGCACCTGTGAGAGCAGTTGCCAGGCTGCATCTCGAAAGGAGTTGCTTCCAGGTCATGGACACTGGGCTGGAAGTGTTGCTCTTCCCTCAACTCTTAGGCTCAGGGTCCTAGATTATTTCCATCAGAGTCTGAGGGGGCAGTGCTGAAGCAGCTGCTGCTGGTGGTTTGACTTACCTGGCACATGCTTCCCCCTGTCTCTCCCTTATAGTCTTTACCACTGTAGCATTAAGCATATGCCGTGATCTGTGATCTGTATGACCTCAGCCCCTCACTGGTCTAGTCATACCCTAGATCTGGGGTGGGGAACCTGTGGCCTGCTGGTCACATGGAGCCCTCTAGGTCCTTTGACTGAATCCAAACTTCACAGAACAAATCCTTTAAACCTGCAACCTTGAGGCCACATATGGCCCTCTAGGTCCTCAAGTGTGACCCCTTGACTGAATTCAGATCTTAGATCTTACTGTCAGTCCAAGCTGCTTTACTTCCAATAACCTGAGCTCTGTAATGCCTCTCTTTCATCCCAATCTTTTTTTTTTCTTCTCATGCTTCCTTTTCCTTTTTATCTTTCTCCTTACACTTCTAATGACCAATGGATGTTGGCTCAAGCTCTCCATGATCTCTCAGTCCATCTCTTTTATTTACTTCTCTCTTTCATGACTTTGATCCTATAAATTAGTTAAATCAACAGGACATTTCCCTTTTCCAGTGCATTCCTTGGTCACTGTCCCCAGCTTGTTCATCTCCAGCATTGTGTCTTTCCCATCCTTGTCCTTCTCCACCCCTGTTTCTGAGGCACTTAATGAATGAAGCTGTAAAACCATGCTGATTGGGACCACTATGAAAAAATGGTACCTAAGCTCCAATTAAATCCTCACTGCTCCAAGGGAATTGTTTCAGCTCTTCTCAAGGTCTTACCTCTCACCCCACAAGAGACCCTTCCTACATTTTTAACTGGACAGATTGAAAACCATTCTTGATGAGTTTCTTCATATCCCATCTTCCAAACACCTCTTAAGCTCTCCCACCATGCACTCATTCATCCTTTATGCCTTTTCTTCATTCTCAAAATATAAAATCATCCTTTTCCTTGCCAAAGCTTCTATTGGAGCCTTTTGTCTTCTCTGGGACTCCTCTGCATCTGTTTCTTTCAGTTTCTGTCTTTCTCTGCCTTTGTCTCTTTGCCTCAGTCTCCTCTGTTTCTTTCACTGTCACCTTCTCCTCCCTCCCTTATTCTCCCTTCTCATCCCCTCCCTCCTTCCCTCCATTCCCCACCTTGACTGGTTACTTTCCCAATGCGTGCAATCCTACTCAGAACTCCTCCATTTAAAGCAAACCTTCCCATGACATTGTGGTTTTATTTACATTTTTTTTTTACCAATAAGCCTTTTTTTTGCCTCAGAGTCTGATTCATAATGCTTTCTGAATTCTCCCTTTGCCCCAGACCTCATGTAAAAAGCCTTGTTGTAAATGACATGCAAGGGGAAGTAAAGAAATGAGGGTATGAGCAGGAAGGCATGTATATACCATAAATACATGCATCACAAATTCAGGCTCAGTAGAACATTTCTGTGCCTGTGTGCACGTTTCTGCATTGGCTTCCCTTCTCCTTGCACAAGGTGTTATTCAAAATAGTGTAACACAAGGACAAGAGGATCTTAAGATTGTTCTGATTATACATCTTCCCAGTCCCTGCAGTTTTTTCACTGTTCTATTGAACAGAAAGGAAAAACATGACTCGGCTTGTTCTACGTGCAGCACTCCCTTGTGCCAATACCACTCCGCCCTTTTCTCCTGTAGCATAAAAGGAGCTGTTTGAATCTTACCATATTATTAGCTGTAAGCCACATCTGAGTTCTTCAAGGAGGAATTAGACAGCACAACTTCAAAGAGAAACACAAGCTAAAAATATTTGCAGAAAAACCTTGTTGAATATACGCCAAACATCATTTTCTTTTTCATTCTCTCATGCTGTCTTCTAACCAAATTGTAATGATGAATGATTTTCCCCTCATCCTAATAAAGGATGAAGATGGGGATCATCTGGGCTGTTTGACAGGTGGATGGATAAGGCAAGGAAACTGGAATGAGTCTTAATCACACACCCTAGCAGTTCTAGAGACAATGTCAAACAGTATTTTCCGTAGTGTCGATGAGCTGATCTGGTCTCTGAAATGTTTTTCCTATCATGTTTGGAAAATTCAGTATTGAAATTTAGGGAGGTGGTTTGTGTGTTCGTGTTCTTAATGTGTGTGTGTGTGTGTGTGTGTGTGTATGTGTGTGTGTGTGAGAGAGAGAGAGAGAGATTTATTTTTGCTCTTTTAGTTACAGAAAGGCTTGTCATTTTCATATTGCTACCCATTATCTTCATAATGCCTAAGTCCTGTCTCTAATGAGTTAGGAGGGTTCCCAGGCCATTTACATCTTCCTTCAAACAAATTGAGATGCAAATCTTGTCTACTGCGCTTTGGGAGCTGCTCTCTGTATACCTTGGGTCTGGGGATGCACCATCAGTGAATTTCCCCTGTGACAGGTGAACAGAGAGACTGTAGAACAGATGGGCAGTTGACTGGGAATCATAGAAGGGAAGAAAATTGACCAGAATCATTGCTGCTAAGAAATCCCCAAAGTTTTAATGCATAAGCTAGTAGCTAGCAAGGGAAATAACTGGAGCACCTAGAGTACTGAAAGAGTAAGAGAATCTTTAGATTTTCCAAGAAACACAAGAATCTTTGTACTTGATCAATTTTAAATAGGTTTCTTATTATTATAATAATTATTATTATTGTTCAGATCAGAGAATAATAGAATATTCAATATAATAATAATGATGATAGAAATAGTTGAGTTCATGGCTTGAACAATGAATAGAGATAAGGTGTCCATTTTCTCTCTCTCTTTTTTTAAACCAGGAGTGCTGGTTTTGAAGTCAGAATAGCTGGATTCAAATCCTGGTTCTACCATGCTACCTGTGAGATCTTGGGGAATTCACTTCTCTGAACTTCTCTGGCTTTCAGGTTCCTCATCTGAAAAATAAAGGAATTCTACTTTATGACAAGCATCATAAACATTCAAAAACTTTTATAATCTCATATATATTTTTGTTCCTGATGAAGATGGACACAAATCATCGACATTTGACCACATTATGTAGATCTTGTCCATGCTGTCCCATAAGTTAGCCATGGAGATGGGTTCACTTGAGGCCTGCCTTCCTTCTCTTGACATTGAAATGGTAGGAATGAGGCACTCTGTCTATCATGTTTCATTCTTTCTGTATGACTTGTGTTCTGCATTTCACTGACATACCAAGATATCAGTTAAATGTTATTATTGAAAACATAGGTTACTTTGCTTTTCAGTTTAGGAAAAAAACCCCAAAACTTAGGTCAGTAAAAGTGTTGTGATCCAGGCTCCTGTTCAGCTCTATATGGAAGTCACCACGTATATACTGATTTAATTCATTTATAGAACTTCTGTAATCATTCATCTTCAGCTACCAGTATATAAGCTACAGTTATTTTCATTCTGATTTTTGTAAATACTTATCATTATGAGAGCATTCTGTGATGACCAAATAGTCCATGAAACAGTGATTCTTATCATCTCTGGGCACATAATGAAACCCTCTGCTGAGGTCTTTCTTTGCTTCTTCAAGGAAAACCTGGGAGTCATCCTTAGAATTAGTGGGGATTCCTTCTTTCTTCTGGCTTAATGCATATCGAGAACATCAAGATTTATCTGGTTCATTTCCTCCCACAATATGTCCATTCCTTGAATACCAACAGTGAAACAAAAAGTTTGTGGATGGTCTAAAAATGATATGAATGTCAGCAGTTTCTTTCTTCTTTCCTTCCACCCTGACATCATTACTCCAGAAGTAGAAGGCATTATTTCATGGGTTGGTGTGGATAACAACAGCAGAAAAATAATCAAAAAGTTATTTTACTTAGTATATGGCTTTATAGAAAGCAGATTTTACTATACCTCTGTAATCATCAAGATCTCTTTAAATAAAATATCCATCTGTATTCACTAGGATACCTCCATTTAGGGTGAAGGGCTAGGAATTCTGATGAATGGGCTTATATAGCCCAGGATGTAGAACATGATGTACCTCCCCATGATCTTAAAACCATTTGGCATCAAACCTCTTATCCTTCTTTCCCCCTGACCTTGCTTTTCACCTCAAACTCCCCCTTATGTAGTAAGGGACTATCTTACTGCTTGTTTTTGTACCACATACTTAATAAAGACTTTTCTCATTTTTTGTTCGTTCATTCATTCATTCATTCATTCACCTCATGAAATCTAACCTCAACTCCCAATTGAGTTCAAGACTCCCTGTGTAACCAAAGGAATTGAGTAGGGACCAAGAAGGGTGGTGGTGATGGTTGTGTGGTATTGGTGTGGGAAGACTTCTTCAGATGAGGAAGGGCACAGTACTAGACAGATTCCTAATGAGGATGGGGCAAGTAGAGTTTTGCTGTAGGGAAGCGATGCCAGAATTTAGAGGGTGGTGATTATACTTAAAATTCTTTCTCCTAGTGGAGAAACAATTGATCTTGGAACTTAGCAAGAACAATTAGTTAAAATAGGAATTTGCCCAACAGTAAGATAGTCCCTCCATGTGCTATACGACCCTTGCTATACTACCCAGCGACTGAGGTCACTGACCCCAGGAATATAAGGTAATGTGTTAGAGGCAGAATGTGAACCCAGAGCCTTTGAATCCTGAATCAGTACGCTTTATACTCTACCTTGCAGCATTTATCCATTTGATATAAATTTCCTACATATGCTTCTCTGGCCACCACTACCCTAGATATTCAGTCTCTTCTAGTTAGAATATAAACTCTTGGGCATGGGCAGGGGGAGGGAGAAAAAAAGGAAAAAAAAATAATAAAATAATTTACCTGATAACTTTATTATATATTTAAAAGAAATAGCAAGTTGTCCATAATAGATTTGCAGTTTCATTTGAAATCATCTTTTAAAAATTATTACATTGTTATGGAAATACTTGTTTTATTGCAGAAATTAAAAATAAAATAAATTTAAAAATTTTTATAAGAATATAAGCTCCATAAAATCAGTTATAGTCCCGCTTTTCTCTTTGAATAAACAGGACTGAGTAACTATATTCTGAATACTTGACAAATGGTTTTTTCTTTGTTCATTCAGAAGCAAGAGGCAGCAGGAAGCTTTGCTTTGTCTTTGGGCTTTCCATAATGATGACTAATAAATCTTTGACGGTGCTAAGATGTACAAGAGCTCAGATTTTTGCTGCAAGGCTATTTAGTCAGTAACCAAGGAATTTAGACCTTGCTCATCATAGAACTCATATTTCCATTACAAAAATCTGTGAAAATGTGGAACCATTGATGTGGTTGTCAAAACACCCAGTTTCTTAGGATATGAATGACATTAAGTGTTTACCTGAGCCTTCACTGATTTGTACAAATGAGCATCCAGGCCATATTTTGCTAGCGAGGTCTAGAACTCATTATGGATACTGTTGATGCTTGAATAGCCAGCTATGACTCTGATCTCTCATCATGTGAGGCATGTTATTCTGATAGCAATGTACAGATTTTAAAATACTGTGTCCAGGAATCAAATCATAGTTATTGTGGAAAACTCCACTGAGCATGAAGTATATTACTCATGGTAATTTCCATGTCACTGAGGTTAAAAAAAGATAAGTAAAAATCATTGAAGGCTGTCTAGTCCCCCTAAATAATAAATATAATTGTAGCCATTCCTACAACATTACCATGAGAAAATGAAATGATGTAAGACCTCTCTTCCAAAGTTAACAAGTACCTATAAAAATGAACTTGAAGGGGAAGTAGGACATGGAAACGGTGCTGAGATACTCTTTTATAGCTACATGGAGGAGAGAGGTTGATGAGGGCCCTAGAACTCTTTTAGGAAAACTGACATGGAAGAGTGGAGACTGGGGGTTGGAATGTGTAACCAGAGACTTCTAGAAATTGATGAGCAGAAGAAGAAAGCATATTGGTTGAGAGTTTCAGGTTGGTCCAAACTTTTTGCTCTTTAATGAAAACTTAGCTGCCTGTTCCCCATTTTATTGGCTGATAACTTACTTCCTGGTTCCTGGGAAGGGAAGGGGTGTGATGGGGACAGGCCTGATTCAAGCCTATACTCTTGTTAGTTCAAGGTTGATCTTAGAACAAAATGAGGCACTTGTAAGTTATTCAGCAGTTAAGAAAATGAGATTTATTTAACCATAGGATAGAAGGGATATTAAAAAGAATATCCCAGGATGCAGCTTGGGTAGACATGTTCCCATGAGGTCCTTGATTTCTGTATTTGGCAGATTGTGGCAGCTCTTTTTAGGATATCTGCCTCTTCTTCAGGGTCCCTTCTGAAGTGGGCCTTTCCAGACCCTTGGGTGAACAGAAAGGCATTGTCATTATGGTCAGAGGCTTTTAGGAAGCTGTCTCAAGTGTGATATAGCTTGAAGTTTAACCTTCTGGGCTAAATAAAGCCCCGGAACAGTTGTGTTTCCTTTTAGGGAAAAACTGGCCTTACCAACATTGGAGGGTGAGCCAGGGAGGGAAATTTCTAATAGATACTGGTCATATCACAATTCAAAAGAGAGACAAACTGATAATCCTTTCTTGTTTGTCTATAAGGCAAAAAATGGCCAGCAAAAGGCAGCTTTTGTTTCCCCAAATGTTAACCTAATCTCAGTTGTTCACTATTCAAATAAATGTCTATCAAAATAATCTAACTGTAGACGCTGGGGGAATGTGGGAGGGGGAGAGGTATTTTCCCTTAAAACAAAAAAAAATTGGTTTGTTTTTTTTTTTTAATTTTACCTCAGTTGGAGATGTTGGTGGGTTAGGGATCTAGAGCCAATGAGAGAGACAGAGAGAATAGGAATCCTGGTCATCCCTACACCAGACATTCTTAACCTTTTTTGTGCAGTGCAGTCTTTGGTGGTCTGGTGAAACCTATGGACTGCTTCTCAGAATGTTTTTTAAATAATTAAAGGAAACACTAAATTTGAGTTAGAGATTAGTGAAAATAAAGGTCTATTTTTTTTTCCATTCAAGTTCACAGACCCCCATGGGTCCCCAAGGAATCCATGGACCCCAAGTTAAAAACTCTTGCCTTGGCAATAAAAAGAGAGACTCTCAAGGAAAAACAAATTGAAGAAAATCCCAAATGCAGTTGTGGGGATTGGCAATGTACCTTTGAGGGATCTGAGACCACTTGGCTTTAAAATTACTGTTTCTAGCCAACTAGCTTTGGCATTGCTGTTAGCACCAAAGAGTCACCTTATCCCCCATAGAAAAAAAGAAGTTATCTCAGAAGTTATCATCAGAATCAATCAATAAACATTTAGTAACTACTCTGTTCCAGGCACTGTACTAAGCCCTGGGGATACAAAAAGAGTCAAAAGATAGTCCCTGCCCTCAAGTAGCTTATAATCACCACCACCACTACCACCATCAAACAATGTAAGCTACATTCAATAATTAATCCCATCTTCATTCCTTCACAACTGGTTTCTTTAATTTTAATTAATTAATTAATAAATTTAATTAATTACTTTAATTTTAATTAATTACTTTAATTAATTAATCACTTTAATTTTCATGCTGTCATTATCTTGGATCCAGCCTCCACCTCAGTCCCAGAATTCTACCTTCTACCCTGGAACTCTGGGCTTCTGAGGGGTGAATGTTAACCTTATTTTGCCCATATTTACATCCACCACACCACTTCCCAGTCATCTACATGCTGTGCCCCATCATATGTACACCCTGCTCCCTACCTCCCTACTTTCCAGTACTAACTCTAAGATGGTAATTGAATCACCACCATTCCTAGAAAGGACATGGCAATCAATTGCCCTAGGATTCCACTCACCATTCCTATGACTTCCCTGTCTAAACACTCCTCCTTGGCCACTACATCCCTTATGTACCATCTTCTCTTATCAGAATGTTAGCTCCTTGAGGGTAGGGAATGTCTTTCTTCCTTATATTTGTTTGCCCAGTACCAAGGCACAATGCCTAGCACCATAGTGAGTACTTAATATATCCTTTTTCATTTATTGTGGTTATTTTTCTGAAATCCCTATGGAGGCTAGAGTCTCTGGCCTAGATAAGGAGTACATCTAGACTACCAGAAATAATTCTCCTGAAACCACTTTAATCATGTATTCTTTCTTTCTTTTTTTTTTTGCTTTCTCTGCCTCAACAGAGCTAAAAATGTCCCCCAAAGAACTGGTGTTTGAGAGTGAGGTTTGTATCACGAATCTATAGCTGTATATAGCATATGTCTGCTCTCAAAAAAAACCAAAACACTTTTATCCATGCTAGAAGCAGAATGTGACCTTTCCAGAATCATCCCACAGAATGGCTGGATTATACAATGTCAGAGAATGGATCGTTAGTACCGCTGGGGGAATGGAGTGCACGTTATATTTAGAAGTCTGTGTTTTGCAATGCTTTCCCATTCAGACTTGTCGGGATTTAGTCTTCTGGATTGCAAGTCCAGAATTGTTCTCTCATCTGTTGTTTTGACTATTTCTACGGTGGTGGAGGATTTTAGAAGTGCCTCCATTGGGTAAGGAACAAGTCAATTAGGTTCACCTCGACCTCTGACTTGACCTAAACAAAGGACAGACAATAGGGACTAGACCTGTGATTTCACTGGTATAGAGGATTTCCTGGTAAGGAAACTCCCCACAGGTAATATAGATCCATACCTTCTCTGAAAAATCTATATATTTAAAAAAACATTGTGAACTTAACAGAAGAAACTTCATAGTGATGGAGTTCTTGGCAATTAAAAACCCATAAAGGCAATCAAGTCTTAATAAAGGCCTTAATAACCTTTTAAGGCAAAATTATACTACTTTGCATGAAGGAAGGGGTTAGGATATTGCTTCCACCACACAGAGAATGCATGTCAAGAAATAATAATTTGAGGATCATTAGATTCCTTGATAACCATCATTTGGACTCTTTCCTCCCCCCAAAAACCTGGATACTCTTTCAAAAAATCATGAAAGAAAACTGCCCAGATCTCATAGAATAAAAGAGAGAAGTAAGGATAAAAAGAATGCATTAATCACTTCCTAAAAGGAAACTCCAAATGAAAAGTCCTAGATATTTCATAACCAAAATCCAAAACTCTTATGTCAAAGTAAAAATAATTCAGGGATTAAGACAGAAGCAATTCAAGTGCCAAAGAACTACGATGAGGATCACACAAACTCTGGAAACTTCAGCTACAAATGAGAGGAGATCTTGTAACATAATATTCAAAAAGGCAGATAATGTAGTCTTCAACCAAGAGAAACTTACCCTGAAAAGCTGAGTATAGTCTTCTGTTGGAGGAAATGAGAGTGGATAGGGAACTGATTGTTAATGGAATGGAGGGTTTTCAAAGATCTCTGATGAAAAGAATGGAAGTTAATAAGGCATTTGAAATGCAAAAATAAAGTTGAGAGAAACCAAGAAAGGTAAATTTAAATGTGCAATTGGAAGGAATTATGTAATTATGTGATAGAAATAT
This sequence comes from Pseudochirops cupreus, assembly GCA_028627135.1. Lineage (NCBI taxonomy): Eukaryota > Metazoa > Chordata > Mammalia > Diprotodontia > Pseudocheiridae > Pseudochirops > Pseudochirops cupreus. The sequence continues at coordinate 359,249,986 of CM053581.1, read as the reverse complement.
TCTAATAGAAGAAACAAGAGTGTCTCTTCAGAACCTTAGTGTCTTCCAAGGGTATTGAAGGATGTCTCAGAAGACATGGGAGAGTACTAGTCAGGTTCTGAGGGTTAGAAGAGGAGAAAGAAGGATTGGTACAATGCAGAATATAGCAGTGTAGAAAGGAGTAGGAAGGAGGATGGAACTTGCCTTTTCTTGTAATTGGAATGCAGGATTATATAGACAGGGAGGAAGGGGTAGGCAGAGTGAGCATCAGATAAAATCTACTCTATCTGAAGGGGATGAAGGACTTGATACACAAACATATATACATACATGCACATATGCCATTTAGTGTAGAGATACTTCAGACTTAACAGGAAAAAGAAGGAGGGGGGAGACTTATGGAGGTAAAAAGGAGAATAATACTAAGGAAGAGTTGCAAGAAAAACAAACTTCTTGATCATGAAGAGAGGAATAAAAGGAGGGGGAAGAAAAGGAAAGAAATAGAATCTAAAGGGAATCCTTGGATTGGCTCTTAACCAATTGAGGAATGGTTGGACAAATTAGGGAATGTGAATATAATGGAATATAAGTGTGCGGTAAGAAATTAAGAAAGAGACAATTACAGAGAATCCTGAGTAGTATGAGCTGACATAGAGGGATACAGAGTCAGGAGAAAGACATAAACACAGACAGCAATACTGTAAACAACAACAACAACAACTTCAAAAGACTTAATAATTTTCGGTAAATGCAATGACCAACCCCATCTCTAGAGGAGCTATTAAGAAGTGTGTTATGCATCTCATTCAAACACACATATGTCTGTATGTATGGATTTGTGTATGTGTGTATCTAGATAGTTAGACAGACAGAGACAGGCAGGCAGGCAGGGAGGCATGGTCACTATATGGATTTATATTGCTTGAAGACGCTTTGTTACAAGGACTTGTCTCCATTTGGGGTTTCTACACGAGAGAGGGAGAACTTTGTAGGGCAATAGTACAATTGATTTTTGCAATAGTGATAGAAAAAAAGAGAACCATTGAAACTCTTCAAAAAAATGTGTGGAAGATGCCAGCAAAACAGATGAAAACATTGGATTGTTAATTGCACCTGGTCTGAGTCATTTTGGTTGTAATATCTCGCAAGAGTAAAGAAAACAATGGAAATTTGTATTTTTTATGCCTGTTCATTTTTTAGAAATTTCTTTTAACAATAAAAAAAGTTTTGAGTTCCAAATTCTATCCCTCCTTCCCCTCCCCCTTCCCTGAGATAGTAAGCAAGCAGAAACAGGTTATGCTTATGCAGTTGTGTAAGACGTTTCCATATTAGTCATTTGGTACAAGAAGACGTGAATAAAAGAAAAAAGGAAAATGAAAAATAACATGCTTCAATTTATGTTCAATCAATATCAATTCTTTCTCTGGAGGTGGATAGTATGTTTCATCATTAGTCCTTTGGGATTGTCTTGGATCATTGTATTGCTGAGAATGGAAAAACTGTCATTCATAGTTCTTCATCGATCAGTATTGCTGTTACCATGTACAATATTCTCGTGATTCTGTTCACTTCTCTATGCATCAGTTCATGTAAGTATTTTCAGGTTTTTCTGAAATCATCTTGCTTGTCATTTCTTGTAGCACAGTACTATTTCATTACAATCATATACCACAGCTTGTTTAGCCATTCCCCAAATGATGGGTATCCTTCTGATTTCCAGTTCTTACCCATCACAAAAAGAGCTGCTATAATTATTTTTGTACAAATAGCTCTTTTCCCCCTTTTTTGGATGTCTTGGGATATAGATCTAGAAGTAGTATTGCTTGTCTTTAATTATGAGCAGAGAAGAATAGACCAATGGATGTACACATTGAGTGTATAATTGGTAGTCTCTGTCTTAACAGTTAACTCAGATTTGGCCTGGCAAAAAGATTTTTAATTTAATGAACTCTACGAGATTGGGATTGTCTGTTCATCCCAAGCTCTGGATCTTTACCCATGAGATCATTTGCAGGTTTTATGATTCTTTAAAGGCTCTCCAGCACATCTTGGATTTGTGCCACTGGAGACCAATGGACCTCTCTCTTCTTCATGTCAGTGTGACAAATGATTGTGTGGCATGATTCAGTATGGATTTGCCAACCATCACTATTTTTCTCTTCTTCTTCTTATAACTAGATGATCTTTCTTGTGGTGGCACCTTTCTTGAGCATTCTTTGGAACGTGAGCAACTGTTTCTTTCTCAGAAAATTCAGCTACAGTCTCCAAAGTAAAGTCCTCATAGCTATGCCATAGCCTGTAAGCCTCAGTACACCTCCTTTTTTCTCCACCATATTTTTCCAACCTCCTAACTTCTATAATTTCTGTATCTCCTCTGTCCTTCAAGATTATTTTTCTTCATCATTTTCCCATTGAATTACTTCTTTAATTTTTTTCTGGGAACAAAACATTCTCCCTGATAGCCCATAGTAAAGAAACATTCCTCTTGTTCTTTCATCTTTTCTTTCTGATTGGAAAACCAATCTGCAATGTGGGCATACAGGCAGCTAGGTGACACAGTGGTAAGAGTCCTGCATCTGGAAGCAAGAAGCTGAGTTCAAATACTTCCTCAGTCATTTACTCAAGAGTGATCTTGGGGAAGCCACTTAAGCTTTCTGTGATTGTTTCCCCATCTATAAAATTGGCGATAATAATATCACCTACCTCACAGAGTTGTTGTGAAGACCACAGGAAAAAATCTTGAACTGCTATATAAAGACAAGTTAATATTACATAGGTATTTCTTGTCAATGGAAGAAATCACAAAATTCCACTTACTCTTTGTATTTGCTAAAAGTGTGATCATCAGTCATCTGTCTTTCTTTTTGGTAACTTTTGTAGCTAATACTCAAAGCAAACTATTTGTCATGTAAATTTGATGGGCTGGGGCCTAAGTCAATGGGGGTCTTGACCACAGAGTTGTGTTGATTGGTAGCTGGTTTTCCAGCTTTTTAAATAATAGAATACTACTTTGTCCAGATGATCTCGATTAATAATTAGTAAATTTTTGCCAAAGTCCCAGTGCAACCAGAACTAGCCTCACTTGTGCTCTGTGAGAAAGTCTCATTAAAGGCCACTCATCTACCTGACATTTCATATTTCTGACTTACTATTTTCTTGTCGATCCAGCTTCAGATATCTCATATCATACTGGGTTTCTCTGTTGCAATGTTCCCTAACTCCTTTGAAAGGAAGTTATGGGGGGGGGGGGGTCAGAGCCAAAAAGGCAGAGTAAAAGCAGATACTTGCTTGAGATCTCCCCCAAGCTCCTCCAAATATCTGTAAAAAAATTATTCTTTTTTTTTTTTATTAAATTCTTTATTAAGTTTTTTTGAGTTACATCTTTTCCCCCCGTCTTTCCCCCGCCCACCACCCCAAAACAGCCATCCCAGTGTTTCCCCCCTTCCCCAGTCTATTCTCTCCTATGTCACTTTTTGGTAGGGCAGGATGGATCTCCCAACTGCAGTGCCTGTGTATCTCAAGTTCCAGTTGGATGTAGTCAATAATAATAATAATAATTGCATATATATATATATACACACATACACACACACATATATATATATATATACATATACATATACATACAAAGATAGATAGATAGATACACATTCATAACATTTGATTATGGAACTCCAGATTCTTTCTCCTCCTCCCCC
>CM053581.1:359229762-359245809 GCA_028627135.1 Pseudochirops cupreus | reverse complement strand
GGGAGAAAATGTGTAACTCAAAATCTCATGGAAATGAATGATGTAAACTAAAAATAAACAAGGTTTTTTTTAAAAAAAAGAAAAGCTTTTAAGGTTCTGATTGCACGGTATAGTGAACACTCCATTTATTCCCTAACAAATCAAAAAGAGGTCTTCAAATTTAAATTAATTACCTTTACAATAATACATACACAAACACATATTCATAGTTATAATTATATTTGTGTGTTTTTATATACATATATACATACAAACATATACATTTCTAGTGAGATTTAATATCAATGGACTGGTAGAGTAGAAATTATTATTATTTTTAATATTAAGAAGTTGGCATTCTGAACTTGACAAATACCAACAAATTTTAGCATTTCCACATAGAGAAAGCAAAAATGAGTATTGTATTCGAAACTGTGACTCTATTACTACATACAGCTTATTATTTCTTTTAGTATATAATACATCCAGCATTCCAAAACTGTCCTACTTGTCTATGTTTCCTTATGGACCTCCTTCTTTTCTGTGCCCCCCTTTTAAAAAAAACACCACTTCACTGATATATCACCTTTCTCCCCTTATTCTTAATTGTTCATATTATTATAAACCGATTAGTTTAACACTGGTGAAATATTGTCACTTTAGCTGGAAAATGGGGAAATTATAATAATATTTAAACAAACACAGCTGAAACAAATAGTCTGATTTGCTGTGGCTTATCTATGCATTCCATTTGTTCCCAAACCACGTCACTGACAAAATGGTGACCAATGAATTCTTTTTTTTAAATTGGGACAAGTAATAGGGACCACCGATTTTTCCAGTCCTATATCTGACTGACCTGATCCAATCAATCAATCTACATACATGGGGTTAGAATATAGAATTATTTTGTCTCCATGGGCTATTCAGTCAATTAAATTATGGTCATTCCCATGGATCTATGCAATATTGATTATCTCTTCCCTGTTCTGTTAGTTTTATATTACAAGTACTTTAGATAGGGATGGGCTAATGTCATTCATTTACTCAATAAGCATTTATTAAGCACCAACTTCATTTATTGGATTGTGTACCTTGATGAGTATAAAAGATGTGAAAATAAAATGAGGGGCCAGTTCTATGCTTGGCATATTTAGGATTTTTTTTTTTTGGCCATCTGACAATAATTATGTCACTTTTATTAAAGGTTTGCAAGGGTTTGTCCTTACCTCCCAGTGGCCATCTTAAATGATCATAGCTTCCATTTGACTTCAGAGAGCAAAATAAGTGAGCCTACCCATATGAATAGTTTCTCTGACCTCTTTTTGGCTTTTTTCACCGCACCATTAGTAATTAATTGGTTTGGAAATGCCAAGTCAACCCCATAAATCTGACGATTTCCTTTAAATATTCTTTATACATAACCACATCTTGTATCCCTTACTAGTATATAAGCTCATTGAGGGTAAGGACTACATCTGATATTATTTCTGTATTTCCAATGCTAACTCAGGTAGATAATATAGGTTAATAGATAATAGGCTTCTTGAGTTTGAATTTTACACTTCCAAGCATTGATTATTCAATTTGACAATTATTTAATGATCACCTACTACAGTCAATATATGTTAACAGTAAATGATCCATTCTACTCTTAGACCTGCCCTACTCAGCTTCCAAGTCTTAGAGTTCCTTCTGCTATAATACCATTATAGTTGTGGTTTATCCTCCTGCTAATTGTAAGTTCTATACAGATAAGCCTTGTTCAAAAACATGGATAAACAAATTCTCTGTCCCAACTCCTAGTAAAGAAGTCTAAATACATCAGATGTTTACAGTAAAACATGTTTGTGCATTGAATAATCAAGTGAGTGACTGAATAAAATTGGGAGTAGAACACATTTAAGAAAGACACACTGACTTAGCTATTTTCAGCAATACAATAATCTAAGACAATTCTAAAGAATTTATGATGAAAAATTCTATCCACTTTCAGACAAAGAATTGATGGAGTCTGAATGCAGATTGAACCATGCTTTTCTTTATTTTTCTTGTTTTGGGGGAGGTCCCTCTGTTTTCTTTCACAACATGACTAACATGGAAATATGTTTTGTGTGACTGTGTACAGCATTTATCAAATTGCTTGCTATCTAAATGAGGGAGCAGGGAAATGAGGGAGTAGGGAAAGGAGGGAGGGAATTTGGAACTCAATATTTTAAATAATAAATGTTAAAAATTTTTACATGTAAACGGAAAAATGTTTTTTAAGAGGAAGTCTGAGATTTACAGAAATGCTTATTCTCTAAAATATGTTTTAGCCTTACTCAGTACAGAAATAGAGAAATTAAGAAGGATTAGATTGGGACAAAAGATAATGAGTTCTGTTTTGGACAAATTGAGTTTGAAAAGCTGATAGAACATCAAGTTTAAAATGTCCAACAGTCAATGGATGACACGAAACTGGAACTCAGGAATGAAACTAGGATTGGATGTAGAAACCTGTGAATCATCTGCATGTGAATGCTAATTAAATTCATGGAAGGGAATCAGATCACCAAGTGAGAGAATATAGAGAAACAGGAGAAGAGGATCCACAACAGAACCTTGTGGGGCATTCACAGTGTCATTATGTAGATGAAGATTCATCCAAAAAGACTGAGTAGTGGATCAGACAGGTAGAAGAAACAAAAAAAAAGTGTTATGAAAACCAACTTAAGAGAAAGCATAAGGAGGGGGGGGAGTTAAGTATTGGTGTCAAAAGCAGAAGCATGAGGCTTGAGAAACGACTGTTAGATTTGGCAATTAAGAAATCCCTAGGTCAAAGGGATAACAGACAGTTCAGTAACTCTTTGGGCATAATTCCAGACTGCTCTCCAAAATGGTTGGACCAATTTACAATTCTACCAACAGTGAATTAGTGTCCAAATCTTTCCAAATCCCCCCAGCATTTGTCATTTTTACCTTCAATTACTTTAGCCAATGTGATAGGTATAAAATGATATCTCAGAGTTGTTGTAATGGGCATTTCTCTCATCAGTAATGATTAAGATAATTTTCATATGACTATAAATTCTACTGATTTCTTCATTGGAAAACTGCTTATTTATATCATTTGACCATTTTTAAATGGAAGAATGACTTGTATTCTAATAGATTTGACAAAGTTCTTTATATATTTGAGATATGAGACATTTATCTGAAATATTGTTTTTCTGTTTTCCTTCTGGTCTTGGCTACATTTGTTTTATTTGAATAAACCCTTTTTAATTTAATGTAATTGAAATTATCCATTTTATTATTGTTAAACTTATTTATTAATTATTATTAAGTTATTAAGCTGCCTATACCCTTTGATCTAGCAATGCCACTACTAGGTCTGTTTCCAAGGATGATTAGGGAAGAAAGGAAAAGAACCTATACGTTCTGAAATATTTATAACAGCTCTCTTTGTGGTGACAAAGAACTGGAAATTATGGGGCTGCTTGTCATTTGGGGAATGACTGAATAAGTTTTGGTATATGATTATGATGGAATACTACTGTGGTATAAAAAAATGATGAGCTTGATGATCTTTGAAAGAACATAGATAGGCTTGCATGAAATAATGAAGAGTGAAATGAGCAGAACCAAAAGAACATTCTATACAGTAACAGCAATATTGTTTTAAAAACAACTTTGAGCAGCTAAGTCATTTTGACTATTATAAATGCCCAAATTAACTACCAGGGTTCTATGAAAGAAGACACTATCAGGATCTAGAGAAAAAACTGATAAATAGAAGTATGTCTTGAATGAGTTTCCGTATATGTGTGTGTGTGTGTATATATATATATATATACACACACACACACACAAACACATACATACACACACATATATGTACACACACATTTGTGTCTAATCACAGCCATTACTATGGTGGTGGGAGGAGAGAAGAAAGAAAATTACATCATAACTTTATTATATATTCAAAAAGAAGAGCAAGTTGTACATAATAGTTTTGCAGTTTCATGTACAAACATTTTTCTATTCTACTATGTTATAGAAATATTTATTTCCTAAATTCAGAATAAAATTTTAAAAAAAACATTAAAAAAAAAATCCCTGGTAACTTTGAAGAAAACAATCTCCTTTGAATGATGAGGTCAAAAGTCAGTTTGTAGAGGGTTTAAAATCAAATCAGAGTAGAGGAATTGAATGTACTTACTGAGATTTGATCTCAGAGTCAGAAAGAAACAGGGTTTAAGAGATTGAGAAGAGAGAATGTGGAGGTAACTGATTCAGGTGACTTTTTCAAGGAGTTTATGTAAGAATGGGAGGAAAGATACAGAAGGATTGCTGGTAGGGATGGTAGAGTCTACTGGGTATTTTTTGTTTTGTTTTTTAAAAGAGTGGGGAAGATTGGACTGTTTGTAGGCAAGAGGATATGAACCAGTAGGCAAAGGAGACTGTCAGCAGACAGAGTATGGCGATAATAGAGGGGGCAATCTAATGGTTGATCTGAGCAAGGACAATATTTCATCTGCATATGAGATAGGAGGAAGGAAAGTATAGTGGGGGATGAGATCAGAAGGATGTGCAATGAAAATAGGGGGTAAGAGAAAGCTTTTGGCAAATGGACTCTTTTATGTAGGTGAATTATGAAGCACGGTCTTCAGCTGATATAGGATGGTAGGAGGGAGTGGTGTAAAAGGTTTCAAGACAAAAGAAGTGGTTTAGAACAGCTCTTGTGATAAGTGAAATAGGGAATCCATTGAGAAGCCAAGGATGCCCTTGCTTCAGTGAGAATCAAGGAGAGATAGCTTAAATTTTTGGTGTACGTTCCTCAACATGGTTTCATGATTTCCTTTAGTTTTGTTTAGCAGCACACATGTAGGAGTGAAGCTTGAGCGGTAATATTAATACGGTAATGGATATGGGCAATATGACAAGGAAACAAGCCATTTTGGGAATTGAAGGTAGCATAGAGTTGAACTGCTTCACTAATGGGTCAAGATTTAGAGGGATGTTGTACCCAGAGGCTGTTTGATGGCCTGAGAGGTAGAAGGATTGGAGGGCATAGTGAGGAAGAAGAGAAGGTTTAGGAGGAGTAAAGCCTAGGGAGTGGTGGAAAGATAACAAATTATAAACAGATAAAGAAATTTCAGAGTTCATGGACATGGAATTGGAATATTTGTGGGAATGGGAAGATCCAAGCTAAGCACCTAATTAATGTTTGTTGATCGGTTGCTTTAAGGTTCCCCTTTTCAACTCCATATGCAAATGACCCTTGAAGGTCCTTTGGCACCAGCCATGCTTTTTATCCTTTGGAGCTCCTAACAAAATGTTAAGGGTATGGTAGATGTTCAGTAAAAATTTGCAGGGTTAACTAAACCTGCAGGGAGAGCAGGAGGCCCAACATACACAGTGTAGTTTAAGAGGTTTGGATATTTGTTTCACCAACCTTTTGTTAAATCCTGAAATCCCTGTGATCATACATTTGTGACTAGAAGACTTAGAGATGTCACTTATTCGAAGTCTTGATTGATGTGGTGGTGTGCTGTGGTGGAATGTGTGCTAGATGCAGAGAACCTGAGTTGAAATCCAGTGACCCAGTGGGAGAAAGAGCTGGGCCTAGAGTTGGGAAGTCCTCAATTCAGAATCTGTCTCAGACAGTTGTGGGACCCTGGGCAAGTCATTGAACCTGTTTGCCTTAGTTTCCTCAGCTTTAAAATGCTAATAACAATAGCACATAAATCCCAGAATTTTTGTGAGGTTCAGATGAGATAACATATGTAAGATACTTAGAACAGTGCCTGGCACGTAGACTTTATATAAATTTTATCTCCTCACCATCATCATCAATATTAAATGCTAACTTTGAAACTATTTGTAACTTTGGGCAAATAATTTTTCTGGGTCTCTGTTCCCTCCTCTATAAACTAAGGGAATAATACTAGATGTTATCTAAAGTGTCTTCCAATTCTAAATCTGTGCTCTGATTATTTTCCAAATGTTTGAAAGAGCCGTCTCCTACCCACTGGCCCCAAGGGTAGTGGTGTTGGCATGATGGTTAAGCAGGGATTGAATCTCTGGCTTACAGATTGATTACTCTCCTCACTGCACCATGATGAAGCTCCACTCCTTTACACTGAAGGATTTTCAGATGTTTATTAAAATGTAAAAATGCCAGGAGGAAGAGTTCATACTTTCACAGGAGTTAATTTTGCAGGTGCTTTCCAATGTTGTATGCAGAGGGCAGATTCTCTTAAACTGATGGCGCAATGGTAGAAAATACCGTAACTTTACTGGGGGAGGTAGGTGGGAAAGGGAGGATCCCTGAAGACAAATCCAACTATTCCACAGTATTGGCCAGCGGTATGCTATCAACAATATAAGTATGCATTCCTCCTGTTCCAATTTTTATTTGAAATACTTAACAAAAATCTCTCATAAGGGAAAAAAAGAGTTAAAAATAGTTTTATTATTATTTCCACCACTCAGCACTACAAGCTAACAAAATCCTGAACAGATGTAAAAACATATGAACAGGATTTTGTTTAACTGTTAACACATAAAGAAACTCATTTTCATACAAGAAGCTAAGAACGTCTCAGTAAGTATCACATGTATACTTATTTCACCTATAAAGCCTCATGTTATAGTAGGCACTAGAAGCTTTAAAGCTGCTTAATTTAATTGGAGGTAGGCAATAATCGAGAGTGGTAAAATGCACTAAGTTTTCGTAATAGAAACATTCTGATACAACATCAAGCTTCCTCTTAGTGTTATCAAATGGATGGATGTTGCTCCCTGTTAGCCTCGTACAGCCCAATTCTCCACACAGACTAAGAGTGGCACAGTTTCAGATAATGAAAAACCATGGGGAATCTGTTCAGTTGCACTGGGTCATGCTTCTGCTCACTGGAGCAGGGAAGCTTGCCATGGGCATCATGGGGAGTCATGGCTCTGGGCCAACAGATTTTATTGTTTATAATTGGGTGAAATCCCAGGTCTCACTCTTTAAGGTGTTTCTCTGTTCTGGAGAATCACAGCAATTCAAGTATTTGGAAAGTGACCTTAGATTTCATCTCTCTACCAAAAATACGAAATCTTTCTATATCTCTAGGAGGGCAATAGGGCAGGAATAATAATATGGCCATTCACACCATTTGGATGAACTAGGAGACATAAACTCCAGTGCTTGCAGGAGAGAATGGAGGACCCCAGGCCTTTCTAGTTGTCCCACCCTGGCATACTAAAGTCCTCTGGCTCTCCCTGTACGTCTATAGCTTCCCAACCCATGGGCATTGCAGTGCTGTCTGATCTGCTGATTCTCTGGAAGTACCACTCAACTTTTCCATGGGCCATGCAAGTGGATTCTCTTATATGTGCTGTTGACCCCATTTGGAGCATGAGCTCCTTGAGAGCAGGGTTATCTGGCTTTTCTGTTTTTACCTTAGCTCTTTAGCACAGTGCCTGACACATTATCAGGGCTTAATAAATGCTTTTTCATTCCTTCAATTCATTCATTCAGTGAACATTCAGTTTTTTCTTGAAGACACTTAATGATTGGAACTTCATTATGACATCTGGTAACCAATTTCATGGTTCGAAAGCTCTAATGGTGAAAAAAAATCTTCCCTGTTATGTTAAAATGTGATCTGTCTCCTACAAATTCTTGCTACTTCTCACCTCTGGAACCAAGAAGAAATCTAATTTCTCTTTTCAGATATTAGAAGAGAGTGCACATATGCCCTCTTCCTCTTCCTCACTATATCCTCTCTTCTCCCCAATTTCTTTTAACTGCAGCAAAGGGTCATGAGCCTGATTTTGTTGGTTAGTTGGGAAGAGACTCTCCTGTTCTGAATAGTGGACTAGTTCTTGTTCAGGTGGGATGGGCCTTAGGCATAGTCTGCTTACATAAGGAGGCTGTGTGGCATAGGAGAAAGTGCACTGAACTTGGAGTCATAACTGGGTTTGAATCCCACCAATGTCCTTTTCTTCCAGGGTGACTATGACCATGTCACTTGCTTGCTCTGGGCCTCAGTTTATCAGTAAAATGATGGTGATGGATTAAAATACCTTTAATGTCTCTCTTAGCTCTAAATCTGTGATTCAATGTGATTGGATGATGTCATCTGAGGAGAATTCCTTAAAGGTGTACTCTACCTGAACATGTTACTCTCAGGGGCTTGCCACAGTGCCAAACATTATACAATTAGTCACTTCTTTGAGTTAAGGTGCTAAAATGTATATGGCATCAAAAAGGCACATAATGTGATCAGTCTTTCATATTTTAGTATGAATTTGTTAGCAGCTAAACTTAGGAGGAGGAGGATACAGAACAAATCCATTTTCATTGAAGGAAGGGAGTCATGAAAGGGCCAGTGTTTAGGATACTGGAGACCCCAGACCCATAGAGGTACAGCAGGGGTAGCAGCATGAGGAGAGTATGAGAAAATGACATATTGTGTAACAGCTTCATAACATGATATCTAAACTAAACTGTCTATTCTATATTCATTTCCATTACTGATTGATGACCCAGCATTAGAAGGACCTCAGAGGTCTCTGAGTATACCTGCATTTCAACAGGAATATACTCTACAATATCTAACGAGTAGCTATCTAAAATGTTGCTCAGAGGAGTGAACTACCCCATGAAGCAGCTCATTCTACTTCTGGCCAATTCTAATTGTTGAGAAGTTTTCAATTCAACTGAGTCTAAATTTGTCTATTGTCCATTTTCACTCAATGTTCCTAATTCTGGCCCCCGAGGGCAAGTAGAAATAATCCTTCTTCAGTATAATAGCCCTCTAAATAGTTACAGAGGGCTCTCATATTTCCCTAAATTTTCTCCTTTTGTAACTACTCACCTCTGGGTAAGTGACCCAGTTATCACAAGATCTCCTATTTTCTCACCTTTGTGGACATCCTTCCCTGGACCTATTTTGTTTGTTCCCTATTCATTCTAGAAAGTCATATTATACAATGAACAGAATCCTCCAGATATGATCTGTCAAGGCAGAGGTTAGTAGTGTGTGTCTGCATGTGTATATGTTTGTGTATGTGTGTACATATACATATATAAAATTTATATTTGCATATGTGTGTGTGTGTATATTTCACCTCACTCCATCTAGATACTTTGCTTCTATTAATGAAGTCTAACATCACATTAGATTTTTTGGTTGTCATGTCATTAAGAAATATTGAGCTTATTGTCACTTAAGACCCTTGTATTTTTTTCCATGAAAAGTGCTGTCATTGTTTTGTTCTCATTTAATTGGTTACTTAAACCTAAGCAGAGGATTTTATATTTATCCCTCTTAAATTTCATCTAATTAGATGAGATCATTATTCTATCAACCCATCATTCTATCAGATAGATGGGAATCCTGTTGACACAGGAATCCTGTTGAAATCTTTTTGGATCCTGTTACCCAATGTGTTAATTATTCCTCTAAGTTTTGTGTCATCTAAAATTTGACAAGTACACTTTTGGCTTTCACCTAAGTCATTAATAAAAGCATTGAAAAGAACTAGGTGAAGGACACGTCTGTGGGACACTCCATCATACCTCCTTCTAGGTCAAGAGCAATCCATTAACCATATTCTTTGAGTCTAGTCATTCTGAATTATGCAATCACTTGATTATACTAACATTTAGCCCACACCTCCCCATCCAGCCCACCAGGGTATCTGCTGTTGCAGAAATGTGATTCCCATTGTCTGATATTTACAATACATCATGCTAACCCTAGCTCTTTTTCTCTTTTTTTTTAAAGAACGGTATTTTGCTGCTATGTATTTATTGATGCTTTTATATTTAACATCTTTGATATTTATCCTATTTATCTATTATGGAATATAGAAAAAACAACAACAACATTGTATTCAAAGACAGAAGATAAGTTCAGGTCTGGAATGTGCTTTTACTGGTTATGTGACATTGGCCAAAACACTGTTTTTGAGTCTGTTTCCTCATTTTTAAAGCAGTGATAATATTTGTACATGCAATTTGCTTCAAAGGGTTGGTGTAAAAATTATATACAATAATCTATATGAAACTTACTTTCTACATTGTGAAGAACCACTTAAAATAAAACTATTTTTATTGATAATAAAAAGGGAATAATGCTATAGCAAATTGTCAAGACATTACTAAAAGGAAAAAGTCTGTTATCCAGCCCAAATTGATCTTTTATATATGTTATTTCCCTCTCAGTCAGCACTTCACTTGTTGATTCAAGGAAGATGGATCTTGCCTTCTGCCCATTAGAGTGTGGATGCCTGGTGGGGATGCTTGTTTCTGTATTCTTCTGGGTCGCAAAAAGAGTTGGGGGACTAGTCCTTGTGGACTAGGTCACTGGATGGTGTAAATGCATAGAAGAACTGATATCAGAGTAGTCTGGTTAGAATTGTACCTAAAAGTATTTGACAATGGGGTCAAAGATTTAGAGCTAAAATGACCTTAGAGGTCAATGTGTTCAATCCGCTCATTTTACAGATGAGGAAACCATGTCACATAGATGTTAAATCGCTTGCCCAGGGTCACACAGTGACCAAATATCTCAAGCAGGATTTGAACCAGGTCTTCCTTACTCTAATTTTAGTGTCCAATTCATTGTGCCATGACCATGAAGACCTTCTGCCCATAATATCCAAAGAAAACTGGGAAGAGCCATTGCTCTCACTGCAATGAATGGGACTAGGTAAGAAAGTAGGGCATAGAGTAAGGAAAACTGGCGTCAGATACTTATTAGCTGTGTGACCTAGACAAGTCACTTAACTTCTGTCTGTCTTATTTTTCTCAACTATAAAATACAGATTGTAGTAATACCTACCTCCCAAGGTTGTTGTGAGGATAAAATGAGATTGTCCTTTGCAAACCAGTTATTAGACACTATATAAATGTCCACTCCCCCTCCTTTTCGTCTTCTCTAGGTACTCAAGCCTTGGAGAGTATTAGGCATGCCTCCATGTTAGTAAGGAGAAGATGATGGCGAGAAGGGGGTGAGAAATAAAAGACGTGTCACCAAACTAAAAGGAAGAAAGCATTTGAGGAGTAGGTGGGAGGGTAGGCAAATGGGACAAACACTTTGGACGAGAGATTGAAGGACTGGGATACCATTGAATGCACCTATGAAATTGTCAGTGGTGGTCTTAAAAAGAAGCCAGAATACGTTACTGAGTGACTAGGTGAAGAGGAAGTAGCAGTAGATTATTTCAGTAATGAAAGAAGGACACCCAGGATGAGAGATAAAGGGAGAAGAAGGAACAAAGGGAAAGGTTCTGCTTCTGTTTTTGTTATGTTTTAGGTTAGAATTTATCTAAGCTTGTAGGAGACCCTGCAGAGGGGACACTGATGATTCAAGAGAGAGAAGGATGGATGAAGGTCATTGTTAAAGCTGGAGGGGATGGAATCAGAGACATAGACTGAAGGATTAGACTGGGCCAGGATGAAAGCCACCTTTCTCTTAGTCAAGAGGGAAAGAGAAAATGCATGTAGATGCAGCATTTTGAAGTGGAGAGGAAGGGTGAGATCCGTGAAGTAGAAAATGATGATTACCTAAAAGAGGGGGCAGGGGTGGGCTTGGGAGATTGAGTGTGAAGATTTAAGGCAGATGAAAGGAATGAATGATAGGGAGTCATCAAAGATGAATCAAGGAATTATTGAAATGGGAGAGAGAGGCTAGCTGAGCTTAGATAACATGAATTTGTAACAGTTAAATCACTATTAGCTTCATGATTTTCTCCAACATTTAGAAAGAAGGGGAAGCAAATCTCAGTGCTTATCCAGGGTGGGGGATTAGGAAAAATAAGCATTGAAAGGCCAAGAAGGTAAGTGATTCTAGGTAACTAATGCATCCTGAGTAACTAGAACAGTTGTATCTAAACATGTATACTAAAACATATATGCTTCATATCTGGAAATGCTTCCAGACAGAATGGACAAAGTGGATTGGAATGGCTAAGGAGTCTCATTAGTCTGTGGCTGACAGTGGTAAGGAGGTAACTGTAGAGAGAAAGGAACTGTTAGCCTGGGAAAATAGGTAGGACAGGGTATTGAAAGTTGTGGATTAAGATGGGGCTGAGGTTCGTTAGAAATGAAGGAATGATAGTGATGAGATCCAAGTTAAGGTGGGATTCTACACTGATTTACCTGGAATAAAGGTGGGGACCATTGGTATTAAGCTGGTCGAAGAACCTTGTTAGACCAGGGGTTTGCTAGTGTTATCAATATGACTGCTGAAGTGAGTAAGGATAAGTGGAGTGGGAGAGTGTCCACTAAATGTTTAAGTCATTAGGGAAACTGGGAGAGCATTTTTGGGAATGATAGACTGAAACACTGAAGATGGAAATAAAAACAGACTTTAACATGCCTGGCATTCTCCTCACCACACCCAGAGATGCCGTGTGGGTGAATATTATGTGAAGAGAAGTGTCTGAGTGACTGTAATAGAGCGATGGTCTGAAGAAAACATGGGGGAGCCAAGATTAGGCTGGTTCTTTCCATCTCTGTGAGTGGAGATTAGGGGTAGAGAAAATGATAGAGTGAATTTATTTGGAAAAGGTATTAAAGGGAATGGTGCTATTAGAGGAAATCTTCTTTCAGGTAAAAGACAAGAGATTTCTTTTTTTTTGGAGAGGGGAGGGTGAGTAAGGAAATAGGAGAGTTTGTTCACTAAAGGAGCCTATGAAACACCATGGAAGATGGAAGATGTACTGGATACAGAAGGACTGATGTGGGATGGGACTAAACGGAGAAGGATTAGAATAGGAGCAGAGAGAGGTATTTATGCCCAGATAACTGAGGAAAAAGTGAGAGCCTCAACCAAATGCTGAGCTTGGAGTCCCTGAATAGTTTGTGAATCTCACCTCTGCCATTAAGCTGCCTTTGTGACGCTGTACAGGCCATCTACACTGTTTGGCCTCCAGTAAAAGCCTCTGTTAAAATTTAGGGTATTGGATTAGATGAGCTCTAAAGTTCCTTGTAGCTAGAAATCTGTGGTCCTTCAGCTGACTTTCATGACGTGGACTGAAGGCCCTTCACATGTTTGCTCTTTTGGACATTCTCCACTGTATCAATGCCCCTCTTAAACAGAGGCCCTCAGAACTGGAAATATGGTCTCTGAGGTGCTTCCTAGCTCTAAAACTGAATATTCTCCAGTATTTACTCTGTACATATGCTATATTTATTTGATTATTTGAATGACCAATTAATATGGATGACACCCACCTTCACTCCTGCATTCATAACTACAGAGCCCTGTGTAAACTTGGACCTCATCATCATCATCATTCAGAATCAAAGGCTCCAAATTCTCAATATTCTTCTTTTTGAACAAGATTCCTATCTTAAATTTTCAAATCCCTCACTCCTAATTATTCTCACCTCCACCAGGACAATGTAAGCTCCTTGAAGTCAGGAACTCTATCTTTTCCTTTCTTCTTTCTTTTCTTTCCTTCCTTTCTTTTTTTCCTTCCTTTTTTCCTTCCTTCCTTCCTTCCCTCCTTCCTTCCTTCCTTCTTTCCTCCTTCCTTCTCTCCCTCCCTCCCTCCTTCCTTCCTTCCTTCCTTCCATTCTTTATTTTTTGCTCATTAAATCCCCAGCACCTAGCACCCTACTCCAGCACAGTACCTGGACAATAGTACCTACTTAAATGACAATGCCTGACTTTTAAAATTTATGCATTTAGTTCATCTCAATTCAGAATAACATTGGGAAGCAGTCCACTGGGTAAAAAGAAGAAAAAATCTTGAGTCAGAAGACATAGGCTTAAATCTGACCTTTGTTAGCCAATGTCTGTCTGACCTTGTGAAAGCAGCTGACCCTTCCTAGTCCTCACTTCCCCCCACCCCCCAGTCATTTCAGTCATGTCCACTCTTCATGACCCCATTTGGATTTTTTTTGGCAAAGATACTCAAATACTTTGCCATTTCCTTCTCCAGCTCATTTTACTGATGAAGAAACTGAGGCAAACGGTGAAGTGACTTGCCCAGGGTCACATAGCTAGAAAGAATCTGAGGCCAGATTTGAACTCAGGGAGGTGAATCTTCCTAACTCCTTACACTTTACCACCTAGTTGCCCTAGCCCTTGCTTTGCTCATCTGTAAAATGAGGCAACTGGAATGGATAGTCTCTAAAATCCCTCTGGATCTGATACTGTGTTGTTATGACTTAGGCAGCTAGGTGATAAAGTAGAGAGACTTCTGGCCCTGGAGTCAGGGAGACCAGGATTCAAATCTAGCCTCAGATACTTCCTAGCTGTGTGAGCTTGGGCAAGTCACTTAACCTCTATTTGCCTCAGTTTCCTCAGCTGTCAAATGAGGATAATAATAGTACCCAGTTCATTGTGAGGATTAAATGAGGCAATGATTGTAAGTGTTATCAGCACAGTGCCTGGCACAGAGTTAAGTGCTAAATAAATGTTAGCTGTCATCATCATCATCATCATCATCATCATCATCATCATCATCATAATTATTATTATTATTTAAATCTTGCTTGGAAACTTCCTGTGTGACCTTGGATTAATCATGTAACCCTGGGTCTCAGTTGTCTTCCTTACAAAATAGAGCAGTCAGAGAACTAGTGTTTAAGATACAAATGGAATGTTCCAGCTGGGGTTTCGGGTGAAGTTTGCACTGTCTGGGCAGAAAGAGTTTACTTAGCACAAGATTGTAAAGTGATGGTTTAAGACTCTTTAAGAGAACCAACCAAATGGCTTTCCATCACTCTGGAGTAGTTCAGAAGTGCCATCTGCAAAGACACAATTGATATGCTAATTAGAAATCATCATTATTTATTCATTAAAGTAGTTCTAAGAACCTCTACAATCATTCTTTGTGAAGAGGAGGAAGGCAGCACAGAAGAGGGACAGGATAGAAGCAGGCAGGCGTTGGAAAGAAATTAGAGGGGGAAAAAAATCCTTATAAGTAACCAAGCATTACCAAGGTCAAGTTGGAGCCAGAAGATCAAGGGCAGGGACGGAGGACTGTATGTGCATATGATTATAGATAGCCTAACCCTAAGAGGCCTAGTTATGACTATTTAATTAAACATCTCTTGAACCATGAAAGTACAGTGAGTACACAGCATTAGCAGGAGACCCAGGGGGCACAGAATCTAAGAGAGGCAGAAGCTTTAGTTAAAATTGGTGCCAGAAAGGAACCCTCAGCAAATCCAACATTTGATTGATATTGGCTCCACCTTTCAAATCTGGAAATTACATTTAGAAATGAAAGGCGGGTGACAGATCACCAACCCAATGCATGGCTCTGTAGTAACACTGGAAACTTCTGTTACTAAAGGAAAAAGTACTGCTCCCCCCCCCCCACCCCAAACTGTGATTCACTAGAATCAAGTAGTGGAGAGGAGCGGGGGTAGAGATCTACATCTCAGGCTAGCAACAGCTTCAGTGGGAATAGGCTGATTACTTCAACCATGCCGTACCTTGACGGTAGAATTAGGCTAGCTAGAAATATGTACTCAGAAAAAAATGTCTGAAGCAGTCTGGGGGTGCAGGGAGGGAGGTGGACTAGATTCAATGCTGGCAACGCTGAAGCTGCACAAAAGCCTTCACAGCCACAGATTTGTGACTCATGGCTCTGAATAGTTGAGGTATAAACATCGCTACCCACCTCCCCACACCCCCTCCCACTTCCCAAGAACGCTTTGTTTAAGCTCCATGGAATGCAGAACTCCTTGCAGAGATGAAGAAATGTATAAAATGTGCGACAGTGCCCAAGTCTCTATATTTTACTCTACAGGGGATTATTTGGGGGAGGGGGCAGAGGGAGAAATATTACCTTGAACAGAATCTGAGTGAAAGTAGCAGCTGGTAGATGGGGCTTGACCAGGAGATCCAGTTTTATATAGATACATATACACACATGTGTGCATATACATACACACATGTGTGTATATATAGTTATATATGTATATTGTTATATGTATATGTGGTGTTACATATATAGTAATATATACTAAGTATATATATTCTTAGTATAGTATATATAATATATGTGTATATGTGTGTGTATATATATTCTTAATATAGTATATATAATATATGTGTG
>CM053581.1:359211827-359229262 GCA_028627135.1 Pseudochirops cupreus | reverse complement strand
ATATATTATACATGTATATGTGTATGTATATATATTCTTAATATAGTATATATAATATATGTGTATGTATATTTATATATATATATATATATATATTCTTAGTATAGTATATCTATTAAGAAGCCTCGGGACCCAGATCAAGTCCTTTACCCTCGATTACCTCATTTGTGAAATGGAGATGATAAGAGCATCTTCTTCCTAGGGTTATTGTGAGGATCAAATCATCCAATTGGTAAACATCTGTTAAGTGCCTATTATGCACAAAGCCCTGACCCAAGATCTAGAGATATAAAAAGAGGTAAAAAAAAAATTGAAATAATGCATAAAGCAGTTTGTTTTCCTGTCCTTAAAATGATTTATGTTGTTGTTACTCAGTCCTGTCCAACTCTTTGAGACCCCATTTGGGGTTTTCTTGACAAAGATAGTGGAGTGGTTTACCATTTCCTTCACTGCTTATTTTACAGATGTGAAAACTGAGGCAAACAGGGTTAAATGACTTATCCAGGGTCATACAGCCAGCAAGTATCTGCAGTCAGATTTGAACTCAGGTCCTCCTGATTCCAGACCCAGCACTTTATTTACTGTAGTGCTACCTAGCTGCTCAGAGTGGTTAATGAACATTAGATATTATTATGGGGAGTCTGGCCAAGATAGGAAGTCACAGAACTTAAGACTGTGGTCATATGGGAAAAAAGAGCAGCCCAAAGAGAGAATAAAGAGCTGCTAGCAGGTGTGGACAGGTGGACATCAGTAGCTGGAACAGTGAGTCCTATGAGGAATTCAAGTAGGATGCTGGAAAAACAGAGAATCAAGTAAGTCAACTATGGAGGAGATGTTCAGAGAGTAAAAGTAACACGACAGAGGTCAGCCACAGAAGAGCCATGAAGATGTGGGGGCAAGATAGGCTCTGGAGACCAGAGATAGCTGGTGGGTAGGACGATGGTAATAAGTGGGATGGAAGATAGCCTAGTTGTCACATGAAGGCTCTCTGAAGGCCTGCTAGATCAGATAAGACATTGTGTAAAGTGCCCAAACTTGGAGAGGCAGAACTGAACTCAGGATTCTAAATGGGTCCGAGCAACGCAGAGTTAGAGGGACTTTCTCCTCCTCATTCATGGAATGTAGGCGGCTCTTAATGTAGACTAGGGAATGAAGGAACTTCAGAAGCCAAATCTAGCTCACTCATGACTCATTTTTACAGATGGGGAAACTGAGGCTCTCCAAGTTTAATGATTCCATCAGGAGGCAGGATTTGAACCCTGACTCCTGATTTATACTTCCAGCACCAGAACCAATCAGTCTTCTTTCCGCTGTATCAGGCTGACTCCCTTTAGCTTTGCTGCCTTCCCAGTGTGACCTGGCCTACATGGTTATCTCTCCTGGCCTCAGTCTATTCATCTTGAAAATGAAGAATGTTGTTGTGTCATTCAGTCATTTCAGTCCTATCTGATTCTTCATGACCCCATCTGGAGTTTTCTTGGTGAAGATTATGGGAGTGGTTTGCCTTTTCTCCAGCTCATATGTTAAAGATGAGGAAACTGAGACAGACGAGGTTAAGTGACTTGTTCAGGGTCACACAGCTAGTAAGTGTCTGAGGCCACATTTAAACTCAGTTCCTCCTGCCAGCAGGGCCAGGACTTTATCCACTGAACCACCTAACTTCCCCAAAATGAAGAATAATTTATACAATAGCAACAACATTGTAAAAATGAAACAACAAAAAACTTTAGAAGACTTAAGAACTCAGACCAGTGCAGTGACCAATAACAGTTCCAAAGGACCAGTACCTAAGAACAGTATCACCAATCTCCTGAGACAGAGGTGGACTAAATATATAGAAAGAAACAAGTGTTTGGACATGGACAATGTGGGAATTTGTTGTTTTGACTGTATATTTCTTAAAGTGTTTTTCTGTTTCTCCCTCCACTTCCCCCTTCCTTCTTGAGAGGGTGCTGAAAGAGAAGCGTTGGGAAAGAGAGTAAATAAATGCTTATTAATGAAAAAGAAATTTAATTTTAAAAATTGAAGAGGATGGGCTAGATGACCTCTGAACTTCTTTCTAGCTCTAAATCTATGATCCACTTAGTTTCCTTCTTTTTTAAAAGGATTAGATGCTTGCACTTACTGAGTAATTAATCAAATTTGTATCTTATGAATGGATATGTATGTTGATGTTGCTGTAATAAAAGAGAAATAACTCCAAGTCTGGCTTAATTGCAAAGATGGGATGCATGATTATTTTGAAAAAAAGCAGTCTGAAAGCCTTAAGGAGCTGTATCAGAGTAAGCTGTGAGTATTAAAGATGCATTCTGACCTTGGCGGGGTACCAACACCTTTTCTTTTCTATCTGGGGCTGGAGCTTTGTTGGGAGGACCTTTAGATTGTTTGGAGTCAGGATGCCCAGGTGACCAGTAGCAATAGCTAGCTACCAAGAAGAAGAACCTAGGCACAGGTGGAGAAGGTACTAAAGGTCATTGAAAGGACGAAATGGCTTGTTGGGGAGACTGGCTAGAGGGCTGTAAGCTCTCCTCTTGCTCTTGGGCCTGGACGATGACCACAAAATCATCCAAGTATTTGCCAGACAAAGCAGACCAATAGTCTCTAGCACTAGACTAATGGGCTGGGGGTGAAACTCAACTGGAATTTTTGCCTTGCCAACACAAAACCTCATTGAACAACAGTAAGGTAAGGGAGATCGACATGTTTAAATCTTAGGTTCATAGATTGAGAGCAAGACCTTCTTAAACTGTGGGTTGCAATCCCATATGGAGTTGTGAAAAATTTGGCAATGGTGAAAGGTTTCTGAATGTGCAATGACTAAAAATTAATTAAAAATTAAATGCGTGATGGGTCCGAGGTGTTTCTGGCAGTGCTCGCCTGTGTTGTATCTTGCAACTTCACTGCAGCCTCAGTTCTGAACACAAAGCATGTACACTTTGTACTGTGCATGCCACCACCACCACGCAATGACAATGAACACTACTGAGATGCAAAAAGGGGTCATGAATGGAAAATGCTTAAGAAGCTCTGCTTTAGATAAGGAGGGGCCCTATGATACTGTAAAGGCTTGAACTAACATGCTGGTAGTAGAAGTGTAAAGTCAATTCAAATATTTCTTTATCAGGAAGCCTTCCCTGTTTTTCAAATCTTGGGACTGGCATTCCCCAGTCTCTTCACTGATTTCTTGCTTCTACTTTCCTCATCTGCCTCTCTGATCCAAACAAGAAAACAATCTGCTCAGCACTAGAGAACCCTCTAATAGCTAAGATCTTTGCTAGCCAGGCTTATGAGCTCATTCATTTTCAGTTCAGTCTCCTGCTGCACCAGATGCTCTTTCTTCCTGTATCCCTCTGCCCCCATTTAATATCTTCCTCTTCTCATTGTTCTCCTCCAGGCTAAAAATCCTTATTGTTGAAACTACAATTTTAGAAACAAATTGTGGCAGATGAGTCTAATGAACATTTCTACTCTGTAAAACAAGATGAATATGAAGAATTTGGAGATGCATTAGAGAAACTTATATGAACAGATGCAGGGTGAAGTAAGCCAGACTAGAAAAATGTGCATAATAATTATAATAATGAAAATAAAGAGAAGAAAAGGAATAAGATAAATTTTTCATGATCAAGCTTGACCCCAAAGAAGGAGATGAGAAAATGAACATTCTTCCTTTTTGTAGAGTTAAGAAACTATAATTTGGAACTATGTATATAGATAGATAGATAGATAGATAGATAGATAGAGAGATAGAGATAGAGATAGATATAGATATAGATATAGATATAGATATATACTGTCACCCTGGGTTGATATTTGGGTTAGATTTGTCTTATCCTTCCTCCCTTCCCAAGAAAATCTGTCACTGGTTAGGGGAAAGGAAAAGTAAATAAATATATTTTGAAATAAAATTATATAAAACAAATATATCAATAATTTTTTAAAATATATTTTCAAATTGACTATTGTTACATGTCATACCCTGTATAGTCCTGACCCCAGGAACACAGCCTTGGCCTTTCTTTTTCTTTTTTCTTTTTCTGTTTCTTTCCCTTCCTTCCTTCCTTCCTTCTTTCTCTTTCTTTCTCTCTTTCCTTCTTTCTCTTTCTTTCTCTCTTTTTCTTTCTTTTTCTTCTTTCCTCTCCCTTCCATTCTTCCTTCCCTCCTTTCTTTCTTTTTTTCTTCTTTTCTTTCTTTTCTTCTTTCTTTCTTTCTTTCTTTCCTTCTTTCTTTCTTTGTTTTTCTTTGTTTGGCATAAGGAGGGTAGAGGGAAGTTCTTAAGAAATCTAAGAACTGGGGTGGCTAGGTGGCGCAGTGAATAGAGCACTGGCCCTGGAGTCAGGAGGACCTGAGTTCAAATGTGACCTCAGACACTTAACACTTACTAGCCATGTAACCTTGGGCAAGTCACTTAACCCCAATAGCCCTACCTTCCCTCCTCCAAAAAAAAAAGAGATATTAGCTCCTTTAATACAAAAAAGAAAAAAAAGAAATCTAAGAACACATTCATCCTCCTCACTGGAATAAGCTCCATGCCTCTTATCTCTCCCCATCTCTTTGGACTCCTAATTGTCTTAGAATGTCCTTCATGTACCAATTGTTACTGGGTAAATGAAATAGCATTTGCCTGATGCACTGCTAGAGCTTAGCATTGGCTTATAGTTTGCTGCTGCTGAGGCCTCACAGCATAGGCCAAGAAATACCCAAAGTGGACATTATTAACCTCTTTTGGATCATGAACTCCTCTGGCTGTCTGCGGATTCTTATATATCCTTTCTTAGAATAAGGTTTTTAAATGCAAAAATGCAAAACACATATCATTACAAAGAGAGCCAGAGATTCAAGATCCAAGTTCACAGGCCCCCTGGAAATATGTAATAGAAAGGGGTTCATGGACCACAAGTTAAGAACCACTTCAGAAAGGCAGACCATTTGGAATTTTGTTTTTTGTGTTTTTGAGCCTCAGAATTTAACCCTAAGCTTCCTTCTGACTCTGCTCCCCCATCCAAAACTTTCAGGTAGTATGTATCAGTGGTCTCACACACACCATTTAGTTATACTCCCGATGGATTACAGAAAGTCTTTGTAGGCAGGATCTTTTGAACTTTTTTCTTCGTACCCACAATACCTAGCAGAGTACTTGCACATAGTCCCTAATGATTGCCGATTGACTGATTAATGCTTGCACATCCAAATTATGTACAAAGCCTCAATGAAAAAGAGAACAGGCCTGTGCCTGGGAGATGAATATTGCATGCCCCTGAAAATGCCAGAAAAAATAGGTCCCTGAGGTTATTCAATTAAACCTTAGAAGGGATACAATTTATTACTTAACCTGCTTCAGAATCCTGGAAGCCCAAGGGATTAATAAGAGCCATGAAGGATGAAAACAAATCTTAGGCAAAAACTCTCTGAGGACAGGGCTGTCAAATTTGTATATATGAATTGTAAAGTGACATGGACATTGGTGTTGCTATGGACTAGGAAAAATAATTTTTTAAAAACCTCCAAAATCTAACTTAATTGCAAAGATACAACATTATAGTTGAATTCAGACATGGAGCTAGGTCTCCTTTCCCCAAGGGATGTGAAGAGAAAAAGGGCCAAAGTGAATAATAAGGCCCTAAGTGTAACCACTGAGTAACAAAGAAAATGCATGAACCCCTGACTACACCAGTAGTTAGCGTGCTCATGGTTGTTGTATTCAAAGGCACCTGGATTGGTGCATGTGTAAAGGCAGCCAGCACCCACTGTACTACTCAGCAGAAAACACCTAAGCCCCAGTGGTCAGGAGCTGCTCAGGCCGGTCTAGAGTCCTAGCAGAGCTGACTGGCTTCTGTATGGATGGACCTCATGTGCACTGGGGCATGTCCCCAAACCAGAAAATTATGCCAGGTAATTAAAATAGGTGAATATGCCAGCAGCCGTCACCTGGCTTCAGAGTCTTTTATTTTAACAAAGGCACTAGAAATAGCCCACGCTAGTGGGTAGACTTGGAATGAGCAGTATCTGAGTTCAGATCCTTCCTCAGTCATTTACTTTGCTTCTGTTCCCTCACCCATAAGATGGGGATTATAATCACACCTATCTCCGAGTTATTGTGAGGGTCGAATGAGTTGGCCTGTGTAAAGTGCTGTGGCTAACCTATATCAGTGCCAGCAATGATTATCGCTGTTTACATTAATAAATTGTGACTAAGTTGTCCATTAGAGTGAGTTGTATTTTTTTCCTTTATGTCCCGCAATGGACTATTACATAGCAGAGAAGCTTATACTTATGAATGGGGGCACATTCTTCTTCAGTGGAGCAAGTCACAACCCATCTAGGCTTTCGTGGGAATGTGGAAAAGGTTTTAGTCACAGGTTTGCTCCTCTTCATTCCTGCCCAACTCTTCCATGACCCCATTTGGGGTTTTCTTGGCAGAGACACTAAAATGGGTTGCCATTTCCTTCTCCAGCTCACTTTATAGATGAGGAAACTGAGGCAAACAGGGTGAAGTGACTTGACCAGGGTCACACAGCTTGGAAGGGTCTGAGGCTGGATTTGAACTCATGAAGATGAATTTTCCTGATTCTAAGCCCAGTGCTCTATGTACTATGGTGCCATCTAACTACACAAAGTCAAAGGACCCGAGTTGAAATCTGGTCTCTCTCTACATTTACTACATGTGTGATCTTGTACAAATAATTTAACTTCTATGTGTGCTTCAGCTTCCTCCTTTGTAAAATGAGGGCGTTGGCCTAGATGGCCATTTAAGTCCATACCAGCTCCACATCTATGTTCTGGCCCTCAATTTCCCCATTTATAATATGAAAGATTTAGTGACCTCTAAGATCCCTTTCATGTCTAAAATACATGATCCAAAGTGCCTTAAAGTCACAGTGCCACAGGGATTTCTTGAGGACTATAAACTGAGGGCCAGTTACTGATCTGAGTTGGAAGTAGGAATTTTTCATGGGGAAAAATCAGAAGTCTGGGTTAAAATAATGTTTCTCGTCATTAATTTTGGGTGTCATAATTTTGATTTAATTAGGAGAGCAAGGGTTGAAATCTTCTAGGATATTTTAGCCCTTAAACTTTTCAATATCTACCTAGTTCCCCATATCAATGTACAATTTTTGGTCTGGACTCATCATTTCACTGGTGTAGACAGTTCCTAGTGACAAAAGTACCCCTGCCAATTAAGGCACATGCCCAATTAAAAAATTACATGCAGATACACCATCCTTCTGATTCGACTTTGGCACTTTGTTAATGTCCAGGTAGGTACCAAGAACAAATAAACACAAAAAACAAAAGCCAACAACTTTCTTCTCTCATGCAGGCTTGTCTTACAATGGTGCCCTCTGGTACAAGTTAGTGGATTTGAGGGAGAGACTAGAAATCCAAATTCTCCTGAACACTGGCAAGTATTTGAGTGTAAAGTATTGCATTCCAGCATTGCCAAGGGAAACATTAAAGAGCAGGTTGAGGCACATTGAGAAAAGTGGAAGAAATGATTAATTCTTTTTAAAAAGCACCTCGTGAAAGGTTTTTGGATTCATTTGCGAAAAAAAAAATACAGTTCCAATTACTCGGGGAATTCAGGTTAAACGAGCAAGTTTTCAGCAAATTACTCAGGAGTTGTAGCTGCAAAAACCTGGCCTGTGGGGGCTGCTAAGCCACGATTATAACCCAATGTCTTCTCGATTACATTTGAGCAGTCATGACTGAGCTTTTTTCTCTCTCTTCCGTTAATTTGATGGAGCCTGGGTTCTGCTTCCCTTCATTTATTCCTAGTTGATTATTTCAGCTAGCATGCTCAACTCAGCTGAGTGCGCGGAGCTGATGGGAGTCTGGGCATTACATCACCAGATTTTCAGGGTTCAAGATCTGCCTGAAAAATGGTGAGAATCATAAAATATTACATATTTAAATTTTGGCTTTTCATCTAATAGCTCCTAACATGAAAACCTGCATTAGCTCCTGAGCTTGATAGATGTGAGGTCCCAGAGGGGCTACAAATCAGTCAACCTAAGAATTTTTTTTTGAAAACGTGTTGAGATGGCTTGGTATTCTTGACTCCTACAATTCCAAAGTCTGATAGAGAACAAAGAAAGAGATGCATTCCTTAGCTACTGGACTCCCCAGTGCTTAGCATAGTGCTTGGCATTCAGCAGGCACTTAATAAATGCTGACTGATTGCTCTCTTGACTACATCAAAGCTGAGTTTTGAATATAAAAAGCATGAAAAACCCAATAAATTAGATGTGTGTTTACATCCGATATATGTCATTAAGTGATCATTGCAAAATGATGTGTGATCTTGAAATTAGCTATTTAATAACCTTCTCAAAAGTTTCATGGTAAATAAGAAGATCCTTATGTTAACACATCTCTGAGCTTAATTTATCTTTTTAAAGTTTGATGTCAGCACATTAAGATGGCATATCCTGCGCTCAGCAATAATTATGCCTGTGTTGACTCTTCTGTTCCCAAAGCTAACAGAAATTTCCTTAGGAGCCTTCAGATGTGCCACTGACACCTGATAAACATTTACACAAATTTGAAAAGCGTTGATTAACCACCAAAAATACAATTTACTTATATAAGAACCTTTTTTGAGGTTACTCTCTATCTCTTTGTTAGGTCACTTTTGAAACCCCAGGACAGGGCATCTGTGGTTGTAACAATCATGAGTAGCCTAGGTAAGGATGCACATAGGAGCTGGTTGCATCCTTTTGTTATTTGGGTGGTTATACTCATGGCCTCATCAGTCCTTCTGGATGTCTTTGTTTGTCTCCCAAAAAAGGTACTGTAAAAAGAGCAACAGTTACTCCATGCAGCCTAGGATGCTGTTGTTGTTGAATCATTTTTCAGTAATTTCCAACTCTTTGTGACCCCATGTGGGGTAATGCTAGCAAAGATACAGGAGTGGTTTGCCATCTCCTTTTCTAGCTCATTTTACAGATGAGAAAACTGAGGCAAGTAGGGTTAAGTGACTTGCCCAGGGTCACACAGCTAGTGAGTGTCTGAGGTCAGATTTGAACTCACAAAGATGAGTCTTCCTGACTCCAAGTCTGATGCTTTATCCACTGGACCACCTAACTGCCCTTCCTTCATAATAGCAAGCATTTTTTAAAAAATGTTTTAAGTATTGCAAAAATGCTTAATAAATATCTGACTTTATCCTCACAACACTGCTGGGAAGTAGGTGCTACTATTAGCCCCATTTTAGAGGAAACTGAGGCAGGCAAAGGTGAATTATTTGCCAAGGGTCTCACAGCTAATAAGTGTCTGAGGTCGGATTCGAATTCGGATCTTCTCTGCCTCTAGGTTCAACAATCTGTCTACTGTGCCACCTACCTAAGATGCTGTGACTGCAATTAAATCAGACTTATTATTTTTATTATTTACAGTATTATGTAATTATATATTATATAATCTAAAGCTAAAGGATCTTAGCTATAATTTAGTCCAAACTCTTCATTTCCCAGATGAGGAAACCCAGTCCAGATAGGTTTAAATTATTTCCCGTGGTCACATATGCAGTATGCAAATGACCTGCAAATTGTACCCTTGGTCCTTTGCACTGCAATTTCTGTAGAATAAAAAAAATGATTAAATTGTTTAAGAGAAGGTCTGATATACAATATTTCTGGCATGCTACCAAGAACTACTTCTCACCTTGGTGTCCTATCCTACAGATTAGTAAGAGTTCACCACATCTAGATGGCCCTGGACCCAACACAACGCACCCGCCTTCTGCCAGACTACTGCCTATGTTGACCTTCAACCTCACTTGGCATTTCTTTCTCTGGGAATAGTGATTAGTTCAACACCATTTCAATATCATCCCTAGAAATGGGATGTTAATTTCCCCATGACTCTACTTCCCTTTGTCTATGACTTCTAAGACCAGCACATGCCTTGCCAGCTTGCCATATTCCTGTATATGTTGCTGTATCCTGTTAGGATCTTCTCTAAGCTCCTTGAAGGCAAAGACTGTAGTTCTTTTTGTGTTTGTATGCTCAGCATTTAGGGCATTTCTTGGCACATTGAAAATCCTTTTTTAATGCTTTTTTAATTTCATTTATTCATAATCTAAGTTTTAAAACCTAAGTATTAGAGAAAAAATGATGTTAAACTATTCAAAAATATAAATTACTCATGGCAAACTCTTTTTAGGTCATTCTGTGCTCTTTATGGATCTCATTTTGAACTCAGTAGACCAGGTGTTTATTCTTATTACAACAGTTTCTCATCCTTCCAACAATTCTTGGAACCATAGACTGGGAATGGTAATATAGCACCTGGGTAGGTCAGCTATTCTGGGAGCTAAGAACTAGTCAAATGACGCTCTATAACCTAATCTGTTCCTGGGGCTACATTTAGAAAGCAATTTAAGAAATAGATGATTATGCTGAGATGTGAGCAGTGACCTAGCTCTGGAAACTAAAGATGAAAATTTAGCATATGTTATCTTTTTTTTTTTTAACAAAACTAACTGAAATATATCAGGTAGAATTTTAATATAAAAGTAATTTGATTGCTTTGTCTAATTCACAGTTTAATCAGACATGACTTTTAAATACTGCATGTAATTAGACTTCAAAGGATTCTTTCTAAGAAAAATCACATTATATATGGATCCAGACAAACTCTGAATTTTCAAGATCTCTCTCTCTCTCTCTCTTTTTCTCTTTCTCTGTCTCTGCCTCTGTCTCTCTCTCACTTTCTCTCTCTTCTTTAAAATATATTTTGTTTTGGGATAGAACTGATGGTTTGGTCTTTGGTTCACTGGTCTTCAAACTACTTTGATCACACCCTATTATAAAAAAAAAACTTGTGCAAGCAGCTCACATGCTTACTTATAGACAAATGCATTACTAATAATCATGTACAGTATTAAGCTTAAGTAAGCAATAGACATGTAATAAATTGAGATAAAAATGAAATATTTGACCCTACAGCTTATGAGCAAGGGAGTGACATAGTCATATCTGTACTTTGGGGAAATCGCTTTGACAATTCAATGGAGGATGGATTCTTAGAGTAGAGAGGAACTTGAACCAAGGAAAAAAATTAGGATGGTAATGTGGTAGTCCAAGTGAGAGGTGACAAGAGTCTAGGGATAAGGTTGGTGACCATGTTAATAAAGAAAAGGGGACTGAGATGAGTGACAATATAGAGATAAAAAGGTTAAAATTTGGAAATTGGTGAGTAAAAGTGCTTGGTTGAAGATATTGAGGTTGAGAAACAATGACTAGAAGGAGATTGAGATGCTCAGTGGGGATGTTCAGAAGAGGTGAGTTAGGGGGAAAAGGTAATGCAATCTCTTTGGGAGATTTGAGTGTTGAGTTTGAGATGTCAACAGGACGTCCAGTTGGTAAAAAGAATACCAAGAGAAAAGGGCCCTGGACAGAATCTTGGGAAAAGTTCAGAGTCAGGGTGGATTATATAGATTAAGCAAAGAATACTGAGATGAATCAAGAGGAAACAGTTTCGAGATAATCCAGATGGGAGAGAGAGGGAGGAAAAAGGTGTTAAATGTTGCATGTTAATGGATGGAGGTTATTAAAGGATTTGACAATTTAGACACCATTGGTAACTCTAAGTAGAGCATTTTTAACAGAATAAGAAAACTAAAAGAAAAGAAGACTTGAGTACCTAGAAGGTAGATTATAACTTACAAACATATCGGTCATTTCTGCCTTGAGTGGGGATATTTGAGGGAAAAATAATGAAATTGCAACTCACGTTTGATTGCTTAACCTCTTCCCCACTGAAAAATGAAAAGTGAATGGTTCGTGTTAGAGCAAAAGGGTTACTCCCTCTTCCCTTCATCTTGATTTCAGACCCAGTTGGAAATTTCTGGGGCAGACCAGGAACCTTGCAGAAGGATCTGAAGCCACCCTTGGCTGTAAGTAGATACAGAGGGACTTTGGTGGCTGTAAGTAGAAACAGAGGGACCTCAGCTCTTCCTGCTGCCCTATGACTAAGTTCCTTCAAGTGAAGGAAACCAAGTCAGGAAAGTTCTGGAAAGGTAGCTTGCATGCTTTTCTGTGTCATTTAGGACTTTTCTATCAACAGGCACAAGCATCACAGGCAAAATCATATCTTTTCGGGAAAAGGAAAAAAAAAGCCAGACTCTTGGAGAGACTTAAGATAATTAACTGCAAGTGTTTACCCTGAAATTCCTAAATTACTGTGTGTGACCAGATTCAGTAAGAATGAGCGGGTGTTAATTATTTTTGCCTTTTCACATCACAGCAATACAGATCAGTCAGCATATTCCTGCCCATGGTTTTCCCATGTACAGTCCCTCATTTGTAAATTCTCTGCCTGGCAAGATTTGACAGAGTACCATTTTGCTAACCTTAAAATCAGAGGGCAGTTTTCAAATTGGGCTTTGTGGATTTTAATAAAGAAGCTGCCAGGGCTCAGTCTGTGGCACAGTAAGACATCACTAATTTGTATGAAGGCAAAGGTCAGTTAAAATTAGTAAGAAGTCTGCTCTGTGGAACCTTCTTAAGTAAATGCAGTTTCATTTTGGCAATTGCCACCTTAAATTAGGCAAAGCCAACACCAAATTTCCTTCCCTTCTAAGCATATGGCCCTGTTTTTTATTTAGTTGCAAAGTGACTGTTTAGGGAGATTCAGTTCAATTCAGTTCATTTCAACAAAATTTTATGAACTGCTAGCTCTGAAAATCCAAAGGCAAAACAATCGAGTATCTTCCGCCTCAGTGCTTGTTCCTTGCAAGCAGTTTCTTACCTACTTTAAATCTCTGGTGTCATGGGAAATTTTGATTTCCTTGTATTGATTTTTATTATTAGGAGGGAGAGATCAGGACAATTTTTCCTTGTTAAGAGGTTATTGAGCTGACTGAAACCTGTTCCATGGGATGTGAAAATTTACTTAAGGTTTCAAATATTCCTCAGACAAGCCCAAGAAAGAATCTCAACTATCTCAGGTCAAATAAATCCCTTCTCTTTCAATCACCCCATTGTGAGCCCACTAAATGTAGATTAATCTGTAATCTGATTTAGTTTAGAACGTGTTTAACCAGGCTTGTTCCTTTAGGTCTGGGGTGGGGAACCTGCAGCCTTGAGGCCACAAGTGGCCCTCTAGGTCCTCAAGTGCAGCTCTTTGACTACATCCAGACTTCACAGAACAAATCCCCTTAATAAAAGGATTTGTTCTGTAAAACTTGGACTCAGTCAAAAGGCTGCACCCAAGGACCTAGAAGGCCACATGTGGCCTCCAGGCTGCAGGTTCCCCATCCCTGCTATGGGCAATATATCAGCTTACAACTCTGTTTAACTAAGTTTGTTCAACTTTTACTACATTGAATGAAGTATGGCATTATTACTCTTTAACTTTTATGGCTGAAAAGAATATATGAGATTGCAATATGAGAAGAATGATTTCTTTCTCTGATGTAATTTTGTCTTTAAGAGGTTCTGTTGGTATCCCAGATCTTGGTTCAGGTGGGTTTTTTTTTCTTTTGTCTGACAGTTGAATATGTGCCTAAGTATAATAAAAACCTAGCCCTCTTTTTTTTTAAAAGAACCTTTAGAACCTCTGCATTATAGTAGAACTATTTTGGCCGCAGTTAACTAGAAAAGAAGATGTATTTTGGCTCACTGCCAAGCATGAATGCTTTATTTTTTTTTCCTGGTCCAAACTGTCTCAACTTTTCTAGAATAAAGTATTGGATTGTCATCAGAGAATATCATTAATAAAAAATCGTTTAATGCAAAATACATGTTTAAAAATTTTTGAAGGGATTAAGGGTCTGGTCTTTAAAAGACCTCTTAGAGAGTAAAGAGAAGGTCTCAGGTAAGAAGTGACTTTGAGATGGCATATTTACTTTAGTAAAAAAAGTCTTCTTTAACTAATAAACAAATAACCTATAGGCAGAACACAGAATTGGGGGCCTCAGGACCTAGAGGAGCATCAGATTTAGCTCCAGGCCTCAAAGAGCTCCCAATCTAACTGAAGACACTAGGTTAAAAAAAAAACTGAAAAGTTAACTAACAATAGAAGAAACGAGCGGCAAGACCAAAGGAGATCCATCCAAATGGAGAGTACAGACAGTCCCAGTGAGTAGAGATTTAGTTCTTTGTATCTGTATATCTAGTCACCTAGAACAAAGCCTGGAGCCAAATCTAGGGAGGCTTGGACATTAGGAGGGCTTAGCCATTAGGACTTTTTCTGAGCAGTAGAAAGTAATCAGTTCTGCTAGAACCTTGTTTTGGAAAATGCAAATTTGCTTCAGTGCAATTGACATATTACTGAACAATTTGAGCAAAACATGAGGATTTCAGTTTGTTTATTCGAGATTCCTTGAGAGACGGGTGAGAATACAGAAAACTCCACCCAGCTGAACCAAGCTAGGGAACAGTGAGCCTCACCTATCCATCCACAGAAGATGTGCAGACTTTACCTTCTGATTTTGAGTAACTCCCCTTTAGTCACGTCCAGTAACTCATGAGTTACAGTTCTTCCCACACCTACTAACATAGCAAGCTTCAGGTTTTTTCAAGGTAAAGTACCCTATCTGTTGCCTGTCTTTTGGGGAAGCAGGGACTGTGGGTCGAGGAGGGCTGGTCCACATCCCCACCTCCCTATCCTGCCCTTACCTTCCTTCATGCCAGGGCATCAGTGCCAGTGAACCTGGGTGTGGGCAGAGCAGCAGCTGGGAGTGAACTCACTGTTGCTGCTATCCCTTTTCAAATGTATAAACTATGTCACCATCTTTATCCAGCTCAATTTCAGTTTAAATTTTTGTGTAATTGATAAAGTTTTTGCATGTTATGCCTCCCCTCTCTAATTCCCCATAAACTTTTGATTTTTTAGGAATATGAATATCTTATTATAGCAGAACTGACAGTAGTTAGTAACATAGCACCTTAAAGTTTGCAAAATAATGTACATATGGAATCCCATTTGATCCTCACAGCAACTACACGAAATACTGGCTGTTGTTATCCCCATTTCACAGATAAGGAAAGTAAGGCAGGTGAATTGACTTGCCCAGGGTCTCACAGCAAGTGTCTTGGGGAGAATTTGAACTCAGATTCCAGACTACAAGTCACAGACACACTATTCACTTTATCACCTAAGTATCTGAATGAAAACAAAAACCATTTTTGAATAAGGTTATAGGATTTAGTGTTAGAATCTAAAGATCAGCTATTTCAGTTCTCTTGGTTTTACAAAAGAACTGAGTTAAGAAGCTTACGTATGACATGGATTAAGTGACAGAGGAAAGATATGAACCCAAGGCCTCCAGACTCCAAAAATCCAGTGGTCTTTCTGCTAGGCCACCTATGTCTAAGCAACTGCATGCAGAATGCATTAGAGGGGATGGAGATTGGAGGCAGGGGCGTTAGGTGGCTATCATGGCAGTTCAAATAGATGTATTAAAATAGGTGTAATAAAAACTCGTGGACTAGAGTTTTGGCAGCAAGACCAAAAATATAGGGATGGATGGATGGAAGAGGCATTTTGATAAAGAGGAGAGGAATGACTCAAAGATGATTCCAGTGTCAGGTCTAAGGTTAATAGGAGAATCAAGGCTCTGAGGAAAGGGAATTGTCTCTGGGAGAAAGCCAAGTTCAGCTCTAGGCATAAAATTCATCAAGCCTGGGAGAAATGACAGGGTAGGAGATGAAATTTGGGGAGTAAACCACCTCTGTCTCTCCTAGGACTGAAGCTTTCAGTGCAGACATCTCCTATCTGTATCTATTATGAAGCTTTTCTGCTTTGTAGCATAATTCCCTCTACCTCTGTCTCTACCTCCACCTCCACAACTGTCTGGTTCAGGGTCTATTAGCTCCTGTCCCACCTTGCCAAGAAGGTTGTGCCTACCCTAGCCCTAAAGACTTTAAATTTCTGGGATTAATCTGAGCCCAAGAATGGATACTAGCTGTGTGACCCTGGGCAAGTCATTTAACCCTGGTTGCCTCTGTTTTCTCATCTGTAAAATGAGCTAGAGTAGGAAATGGCAAAACACTCCAATGTCTTTGCCATGAAAACCCCAAATGGGGTCACGAAGGGTCAGACATAACTGAAACCACCAAACAGTAACAGAAATAGATAAGATTTTCTCATTAGAAAAGGGAGAAGCTCAATGAATGTAGCCTGGGGAGCGCCCCATCAACACAATCAAGGTGGGAGGGGGCAATCTTGACTAAGTGGAGGGACTTTTGAGAGGCCCATACTTAAAGGGCACCTGAGGGCTCATTGCCAAAGCAGCACATGGCATTGGCCTTTCTATTCAGGTTCTCTGGAGCAATTGAAGCACAATGAGTAGGGAGAAAACTCCAGAGTATGAGAAGGTTCAACACATGTACTGGTTGGTCCTGGGAGAAAAGTGCTGTTCATTTTAAGACAAAAAAAAAGAAAAGACTAATTTTTCTGTTTCATATTTGAGCACCTTGCTCAGTGCCTTTGTAAACAGTAAGAGTTCTATAAGTGAAGTGAAGAGAGATTAATTACAATTTCAAAGTTACTAAGCAGGATTGGGTCCCTCTATTTCTTATAAATGTTGTTGCTTAAGATCAAAGATACTTTTTATTTTTCTTAGATTTTGTGTATGTGTGTGTTTTCTATCACAGCATGACTTACATGGAAATGTGTTTTGCATGACTACACATGTATAACCTATGTCAACTTGCTTGCCTTCTCAGTGAGGGGGGGATGGGAAGGAAGGAGAGAATTTGAAATTCAAAATTTTAAAAAATATTGCTAACATTGTTTTTACATGCAATTGGGAAAAAAATTAAATTAGCTTTTTAAAAAGGTCATTGCTTAAGATATTAATAATTTTTATAAAGTCATGTGAATTTAGGGCTGGGAAGAAATTTAGAAGATAATGTCTTGCCACCTCAGTTTCCCAATATGTAAAATTATAGTTAAGTATGATAATGCTTGTACTTCCTACCTTCTAAGACTAGTCTCACAAAAATGATTTGGAATCATTAAAGTACTAATAATATCAACATCACCATCTAGTTCTGGGGTTCTTAAATTTTGGGGTC
The DNA here is from genome assembly GCA_028627135.1 of Pseudochirops cupreus. NCBI lineage: Eukaryota > Metazoa > Chordata > Mammalia > Diprotodontia > Pseudocheiridae > Pseudochirops > Pseudochirops cupreus. Next base: position 359,212,235 of record CM053581.1, on the reverse strand, counting down.
ATGAGCCTCTTTATTAGTCCAATTGAGTACTTATTCAAGTCTGGCTTGCCTTTGATTGATTCAGTGGATATATGTCTGGCCTTTCTGTGATTAACTGGAATTAATCACACATACAGAGACTCAGAAGCAGAAATACTCAGCTGGTTGGATCTTACAAACTCAAACCCATTACAATGACAAAGCCAAGCCTGTTAACAATCTGGGGAGCTATGTGGATGGAAATAGGTACTTAGACAAACTTTGGATTCTTTTGATCAGAGAGTATTCATTTGTAATAGTAATCTGTTTAGCAGGATACTTAGCACTTAGTACTAAGTGCTAAGTGTGGAAGGGGCAAACCCTGTCCCATTGTTGAGAAGGCATGAACTCCCCTGTTGATGTGGAAGAAGGGGATTGGCTGAGGTGTGT
>CM053581.1:359188731-359211327 GCA_028627135.1 Pseudochirops cupreus | reverse complement strand
CATTAGTCAAAATTATATTGTTAAGCCTTAAAAAAAAACAAAACCCTTATGTAGACTGTAGGTAGGCTGCTGATAGCAATGATTAGCTCAGCACCTGGTGGAAGACATAATTCCCCTCTCTGTGTGCAGAGTTCTCTTCGAATAGTAATTGCAGACACTTACATTGCTCTGTAAGGTTAGCAAAGTACTTTACATACATTATCTCATTTTATTCTCAGACCAGCAGTCCTCAGAGATAGATAATGTTATTCTAGCTTTGTAGATGGAGAAAGGGAAGCCCAGAGAGATTCGGTGATTGGACCATGATCACAAAAGTGCATTACAAGGTACACAAAAGTACATTACAAGTACGCAAAAGTAAATTACAAGGTACACATTCCAGCCTGAGTTTCTCATGCCCCCAAGTCCAATGTTCTGTTTACTTCCACTATGCCACTGACAGGAGGTCAGGGGCATCCCAACACCACCTCTATGGGAGATAAACAGATGCAGCCATCCTTGAAGGATGGATAGGGGCTTCCCAACACTCTCACTTGCCCTGGGAAAGTCATTTTACCCCTACAGGCTTCCATTTCCTCATCTGTAAAATGAAGGTGGTAGACTAGATGGCTCCTTGGAGTCCCTTCCAGCTTAGATCTACGACTCTATGAAGGACATAAATCCTACCCTGGCATAATAGCAGGGGCCCTGACCCTGAAGGGTACATATAGAAATAATATGTATTTGAGATCCCTCTACTTAAACTCTCTGGGACTCCGTTTCCCTATCTGTAAAATGAGCAGATGGCTTCTAAAGTCCCTTTAAACTAAATATATGATTCTAGGAACTTCCATGCTCTGATCCTGCACTCCTGGGAAACAGGTTTGGCAATCAATGATCAGACCACAGCTTGAGAATCCCACATGAACCTGCCAGGTATTTCACTCCTTCTGATTCCTAAGTCCTTTCTGTCTATTCTAGCACCCTCTTTCTTTAAGAGAATCCTCAGAAAAAAGAGCTAGATCAAGACTCATTATGGGGAGTTTTTTAACTAGTCTGAGATTTATGTTTTGATTACATTTCATTACCTGTACTGCATTACATGAACAGCTCACCAACCTTGCCTGAGGTTGTCTACAGATTGTAGTTGGACATTAATAAGTTAGGTAATCCGGATAGAAGTGAAACCACAAAGTGACCCGTTCCACTGGGAGTTCAAATGATAATATCTGTAGGACTGAGGTTAGTACTGGAATGGAACAAACCAAATTTTCCACTGCTTTGACCAAAACAAGATTTCACTCAGTAAGACATGGAGATTGGTCATTACTGATATTGTAGTTTTCTTGGAAATTAATTGTGTGGTTTGATAGTTGAGGTGAGTTTTTAAAAACCCTATATTTAGCACACTGGCCCTGGATTCAAGTGTGTCTCAGTTACAACTCATTCACCTTGGGCCTCAATTTTGTCTGTAAAATGGAACTACTGACACCACCTCCCTCATAGTTACTGGGAGGAAATGATTTCTCAAACTGCAGAGCATTATGTAGATGGGAGCTGTTATACGTCATGCAAAAAATTTAGAACAATATTCATCTGCCAGTTCAGTTTGTCCTCACAATTTGATAAAATAGGTAGGGAAGACACGTTCGAGGTTGTATAGATAGGCAAACATCAAAAAGTTAAATGGCACATTCAGGATTGCAGAGCCAGGTAATGTAACATGAAATAATAATAATAATAATAAATAATTAATAATAATAATAATAGCATTTATATAGTGCTTATAGTCTGCCCAGGCAGTTTACAGATATTGGCTTTATTGGATCCTCATATCAATGCTGAGGAATAGGTGCTTGTATTATGAGGTTAGGTAAACTTGCCCAGGGTCACACAAGTGAGTGTGTAAGGCCAGATTTGAACTCGGGTTTGCCTTAGTCCAGGCCCAGTGCTCTATTTGCTACATCACCCAGCTGCCCCTAGATGATAACCCAGGTCTATTGCTTGCAGGATTTCTTCCTGACATCTATGGTATGTCTAAGGGAAGATTAGTCTAGCATTTTCTGAATCAGAGGGGAAGGAGAAGATGAGTAGGGAATTAGAGCTTTTTTAAAACAATAAACCATCAACATAAAGTTAATAACCCAGGAACCCTTTCACTACCTGCCTCACATTCTCTGTATTGTGATGATTTTGCTGTGGTTACCTGGAAGTGTTCAGAAATACCAGGCATGGCACTCTGAAAATGTGAGGGGTAGAATTCATACTGTTGTGATCCAAGCTGATTGGCAGGCATATGGGTCTCTGAACAAAGATGGGGCTAGCATGCTATCCTGTGTCTGTCTATATCTGACTTATTCATAGACGCAGTGGGGAATGGTGCATAGCATAGACATTTAGCCTTGGCGCCAGTAAGATCTGGGTTCAAGTTTTGCTTCTGAAACATACTGTGTGTGTGATGAAGGAGAAAGCGTGGAAGATGGAAGGGGTGAGAGGAAGGGAGGAAAGGAAAAAGTGCAAAAGGGAGGGAAGAAAGGGAGGAAGGAAAAAAGAGAGAAAGGGAGAGAGGGAGGAAAAAGGAAGGATGATTAAATATCTATTGTATGTGCCAGGCACTGTGCTAAGCACTTTACTGATATTATCTCATTTCATCCTCACAACCCTTGGAGGTAGGTGTTATTATTATCCCCATTTTAGAGGGAACTGAGGCAGAAAGATATTAAGAGACTTGCCCAAGGTCACTCAGCTAGTAAATATCTGAGGCCAGATTTTAATTCGGGTCTTCCTGACTCCAGTGCTGTATGCACTGGTTATCTAGCTAACTCTGGGGACAAATCACTTGATGGTTAAGTTAACCTCTTGAAAGAATGTCAACCTCTCGGGGCTCTAGCCATGGCTCTCCAGACAGTAAGTGGCAGAGACATGGCTGAACTGCATTGGTTCCTTCATCTGGAAGCTCCTTATTGTCACTAAAATCAAAGATCCAGAGTCCCAGCTCTATATTCCATCTTCAACAGGCACACACACACACACACACACACATATACACACACGCACACATGCACACACGTGTGCACATACACACACACACGCTTTTTTTTTTCAATAAGCAAAAATCAGTTTTCTCTCCCAACCAACTCTGTCCAAAGATTTTAAATCATTTTTTTAAATTTGCTCAGTTGGGGAAGAAGGTAGTGGGAGAGATAGATTAATTTTAAAAAATACTAAACTAAAAAACCAATTTTATCTAACTTTGTCAGGTATATACCTTAGTATTTCAGTAGTTAAGTGGATCTATGGATCATTTATGTTGACATCTACTCAAAGAGAGTATTTCAAAATCTACTCAAGCCACCTCTGCCCATGCCCCCTGGTGCATGCTGTTCTATATATCCCCTGCACAGAGGGTCCACCCAAAAGTCTGGCCACTATCCTTTTGGTCTCTTCATCATTGTGATGGCAGTTAGGTTGTTCAGTGGTTAGAGATCCAGGTCTGGATTCATGAAGACCTGAGTTCATATCCAGCCTCGGGCACTTGCTAGCTATGTGACCCTGGGCAAGTCACTTAATACTGTTTGCCTCAGTTTCCTTATCTGTAAAATGAGCTGGACAAGGAAATGGCAAACCACTCCAGTTCAGTATCTTTGCCAAGAAAACCCCCAATTGGGTCACAAAGAGTTGAGCATGGTTCAACAGCAGTCATTGTGCCAGTGCCAGTAAAGCATTCCAGATGTCTATCTCTTTTATCTCTCTTTCTCATTCTGTCAACAACCCACCTTTTTTGGACCTATATCTTTGATTATAACTGGATTATATCTTTTGCTCAAAGGCTCTTATGCCTGACTCTATTGTCTTTGGGATGGCCAACAACGTTAATATTTTGGAAACTCTGTGAATTTCCATTTGCTGTCCTCTGTCCTTGTCTCCTTATCTCTGGCTTCCCTCAAGTCCCTGCTAAAATCCTGTCTTCTGCAGGAATCCTCTCCCAATCCCCTTTAATCCTAGTTAGGCTTGCCTCTCTGGATTATTTCCAGTTTAACTAGTCTATAGCTTGTTTTTATACAATGGTTTGCATGTTGCTTCTCCAGTTAGACTGTTAACTCCTTGAGAGGAAAGACTGTCTTTTACCTTTCTTCATATCCTTAAAGCTTCTCATAATATTTGGCATATAGGAAGTAATTAAATACTTATTAATTGACTCTGGAATTCCAAGATTTCCAGCCATATGATATAATTAGAAGAATGCTGGCCTGGCTTTCCTGACTTCCTTCAAATCCTAACTACCAGAAGCCTTCCCTGAACCCCCTTAATTAATGCTAATGCTTTTCCTCTGCTGATTATCTACAATTTATCCTATATATAGCCTGTTTGCACATAGTACTTTGCATGACAACATGCAAAGTTGTCACCCTCATTAAACTGTGACCTCTTTGAGGGCAGGAACTGTCTTTTGCCTATCTTTGTTTCCCCACGCACTTAGTACTTACCTGTGACTAACACCCAGCTTAATAAATGCTTATGGGGAATTTTTTAAAATTTAAAATAAAAAAAGTTTGTGGAATAATTGAACACACTTGTTTTAGGGAGACCCTTCTAATGCAATTGGAGAGATAATCCATAGAGCTGGTAGAGATACATATATGTTGAACAGACAAGGCACCGATAGTGAATCAGACCAAGAATTGATCAGGTAGAAGCAAACCAGCTGGATTGCAATGTAGAGGCTATAACATGCCCTGAACTTAACTTCTGTTACAAAGGCAGCATTATGTAGTATATGAAGAACTGGCACAAGAATCTGGAAGACCTGGGTTCATGTCCTGCCTCTGAAACAGACTGGTTGTGTCACCCAGGGCAAAAGACTTAATCTAGATCTTTTTTTTTTTACTTTTTTTTTTTTTTTGCGCTTTTTGGAGTGGGGAAGGTAGGGCAATCGGGGTTAAATGACTTGCCCAAGGTCACATGGCTAGTATTTTGTGTTAAGTGTCTGAGGCCAGATTTGAACTCAGGTCCTCCAGGGCCAGTGCTCTATTCACTGCACCACCTAGCCAACCCAAATCTAGGATCTTTTGAACCTCATAATGCTCCCAGACAACTCTCAAAGACTGTAAGCCATAGATCAGGTGCCAATATGCATTAGAGAACCCTTCATACCAATGAAATCATAGGTTGGGTTGAAAAACAAACCTGACTTTAATAATAGCTCCCTCTCTCTTTCTCTATCTCTCTCTTTTTCTCTCTCTCTCTCTTTCTCTCTCTCTCTCTCTCTGTCTCTCTCTGTCTCTCTTTCTCTCCCTCTCTCTGTCTCTCCTCTCTCTGTCTCTGTCTGTCTCTGTATCTCTCTGTCTCTTTCTCTCTCTGTATCTCTGTCTCTCTCTCTGTATCTCTCTGTCTCTTTCTCTCTCTCTCTCTCTCTGTCTCTTTGTCTCTGTCTCTGTATCTCTCTGTCTCTTTCTCTTTGTCTCTCTCTCTCACGCACACATGTGTATATATAAATAAAATAGCTTTACATAGTAGATAGAGAACCAGTCTGAAAAAGCCAGAAAGACTGGAAATCAATTCCCACTTGTAAGCTTCAACCTAAATTTTGCGAGTCCCAAGCTCCATTTTCCTGCAGTGGCTTTACTTCTCAGTGCCAATGGTGTCAAACTCAAATACAAATTGATCCCTAAACCAAAAGGTAAAGAACTCTGCAGGCCACGTACCAACTTAGAAAACCACATATTGACATTACCTATGTTCTATTATACTTTTATTTAGTTAACTATTTTCCTGATTACTTTTTAATCTAGTTCCACAGTACAACACCTCTGTTCTAGGCAAGTGTGGAAGATTATAAATTGCATAAAAAGTACTTACTTCTATTAATAGAGGGAATTTCTTTATCTGGGAGTTCCCTAGACTCTTTATACCTTAAGTCCAGCCTCTTTAGGTTTACTAAATACATAACCATATATTATCTCAATGACTCTGCATAACTAAAGGCAGATAGGTGCTTTAGTTGCAGACTTAGAGTCAAGAAAACTCATCTTCCTGAGTTCAAATCTGACCCCAAGGCACTTGCTAGCTGGGTGACCCTGGGCAAGTCACTTAATGCTGTTTGCCTCAGTTTCCTCATCTGTAAAATGAACCAGAGAAGGAAATGACAAACCACTCCAGTATCTTTGCCAAGAAAATCCCAAGTGAGGTCACAAGAATTAGATATGACTGAAAATACTGAACAACAACAATCTTATAATTATCCCTGAGGGATGTGTGTGTGTGTGTGTGTGTGTGTGTGTGTGTGTGTGTGTGTGTGTTTTGGGGGAAGGAGTGTAGATAAGACTGTAAACTCCAGACAATCCCATCTGAGATTATTTCATTCATTGTAGCTGTATCCTCAGACCCTAGCACATAGAGCAGGCTTAATAATTGTTTACTGGTTAATTGTATAGGTCATTGGCTAATTGTACAGGTGAGAAAGATGAAAGGCAAAGAGATTAAGTGAATGCTATGAAAGGCGACACTCTTTCCCAACAGACTTGTCCCCTGTTCCCTCTTCTGCAGTCTAGTTACCTGCCCAATGACTAGAACCCAATGTGGCAGGTGGAATTCAGAAGCGTTCTAACCCCTAAAATTATTCTTGGCTGTTCAACCAAGACTAGAGCAATGTTTTTCCATTTTTGATTTTCACTGAAAAGCTCTCTTATCATGAACCTGTCAGGGTGAAGGGGACCACTGCAAACCGTGTCAGATTATGCCTCGTTGTTTGTGCTGTTCAGAAGGAGCTGGGATGAAACACCATAATTGCTCTGCTCTTGGCACCTTTGTGGATGTGAGTGAAGAGTCACATGATGTTATTGCAGTGAACAAAAATTTCAAACACTTGACTGAAATTCCAGCTTGCCATCCTATTTAATTTTAACCCAAACAAGCTTCCACTCAGTTGCCAAGAAAGGTAAAGAATCTGCTAACAACTCATGGACAGAGACGAAAAGGGAGAAGAATTTATTCATCTGAGTCCAGTAAATCAGGAAATCGGTTGAGCTCTTGCTCAGTAAGCCTGTGGGGGAAGAATTACATTGACTTTCTGATGTCTGTTCAGAATAACCTCTAATATCTGAATGAACGTAGGGAATTGGGCTGCAGAGGGCTCTCCCCTTCTACTGGCTCCTTGCCTGCTGCCTACAAACACCCTCAGTTCTCTGTGTTTTGGTGGAGGAAAACCATAAAACAAAACTTCCCTTAACCCTGCTTCTCATCTTTTTCTTCCCCTTCATTGCCAGATTTGTAGAGAGAGTGGTCACCAGTTGCTGCCTTCATTTTATCATCTGACTCCTTTGTCCATGCAACCTGGCTTCCCCTCCTAAAACTGTCATGAACACTACTCTAATATGAATGACCATCTCCTTGCTTTCCTGTGATCAACAGGGCTTCCTTACCCATATAGAGGCACCATGGTTCAAGAGAAAGGGCATTAAATCTAGAGGCAGAGAATCAGGGTTTAAATTGTGCCTCTGATTATTGCATATTTGCATAGCCCTACATCACTCCAATTCACTTGCATGTCATGGCATCACTTCCCTGATGTCATGGTCCTCTTTGAGAATGAAGGACAAAAACCACCTTAGGCAAATAAAGCCCTGGGAGTCAGTTTCTTCATTTCTAAAGTGAGGGGGTGGCAGCAGGTGACCTTTAAGATTCCTTCCAGCGCTGGATCTATGATCCCCTGGTCTCCCTGTGTCTGTCTATATCCTTAGTTTTTCTGCTAATTCTGTGGCTCTTTTTCTTCCTGCCTCTGGGATGCTATTTCCCAAAGCTCTATCCTTGGGCTCTCTTCTCTTCTCCTGCAACCTTTGCCTAGATGATTTCATTCATCATTCCATGGTTTCAGCTATGACTCCTATACAGATGATTCACATGTCTGTTCCTTCAGCCCTGAGCTCCTGGATTCCCAAAGGCTGGAGGAACATCTGCACCTGTTAGCATAATAATGAAAGTTGCTAAGTAAAGAGACAAGAGGAAGCAGATGCAGCTGTGATCCTGGGAAGTGGCTGCAAGTGGGCCTGGCATTGAAATAATGAACCACAGAAGAGCCTGCTGATATTCCAGCTTGGTAGGGTCAGACTGGGGCATTTTCTTTGCTCCTATATCCCTAAAGGGGCGACTAGGTGGCGCAGCGGATAGAGTCGCAGGGCCCTGAGTCAGAAAGACTTATCTTCCTGAGTTCAAATCTGGCCTCAGACACTTCCTAGCTGTATGATCCTGGGCAAGTCACTTAATCATGTTTGCCTCAGTTTCCTCATTTGTAAAATGAACTGGAGAAAGTAATGGCAAACCACTCCAGTATCTTGGCCAAGAAAACTCCAAATAGGGTCATGAAGAGTAGGATACAAACGAAAACAACTGAACAACATATATTTCTGAAACTCTGATGTGGGATGGTGAACAGAGATAATAGCATGATATGCCAATTATTTCACTGGTATACTTATTCCTTCTACCAATGGAGATTACTTCCCACTCTACAACTTAGTAGACTGTCTTGGAGCATTTCTATGAATAAACAATTTATCACGCACCAAGCAAAGGTGTTCATGAACCTCCCCCAAATCGGCTAGGCTGGTAGACTCCTAGCTTTAGCTATCCACCATGGTTCTGGATGGGACTCTCTCCTTTACTTCCTTTCATCCTTTTTCACTCTGTGACCTCACGAGCTCCCATGGTTTGATTGTCACCTGTATGCAAAGGATTCTTACATAGCCCTAGACTCTGTTTTGAGCTCTAAATTATCTAAATTATCATTATTAATATTATATTAATATTATAATAATAATGATAAGAATAACACATGCTGCTGCTAATGATGGTAATAATATTAAGCTAGAAATTATACAGCATTTACTCTGTGCCAAGGGCTTTATGAATATTGTCTCATTTGAATTTCACAACAATCGTGGGAGGTAGGTGCTATTATCCCCATTGATAAAGAAACTAAGGCAGACTTGCATAGGGTTACACAGCTAGTAAGTGTTTGAGACCACATTTGAACTCAGGTCTTCCTGATGCCAGGCCCAGCTGCCCCTAGTTACAATCGCCAGTTACCTATTTGATTTTCTTGAACAGGATGTGCCTCATGCATCTCTAACTTAGCATGACCAAAAGTGAACTCATTATAGCTAGTTGAGGTCTCAGTTAGTGCAAATAATGAATCCTGTGAAGTGATCACATTATTCAAATTTGTACTATATTGTCAATGGTGCAGGAAGTCATTTATATTTTATACAAGTATTACTTGGAATAGTACAAATTGGAATAAATGGGGCCACTTCAGGGGCTTCATCATTTGAACTGAGTATCTAGATCGGTGGTTCTCAACCTTCCTAATGCTGCGACCCTTTAATACTGCTATGTGGGTGTATCTGCATGTGGGCGGACCTGCCTGGAGATGGATAGAGGAGCCGTGTCTCGGTTCCTAAGACTATTGGAAATATGTGTTTTCCAATGGTCTTAGGTGACCCCTGTGAAAGGGTCATTCGACCCCCAAAGGGGTCATGACCCACAGGTTGAGAACCTCTGCTGTAGATGATCTTTTCCCCAAACCCCACTTCTTTTTAGAAATGTCTGATTTATGTCAAAGTCACCATCATCTTTCTAATTCCCAAGGTTTGTAGCTTTGGCATCATCCCCAAAGCCTCACTCTTTCCTCATTTCGTATGTTCCACCAGTTACCAAATTTTATTGTTTCTAAAACTAAACTCCATCTTGCACCTGAACTCTCCTCTCCACACACATGACACCACCATCCTAATTCAGGTTCTCATCACCTCTCTTCTGGATAACTATAATAACCTCCTAATTGATCTTCCTGCGACAAGTTTTGCACATCTCTAGTCCATTTTCCACTCAGCTGTCAAATGTGATTTTTCAAAAGCCTATTCTGGCCGTGTTATCCTACCCAATACATTCCAATGACTCCATATGCCTCTAGGATCATATAAAAGCTCTTCTCTTTAGTTTTAAAGCCTTTCATAACCTGGCCCCAACCTAGCTTTCTAGCTTTATTATATATTACACCCCTTTCCATGCTCTAATATTGAGGCAAACTGGTCTTTTACACATGACGCTCCATTTCCCATCTGTCTTCCAAGCCTGGCATCCAAGCCCACCTCACTTCTCCTTCTAAGAATCCTTCATTCCTTCAAAACTCTGTTTAGATACCACCTTTTATATGAAGCCTTTCCCAATTCCCCCCACATCTCCTCACCTAAAATATGTATTTATTTTGGGTATACATGTTTATTCATATACATGCTATCTTCTCCTATAGAATATAAACTTGCTACGAGCAAAGACAGTATAATTATTATCCTTGCATGCCAAGCACCTAACACACAGTGCTGGCACAAGTCAGCATTTAATAAATGCTTGTGATTGATTAGTCCTCAGGTGACAGATGGCCCATTGCCAAACTTATGCTGAGCTGTTGGTATATATTGTCTTCAAGAAGGCAGGGTCACCTCCATGGGCTTTAAGCCATGATGAGGAATTTGGAAACTGCTTCCAAGTCAGCCAATCAGATGGCTGTTTCCTTGTTCCTTTGTTTGAATCTGATATAATGTGTAACTTATACAGATTCTGGGGGAAGGGGTCACCCTTTTTTTGGCTCTTCTCTCTACCAGATAGCTCAATATGCTCCTTTCTAAATTATTTCAGTTCTAGGTTTTGTTCTTGGCCAACAATTAAGCCACAGTAGTTAATTAACATTAGACTACAGGTTTTTTTGCTTTCTATATAAACAATGATAGGCTGAAAAAGCAGGTTATTATTTTTTTAGATGACAGAAAGCTAAAAGGAACAGGGAGGGAATAACTAGTAGGGGGTATAGTTAATAGGAAGGACAAGAAGCCTTTCCTGATCTCGCTTAATTCCATTGCCTTCCTGTATATACCGTGTTTTTACATAATTGGTGCATATTGTCTCCATCATGAGACTGCGAGCTCCGCGAGGACAGAAGCGGCTTTTGGGCTCTTTTTGTATCTTGGCACTTAAAGCAGTGCCTAATACACAATAGGAGCTTAATAAATGCCTGTTGATTGATTAATACATATAATGTATGAAATAATTGGGAAGAGATGGTGGGTATAACACTAGTGTAATAATATCTGTGTAGTGGAAAGAGTGTTATGTTAGGAATTAATGTAACTGAGGTCAAATCCCAGCTGGGTCCCTACTGTGAAAGGAAGGAAAGGAATATGTGTTTATTCAGTACCTGCTGAAGTGGTAAGTGCTTTCATACATTATGTCTTTTGATGACTGTCTTGTAACCTTGGGGAAGTGATTTAACCTCAGTTTCCTCACCTGTAAAATGAGTAGAGATTGTATGAGATGTTCTCTGAGGCTTTTCTGGCTCTAAATCTACAGTCCTATGAAGAAAGACAGTATGGCACTGTGGATAAAAAGCAGGCTTCAAAGCCAGGAAGATCTGGGTTCAAGTCCCACCTCTGACACATATTGGCTATATGATCCTGGGTAAATCACTTAGCCTCTTAGGAACCAAGGCACATTTCTGTGACAAAAAGTCACAATAAAAGTGCTGCTCTCCTTTGGGAGAGGGTGTTTGCTCACTGGGAGTACCCCACATCAAGGAAACCATCGGTCTGGTTCCCTCACAGACCTAAATGAAATTGTGATAGTCTGGAATGCTAGGCTAATTAATGGTGTTTGACAGCGATACATGCAAAGTCTACAAGTGGAAGGGAAAAACCAGCTATTAAAATGCTGGCTATCAGGGAGCTGTCACTAGATAACAGCACATGTGATAAGTCCTGTGGGTTTTAGTGAACTGTCAGCAGTTGTGTGCTGGCTTCTTGGAGAGCTGATAGTTAAATTTTCAATGTATGCATTTATATCTTAGAAATTAGCAAATGCCACAAATCAGGGCATGATTTATTGTTTTGTTGATCATCTAGACTTGAAAAAATATTAATGATGAAGACTAAACTGAATAATGTATTGTAGGGCACATTTTTCTCCCATTAGAGAGCCAGTTGTTAAACATTTACCAGCATTCAGATGACTAAGGATTCATTGGAGACCAGATTTTGATATGGCAGCCAATTACCTTTGGCTGCAAGTAAGAGTTACACTATATTATCAGACTTTGGTCAGATCCCCATCTGGAGAATCATGTTCAGTGCAGGGCGATACACGTTAGCTAGTCTAAGAACTACATTGATAGATGGTGAACATATGGAAAAGGGTGACCAGGATGTTAAAGGAATCCCAGAACAATGCCACTAAAGGATCATTTGAAGTAAATTAGGGATGTTGAGCATGTGAAAGATTTAGAGGTGGGATCTTGGTCTTCAGCTACCTAATGAGTGACTCTAAAAAGAAGGCTCTTCTGGTTCCTACTTTCCCCCTACTGTCCCCCAGGACAAGGACCAATGGGTAGAGCAGTCAGACTTTAGCTTAATATAAAGAAACATGCATAGTACAGTGGGAGGTCCAATGGGTTCAGAGTAGTAGTACTTTACTTGTGTTCACCACTCAATTTAACTCCATTTTAAAGATGAGACAACTGGAAGCCAGAGAGGTAGATTTGTTCTACAAGGAGGAAGTGCCAGAGGCCAGACACGAAACCAGGTCTCCTGACTCTTGAACTATTGCTCTCTCCTTTGGCTTCTTGGGTGAGGCACTCTGTGACTCAGTTTCCTCATCTACTGAATGGGAAGTTTGAATTTAAATGGTTTCTAAAGTCCTTTCCAGGCCTAAATTTGTGATCTCATACTTTAATCATTCTCAACAATTTTTGTGTTCAGTCATGTTTCAGTCATGTCTGACTCTTCATGACCCCATTGGGGTTTGCTTGGCAGAGATACTGGAATGGTTCACCATTTCACTCTCTAGTTCATTTTACAGATGAGGAAACTGAGACAAAGAAGATTCAGTGATTTACCCAAAGTCATATAGCTTGCATCTGAGCCCAAAATTTGAACTCAGGAATATGAGTCTCCCTGACTCCAGGCCTGGATATCCACTGTACCACCTAGCCGCCCAATTAGACTTGGAAAATTAGACTTGTCCAAAAAAATGGTATGGACTTTGGTTCAGTGCCTTTTCTACCAGCCACTATTTTAGCTGGATTAAGAATATTCACTCCTCATATGGTAAAATTATTTGCAAATTTAGAGTTTCAGAACAAGATAGTTTGGTTTGATGCCTAATATATCTCTCGCCTCACTTTTGTGCTGAATACAGCACATCATTGAGAAGAGGCTAGGGCAGGTGGGTAGATCTCCAACTGGGAAATCAGGTGTGAGTTCATATCTGGTCTTAGGCACCTAATCCAGAGCCATGCTACTGGCTTAAAGCTCCCATTAAAATGATCTCACCCAAGGCTTGATATCTCTCTTTGCTGGAAGACTATAGTGGATACACAGAGCCAGCGGATACCCTTCTCAAGTTCTCACAAAACACACTGTGGGGATTGCTAAAAACCCCTTTGTACTCATTCTGTGCAATAAGAGGGTTGAACTAAATAAAGTTTCATAAGGTTCCTCCCGCCTATTGATCTATGATGTTGTAAACCTTGTCCAAAGTCCCACCCTAAAGTATCCCTCACAAAGTCTCCCAGCCTGCCAAGTTATTAGGAATATTTTTGTATGTTACCTCTGTGTTCAGAGAAAGGATCTAGGTACTCTAAAGGCAGGTCCTTCCTAGTAAGACTAGTAGGTGCTTGTCTCCTTGGTATGACTTGAAAATTGTTGGAGCCTTCTTTCCCCAAAGTATCTTTCATCATTCACCTGTCCTGATGCCTGAAATTCTGCCGTTAGAAATGTATTCTTTTGGTTTTTCAGAAAGATGCCTTGTAGGCTGCAAAGAGCCACAGGGTGGAAATCACCCTAAACCGTGACCTGTTAAGACCTTTGGAGAATCAATTGTTAGGTCATTTTGTGTTTCAGATGGTGCCAGGGAATTGGAGAAGATTTGAAAAGAGAAGTGAGAGGAAGGAAGGAAGGAAAGATAGAAGGAAAGAAGGAGAGATGGAGAGAGGGAGGCAGGAAAGAAGGAAAGAAAGCAACATTTGTTAAGTGTCTATTTATGTGGGAGACATTGTGCCAAGTACTTTGCAAATATTATTTTATCCTGATAACAACCCTGGGAAGTAGGTGGTGTTATTCACATTTTACAGTTGAGGAAACTGAGTCAGACAAAGGTTAAGTGACTTGCCTGGGGACTTTTGTTAAGCAACTTGTCACATATCTAGTGAGTGTCTAAGGCTGAATTTAAAATCTGGTCTTTCTGACTCCAGGCTAAGCACTCTAGCTACCTAACTGCCCACTACCCAGGGTAAACTGCCCACTTTAAGATTTTGCCTTTGCCTAAGATTTTTTCTGCCAGTCTTATGTTTAAAAAAGTAGACTAAAATGCTATTTGTGTATAAGTGAAGCTTTAAGCAGGGACTTGTAGACTCCTCTTTCATCTTTGCAAATAGCAGTTGAAGGGCCTAAGTGATGCTCCACTTTCTACCATCAGGTTCTCAGCTCTTGGTTACCCTGGCAGCCAGCTGATATGGTGATAATGGATTGAGCCTTGGACTTCAGAATTAGGAAGACCTGAATTCAAATGCTGCCTCAGAGATTTCCTAGTTGTGTGACTCCTGGCAAGTCACTGAACCTCTATATGCATCAGTTTCCCTATCTGTTAAATGGGGATAATTTTGACACCAGTAAATGGTACCTACCTCCCAGGATTGTTGCAAGGATAAAATGAGAGATTTAGAGTGTTTGCAAATCCTAAAGTGTTTTATAAATATTAACTATTACTTTTAAAATTTACTATTTTGAGAATGCAGTTGGCTTACTAAGGACCCCCTCTCACCAACTCACATAATCACTAACTGATCTCTGAATCCACTTACTACCCCCATCCCTCCACTCCTGTTGTTCGAGGAATGCTTTGTTTTTCCCCCATGGGGATACAACTGGGGTTTCAGAATTGTATTAGTCGGCTATCTATATTTGTCAGAGTTTGGTCGTTCCAGCCCTTGCACTTGATATTCTTCCATGGGGATGATTAGAAGATCAATATCTCAGTCTTGCCTGATGAATGGAGAGTGCTGGCCTCCGTGGCCCACCCTGTCCATCAAGTAATAGATTATCTGAGGGATGATCTCTAGAGAACCACACTCAAACACGAACCCCCAGTGATCAGCATTGACACACTCGTAGAATCATAGATTTAGATCTAGGAGAGACTTCAGAGGGTATCTATCCTCTTTACCCTTCATTTTACAAATGGGGAAACTGAGGCCCAGAGGGAGTCAGTGATTTGCCCAAGATCACACAAGTAATAAATGGCAGACCAGGATTTGAGCCCTAAATCATTTGCTCCCAGAATCAGTTCCTCTTCCACACAATTGTGCTCTCCCTTTTTGCTTCGTGATATATCAATCACTCAAAATCTAACTTTTCCATCCTTCACCCTCTCAACCTTCTCTCAAGTCTACCTTGCTTCATTAGACCCCAAGCGAGCATGCAGCCCTCTACAGCTCCAAGGCAGTTGGGGGCTTGTAAATATAGAGGAAGGTCTCATGGAAAGGGGACTGGATTTGGAGCCAAAAGACCTGGGTTCTGGTACTAGCTCTGCTATTTCTTATATGTGTTTGACCTTGGTCAAATCATTAAACCTCATTGGTTTTCAGCCTCTGCATCTGTAAAATTGAGGTCATTGAACTATATGACCTCTAACGTCCTTTCTAATCTTAGGTTTGTGACCTCATGACTGCCCAGTGCAGGTGTCATGTTGTTAATTTGCTATCTCTTTCTGCTTTCAAGGCTGTTTTTGATTTTTTTTTCTAACCAGTTCCACCTTTATAAAAATGGTGGATGGAGGAGAGTACCTGACAAAGATCCCATACCACCATCACTTCTGAAGGGATGATCCTTTCTAGCACATAGACTAGTACTGGAAATAACACTAGCAATATTTAGCATTTATAAAGCATTTTATTATTGTCATTATTCAGTCATTTTCAGTTGTGTCAAACTCTTGTGACCCCCATTTGGGCTTTTCGTGGAAAAGATACTAGAGTGGTTTGCCTTGCTTTCTCCAGCCCATTTTACAGATGAGGAAACCTAGACAAATAGGGTTAAGTGACTTTCCCAGGGTCACACAACTAGTACGTGTCTTAGTTCAGATTTGAACTCAGGTCTTCCTGATTCTAGGCCTGACACTATCCTCTGTGCTGTCCAGCTAAGGTTTGTGAAACACTTTATATATATTTTCTAATCTGGTCCTTATAATAAGCCTTTGAGAAAGGGAGCTGTCATTATCTTCATTTTAAAGATGAAGTAGCTGAAACTGTGAGAGTTTAATTGACAAGCTGAGGGTCACAGATGTATTAAGTGTCTGAAGCTGTATTTGAACTGAGGTCTTCTAATTCCAAGTCTAGCACTCTATCCGCTGCCTTTGGAAATAAAGCCTGTCCCTCTAACTCTAACTGACTGGGCACAATGGATTCTTTCTGTTTTTTGATCAGTATACAAACTGCCCTTCCTATTAGAGGCAGAAGGCACAGATCAGGGACAGGGAATTGGCCTGCCTTGACCCTACCCTTCCACCCATTTAGCTCCCTGCTCCAGTCCAAATTCCTCCTGGGGGTGGGGAGCTGCTCAGGGTTCACAGTTTCAGCAGGATGCACAGTGAGATGCATGGAATCTATTTGCACCTCTTATCTGCTAGACCCTGGTGATGTTTGTGTGTCTGGAAGGTTCAAGCTTGGAGCTGGGAGTAGTAGTAATCTATAGTGACAATGCCTTTATGACACCCCCCCCAAACCTAGAAACACATCCTCAAGATTTTGCCAGAGTCTGTGTTCTGCTGATATAACCTGTAGGAACCCAAGCTCCCTTCCAAATCATGAGGTATCAGGGCAGAACTGTGGTGGAGGATTAAGAACTATAAACCAACTTCTCCTACCATATTTGCCATTTTTATATACATTGGCCCTTCAGGACACAAAGACCAATCTCTTGCTTTTTAATGTAAACAGAAATCCATAATCTTAAATGATCCTTTTCAAAAAACATGTATATTTGTCTAGAGCAGGAGTTATTAATCAAGGGTTCTTGGATCACCTCCCCCAAGTGATCCATTGATAGATTTCAGGTGATTTGTGACCTTGGCTATGAAAAAAATAATGACTTTATTTTCACTGACTTTTAAATGTAATTTACGATTTTTCATTATTAAAAACAAAACATAACACAACAAAACACCCATACATTTCACCAAACTGCCAAAGACTTATGTCTAAGTACCCTTGGTCTATATAGTATTTGGAAGTGTGTTTCTGTTTTGTTGTTGTTTTTTTTTAATCTGCCATTTATCAAACTCAGGTTTAGTGAGAGAATTGTAAAGAAATACATTCCATATACAGAGACAATCTCTCACTCAAGTTCTAATGCAGTTGAATGAGAATTGAAGGGAGAGGTGAACTATAAAATTATTGTTAAATGTTTACTATCCTCACTTATTTCACACAAAATTGTTGTCTATGCCAGGAGTTCTAGCTACAGTCAACAGGATATAGTAGGATTTCAGAAGTATCTGTAACAATTTCATGGGAGATTTGGGGAAGAAAGGAAAGGAAATGCTCAGAGAAAATCCAGGGTAATCATAAAAACATACCACTCCATTCACTGACAGCAGCTGGTCTCCCCTTTTGAGGCCTCCGTGTCTTTCAGCCACCCCTCCAGGAATGATGCGAGAGATATAAATGGGGGAGTTTTGTTCCTTTCCTCCCATCACATTAAAGCCAAGGCCCTCATCAGTCTTGGGTAGTTCCACTACTCGAGGATGGGAATGACCTTCACTAGCTGCAAAAGCTGCGACTGTTGCCTGAAAGACAAGATGGTCATTTGGCAATGAGATTAAAGATAAACTAGGGTACCAGATTTACAGCAGGGAAACAGCAGCTATTCAAGCTAGGGTGGCATTATCCTGGGAAAGAAAGGGAAGGAACATGACTTTTCACTATTTAGATACCAACTGGGCGTTGGGATCCCTCCTCAAATGCCTTTGACCCCCTTACCTTCTTTTTACTTCCTGAGAAAAGTCTACCCTTTGAGGAAGGATGGTACAAATGGTGGGAAAACTATCAGATTGAAAGTCAAAGGGCTGAGGTCTGAATCCTGGTCTACTATCTATTCTCTCTGTGTGTTTTGGGGCAAATTGATTCATTTCTATGGGTCTCAGTTTCCTTCTCTGTAAAATAAAGTTGAACTCAATGATTTCTCACATCTCTAA
Organism: Pseudochirops cupreus; assembly: GCA_028627135.1. NCBI lineage: Eukaryota > Metazoa > Chordata > Mammalia > Diprotodontia > Pseudocheiridae > Pseudochirops > Pseudochirops cupreus. Next base: position 359,193,054 of record CM053581.1, on the reverse strand, counting down.
ATCTGTGATTTATCATTCAAGGCCCAGATCAAAAGGTACCATGACACCCTCCTTAATTACCATAGCTAGAATTGATTTCTCCTTACAGTATACATCACATACTGGCTGGTATTGAGATAGCTGTCTTATCTCTCCTAGTAGACAGTGAACTCTTTGAATCCAGCTAAGCATCCCACTAGAACTACATTTTATTCATATGTGTGTGTATATGTATATATGAATACATATGTGTATGTGTATAGGTATGTACATATATACTTACATACATACATATATACACACATATACACACACAATATATATATATATATATACACATACACACACACAAACCTTTTATTGACATTCACAGACTAATTATTAATTTAGTAAATTTAATCTCCCCTCCCACCTTTTTGGCAAAATACTGATGATGCCTATAGGGACCAGTACTATTTAAAACATCTGTAGATTCAAATACTTCAGTTTTATTTGGAATTAATTAATTGAAGGAACTAAATATGTATAACTTGTACCTTTTACTGATCTTCTAAGATTATTAATTTCATTTCCCCCACCCTTTTGGTAAATACTGAAGGTGCCTATAGGAACTGTTACCATTTAAAATATCTCTATATTCAAATACCTTAGGGTTTTTTTGGAAATCAATTTGGGCTCATGTATGGCCTCTGATAAGATAAGGCTGGCGTCTTTATGTTATTACATAATGTTACATAATATAAATCTGCTCTCAGTCTTCCCCCCAGCTTTTTCAAACATTTTCACCCATCTTGCTATAATGAATTTTTGCAAAAGGAGCAACTTTCAAATATCACTTAAAAAAATAATACCCTGATCTTTCATTTTAAGCAACTACAATAATTGAATGCATATTTATTATTCAGCTTTTACATTTTCCAGTATATTCCTCATTTACTTTTTTATAACTTCAAATAATCATCTTATTTTCAATTTTCAATAGAAGTCCAATACATAGGGTCATCAGTTTAGATCTGGAAGAGACCTGAGAGAGTCCAAATTCCTTTATTTTATAAATGAGGAAGCTGAAGGTTCACACACCAAGTACATGCCTAGGGGCACACAGCTTACTAAGTATAAGAGTATGCTTAGTTTAATATATACTTATACAATATAGTATATAGCGTAAGAGACAGGATTCAAACACAGGTCTGCCTGGCTCCAGATTCAATGCTTATCTACCATCCAGTCTGGCACTAACTTTTTGTGACCCTAAGCCAGTCATTTCTACTTCACTGGAGCTGAGTTTCCTAATCTGTAAAACTGAGAGTTTTGGATGAGATGGCCTCAGAGATCCTTTCCAGCCAGGAATCTAAAACCTTATATGGCAGTGGTTCTCAGCTTTCCTAATGATGCGACCCTTTAATACTTGTATGTGGGCATATCTGCATGTGACTGAACCCACCTGGAGACGGATAGAGGAATGGTGTCTTGGTTCCTAAGACCATCAAAAATACGTGTTTTCCGATGGTCTTAGGTGACCTCTGTGAAAGGGTCGTTCGACCCTCAAAAGGGTTGCGACCCACAGGTTGAGAACCACTACTATAGGGCCTATTACCTTAAAATAAGGAAAGTTTCTTTCAAGAAAAGAGATTTTCACTTTTATCTGCCCTTCATAACTTCCTTTTGATTACCTGTCCACTATGGAGTGATTTATTAAACATTTGTAAAATATTGATCCCTGCTTTTTAACATTCTCTCCCCCCCCCCAACCTGGTCTCATTAACATCAATTTAGCATTATGCTAATATCTTCATTTAGTGACAGGGAGTGAATGATATGACAGTAGTGGCTCGCTTTCAGCTGCATGCTTTGGCTCATGCAGACCTTGCCATCATGCATGGGTTAAGTGGCTGACAAGGACGCAGTGCAGACAGCCCAGAGACAACCAGGAAATACTGTGCTATTGGCAACATGGCACTGCTCTCCTGCTGTTCTACATGAATAAGAAATGAGAATTGTGAAACAGTACATAATTCTTGGAAACCTTAATTACACCACGTAGAAAACATGTTTTTGTGTTCCATCTCAACATAAACAAATCACGATCTAATGAGAACGATATTCCATATTTGCTCAACTATACCTTATGGATCTACAGCATTCATTTAAATTTTTGAATGTGGATATAAAGGCTCCAAAACAAACAAAAAAAAAGAGATGAGAGAAACCAGATGAAGGTTAGCTCTCAAATAAGAGATGATGAAATGCAGAAAAGAATTAATGGGGAGAAAATTCTTGTGATTTATGCCTTGTCAGACAGCTAGCTTTCCTGAGGAAAAAATACATACCTTTTCTAAAATATGCTGAATTTTAAAAATGCTTGGTTCATTACAAATTATTTTGAAGATCATGGTTTACTAATGGTTTATTTTTTTCAGAATACTGCATGATCATTTTAAAATTTTCTTGTAAGGTTCCTAGCAAGAGAGCCTCTGATATCTCTGATTCTGAATTGCAAAGGAAAAGGGTCCCTGGAATATGATAGGAGAAGCAAGCCAGTCCTTTTAGGTCTCGAGATGGTCAGGGCTCCCCATTTGGGTGCTCACCCCATTCAGTGACCATGATACACAGAGCCTGGCTGGATATCCAGGAGGAATCTGAGATCAATGCATGGAGTGTGATACATTTACATAACTAATAGATTCATTTTTCAGTCTTATGCAAAGAAATCCCCCATGCACTGAACAGGTCCTATTGTCCTAGAACAATATCAGAAAACCATGGAGTATCTCATACAATGAGCTAGTAGATTTGCTTGACGCTCAGTGAATTCAATGAAATCATTCTCCTTTGTTAAGCTACAGAAGCAGCAGAAACGTTGAATTTTCCATTAGTAGTTTTACCTGGGAAGCAGTACTGGTCTAGACTCTGGGCTGCCACTGATGTCTAAATTTTCTTACAGTGTACACACGAGAATACCTGAAACACACACGCGCACAATCAATTACTGGATCACTGGGGTAGAGTATATTTTTAAAGCTGCACAAGGCTTACCTTTGCAGTGGCCCTGGCACGGAACTCCGGGCAGCCATTCACTGTTATGGTTTCATGCATATATTGATACACCTGAAAGGGTTCATGGAAAAAAAAAAGAATTTTTAAGAACAATCGAAAGGAATTTCTTTCATCGTTATTAAGACATTTGATGTTCATAAAGATAAAGTAGCAGGAAAAGTTAAAGAGAGAATTGAGGCTTTTGGCTCCAAACCATTATTTCAGGAGAAGGTGCAGGAGAAGATGGGTTTCACTTCTGAAATTTCACTTTATGGAAATTTAGGACTTTCCCCTCTACTTTGCCATGTATAAACCGTTACAACTGAATTATGTATGTTAGGAGTGTATTTAATCACTTGGTGGTATAAAGTGTTAGTTGGTAACTCTCAAGACAAACTACTCTGTTCTTTACACGGAACTATATCACTTTTGAGAATAAGTGGATTGTTTAAATTATTGTTAGAAATTCATATTTTTCATGATTTATAACTTAATCCACTTTATGAATCCATATGACTTTAAGTCTTTGTACTAACCAATGAGTCCCTAAAAGACAGTCCTTATAAGACTATAAGAGAGGAGGGGAATAACTTTCCGAGCAAAAGCAAGTGAAGGAGAAGAATCAGAAGTCTAATAACCAGGGATAAAGTAAAAGTTGGATAGTATGCTGAAATACATAAATGGTTCTGCAATCTCATCAATTTGGAAGTTCCCACCAATGATGCAGGTTACAACCCATTCATGCCTACTCATCCTATGAGACTCTTGTCTACATCTTCCTGTAAATCTTCTCCATAAGATCCACTCATCATGCTAGAGACCTTCCTAGATTTCTTTTGACATCACAAGGATACCAGTGGGGTACGTAAGCCTTTTGGACTTCATCTTTGCCAAGTGATCAGCTCATCTTCCCTTTTACTTATATATGTCCCTGATGAGATAATGACTATTGTTCTTCCAAATTTTCGTTATATCATATCCTTATCATACCAACCATGTGCCTTTCCATTTTCCGCTGTATAATACTAATTTTCAATTCTTGAGATTGTTGTTCTCCATGTCTTATTGCTGTATAAGATGTATAATTTAGCTGATAGGAATACTTAATGGCAAATGTTGACTTTACCCTTATACCTTCTGTAAATTACTCTACGTTCATGATTCAAGATATTTACCAAAATTACACATGTACAGCCTGTATTTAATTGCTTGTCCTTCCAGTGGGGGTGGGTGACGAGGGAGGAAGGGAAAGAATCTAGAATTTAAAGTTCTATAATCAAATGTTAAAAATACATATGTGTGTATATA
>CM053581.1:359168505-359188231 GCA_028627135.1 Pseudochirops cupreus | reverse complement strand
GACTACATCCAACTGGAACTTGAGATACACAGGCACTGCAGTTGGGAGATCCATCCTGCCCTACCAAAAAGTGACATAGGAGAGAATAGACTGGGGGAGGGGGGAAACACTGGGATGGCTGTTTTGGGGTGGTGGGCGGGGGAAAGACAGGGAGAAAATATGTAACTCAAAAAAAATTTAATAAAATAAATTTATTATTTAAAAAAAATAAAAAAATAATGGAGGCTTCTATTCAAAGGTAGATGGAAAGATTTTTAAAAAGAAAGGAGTCAAGAAACACTGATCTTATGTTAGGTACTGAATGACAGGGCTTTGAAATACAAAGAATATGATGCGTAGTCTTTGAGAAAGTGTTTGAAATAATACCAAAGAGACCCTGGGCTCCAAGGGTCATCAGTGTGCAAAGGAAGGGATCCACTTTAATGGATGATAAAACCTCATAGCAGATACAGGAATGCTCCAGTGATTTTCTAAGGCTTCAGTGTGCATGAGATGGGAGCTCAAGTGTCCAAAGAATTAGAATTAGGATCAGTTTGGCCATTCTATATCTGTGACCTGGGGGGAGAAATGAACCTTTCACCGTAATTGGAAAAAAATGAAAATGATACTAGAATGAGTTGCCTCAAGAGAGGAGGAGAAGAAATATTGGAAGACTTACATAAAGGAGTAATACTGAAGTGAATAAGTGACTTTATGAACATAGACCATATAATGGGAGGGGAAGGTAAAGGATTATTAAGTACTACACTAAAAATATTGCCAAAGAAGAATAGAGATGTGATTCAAAGAAAAAAAAAAGAATTTTGCAATGCATAAGGTTGTGTATGTATTTTTAAAAAGGATACTATTCACTGATCTACATTAGAACAACAGAGATAAAAGGAGAAATGCAGTATATAGTGGGATTTGAAGATATGAAACTGTGAAACTTGTTTATAGCATCCCTAATAAAGGCTGAATCCCCATGTCCCTTCATAATTTCAGACCATCTGTGTGCTTGGACAACATTTGCAATATTAAGCTACACTGTTTTTTGATCATAATACAATAAAGAGCTTCAGAATTTCTATAGCAAACAGGGCGTGGGAATTGCCTAAAATTAATTAGTGACTTGAAATTTAAATGTACTCAGTGAAATGGAGTCCACCGGAACTAACTTCCATCAGAGTAAGGCCCCTGTAAATATCAAATGTACTGATGGGAAGATATATATTATACTAGCTTTTAATAGGGAAGACTAAAAGTACATATCATGTGCCTAAACTAAACATTATCTAGTCATTTTGTGAAATAATTTTGACAGAATTGAATATTGTTTCAGATGCTAAGGTTGGTGTATATCTGTGTTTGGCTGAAAAATCCCAAGCTTTGAGGTTTTTTTTTTCTTTTTTCTTTTTTTTGGTCTGTTTTCTCTTTCACAACATGACAAATATGAAAATGTTTTGCATGGCTACAAATGTATAACTTATGTCAAATTGCTCTCCTTCTCAATGAGGGGGAAGGGGAGTGAGGTGATTCGAAATTAAACATTTCTAAAACTTAATGTTAAAAATCATTTTACATATAATTGGAGGAAAACAAAATATTAAATAAAATTTTAAAATCTTAAAAAAAAAGCTTTTCCAGTTGTTGCCTTGGATTAATGTGTTCCTAAATTATCAAAAGAATATTTTTCCTTGAAGAAAACATACAATGAAAAAAATGTGGAACATAAAACTCTCTAGAAAAATAAATTATCTAATCGTATTGCTGATAATTTTGCCACAAGGTTTGATTGGAATGCGCAGGTTGTAAGACATCTACTGCTTTAAGAAACCCTTGTTGTAGTGTATGGTCAATGTAAAAGCACTGGAATGAGCACCTCAGAATCCTAGAATTTTGAAGTTGGAAAGGACCTCAGAGTCCATCTCGTCTAAACAATGCCTCTACTGCAACATCCCAAGTGGTCTTGTAATTCTATCTCTGATCCAGTCTGTTCCAGTTCCATTCAATCCAACCCGATTCCATTTAACAAGTATGTTAAGGGACTGCTATGTTTAAAGCACTTTGTGGGGCGCCACAGATATGAAAACATACACAAAATAGTCCTCGCCTTTAAGGAGCTTAGTATGGTCACGCCAGCAAGCATTTATTTATCCGTGTTGTTCAGTCCTTTTCAGTTGTATCTGACTCTTCCTGACTTCATTTGGGTTGGGTTTTTGTTGTTGTTGCTGGTTTTTTTTGTTTGTTTTAGCAAAATATTGGAAAGGTTTGCCCTTTCCTTCTCTAGCTCATTTTACCAATGAGGAAACTGAGGCAAACAGGGTGAAGTGGGTTATCCAGGGTCACACAGCTAATAAGTGCCACATTTGAACTCAGGAAGATGAGTCTTCCTGACTCTAGGCCTGGTACTCTCTCCACTGTGTGGAGCTGCCCACTTATTAAGCAATTACTGAGGTGTCAGGCTCTTTAAGTGCTAGAAATGCAAATATAAGCAGAAATAAAGATATAGGTGAATAACAAGTAGATATAATAAATAAATATAAATAATGAATAAAAATAAAAGAGATAAAATAATACATAAAATAAAGTTTGTGGAACTTATATTCTAATGATAGAAGATAACACATGAAAAGGAAGGAGGCATGTTAAGGGGACACGGTAGACAAAGTTCCATGGAGAGTCAGGAGTACAGTTTAGAGAGGTATCGTGTCGTGGTTGGCCTAGGCCTCCATACAATGGCAAGGGCCTACAGTCAGCGTAAGAAGCTACAGAGGCAGAAAAGACTTCCAGTGTGAGACCAGGAGTAACAAGTTTCCAGAATGAAGAGGTTTCTGTATAACATGGTAGACAGCATCGTGTGATGATGAATCAGTGGTAAAGCCTGAAGGGGAATGATATTCTACTCTATATAGAACGTAGTTTTTATCCTTGAAGACCTCTAGTGTGGAGGAATTCATTGGCCCAAAGGCATCCCCTTTCTATTTTCAGATAGCTCTCTGTTAGGATGATATACTGTATTTTAAAACCAAAACTACCTCTCTGAAAAATATACCTGTTTTTCCTGTGTCTGTCCTCATGGGCCAAGCAACAGATGTCTTCTTCATGATAATGCTTGGAATAGATGAAGATAGTGATGATGTATACTCTAAAGGTTTTCTTGGCTAAATAACCCCAGTTACCTACACCAATGTTGTTGTTATAAGCCACTTTATTAAACTGATAATTCTTTGGACACCAATCCTTAAACATGGCACCTTGAACTGAACATGACATATACCATTTGTGGTCCTACCAGGTCAGAGGTCAGTGGAGAATCAACTTCCTCATTTTGAATGTTGTGTTATGAATCCAACCTCAGATCCACTGTGTACCATGTCATTCTATTGACTTAAGTTTAAAGTCCAAGAAAAAAGGTGTTGTTTTTTTTCCCCACACAAGTTATTGTCTAAAGTTCCAGCGGTTCTCAACCTGTGGGTTATGTTCAATTTGTAATAATGAAAATACATCCTGCATATCAGATAGATTCATAACAGTAGCAAAATTACAGTTATGAAGTAGCAACGAAAATAATTTTATGGTTGGGTGTCACCACCACATGAGGAACTGTATTAAAGGGTCACAGCATTAGTAAGATTGAGAACCACTGTAAACCATCTATTTTTCCGTATTATGTTTGTACATTTGATGTTTTGGACCTAAGTTTAAGACTTTGTATTTATTCCTATGTTGAATTTAACATTTCTTGGTTCAGCCCATCATTTTAGCCATTTAAGACTTCTGTGGATTCCAAATCTTTCATCCAAGTCTTTGTGTTATCTTCAAATTGGATAGACATCCCAGGAATTTTCAAATCATTGATTAAATGCAAAAAGATTGGCCAGAATAGGGCCAAGCACAGAGAGCTCCATGGCACTCTGCTAGAGATAGTCATCCTTTAAGCATTCCTTCTGCAAGACATCATTTGTGATGAAAGCTTATCCAAATGTCAGGTAAGAAAAATTCTGGTCGAATGAAAAAAATAGACAACTCACAGATAGGCTGATGAAGAGATTTACTAAAAATGTATTACTACAAAAAAGGCATGATGATATCAAACTTGTCAATTCATCTATTGAAATGTCTACTTGATAAGTCTAATTGAACATAATTGGCTTCCTTTGAAATTTTATGTATTTTTCTTCATTCTAATTTGGCATAGTGTCACACACCTGTAATCTCTGCTACCAGGGAGACTAAGTCTAGCACATCTTTTGAGTATAGGAGTTGTGAAGTGTAGTAGGCTATGCCTATTAGGGGACCATATTAAGCCTGGCAGTAGTAGAGTGAGCCTCTGTGAGTGGGTGATTCAGGAGCAGCCAGATCACCTAAGAAGGATTGAACCAGCCTAGACTGGAAATGCAGCAAGTAAAATTGGCTCCTGTGCTAATCGGTAGTGGAATCAGGACTCTAAAGAGTCCGATCCATTACCTGTGATTTCCAGGCTGGGCAAGATAGGGAGATCAAATCTTAATAATAAATAAACAAATAAATAAATACTGTTATACTGTCCATATGATTCCCCAGACATTCAAGGAAGACTATGACTCAAGGTTAAGAACCGTGATCTAGTTTAATAAGATTGTACATAATCTGATTGGGTAACCTATATCAGATTGCTGGAGAGGAGGGAAGGGAGAGAGGGAGGGAGAAAAAATTTGGAACTCAAAATCTTATAAAAGTGAATGTTGAAAACTATCTTTACATGTAATTGAAAAAAATAAAATGTTATGAAGTAGAAAAAATAAATTAAAAATAAATTTGAAAAAAAAGAACTGTGATCTAAACCAATATTCTGATTTTACAGAGAAGAAAACAAAGGCCCAAAAGTTAGATATAATTTTCAGGGAGAGTCCAGTTGTTTGACTCTATTGTTGGAAAACTATTAAAAAAGGAAAATACTTACTTCTTCCTAGATTGCCACACATAAAAAAGGCATAAAAAATATTTCTTGCTTCTGTGTAATAAGCATCTGCTTATTTCAGCCTTTCTGTTCACAAAGTGAAATATATACATTTTTCAGAGAAATGAAAAGACCTAAGGATATCATTGGTTCATTTAAGAACTGGGATACATTGTACAGTACAATGTAAGGGGACTGCATTTGGGGTTGTCAGGAGAACCATTCCTCTGTGTCTGCAACAGTGTCTTCTTTCAGAAAGTCACACTCTATTAACACTCATGGATATGAATTGATTTGCAAAGTTTGCCACTGAGAAGAAACTTTAATTTGCCAGTTTGCAATGCAGGACTAAATTCAGCAGCAGCATTTAAGTTAGAAGAACAATCCAAACATTTTGAATTTGTACTGCTCCCCAGATTTATGGTCATTTTATTTGCCACAAACCCTGCTCCAATTTATTATAAGTAACCGTGATATTAACTGGTATGTGCCAAGAAGTCACTATAGAATTAAAATCAATGAACACTTATTAAGCACCAATTGTATGCAAGTCACTAAGGATAGAGATGACCATAGAACAGTTCTTACCCTCAAGGAGTCTGCATTCGACTGAGGATGGACCTGCTTATGGATAGGGGACTACACGATCATTTCAGAAGAAAGAGAACACCAACAACTGAGATCAAAGGGCATTTTGTTCAGGAAATTTTTTCCTCTGAGTGTAAAGAGGTAGAATTCTAAGAGGTGGAAGGACAAGGGGGACTCTCTTCAAAGAAATGAAATGGAAATGCTGAGTGTGGGGAACTGAAAATAAGTCAGTTTTAACTTTAATGCAGAGTGTAAGAAGGGAGAAATAGGTCCTGAGACTAGAGCCACACTTTGAAGAGCTTTAAATGCCAGACTGAGGCATTTCTACTTTATCGTAGAGGAAATGGGGGGGGGGGGGGCTTTTATGACTTTAAGCAAATCACTTAATATTTCTAGGCTTCAATTTCCTTTTAAATCCAATAAGGTGATCTGACTAAATGATCTCTATGGTCATTTCTAAATGTATGAGCTGGATAGTTTTTAAGCAGGCATGAAAGTCAGATTTGGTCTTTAGAGGGATTGTTTTGTCAGATATATGGAAAACAGATTAGAGAAAGGGTGAGATTAGAGATGGGAAACCCAATTAGAAGGCCACTGCAGTAGTTTAGGAAAGAAGTGATTAGACTACAACCTAGAGCGGTAGCTTTTGAGTGGAGGAAAAAGGACAGATGGAAGAGAAATGTTCATTGAACCCATGGAGGCTGATGAGATCACTTGGCAAGAAAGAGCAAAAGAAGACCCAGATGAGAGCCTTGAAAGGGTAACACATTAGAAAGTAGACTATGAATTCAGGAAAAGAATATGAGAAAGAGCAGTTAGACCTGGAAGATAACGAGTATGGAACAGTCATGGCAACCAAGCCAGAAGAGACTGTCCAGGAAGAAAAGGTTGTCAATGATGATCAAAGCTATGGAGAGTGAAAAAAAAAATAAAAAATAAGACAAGGGTGGAGAAAGAGAAAACCATCGTATTTAGCACTGAAAAGATCATGGATAGCCTTAGAAAAAACAGTAGTTGAGTGATAAAAAAAAAAACAGATCATAAAGGAATAAGCTAATGGGAGATGAAAAAGTAGAGGCAATACCTTAACACATCTATTTCTCTGAGTTGGACTGAAAAAGAGAGGAGATGACAGCTTGAGGGCCAAATGAACACTTTTTAAAAATAGAGATTTTGATTCATTTTTTAAAATATTGAAGCTCTTCCCAAAGGATTACTCTTTCTCAAGACGTGTGCAAAACAGTTTTTGAGGACCATTCAAAATAATCAGGCCTTCTTTATGCTTCTTCTAGTGTCCTCAATATCTCTACCAGCTACCCATTCTGTTGGAATTATTCCTACTGTTTACTAAAATGGAGCTCAAATGACAGGGTTACATACCAAATCCTGAAAGAGATAGATGATGACTATATAGGGAAGGGCATCCTGTACTGTAGCAAACAAGCTAGAAGATAGCATGGTCAAATATAAGTTGAGATTTTTTTATAATAAATACAGTACTCCAGTTAGTATTTGAAATAGTACCCCAGTCATGGTGACAACTGCCACTGTTGAGACAAAGCCCATGTAACATATCCAGATTGTTAAGCTTCCACTGGGTTTAGTGTATCCACCCTCACTGAAGCGGGACAAAGAATGTTTTTTGTACCTTGTACAATTTTTATTTTGTACTCATTATTTTGTATTCGTACTTGTACTCTTTTATTATCATTTTTTTAAAAATGTGACTATATTGATTAATAATACATTTTGCCGATAGTCTATGAAGACTCGTTCAATTTAAAGGCCGATAACACAGTCCAGAACAGGTCAAACTAGGTTCTACAATGACTAAGTCGAAAATAAGGGTCACAAGTTACATTTTCCCCAATGACAGGGCAAGCAGCCAAGCCCCTAGGGAGAAATCTGCTTTTTATGGTCATCCAAATGGAACTCCCCACAGACAGCTGCTTTCACTCCTGTCTTCATCGCAGGGCCAAAGTTCCCGCTGGCAGGAAACATGGAGCAAAGTTTTTCTGAGCTGTCGTTCCCAATCAGTGCATCCTGATGTTCAGCACTGGTGTCATCCTATTGGTTTAGGCCATCTATAGAAGGTAAACCTCTGGTGGGAATCTAATCTCAAAAAACAACTCTATTAGAACCTTCTGAGTTCACTCTCTCGGCCCCTCTCGTTAGCTGATGGTATTTTGATGTGAAATTCCCAGCAGGTTCTTAATAGCCTGACTAGCAACAAGATGTAGACTAGTCGAGCATTTCTGCCGTGTAGCCCAAGTTTTCACAGGATCAGTGAAGAAGAGCCATAACTGGCCCCGATGAGGACATGCTTATTATCATCATCATCATTAATAATTAATACTAATTAATAGTGATGACAGTGATCATTTTAAAGCTAACTTTATATAGTTCTTTGAGGTTTGCAGAGCACTTTACATATATAGTATCTCAGTTGATCAGAATAACAACCCTGTGAGGTAGGGACTGTTATTACCTCCATTATACTGGTGAGGAAACCAAGTTTAGGTAATTTGGCCAGGGTCACATAGCTATTAAGCGTCTGAGGCTGGATTTGAATCCACATCTTGCTGACTCCAAACCCAGTGTTCTAACCATTATATTGACATCTCTTTGGCAGTCACTCTCTCCTGTCCTCCTGTAAGTACTTTTATAAGGACCAGCCTTTCTCTCAAAATCCCTTGGGGGTGGGGTGGGGGAGGTGGTGGCTATGTGACACAGTGAATAGAGCACCAGCCTCGGAGTCAGGAGGACCTGACTTCAAATACAGCCTCAGACACTTAACACTTACTAGCTGTGTAACCATGGGCAAGTCACTTAACCCCAATTGCCCTGCCTTTTCCCCCTCCAAAAAGCAAAAAAAAAAAATTCCCTGAGGGTAAGCACCAGACTGCATGGGCCAGGTCAGCTCCTGATACTGTCACTTTGATAGGCCTTTCCTCAACACTTCCTATTCCCTTTTCCTCTGTAACTGAATTTGCTCCAAGTGCCAAGGAAGTTAGAATTCTGATGTGAACTAATCAATCTGAAGTCAGTTATGTTTTTTCTCAGCCCTTATAATTTTAAAATGGCCCACCATCAATTCTTAAATAGGTGTAGTTCAGCTATTAATACAATAGACACAAAGGACGAGTTATTTCAGTTGCTAAAATGATCAGCTCAGATGGCTATTTGTTGAATATTAGTCTGTCTCTTAGGAATCTTTCAAATCTACTTAATGATTATCTCTTTTGAAATGGTTTCAACCCCGTTGGACAGATAACATCACAGTGGACAAAGAGAAGGTCTCAGTCATAAAGAGTCAGGCTTCCTTACAGATGATCCCCACAATACATAACACTGTGGACTGCCTCAGAATGCCAGTTCAGGGAGGCAGAGGCAATGGATAGTAGTGAGATGGCCAAGCTTTGAAACAGCCACTTGAAGTTCTAGGGTTAGGTACTGATTCCAACATGAGAAGAATATTTCTTTTCCGGTGTATCTTTGAATTAGACCTGTTGAGCAGCTAGGCACCACAGTGAAATACTCATCTTCATGAGTTCAAATATGGCCTGAGAAACTTCCTGGTTGTGTGACCCTAGGCAAGTCACTTAACCCTGTTTGCCTCAGTATCCTTATCTGTGCAATGAGCTGGAGAAGGAAATGGCAAAGCACTCTAATATCTCTGCCAGGAAAAGCCCAAACGGGGTCACAGACACAACTGAGTAACAATAAAACTGGTGAAGGGAACTCTTGGTGAAGATTGTTCCATCACCAATGCATATTTACATCTGCTCTGCAGCATAGTTGTACCTGAGACATTGAAAGGTTGATGACTTGTCAAGGGTGACAAAGACATTTGTAGGAGGTGAGATCTGAACCCAGATTGTACCTGCAAGGCCAGCTCTTTATCCACTGCATCATGCTTTCTCTCCATTTCAGAGTATGCCATTTTTTTTTCTTTTTCTTTCAAAGGGACATCATTGTAGGAATGAAACTTGTAGGTGTAAGTGGTCTACATTTGGATGATTATAGTATATCTTTTCCCTCGCTCATAACTATGGCTAATTTGTTATTTTTCAGCCCATCATTGACTAATAATTTCATCCTGGTCTAAGGGACTAGCAGGAGTAGTCAACATAGGGAGCCAGGAACCTTTCTTTCCATGGCCCTGTCTCGTTTGCCAGAGCCCACAAGGCCTTGAATGGGTTGTGTGCTCAACCCCACATCCTCTTCCCCACTTCTGCCTGATGTAACCCAGAGTTCCTCATTGCTCCAGACTCCAGGCCCAGTATCCAAACATTAGGCGGAGATCATCTGCCTTCTCTTTGCTCCCCAGGGTCTGTTAGGCCCTACCATTTACCCAGTTTTCCATCTACCTTGAAGCTAGTTAGACCTTCTTATATGTGTTGCTTCCCTTAATTAAAGTGTGATCTTTTTAAAATAAAGTACCAGTTAGCATAGTGCTTACTTAGCACCCAGTGAGAGCTTAAGGCATACTTTTCCATTCCAGAACTCTTTAACCAGTATTTGGATATTCAGAAAACACTTGTTTTCCTAACGCTAGCTTCACTGATTTTGTTTCATGAAAGAGTTTTTCAGTGTTATGTAATCAAAATTGTCCCTTTAACAGTTATGATTACATCTCTTTCCCTAACCATAGTTGTTAAAATGCACCGTCCTCCATTATGCTTGAGTATTTTTGTGTTGTGACCGGTTACATTTAGGGTATGTATCCATTTGGAAATTACTGTGTTACAGTAATTTTTAGACATGACCAATGTGTTGGATTGTTCAGCTTGTCTGTACTTGTTTTTAGGGAGAACTCTACTGGAAAAGTGACAGAGGGTGAGTTACTGTGAAGGGACAAAAATGTGAAAAAAAAAAAAGAAAAGATCATCAAAATGGACCGTCTCAAAAGCCTTAGTGCGGTTTTAAACTGTAATAATCTGAGAGGTATAGCCATTACCAGCTTTAAAGAATCGTTTTAAAGTTTAATTGTTTAAATTTCTTTTAAACTTATTTTCATGAATTTTATATGATTTTTTTAATTTTAAATTTAAGGAGACAGGACACCCTGTCATTATATATTGCATGCTTACCAGTTTCTGGATGACTCTTTCTCTGATCAGTAGATTGGTGGAGAACAAGGCCTCATGTAGTCATCCCTGTCACCTGATTTACCTCCATTACACTGCTTGTGGGGTAATGTCAGAACTGTCTTATATGCATCTACGCATCATTCTTTGAAGGATCTTAAGGCTAGGATTACAAATGCAATCTTTTTAGTCACTTAGCAAGCAGCTGATGAGTTTTAGAAAGTTTGAAAATTAACTAAAGCAATTATAGTATAGTATTATGGTTATCTTGACTTATAATGAGAAATACCACTACTTTTAAAATTTTAAATCCTTAATTTTTCATTTTTTGTAAGTTTGCAGCATTTATTTTTCTGAAATTATTAAACCTTAAATTTGTACTAAGACTCTTAGAATACCTTACCATGTGTGGGTGTATGTGTATGTTTGTATGTATATGTATATGTATACACATATATGTATGTATATATGTATATATAAAAATGGCTTAAGTGAGCTCCTACTTTAATTAGGGGAAGGAACAAGTTAAATCCCTTCTTAATCTCTTTTCATTTTCTCACATATACATGAACACTTAAATATAAATGTATAAGCATGTGTATTCATATATAGGTGCACATACATGTACATTGCATGTAAGTAAATAGACATGTATGCATATAATGCATGAAACGTGTGTGTTTATGAGTATATGTCACAAATGTATATAAACACACATATGTACATGCATACATACATACACACACACACCACAAAAAGATGTTCAGGAGAGGGAAGCAAACTGGAAAACATGGTGCTAACTTGCTAAATGTAAAATACACTTTGAAAAATAAGCTAGATAAGTTCAAAGATAATCTTTTTTTGTGCTTGAGTTTTATATTTGATGTTTTGTGTGGTGTGCCTTTTGATGATTAAGTTTGTAATAAAAATCACTTTTACTCAGAAGTTCTATCATTTTATCATTTCTCTCTTTTCTGTTTTTTTTTTTTGAGGGGGAAGTCAGGGCAATTGGGGTTAAGTTACTTGCCCAAGGTCACACAGCTAGTTTTTGTCTTACATTTCTGAGAGCGGATTTGAACTCGGGTCCTCCTGACTCCAGGGCCGGTGTTCTATTCACTGTGCTACCTAGCTGCCTCAAATTCTATCATTTCTTAAGGAACATTTTCATATAAACCTTCTCTGCATATGCTTCAGTGCTAAAAGATTGCACAGTTTTGTTGACATTGGTTTTCCCTCCACTGATGCAGATCACTGTCCCTTTTTGCCTCAGCTGGTCTTTGGGTGTTGCTCTGTCTGAGCCTTCTCGGGGAATGAACCTCCCTAAATTTAGCAAGACTGACTTGGACAAGTCACCATGGAGTCCAGGTTGGCATGCCTCGTCAGAATTTGTGCTCCCTAAGTATCCTATGATGAATCACATTGTCAGCTGCTGCTGCTGTTCTGGTTACTCATACTGTGTTCTTTGCTTTACTCCCTTTAGCACTTTGGGCAAATCAATTTACCTCCCTTTGTTTCCTCATCTGTAAAATGGGGCAGCTGGGAAGAGACAAGAACTCAGCCTCTGAGCTCATTCTAGCTCTCTGTAACTCTGATCCTATAGGACAGATTCTGAGCCTGTGGTTTCATTGGTATGAGGAACTGACAGATGAGAAAACTTGGTTCTACCTATGACAGAGAATGTGGCACCTTGTGCCTAGGACACTGAAAGTTTAAGTCACCTCTTCGGGTCAGAAGACCAAAATATGTCAGATAGCTGTAAAATTTGAACTGAGGACTTCCTGGTTCTCAGGCTGGTTTGATACCCACTCTAAGATGCTGCCTCTTGTGAGTAGTAGCCTTTTATCAATGGCCTGATCTAACTGAAGCATTGGTTTATATGTGTGTGTGTATATATATATACACACACACATATATACACAGAAATATATACACATATATACATATGTATATACATACACACACACACACATATATACACATACACATATATATGATTACAACACTGATATTATTACACTATATATATATAATGGATTACAACAAAGATGTTTTTTAAATGCCAATGGCTTATGTTATTATCACAATGTTAATTATTAAAACCATAATTTCTTACAGGAGAGATCTGGAGCATTCAGGGAGAATGGGGTTGGGGGCATGACTAATGCAAGACTATTCAACCTTATTAGATGTGGTGTAGAGGAGGAGGGAATGAAAGTTCACCTTTTTTCACAACATTAAAAAGACCATCAAGTCCTTCCAGTTCCTTCCACTGATTCTTGCTCCCATTTGTCAAGACGTTTTTGTTCATCAGTTTCTACTCTGGGACATCTATTGGTTTCACCTCTAAACCACTTGAAGGAAAGGAATAATGAGGCTGGGCAGTCAAGCTTTGAGTAGAATATGGAGGCATGATTTATATTTTTTTAACTTTATTAAAATAATTCTATATACTCTGCAATCTTATCAACAACAAAAATTCTAATTTTTTTGTGATTTATAATTTTTGCTCCACTAAAAATAAGTCTATACTCTTCAATCTAACCAACAACAAAAATTCTGATTATATTTTTTTGTGATTTATAATTTTTTGCCTTATTAAAAATAAGTCTATACTCTGATCTAACCAACAACAAAACTGATTATGTACTTTTTAAAAGAATAGTTTTTTGGGTAGTTCTGCAGACGGAGGCATGGGGGGGAGGGGATCCATCCCACAAGCTACCAAAGAAAATATTTAAAAATCATTCTTTTTGGAAATGCCAGGACTCAAGCCCCAGAAGGCTGCTGCTGCCTAGGCAGCTAACCAGAGAACTCCAATATATAGATTTCAGTTTGTGGTATCCTTTTATTTGGCTCAGGGGGTTCTGTGAGATCAGAATGGACACTCCATTTTTTAAACTATCGCAGCTGACTTGTTAATTCAAAGAGATTGAATCCATTTTGTGGGACGTTTTTTCCCCCTATAAGTGTAATTTCATTTGTTTCTCCCTTTCCTCCTTTTCTATTTTGGTTCTGTAAAGCTAAATAAGGTTAACAGGGTTAAGGAGGGGACAAGGCAATAGAAGGAAGATGGGGACATTTCATTACTCAGCTGACTGTAGCTGATGCTAATGGGATCCAAAGCTGTACACAAGACTTTGTTTTCCTTCTCCTATAAATAGAACCCTGAGAAAATATCTACTTAAAGATTAAAAGTAAATAACTAAGATGAGATTTCCCCATGTCCTGCTGAATACCTGACCCTGTTCCTTTTTGATATGAAGATCCTCATCAGGATAGACTTGTTTAAATGAATGAACTTTGCCCAGATTAAATTTTCTTTCTTTGTGACTACCATCTTTGGAAAGCAGCATGATGAGATGTAAGGCATATAAGCATGAATGTGAGTCAGGAAAACTACATTCTTGTCCATGGTCCCTCCTGAGTCATTATGTAATCACTGGTGACTTCCTAAAGCTTAAAAAATAAATCGACCAACTTCTTCTGCTTTGAAAAAACAACAAAAAAGGATACTATCCACTCCTCAGGAGAAGCTGTTGAGACAGTGCGGTTTTACATCTTGTCATGGGTACTTTTGAGTTTCATGACCCTAATTAGGAAGGGTAATATGGTATTGTGAAAAGGCTGCTGTTTGTGGAGTCATAGGACCTGGGTTAAAAAATTTCCTGATCTCTCTGGACCTCATTTTCCTCATATATATAATGGGGCTAGACGAGATCACTGCTAAGGGCCCTTTCAACTTGAGACTTGTGGTTCTATTAAAAGACATTCATTTTAAGTAATTTTTCCTTCAGCTAGCAAAAATCTGCCTCTTTTCATTCCACCACCTAATTGAGAAAGAAATAAAAATGAAACCCCTGTTAACAATATCTCTAATCAAGTGAAACATAGTCTTGCATTAGTCATGCCCCCAATCCCACTCCCCCTGCCAAAAAAAAAGTCTCAGTCTTTACTCTCAGTTCTTTACATCTCTGTTGGGAGGTAGGTAGCATTTTTTTCATGAATCCTCTGGAATTGCAGTAGCTTATTATCCTGATAAGAGTTCCTAAATCTTTCAGTCATTTGTCCTTATAATTTTGTGGTTACTGTATAATTGTCTTCTTGATTTTGCTCATTTCCTCTTAAAACCATCTCCTTATCATGCACAATAGTATTGTCACATTTATGTAGCATGACTTGTTCAGCTATTGTCCATTGATGGGCACCCTCATTTTCCACTTCTTTGCCACTACAATTTTTTGCTATAAATATTTTTGTCCATGCTCAATTTGTTTTGTTTAGGACTAATCTCTCCTTTGATCTATCCTCTTTCAACTGTCTTTGCTTTTTGTCTTGTTTCCCTGTTGAGTGAAATGTATTTTTGTATCCAACTGGGTATGTGTATTCTTCCTTCCTTTGATCACTTGAGTGTGAGTTTCAAGTATATCCCTCTTCCCCAGTCCCTGCTACCCTTTCTGCCTTGTTTTTAAATACTTCTGTTTGTGCAATGTGACAATGGAATTATCCCTCACTGGCATCTTCCTCCCTATCCCCAGTATATTCCTCATTTTCATTCTTAATTTTAAGTTCATCGAAATATAATAGAATCCATTCTAGATCTTCTATACTCCCTTTATAACTCCTGATGTAGATGACTTTAGGAGAACTCTCCTATTATCTCTGCTATAAGAATGCAAACACTTTATTATTATTTATTTTCCTATGATTGCTCATATATTTACATATATGTGTGCATATACATATACATATACACACATATACATACATATATACACATGTATGCATACATATATACATAGACATGGACATACATACACACACACATACATATATTCCCCCTACCCACTTAGGTTTCTCTTGATTACGATGTTTGCACTTCAAAGTTTCTGTACAACTCTTCTCTTTTCATCAAGAATGCTTGGAAGTTCTCGTTCATTAAAAATCTGCTTTTCCCCTTTAGGATTATATTCACTTTCATGAAGTTAAGTTATTCTTGGTTATAAACCTATAGCCTTTGTCTTCTGGAAATATAACCTTCCAAACTCTCTGTTCCTTTAAAGTGGTGGTTGGTAAATAATGTGGGATCCTGATTATAATTTATTAGTATTCAATATTGTTTACTTTGACCAGTTTACTTTGACTTTTGATCATTTGGGGATTTCTTTTAGGAGATGGATTTTTATTTTTCCATTGACATTTTTCCCTCTGATTCTAAGAGACCTGACCACTTTTATGAATTTTTAAAATACAATGCCTAAGCTCTTTTTTGGTCATAGCTTTCCATTTCCATAGCATAGTCCATTGATTCTTCTTTTTCTTTTTCTTTTTGGAGGGCAGTTGAGGTTAAGTGACTTGCCCAAGGTCACACGGCTAGGTTTTGTGTGTGTGTGTGTGTGTTGTGTCTGAGGCCAGATTTGAACTCAGGTCCTCCTGACTCCAGGGCTGGTGCTCTATTCACTGTATCACCTAGCTGCCCCTATTCCATTGATTCTTAAATTATCTCCTTTATCTGTTTTCCAGATCAGCAGTTTTTGTAGTTGAGACACCTTTTTTTCTTTTTCTTTTTTTCATTTCTTTGATTTTGTTTTAATATTACTTGTCACATCTTCTATTTGTTCTATTCTAATTTTCAGGGAATTTGTTGCTTGGTCAACATTTTGTACCTTGAAGTTATTCTCTTTCCAGTTTTTTCTTCTATAACTGTCATTTCACTGCTCTTTTTCTAGCACTCTCATTTAATTTATAAACCCATTTTAATTCTTTTTATAGAAAATTCTTGCTTCAGCTCTTCCAGGAATTCCATGGCCTAAGACATGTTTTTAATGTGAAGATTTGCTTGTAGATGTTTTGGAGTCATTCTTTTCTGGGCCTACATCTTGAGCATCAGTAGTCACCACAACAACTTTTTTTATGTTAAGGTTTTGTTTGTTTGCTCATTCTTCCAAGTTAACTACCTGAAACTAGACTTTATGTGTGATCAGACTGTGTATACTTCAGGAAGCATGTCTGAGATGGTTTTGGTGCTGCTTTCCTGGAGTATGAACATCATGTTATGTCAGGAATTCAGGGACAGCTTAGGCTGGACACCCTCAAGCTTGTTGTGCTCCCAAAATGATCTGATTCAGGGCAAGTCTGTTTTCTGCCCTTCTGGCCTAAACTCCACATGTTTTTGACCTGGATTTGGATCTCAGCAAAATCTATGTGAGCTTTCTCTGTTTTGAGTTCCATCAGACTACTCCCTTGGGTACAGCTACTATTGACTAAGTGGAAATTTCTGTTGGTTCAGAGCAGACTCCGCTTTGGTCTGGGATTCCTGCCCTGGAATTACACTGCAGTTTGCAGTTACTAAACTTTAACTAGAATTGAGACCCTGCTTTCCCTGCTTGGGCCCAAGCCACACAGCTGCTGCTTGGCTTCTGAGCTTGCCCCCTGTTTAGTACACAGTCTAGGACCTGAGACCTCTTCTTTCTCTGTAACTTATCTTCTATCTACACGTCCTCTCTCAGTCTGCATTGGACCTGTGATGTGGAACTGTGCTGTGGGCAACACATTTGCTATTTTCCACTTATTCATGCACACAGCACAACTTTAAAATCCTCTCTGCTGGACGGGGGAATCTTGTCTTGCCCTGAAGCACAGCTTCTCTGTGCCCTGGAATGCTACAAACAATGATAGCTAGACAGATCTCTGTCCCTGTCTTGTCCTAGTCCCTTTTCCCCTGTCCCCACCCTATAGGCATGGTGAATAGAGAGCAAGGGCTGGAGTCATGAAGACCTGAGTTCAAATCCAGCCTTAAACGCTTACTGTGTGACTTTCAGCAAGTCAGTTAACCCTGTTTGCTTCAGTTTCCTAGTCAATAAAATGAACTGGAGAAGGAAATGACAAACTATTCTAGTATCTTTGCCAAGAAAATCCCAAAAGGGGTTACAAAGAGTCAAACCATGACTGAAAATGACTAAACAAAAACAAAACAATGTCCATAGACCTTTCTTGTCTCTCTCTATTAACCTGAACTGAGAAAGTGACTCATTGGGATTTTTATTGGATTTCCCTGTCAAGATTAAAAAGTGATACATTTTCTAGATCTATTTAAACAAAGTGTGTAGAGGGGATGGTCGGGGGGAACCTGGGACAGGAAGAGGGGAACTTGTTTTACTTCTCTCTGCTACTCCACTGTCTTGGCTGTCCAAAGACTTTAGAAAACATCTAAGTCGACCTCCTGATTATGAAAAGCTATAGGGGACCTCAGAGATCATCCAGCCCAGCGGCATCATACTCAAGTAGAAATGGAGGCTGCTCATTGATACCTAAGGCCACATCTTGTAGGCTACCTATTGACTTAGTTTTAAAACACAATGTTATCTATATTTTATTATTTTTTCTTTATTTTGTCAAATTCTTTTCAATTACATTTTAATCTGGTTCTGGCCCCAGGGTGTAGGATAATGAGCCTGTGATCTAGTCAACCCCTCTTATTTTACAAGTGAAGAAACATACTTTGTGAGGCTATAGAAATTACTCTCTCTGAGGTTCTGTCTTCACATTTAAAGTAGGAATAATGTGAATTCTTATCAAGGCACTGTTTATGAAACAATTTAAGACATCCCAAATAGAAGTATGGAGCTCATCATAGCCTTGTTGACCCACCAAAAGCACAAAATCGGGTGGAACAGATACCAGAATCCCATCCAGAGGAGTCTGGTTATCAGCAGGACCTTATTATAGTTCCATCTCATGATTGAATCTCCCCTCTGCTTAGCTTCTGAAGATGTCATTACATCAGGGGTGAGATTTGCTAATCCTGGGGGACAGGTTCAACTTGAACCTGATATTACGAATGCCTAACTAATATTAAGCAGTCATGGCACTTTGTTAGACAAAGTCATACGTACATAGCACTAGTCTGTAAGGAGCAGTTCATGTCCATAATTTTGGTCCTTAGAGGTAGACTATATTATTAGGCAATGACTACACCAGCATTATTCTTTGATCTGGGAAGTAACAAACGGGTACACAGCCCAGTGACCATCATTTTTCAGTGTTTTCTCACCTAGACATTACAGAAATAGTAAGATGAGATTGCTGACCAGTGGAACAGAAGATTATTTTCTTTTCTCTTTTTTAGGTTTTTGTGATGCCTTTTGTTTTTCTAAATTGCATTTATTTCTGAATATATCACTAGTAATCTCCATTCACTGAGCAACCTTCTTGTAACAAAGACTTTAAAAAAAGAACAATTATTTTTAAAAGTCATCTTATAAAATCAATCATCTATATTAAAATTTCTTGTTACTAAACTGCTTTAATACAATATCAATTGATATCAAAATGCAATATTCTATATCTGTAGTCCACCCACCCCCACATCTATAAGGAGGGACTTTTTAAAGTTTTCTCTGAAACTAACTTTGATCATTATGCTTATTCCCACTTTCAATTTTTAAAAAATTCTCTCTCTATTTACATTCTTATATTCATTGCATATGGTTTCCCCCACACCTCCACCCTGGATCTGCTCCTTTTACTTTGCATCAGTTCTTAAAATCTTCTCATATGTTTCTGAATTCTTAATAGTCATCATTTCTTATGATGCAATAAACATTTCATTATATCCCTACATCACAATTTATTTATTCATTCTCCAATCCCCGGATCATACATTTAGAGCTAGTGGAGCCCCTTGGAGGTCACTGAATCTAGCTCCTTCATTTTACAGAAATTAAAACGTTGAAGAAATTTAGGTGAGTTGCCCAGTCACATAGCCATTAAGGCAGGATTCAAACCCAGATCTTGCCTCCAGTCAATTCCCTACGTCATGCTATTCTCAATGGGCATCCACTTTGCTTTCAGTTCTTCATTATTATAGGGAGTACTGCTATTAAGTATTTTGATGCATATGGATCTTTCTTTCTATTTGATCTCCTTGGAGTATCACTATATCCCTAGCAGTGAGGTGTCTGGGACAGCAGAAAGGAAGGGTTTTAATTTGTATTTTTTTTTAATTTCCTCTTCATTGGAGGTATATTCACCCTTTTCATTTTTGAGACTTGAAATTTGGTTTTCTTCTTTCTTTTTTTTTATCATATTGACTAAGGGTCTATCAATTTTATTGGTTTTTTCATAAAAC
>CM053581.1:359110384-359168005 GCA_028627135.1 Pseudochirops cupreus | reverse complement strand
TTAGGTGTTATTATTTTTATATACAGAGATTACAAGGAAACCAATTATATTGAAATATAATTATTAAAAATGTTTTAGATGTTCTCAGACCCCATGTAGGAACTCCTGACCTACATGTATTATGAGTAGGTATAGTCTAGCCACTGAGAATCAGAGATTATAAATGTGGGTCTTATGGAATGTTTACCTCAAACAAAAATCTGGTCTCTGAAAGAAAGATCCAAGTCTTGAATTAAGAAATTCCATTTAGAGATTAACTTAAGCCCGACAGCAAGAACTTTCTTATTAGGAATTTCGCTGCTATGCCATTAAAAGCACTTGGTGGAAACACTAAAGAATTTCCTCCTGAATGTGAAAGTCTGTTGTATGAAAAATACCAAAGAGAGTAGGGTAGAGCACTGTTCCAGTAAAGAAAAAGGAAAACCAGGATGGTTTCTCCCTTGAAACCTTCTCCATGTGCTTAAGAAGACACAAATTGAAACATGCACACATACATACATTCACACACTTCCACACAAATGCACATAAATACAGGCAAACACACAACACATACACAAACACACTCACACACCCCAACAAGGGCAAACTTTTGCTTAAAGACAGAATCACACAGTATTAGAGTTGGAAAGACCCTCAGCAGCCATCTAGTCCAACATGAAACAATTCCCTGTTATCACAGAGCAAATAAGCAGAAGTTCAGCTTGTGTTCGAAGCCCTCAGACTCAGGGGAGGGATATGGGAGAGGACCCACCAACTCTCAAGAAACCCCATTCCACTTTTGGATGACTCTAATTGTTAGGATCTTTCTCCTGATAAGAGCCCTAATTAACCTTCTTTTCAACACCCATCTATTGTTCTTGGTTCTGTCTTCTAGGGCCAAATAGAATAAATCTAAACCTTCTACACAACAGGTCTGGAAAAGAAGATTGGTTGGTGGTGGAATGAAAGAATGAGAGATAAAAGAGGGACATCTTGAATGCTTTATTGGCACTGTCACTATGGTGGTGATTGTTATTCAGTCATGTTTGAACCTTTGTGATCCTATTTGGAATTTTCTTGGCAAAGATACTAGAATGGTTTGCCATTTCCTTCTCCAACTCACTTTACAGATGAGGAAATTGAGGCACATAAGGTTTAAGTGACTTGACCAGGGTCACACAACTAGTAAGTGTCTAAATCCAGATTTGAACTCAGGAAGATGAGTCTTCCTGACTCCAGGGCAAACACTCTATCCACTGTACTAGCTAGCTGCCCTTTTGTAGCCTTAGGAATTTAAAGTTAAAAAAAAAAGTATGGTAAGAACACATTTTTCCTGAGAACTTGAATTGAAGCTAGAAGCATGAAGAAAGACCCTATGACTCCATGTCCAGTGGGGCAGATGCCAACAAAGACTACATGTCCAACTGAACAACATTCAGTAAAGTGAGCTCATCTAGCAGATAAAATGTTTCTAGCAGGGATCAGAGATAAGGGCTGCTAAATGAACCCAAGAAAAGACTTCATTGTTTTGGGAGTAAGGACTGTCCCCCTCAGAATGTACCAGTGCCACAAAAATTCTCTATCTTTGTGTCCCCCCAAGTCTTCCTTGGCCATGTGTGTCTCCTACATGTTTACCTCTTATATAAATAAATTCCCACTGACAGTGTGTCGTTGGTGGGACAGTGTGCCCTAGGTGTATGGTGAAAACGTATAATGGCTACTTTTTTTTTAAAATAATGCTATTTCATTAAAGGCTTTTGCTTTGAATTATATCTTCTTCCTGACTCTGAAACAGAATGGTGGAAGATTGTGGCGACGGTTTTATGACTGGACCCAACCATACACATACAGTACCTTCAGCCTTCTACGGAAGATCTAAGCTGTGGGCTGACGAGGGGCAGAGAGGGCATTCCTAGGCATTACAGTATATTACAGGACATTTTTCCCAGAACTGTTAATCCAGTGAAATTTTCCAGTGGGTCGGGGCGGGGGAGCTGGGTAAGGAGCTAGTAACAGTGACATTTCTTGCTGGGTTAGGATGGTATTGAAAAGTTAGATTTTTACCAGGATGGGGAGGTTTAGTTTTTTGTTTGTTTATTTTTTAATCCTAATGGTGCTCAGGCTTCAGAATTCCCAGAATTTCCCAGCAGAGTCAGCACTCTGGAAATCCAGCTTGACATCTTTGTTGCTGCTAATATTGGTGAAAGTTGAAATATTTGACTAATAAAATCATTTTTAATCAAGACATCTAGATAAAACAAATACACAAGTATTATTCACAGCATTTGAATGTCCTTAGGTAAATGAGACAGACATAGAAAGAACTAAGGATCAAAGTGAATTATTAACTCAGCACAAGCAATTAAACTTCTACTGTTAGAAAATTAAGGATGACATAAATTAAAGCCAGCAATGTTAGGGGCCATGAAATAATTCTCCAGCTATTCCTGGCTCTGTTCAGACCACTGCCACAGTATTGCCTCCAGTTCACAACATGAAGAACCTAGAAAGATCTTAGTGAGGATTCAGAGAAGAACCCTGAAAAATATTAAATTACTAGAAAGTAAAACAAGTTAAGAAAAGTTAAAAAAAAAAACAACTTGGGTGAGGAATCTTTAAGAATATAAAGCTTTTCTAGAAAGCATGAAATCAAGTTCCACAGAGGATTATTTATACTGGTATGAAGGACTTTATCTAGATACAATTTAGCATGGTAGGAGGGTCACTTAGACTAGTTTCTTGATCATATGCTGACAAACACTGGAAAGGAATTTACTTTTGGGGAATTCTCTGAAATTGAGTGAGTTCTTGTCTTTCAGAATGATTTAGTTATAATTTTTCTGAAAAAAAGAGAGACAATATCAAGTCCCTTTCCTATTCTGACTGTACATGTATGTATATATATAATATAATCAGAATTTCCCATATTTTTAATATTAGAAATTATCTTGTCCTATAGTAAATATCATGTCAAATATAGACTTAAGTAACACTTATAAAGTCACTGCTCTAGATAACCTAGCTAGGGTGCATAGAGTACCTAGAGACAGGAAGACCTGAGTTCAAATTTGGCCCCAGATGCTAGCTGTGTGACCCTGGGCAAGTCACTTAACACTGTTTGCTTCAATTTCTTCTTCTGTAAAATTAGCTAGAGAAGGAAATGGCAAACTCCTCCAGTATCTTTGCCAAGAAAATCCCAAATGGCGTCATGTATAGTTGAACACAACTGAAATGACTGAACAACAGAAAACCTATGTTCATTATTTGTCTCTGCACACCAAAAATTTAATATATTTATGTGAACATTTATTCTGAGTGTGTGTGTATTTTATGTAAAATATTTAAATCTACCTACAAACACTACTAATCATAACAAAAGTTATAACATCACCACCAGCTAAAATTTATAGAGGACTTACTATGAGTCAGGACACTTCAGCTAAGTGCCTTATAATTATTACCTCTTTTTATCCTCACAATAATCTTGGAAGATTGGTGCTATTATTATCCCCATTTCTTAGTAATGAGGAAACTGAGTCAAACTATGGTTAAGTGACTTGCCCAAGGTCACACAGCTAGTCAGTTTTCTAGGATGGCTGTGAACTCATCTTCCTGACTCCAGACCCAGCACTCTACCCACTATCCCACTGAGATCCCCAATAATAATACTACTATCATGTGAAATATTGGGAAAAGAACTAGTCTCTGAATTGGGAAGATCTGGATTCAGTTCTTCTTTCTGTTCCAGGTGTGGGGAACCTGTGGCCTCGAGGTCTCAGGTTCCCTACCCCTGTCTGGCTCTGTGGCCCTGTGAACCCCAACAAGTAGGCAACTTTCTAAGATTGCAATTTGTAAAATAACTGTAGCTATATATTGTTAGGAGGAGTTTCTTCACTTGTAATCCCTACTACCAGTGATGTCATATAATTTACATATAAACAAACATGTACATGTATGTGTGTCTGTATGGGTGTATATAATATTTATTACTGTTCTGATCACAATTTTGTTTTCAAGGACAATTTTCCAATATCTTCTTAATTTCTTATGTTTTCACAACAAATCTCAAGTAGGAAAATGTTGTCTTGGGCTAGATTAATGTGTGAAATGTATCGCTTGGGAAATTCACATGCATTTTAATTTACTCATGAAAATTAATGGTTTTGTTGACAGCAGAAGCCCTTACTTCAAACAAAGAAAAATTAACCTCGACAGCAAATGTGGAAAGAGAGCTATAATTAATGAATTTTTAAACCCTTCTTCCTTATACATTATGAAAGTCTGCTGCTTTACATAGTTGTGAATAGTAAAGGGAGTATTAATTGCTTTTTTCTTCTTCTTCCATCAAAACCTAGGTAGAAGATGATCTGATTTAAAAAAAAATAATTATGACTTTAAAAATGCCTATTTGTAGATTGTTGGGTCAATCTGGAGCAAGAAAAAAGGTTAAAAGACATTTAGCTGGGGGAAAAAAGCACAACTGTCAATCATTATGCCAAAAATAGGATTTGTGACTTCCAAGCCTATGATCTCAGCAGAAGGAAAAATACTCACTTCATCAGACTGATGCAAAACACAACGTCTATTAAGACTCTATTATTGAGAACTACTGCGTGACTATATGTAATTACAAGCTTCTGAAAGTGTGTACTATTTATTTTATCATCTGTAATTGCGCACAGAAACAGGGCAGGGGTATTTACATAACTGTTCTGTGCAGGCCATTTGGGAAGGTCTGTTTAGATATCTTTTAAAGATCAATGACCCATTAGTGCAATTATAGTCTCAGGCCCCTGAGATGCCATTCTAAGTTAACTACAAGTGACATCGTTGATGGAACAGGCATTTTGTTCATGTTGTTTAAAATGTACTTTTATTCAGGAGAAACTAAATAATTAAAACCAAGGACTCATGAAGTCATTCAATAATTTACCTTAATAAAAAATATGGCACTGTTTTTAGAAATCAAGTAAGCATTTATTAAGTACCTAATATATTGGAGGGGCAGCTAGGTGGTACAGTGGATAGAATGCTAGACTTGGAGTCAGGAAGACTCATCTTCCTGAGTTTAAATCTGTCCTGACACACTTGCTAGCTGTGTGACCCTGGGCAAGTCACTTAACCCTGTTTGGCTCAGTTTCCTCATCTGTAAAATGATCTGGAGAGGGGAATGGCAGGCCACTCCAGTATCTTTGTCAAGAAAACCCAAAATGGGGTCATAAAGAGTCAGACATGACTGGAAAATAACAACAAATGTTATTATACTCAAAGAGCTTTGGATGTGGGGACCCCAGAAATTATCTTGTTGAATTGATTCAGTTTATATCTGAGGAAATTGGGCTCAAAGAGGTTGGGACTTTCCC
Source organism: Pseudochirops cupreus (assembly GCA_028627135.1). Classification (NCBI taxonomy): domain Eukaryota; kingdom Metazoa; phylum Chordata; class Mammalia; order Diprotodontia; family Pseudocheiridae; genus Pseudochirops; species Pseudochirops cupreus. The sequence continues at coordinate 359,162,663 of CM053581.1, read as the reverse complement.
AGGGTCACACAGATAACAAGTGTTAGGCATTCTACTAGGCATTGGAGAAAGAATGCACATAAGGATATGTGAGAAATAAATTCTCACTAATTTTCTTGACCCATTTTTATCAATTGTAAAATCTTCATATAATTTATATGTATAGCTATATATACACAAGGGCATCCACAATCTTCTATCTCAAGCATGAAATGGAATCTAGTTACTGAGTTACTCCTTGGTAGTAGAATCACAGAATCTTCAGTCAAAGGGAATTTTATGGGTCACTTGGATCTATCAATTAGTCACACAGAAATCCCTGAGGTAACCCAGCCTTTGCTTGAAAAGTACCATTACAGGGAGCTCACTCCTTCACAAAGGAGTCATTCCATTGTAGGATAGCACTAAGTGTTAGAAAATTCTTTTCTATGGTGAACCTGTCTGACTTCTATTAATGAATCTAATTTCTCTCCTTTGGAGTCATTTTCACTCTGCATGACTGCCTTTCAAATAACACTTCTTCCTAATAGTTTTCCCTTCTCCAAGTTAAACATTCCTAGTATTCAAGAACCCTCCTTTTATGACATGGCTTCCAGACTCCTTCACTACCCTGAATATACTTGTTTATCAGTGTCCTACTTACAACAGGATGTAATTGAAAAAAAATTGTCTGGTACAATGCACAGACTACTAATTTCCCTAATTTGGATATTTCTACTTAAGAAGTATAGGTTTTTAAGGTGACATCATTACATTATTGGCATAAACTAGAATTATGTTCAATTGGAACCCCCAAAGATATTTCATGTGAACTTGTTTGACCATATATCTACCATCTTATACTTAGTGGAATTAATGGGTTTTTTTAATATAAATGTAGGATTTCATATTTATTTCTATTAAATTATACACTGATGGTTTATCATTTTAGCTTTCTGGATTCATTTATTACTTTGAGTCTTTCATCTGCCTTATTAGTTATCCCTTCCTGGTTTGAATCATATGAAAATATAAGGTAGTCTTCTGTGTGTTTGTCCAAATAACTGATACCTGTTGAAGAGTACCAGGTTAGATAGAAAGCCCAGTAACACACAACTAGAGATTTCTTTACTGGGTGTCATCAGTCCCTAAATGATCTTTATAAGATGGAACCAGCTTTGTATCTGCTTATCAATACTATCAGGTCTCATCTCTGCAGTTTATTTTTGAGGACATCATAAACGACTATCTCACATGTTTTATGAAATCAGTTTACATCACATCAAAGACATGCCCTGTTCTATTAATCTAATTAGCCTATAAAAAAGGAATTGAAGTTTGTTCTGTATGGTCTTGGGCAAGTGACTTAATCTTTAAGCAGCTCAGTTTACTCATCTATTAAATGAGTGGGTTGAATAAGATTGGGGTCCTTGACCTGGAGTCTATGAATTTATTTTTAAAGGTATCTTAATATAATTGTTTTCCTTTGTAATTCCATGTCTTTTATGGTGCAATGGATAGAGTAACAGGCCTGCAGTCAGGAAGACCCCAGTTCAAAGGTGGCCTCAGATACATACTGTGTGACCCTGGAAAAGTCACTTAACTTCTGTTTGCCTCAGTTTCATCATCTTTCAAATGGGGATAATAATAGCCCCTACCTCCCAGGGTTGTTGTGATGAGGATCAAATGAGATATTTGCCAAGTTCTTAGAACAGTGTCTGGAACATGGTATAAATACTGTATAAATGTTAGCTATAATGCATTTAAAGCCTTATTCTGAGAAGAGGACTCTAGGCTTTATGAGGCTGCCAAAAGGGCACAAGGCAGTGAAAAAGTCAAGAACCACCCACTCTAGATGACCTCGAATGCCTCTTTTAGCTATAATTTATGTGATTCTATAATGTAAATAAATGACTTTCTTGATGAGCCTGCTAGCTTCTACGTCAGCGGTTCTCAACCTGTGGGTTGCGACCCCTTTAGGGGTCGAATGACCTTTTCACGGAGGTCACAGGGGTCGCTTAAGACCATCGAAAAACACATATTTCCTATGGTCTTAGGAACCGAGACACCACTCCTCTATCCGTCTCCAGGCTGGTCTGCCTACGTGCAGATTCGCCCACATACAAATTAAAGGGTCAGGGCATTAGGAAGGTTGAGAATCACTGCTCTATGTGATTGCCACTTTCTCTTCTCAGTGCTCCCAATTGGCTTTAATTATCTGTCCTAAGAATTTGTTAGCTATCAAGTCTGCTGGTCTGTGGTTTCCATCATACCTCTAGTTATGCTTTTTCAAAATAAAGTCATTTGTTCTCAGAGATTACCTGCAGAGTACCTGAGCTCCTGGAGCACCATGGGAGATCACATCCATAGGTCTGGAGATTTGAACTCCTCTCACATAGCTAGATGTGGAGGGAACAGAGACTAGACCTGGAGTCAGGAAGACCTCATTTAAATCCGGTCTCAGACCCTGTGTGATGAGGCACCTAACTTATGCCTGATTCAATTTCCTCATGTGTATAATGGGGGAAATAATAGCACCTACCTAACATGGTGGTTGTAAGGATAGCTTAATAGCTTTATGACCCTGGGAAAGTCAATTAACCTCTCTCTACCTCGGTTTCCTTTTCTGTAAAAATAGGAAAAAATAATAGCTCATAGGATAGTTGTAGGGACCCAATGAGATAATATTTGTAAGTTACTTTGTCAACTCTAAAGTAATATAGAAATGCTAGCCATAATTATTAATGTTACTATCTCATGACTACAAGATTATAATGTTTTCAAGTGCAGGGAGGGAATATGCCATTTATCTTTGTAAGCACCACCCCTCTCTCTGGGGTGCCAAAGAAATTTTTTAACATAACCACAGCAAAATTAAAAGCTTCAACAGAGCTCAAGACATTGAAGAGGAAAGAAGGCAAGATTTAGATAATTGTGAATTCACTGCCAAGTCATGATTCTTTCTGTTAAAATTCTGAAAGTAGGTTAAAGAAAACCCAGCCTCTGCTCAGTAAAAAGCAGCCTCTGTCTCCAGAGAGCTTCATATGACCATTACACAACATAGTGCCATGATCACATGGCCCCATCTCCCTAGGATGCCATCTCTTACCAGCCCCCCCACATGTAGCATTTTGGTTTTATAAGAATGTACCAATCTCATTGGGGTTTAATTTAGGAATTTCACAGAAGAGATTGTGTTTTATCATCTGTCCAAGAAGCTAAAAAAGGAAAAGACAAAGATTTAGCTCCAGTCTGTTTCCCTGTTTACAGATTATATGCAGAAAACAAGTCTACTTGTAGGCCATATGGCTGAACGCAATGACTAAAAGCTGGATGCCATACCTCACGAATAGCTGTACAAAACTCACTCTGCAGAACTTTTTTGAGGGATTGTAGCTTTTGAACGGGTACCTCTCCAGATTCTTGTAGTTTCTCCAATAACTCAATTGCTCTTGCAACATCTGAATGGATAAAAATAAAAAAAAAAAGTAATGAGAGGCCTAGAATAAATTCCCTCAGAGGTAGAATTACAATACTATTATACTATACAACACAATATAAAATTACAGTGCTATAAATAGAATTAATGTTTACTAAACACCTACTGTGATCAGAGTAGTAGCTGAGGGATATAAAAAGTTTAGATAGGATTGTTTATGCTTTTATACATTTACAGAATTTGAAAGTTGGAAGGGGCCTCAGTGGCCATCTGGTCCAACCCATACACAAAAGGAATCCCCATTATAAGATAGCCGAAAAGTTGTCATCCAGTCTGTGCTTGAAGACATCCAAGAACAGGCAACCCACTACCTCTCAAGGCAAGCCATTCCACTTTGGGAGAGTTCCAATTTGAAGGAAGTTGGGTTTTTTTGTTGTGTTTTTTTTTTTTGCCATCAAACCTAAATTGACCCCTGCATGTTTCACCCATTCTTCCTAATTCTGCCCTTTGAATATGGATAGAATAAGCCCAATACCTCCTCCACGTGACAGCCTTTCAAATACCTGAAGACAGCTCTTCTCTAGCATAAATGAACCTAATTCCTTCAATCAGTCATCATCTTACATGGTCTCAAACCCCTTCACCATCCTGGCTGCTCTCCTTTGTACACTCCAGTTTATCAATGCCCTTTTAAAAATTGGGACATACAGAACAGAAGCCCAAACCACTAGTGTGAGGGCAGACACAGAGGGGACTATCACCATCCTGTTCCTGGACGTTCTGTCTCTCTCAGTACAACTCAAGGTGGCACCAACATTGGCAGCAGCCACATCATACTATGGATTCATACTAAGTTTGCAGTGGGTTAACTTATATCCCCCAGATCTTTTTCAGAACTATGGTTGTCTAGTCTTGCCTCTCTTCCCATCTTGTACTTGTGAAGTTGATCGTTATCAGTTTACACAAGTGTAAGCTTACATTTATCCCCTCTTGGATTTCATCCTGTTACATTTAGCCCAATATTCTAGGCCATCAAGACTTTTGGATTCAAATTGTCATCTTCTAGAGTGTTAGCTATTTCTCCTAGCTTTGTACCATCTGCAAATTGGATGAAAGTACCTTCTATACCTTCATCTAAGTCATTAATAAAGTGTTAATTCAGGAATAATCACTGACAGCTACCCTGCAATTTTATACTATATGTATTCATATACACATACATATATACATATATATACATATGTGTATATGTATGTATGTATGTATGTATATATATTTATATTTATATATTTACCTTCACACCAACTGTGTGAGATAGATACTAGAGTTATTGTCACTATTTTATAGACAGGAAACTAGAAAATGGAAACTTAGGTTAAGACAGTCTTTGTTATCAGTGATATTGAATGATATTTATGTAGCAATTTAAAGTTTTCACGGCACTTTACATATATTATCTCATTGGACCCCCTCAACCTTGAGAGGTAGGTACTATAGGGGTTATCACCATTTCTCAGATGGGGAAACTGAGAGTCTAAGAAGTCAGATGATTAGCCTAGGGTCATAGAGTTAGTAAGCATCAGAGACAAGATTTGAACTCCTGATTCTACGTCCAGCACTCTGTCCAATCTACCACCCCACCTCAAATAGCTTACAGGGAAGTGGGAGGATAAGATCCCTACACAGACAGATAATGGACAGTATTGCTTAAATGAGTTGCAAAGTTCTATGTGGCATTAAAGGGAATGGTCAGTATTGGGGTGAGGAGGGAGAGGATTGGGAAAGGGGACGTCAATCATGATAGTATCCTGTAAAAGAGGGCGAATCAGACTTTAATGATGGGCAAGAAGCCCGAAAGTAAAAGAATCTCTACAAAAAAGGTGTTCCAATTTTAAACACAAGAAATAGGTTGAGCATAGTTACTTCTGGAGGAAAGTGAAGGGCTTGTTTTCAGGGACAAAACAGTCCAATATCTTTGGAAGTTTTAAATTCATCAAGGAGATTAATATGTGATGAAGTGGAAAGGGTGATGCACATAGTGGAAGGCTTTGAATGCCAGGCTAAGAAATTCGAACCTTACTAGGTTTGTAATAGGGACCCTAAAGATTTCTGCACCAAGAAATGACATTTTTCTGGTAGATGCATAGAGGATAAATTGGAAAATTGAGACAAAGAGATAAGAGGCAGGAATCACTGGAAGAAGGTTACTGCAATTATCCAGATGAGTAATAATGAGGGTGTGTACTCAGGTGGCAGAAGGGAAATTGGAGAGGAAGAAGGAATTCCGGAGATGTTATGGGAAAAGAAGTGCTATTTTTACTGACTTGGAATAACAAAGGCTTTACAGAATCACTGGCTCTTAGAATTAGAAGAAACCCTACATAATAATAATGATGATGATGTTGATGGTGATGATGGTGATGATGATGGTGATGGTGATGATGATGGTGGTGATGGTGGTGATGATGGTGATGATGGTGATGGTGGTGATGGTGATGATGGTGATGATGATGGTGATGATGATGATGATGATGATGATGATGATGATGATGGCAGTAATTAATGTTTATGTAGTACTTGCTACATGCCAGGCACCATGCTAAGAAATTTCTAATTATTGTCTCATTTGATCCTTACAACCCTATAAGGTAACTACTGTCATTGGCCCCAATTTACAGATGAGGAAACTTAGGCATCAGAATTTAGGTGACTTGCACAGGATCACACAGCTAGTGAGTATCCGAGGCCCCATTTGAACTTAAGTATTCCTGAATCGAAGCCCAGTGCTGTATTCACTGTGCTACCTGTTTAATCCAGTGCATGCATCAACAAGAATACCTTATGTCTCTGATTAGCCTGCACTCAAAGACATTTTATAACAGAGAACTCAGTGTTAGCATGGCATAGTAGGAGGGAAAATCAAAGACTGAGGTAAAGCTTCATGAATCAGATAACTGCTGAACTAGGCTGTGAAATATTTTAACAAGTAAGGGTGAAAGAGGACTGAGCTACTAGCAAAAGACCTGATTTCCTGAATGTCCAGAGGCAGGCATAGGATGCAAGGCTAGACCTACAGAGAGGATGCTTGGAATGTTGAGCATGTGGAAGAAAGTAATGTGAAATAGGATGGAATGGTACATACATTGGGACCAGAATGATGGTTTTTAAGGAAAGGAGTAACATGGTCACCTCTGTATATTGGAATTATTTTATCAGCTGTATGAAGAATGGATTGGAGAAAAGAGACTAGAGGCAGGAAACCAGTAAGGAAGTCGTCAAAATAGTCCAGACACAGGCCTCAGACACCTAGGTAGAGTGACCACAGATTTACAGCTAGAAGGGATATTAGAGTTTTATTTAGTACAACTCCATTATTTTACAGATGAGAAAACTGAGGTCCAGTGATGCTATGCCCAAGGTCATACAGGAAGCAAGTGGCAGGAGGGAATGAGAACCTGAATTAAGATAAGAATGCTCTGGGTGGAGAGGAGTAGTAATGAGTGGGCTGATTCAAGCCATGTGTATGTACTTCAAGGAAGTCATGTAGAAAGAAAAGACCCATATACACCAGAACATTCAGAGCAGCAGCACTTTTGTGAAATAAAAGAAATGGAAACAAAATCAATGTAAAGTCAATCAGAAATGATTAGATCAATTAAGAGGGAGAAAGAGGTAAGGAATAGAGAGCTGGCCTGATAGAAAGCATGAGATTCAAATCCCCATTTCTAGTATCTACTGGATGTGACCCTAGGCAAATCACTCTACATTTCAGTGTCTCAGGCAGCTCTCTAAGACCGTAAGTGCAAAGTGGGTGCTCCCTTGCACGTTAGAAGAAATTTCTTCAGTGCAACATTCCCTGTATATACAAAGTCAAAGGTACGGAAAGAAAAAAAAAAAGGTCAATGTGAAGAATTCAGAGAAACATCAGAAGACATATGAACTGATTCTAAGTGAAATAAGTAGAAACCAAAAAACAGGATCAACAATCATTACAACAAAGCAGAAAGAACAAAGGAAGAAAGAAACTTCATTTTGTTAGTATAACACAGTTATACTTTGTTCTCAAAGAAGAGATGAAAAACGTAACTTCCTTGGAAAGAACAAAGAAAAATGAAACTTTGCACTTGTAAGTGTAACAACCAAAGTGGTTCCTAAAGAAGAGGTGAAAAATATACCTTCCTTCCTGTTTTTAAGGGTAGGAGACTATAGATTTGGAAGATATCATATACTGGAAGACTTCGTTGTTGTGTGGGTTAGTTTTGCCATCTGCCTATTTTTTTTCCTCTTTGTATTTTTTATTACAGTGTATATCAGGGTTGGGGGGAAGGAGGAAGGACATTTTTAGAATGGTGTAAAATCAAAATGTATCAGTATTTTTAAAATTTAAAATGTTGAACAACAAATAGGAAACCAATATCTAGAGATGTTATGTGATTGAGTCAAGGTTATACAAACAGTGGCAAAGCTGGTCCTATACCCTAAGCCTTCTAACCCTGAGTCAAATGCTCCTTTCACTGAAACACACAGTCCTCAAGTCAGGATTTTGGAAGAGAAAAAAGATTTCCTTCTCTTTACAGTAAGTTTCCACACTGCAGAGCTGAGAGAGTAGTAAAGGGCATGTAGTATTTTAGGGAGTTTTATAATGCGGCTTTAAAAATTATTTTTATTACAAGAATATTTTGCCATACAAAGAAGATAAGTGCCCTTAGTGAATCTTGACTAGCTACAGCTTGATTTTCAAACATATTTCAAATTTAATATGCTAATTCTAACAATGTTTTGCTCATCTCTGTCATCTTCTGAACCTTTCTTTTCTCTGTATTTTAAAAATTATTTATTGATGTTATTTAATTTTATCTTTCTCTTTTGGGGAGAGGGGTATCATTATCACTCCTTCAGAGTCCTCTCCATTCTTCCCTTAACTGTCTCTACCACAAAAAAGATCATACTTGTAATAAACTAGTATAAAAAAAATAAAACATCCATAAAATGGCCATTCCTGAAAACATACACGTCATATAATGCCTGGTTCAACCTTCTTCCAAAAGGTAGGAAGCATGATTCATCACCAGTCTTCTAGAGATCTGATTGGTCATTTCCTTTATCAGAGTTCTTGCATCTTTCAAAGCATATTGCCTTTCTGATGTTGTCATATAAATTTTTCTGGTTCTGCTCATTTCACTTAATGTAAGTTCAAGCAAGTCTTTTCAGGCTTCTGTGAATCTGTCCCATTCATCATTTCTTACAACTCCAAAATACTCTGTTACAGTCCTATACCATAGTTTGATCAAGCATTCCCCATTTTTATGGGCATTTACTCTTTCCAGTTCTTTACTACTATAAAAATTGCTACTATAAATGTTTTGTAAGTTTAGGTCCTTTTCTTCTCTGTTGACTTGAGGGTATAAACCTAGAAGTGTTTATCTCTGAGTCAAAAACAATATGTTCAGTTTAGTAACTTTTGGAGTCTAGTTCCAAAACAGTTTTCCAGAATTATTGAGTCAATTCACAGTTCTACTAAGAATACATTAGAATGCCAGTCTTACAAACTCCTCCAGTAATTGTATTTTCCATTGATACCAGGGGTTGGGAATCTGTGGCCTTGAGGCTACATGTGGCCCCCTAGGTCCTCAAGTATGATTCTTTGACTGAATCCAAACTTCACAGAACATATCCCCTTAATAAAAGGATTTGTTCTATAACACTTGGACTCAGTCAAAAGGTTGTACCCAAAGACCTAGAAGGATACATGTGACCTTGAGGCCACAGGTTCCCCACACCTGATTTATACAATCCTTGCCAATCCTTATACTTACATACCTTATACACCTTACATAATGTTGTAATGTAAAGTAGAACCTGAAAGTTATTTTAATGTGCATTTCTTTTATTAGTAGTGATTTGGAGTATTTTGTATATCATTGTGGATACTTCATCTTTCTTTTGAGAACTCTTCTGTTTATTTCCTTTGGCCATTTACTGAAGAATAGCTTTTATTCTTAAATACTAGTGACAAAATTCCCTAAATGTGTTTGAAATCAGTCCTTGAATCAGAGAAAATTACCACAAAGGTGTTTCCCAATTCACTATTTCTTTTCTAATTCAAACTGCATTGATTTTATTTATATCAAACCTCTACAATTTTTATGAAGTCAAAATGGTGCATTTCACCTGTGATCCTCTCTATCATTTGTCTGATTTAAAATTCTTCTTTCATGTTTTTAAGTGAAAAGCATCTCTAATGACCTTTTATACTTAGGTCAAGTATGTATTTGGACCATATGGTGCTCTATGATGTGACATGCTAATTGAATCTGATTTTTGGCCAGTGTTTTACTGTTTTAATAGTGAATCCTAATTTTAGTAGTTGAAATTTCTGAGTTTGTTGAATACTATGTTATCATGTTTGTTTGCTTCTTGCCTTGTGTACATAATCTGTGCTAATGATCAACTCTATTTTTAAATAGTATCAAGTAGTTTTTGTTTTTTAATGACTACTACTTTTTAGTATAATTTGAGATCTAGTAATTCTAGTCTTGTCTTTTTGCATTTTTCTGTTGACGTTCTTGACCTGTTATTTCTCAGATTATTTTTGTTACTACTTTTGCTAGTTCTACAAATTAACCCTTTTACAGTTTGATTGGCATATTACAGTCTATGAATTAATTTAGATAATATCATTATTATATCAGCTCAGCCCAACCATGAGCAATGAATGTCTACAATTATTTGACCCAAGTTTTATTTCTATGTGGTGTTCCTTGCACTTGCATTCACGTGATTCCTGTGTATGACCTGGAAGGTAGATTCCCAGACATTCAACATACTCTGTAGTTATTTTGAATGAAATTTGTCTATCTTTTCTTAATATCTTTTGTTGGTAATATATAGAACAGCTGAAGATTTTCATGATTTTTTTTCATATTCTGTTTGATAATTTTTATTTCAAGTAATTTTAGTCTCTGTTCTCTAAGTAAAACTGTCATATCATCTACAAAAGGCAGTGTTTTTACTATCTTTTTGCCTTTGTTTTTCCTTCTCATTTTTTCTTGTCTCTTTGTACTATCTAGCTTTTCTAGAACGCTATCAAATGGTTATGACAATTGACATCCTCACTTCACTCCTGATCTTATTGTGAAAGCTTCCAGCTTTTCTCTTTACATAATATAAGCTCTTGGTTTCAGATTTTTTAAATTTGGCTACCAAAGAAATTGTCAATTTGTTCCCTTACTTTCAAATGTTATGTTTTGTCTTTTACATAAAATTTGTTATATTTTGTCAAAAGCCTTTTCTACATTTCTTGATGTATTCATCTGATTTCAGTTGTTTTATTATCATATTATATTCTGTTTAGAAGTTTCTCTATTATGAAACAAATCTTCAGGGAATTTTCTTCCAATTAAGTGCTTTTCTTTTGTGCAATGAGAGCCTGAAGGTTGCAGCCTTAGAAAAGGTCTGTCCTCATGATACAATGCTCTTTTGTGATTTGAGATTTCCTGTACTCCTGGTGGTTTTGTTTGGGGGAAAGAAGCATGTCTACATAGGGATATGAGTGGAGAGCTGTTTTTCTAGGATAAGATGACCAAATGTCCTAGTTTGACTACATAATCCCAGTTTTCTGAATACCTGCCCCAGAGGTTATTAAGCAAAAGTAGCAAGGTCTGAAGTAATAAAAAACCCAACATACAACAGCTGAATCCCAGATCACCACTTAGAACTGTATGTATGATGAACGATGACTTCCACAGTACATGTGTTGCCATTGTTTCAACTACATTTTACTTCAATTCAATTCCATTTAACAAATATTTATTCATTACCTACTGTATGCAAGGTGCCATGCTAGGCTCTCTGGGGATTAAAAAAAAAAAAGCAGTGTTTGGTCTCAAGGATCCCATATTCCACCAAGACCATACAACTTGTACATAGATAAGAAAGTGGGAAGGATATACAAAGTAATTTGATGCTATAACTGGGGAAATCAATAAAACTCCCGTGTGTGTGGCTAGGGATTCAAGGACGGGAGAAGAATACCTTTATTCAACTAACTGGGGACTACCTTGCAAAGGTATGGAGGCAAGAGGTTTTATATAGTATAGAGTGAACAGCTAACCATTCCATTTGATGTGGATGGAGAGTATATAAAGAGTCGAAGATGAAATAAAGCCAAACAGGATGTTGGAAGCCATCTCATGGGCAATTTAATTGCCAGGATATAGGATTTATATTTTACCATACAGGCAACAGGGAAGCCATTGAAGAATTCTATATAGGGAAATGATGTGGTCACTATTTGAATTTTAGATTTTTTTTGACAGGACCGGTTACTGCTACAGGAAAACTCCCAAAGAATCCAATTAAAAACTACTTTGAAACTTAAAGTCTAAGAAGGTTACCTGGGGAGATCTGAGATGAAGTGACTTGGCTGGTGCCACATGGTTAATATTTCAGAGATAGGATCTGAACCCAGGCCTTTCCTGATTCCTGTTCTCTCTCACACAGCTTCTCTTAGGATGCTCCAAATATTTCAGTTGGCCAATCGTGTTGGTTTTAATAAACATGCAAAGGAATGCTAAAGAGTATCCATTTTTCAATCCCAGTTCTATACCAAATTCTTGGTATAGAAAATCGCCGTAGAAAAAAGGCCACTAATTCTGTATGGTTATAGCTGTGTTTGTGTGCTGGAAAGTACAAAGGGCAACCACACATCACTTCCACATACCCTGGTATGAAATGGGAACTTAGACAATTTACGAGTTATTAATGAAACATGACAATCAGTGCATCCTACTAATCTGACACCATTAATGTTTTCCACTTTGATTGACCAACCATTGTCATGTCCTTAAATATAGGCTAATTGATAAACCCTGGGGAGAGATTGTCAGCCAATTAAAATGCTCAATTTTAAAATAATTTCATACCATATCTTATGAAGTCACTTCTTTCCCTATTTACTGTCTTATGATGAATCATGTTTTATGCATAGGATTTGGAAAGACTTTCAAGTGCATCACCTAAAACAACTTGACAATGCTTAATTTTTTTTTTAAGGAAATCATGTTTCTGTTGTGCAAGTCTAAAAAAAACCCCTGACCTTGGATGTGATTGGTTTTGTCTAAGCCCATTGCATCTAAGGGAAAAACGTCCACTGGGAAAGGCAAAGCTGTAGCTGCTATAATATTCCCTGAAATTGAAGTTGCCCATTTCACTTGAGAGTGATTACTTGCCCAATAAACAAAGCTTAAGGTACACAAAGCTTAAGATGTGGCCTTCATTATTAAATAATGACAGTCTTGGTAGTTTTCATTGTTAGGTAGAGTTATGCTGCCAGAATAAGGAATGTATTACCATCAGGTTTTCTAGGAACAATATCTAGCTTTCTTCCTTTTTGCTTTAAAAAAAAAAAAATTAAACCAGCAGTCTGGCATTTCAGTGTCCCCAAGCAGCGGGATAGGGAAGAATCAACTTGTTTTGTAGACTATTCCACATTCCTCACCCAGTGATTTAAGCACTAGACCATGAGTAAATCCAATTCAGTTCAATTCTATGGACATTTATTATACACCAGGTACTGTGCTAAGTTTTGGGGGATATTAAGATAAAAATTAAGTTGTCCCTCCCTCAAAGAGCTCAAATTATACTGAAGGACACAGTATGTTCTCAGATAACTAAATATTAGGTTCGAGGAGAATACCGGCACCTAGAAGAACATTCTCTTTATTGTATGTCTTCTTTGGTTCTTACTATCCCCCCTTTTATTTATTTTTTTTGCCTTTTCTAGCTCACTGTGTCGTTACTCTTAGGCTCAATTGTTTCTAAGACTAGAGATAATGGAAGTAGAAACAGATATAGAATACATGTTATGTGTGTGTGTGTGTGTGTGTGTGTATATATATATATATATATATATATATATATATAGTCTTTATACAGACACATATAATATATGAATTGTATGTGTATGGGCCTGTGCTTCTGTATATATGTGTGTGTGCATATATATATATGTGTGTGTGTGTGTGTGTGTGTATGTATATATGTATATATGTCCATATACATATATGTACATGCATATATGTGTGTGTTATTGTTGATTTTTTTGAGTCATGTAACTCTTCATGTCCCCATTTGGGGTTTTCTTGGCAGAGATACTAGAATGATTTAACATTTCCTTCTCTAGCTCATTTTATAGATGAGGAAACTGAAGCTGATAGGGTTAAGTGAGTTGCCCAAGGTCACACAGCTAGTAGGTGTTTGAGAATAGATTTGAAGAGGAAGATGAATCTTCCTGATTCTAAGCCCAGTGCTCTATCTATTGTACCACTTAACCGCTATATCATCTATCTACCTGTCTGTCTGTCTATCTATCTATCTATCTATCTATCCATCCATCCATCTATCTGTCTCTATATATAGATACAAATATATATGTTCATGTGTATGTATATATGTGGATATGCATATATGCATGCATACATACTCCTATGTACATACATGCATACACATGTGCATATTTCATGCACACGCACACATGTGTTTGCATGCACATGCATGTATGCATATGTGTATACATGTATCAGAAAGATAAAGTCAGAAAGATAGCCATCACCCTCAAGTAACTTGCATCTAGTTGGGGGAAGACACAAAAAGGAGCGAAAATTGGGGTACTGCTGCTGAAGGCAGGTGAAAGTACCTGTCATGGGCATTCTAAACTCCAGAACAGTCAGGAGGACAACTTATAGAAGAATGAAGGTGTGGTTGCTCTAGACTTCTTCCTCAAAATGGAGGTTCTGGAAGGAACTGGCCAATCAGAAGAAGAGGCTGCACAGGGGGAGAATACTCCCAAAATTGTTGACTCAGAGGGAAATAGAGAGATGTGTGGTGGATGTGACTTCATCCAGTAATGACTTCCATGCAAGAAGTGGAAAAGGACATTATTGGGGAGATGCATGGCTGGGAAAGGATGTAGGATATTCACATATTGAGAGCAAGGCATATGAAGTCAGCAGCCTATGTGTTGCTGTAGTATAATGTAATCAGTTAGTCCTAGATGGAGATCTCCAGCTTGTTGACTAGATCCTATAACATTGAAAAAAAATCCTACATGATGAAAAGATTTGAATTGGTCATGATTTTCCACCATGGAGGGAATGACCACAGTGATAATAATAGGGATTTGTTGAAATGCTGTAGTATGATACCAACAGTAATTCCACTTATGGAGAGAGGGGAATAGTGGAAGGGAAGAATGAACCCAGGCATCTTCTTAGTGCTACAGACTTCTTAGAATAATGAAAGTGACTTAGAACTTCCTTGTATGTAAATGCATCCACATGAACAATCTTTTAAGGATCAAAATAAAGATGACAAAAAAGGAATCATGTAATCAATTTCAGGAAATTCATTAAGTTCCACCTTTTATTTCTGTGTTATCTAATGGTTATGTATAATTGTGGGAAATCTAAGCCTGTTCTAAGGAAGTGGCAGGACATGAAATTTGAGGCAATTTTCTAGCAAATGACAAAAATGTGTTCTTTAAAAAAAATATCACTACCAGATTGTTCTTCCTTTTGCATAGATCTGGTCATGTCACTTCTCTGCTCAAAATCCTTCAATGGCTGCCTATTGCTTATACAGTAAGAACTTTTTTACATGGCCTCCATAATTCCAAACTCATCTCATGCTATTCCCTTTCATCTACTTCCGTGTTCTAGCCTAAATGGGTTATTCCACCTCTATTTGTTAGCCATGCCCGATGTTTTCCCACCTCTTTGCTTTTGATCACATCACTTCTTATGCCTAAGACCTCCTTTCCACCTCCCCTTCAATTGCACCCCACCCTTTAAAGTCCAGCTCACAAGGCACCCCCTTTAGTGAGC
This sequence comes from Pseudochirops cupreus, assembly GCA_028627135.1. NCBI lineage: Eukaryota > Metazoa > Chordata > Mammalia > Diprotodontia > Pseudocheiridae > Pseudochirops > Pseudochirops cupreus. The sequence continues at coordinate 359,147,384 of CM053581.1, read as the reverse complement.
TTCCTTTGCCCACCCCACCTACCATTCCACCCTTCCTTTTCACCCATTTTTCATTTATTAATTATTTCTATGTGCATCACATCTCTCTGCTAGATCATAGACTCCATGAGAACAGTGATTATTTCTTTTCTAAACCAGCTGTTTTTTCCTGTCACTCTCAACGTAGGATTCTGTACAAAACAGATATTTAATAAGTCTAATTTGAATTGAATTTTGTCTGGCTTAACTCATGTGCTGATAGTGATCAGATTAAATGCCCACCTCCAGGAACAGGCAGGAGAAGTGAGTATGGCTAGAAGAGAGGAACAAGGATCAATGGAGACTGCATAGGTAGATGAAAACTCCTAGCAAGATTTTATTTTTCACTACCATGTATACAAACATATTTCAGTACACTATTCACTCACCAAACTATAGGATGACATTATTTCCCAAGTCTCTAAAATCTAAAAGGATTTTAATGTACTCAGTTTTATAATACCCTTAAGAAGCAGGAAAAGAAATGCCATAGGAGCACAGTAAGTACTAGACACAATGGTTTTATAGCCATAATGCATTTGGGACCATGTGTTGTCCACTACCCAACTCACCCGATCAGTTTCCTTTATGTGAAGTTCATTTGTGACCTTTCTTTGCAAGGGGTCACCACAAAACAGATTTCATGGAGCTTTCTGTTTAGAAATATAATTTCATCTTTTAATTTGAAGTTAATTTTTCTTAACTTTTCTCCAGGCTCACTCAAGTTTCTTTTGAAGACTCAATAAAAGCAAGTTAAACTATTATTGTCCAACATTTTAAGATGCCAGACACAGTGAATGGTTTGCTCCTTTGCCTCAGGGATTGTAATATTTCCCAGTACTAACAGCACATAAATACAAACAATCAGCTCTGTGTATTGCTTGGACGACTGAAAACTAGAACAGCAGAATTGAGAGTTTTCATTTGTAGCCTTCATCAGGAAATCCCAATTCCCTTTGCCATAGGGCTCAGGAAATTGGTAGTGGGAGTCTTTATCAAGTTCTGGGTTTGCAAAGACAGTTTTTTTTAAAAAAATAAGAAATTCTATGAATTTAACTTTCAACATTCTCAAATTCATCCCATACGTGAAAACAGATGAATGTTTGTATCCAAAGTGACACTTTGATGTATTATTCTGCTATCATGGTACTTAATAATATGTTTCCTCTCTATATTATCACTGTTATGTCATGCTGTCATCCAGTTTCTAAGTTACTTTAGGGACAGTGCTGCAGCAAAAGTGTGTGAGAGGTAATCTATGGCTCTGAAAGATGATTTCCATGCAAAAGCGAACCTTGGTGCTAGTGGGGTCTTTTTATGATATATTCTTTTGTTGTGATCCTGATTACACCATCATACAGTACAAAAGATCATTTAAACTTCAAAGTTAGAAAAATAAAGTGATGATTTTTTTTTCTCCTCCCTATCATGAGAAGTCTTCTGATGCTGCTTATTCAGACTTCCTATTGATGTTTCTTTCATAAGGTATTTCCTAAGGATGGGAGCAAAATAATTATTTGGAGGGTTTCTGCAGGCAAAATGATTTTAACTAATGACTTGTTGGTTAGTCATTAGTGGAGGAGACCATATGAATAAATGAATAAAAACCACCAACTGTATGGTATTTTATATTTCCTCTTTAAAAGCCTGTCAAGGTATGTGTGGGGGGGGGGGGTGAGAGGTTATTGACAGAGAGTTTTCTAGTTAGAGAATATGATGTTGAGCTCTTCTTTTAAGATCTATTTAAAAATATAAACATTGTCAAAATGATAAAAAAAAACCCATAGATTCATAGAAAAGTCATCCAGTCTAACCCACGCCTGCAGAAGAGTCCCTTCATTATAACATGCCCAGCAAACGGTCCTCCAACCTTTACTTCAGAGTCCTCAAATGAAGGAGAACCTACTCCTGTTTCATTCCATTTTGTATATTTCTAATTTTTAGGAAGCTTTTCTTCACATTGCACCTGGATCCTTTTCTTTGCAAGTCAACTAGCACTCCCTATTCTGCCCTCTGGAGCCAAATAGAATAAGTTTAATCTTTCTTCAGTGGTATAACCTTTAAAATACTTGGAAACAGTTAAGATAGCCACCCCAGCTAGTGGTGCACTGAATGGAGTGCTGGACCTGGAATTGGGATGTTGCTTAACCTATTTGTCTCAAGTTTTCTTAACTGTAAAATGGGTACCTCTGGGGGGGGGAGGGTTGTGAAGATCAAATGAGAGAATATTTGTAAAAACAAACAAATAAAAACACTTTGCAAAATGCCTGACAAACAGGCTCTGTAAAATCACTTATTCTCTCCTTCCGTCCCTCCCACTCCCGATGCCCCCAAGTTTTCTCTTCTCTTTGTTAACCATTCTGTTGCTTAAAGTAGATTCCTTTTCATCTCCCCCCCAATATGATCTTAGGTACAGAGCTGAGAAGTAATCTAATCCAACTCCTTAATTTTACAGATAAAGAAACTGGGGCCCAAGAGGTTAAATGATTTGCCCAAGGCCTCACAGGTAGTAAGTGCCTATGTGCCAAGGTGAGATGAGAACCTGAGTGAATGCTCTTCTCACAATTGGGTTTACTTGGGCCTCATACAAAGATCTATCCAATTCCATATCTCCCTCTACAAGTTCACACTATTTTGTGACAAAAGGCTACTCATCATCTTCCACTATTATCTTCCATAAAGCTTTTGCAAAAAAGTTTATATACTAAAGGAACATCATTCTCCATTGCCATCTTTCTTCCTTGGCCAAGGAGACCAGAGTTTTCTTGCCTTGGGTTGTTTCTAGGTTCTTCTGAACTCTTCATTATGCCAATTAATTTATATTGCCTAAATATTGGTAAGAAATAGTGATAAACCACATCAATATCGGTTACATTTTCTATTTTCAATTTTTTGACATTAATAGCTTTTAAAATAGATCAGATTCAAGTTGTGTTAACTGTACCTTTTTTTCTTATTTCTTATAATTTTATGTTTTCATTTTTGTACTAAAAAGTTAGTGGTCTACACCTATATACAAAGAGCTGCTTCAGAGACTAGTAATACATTTTTCTGGTCTTTAAGCGTATCTTCAGTTTCATTTGTTTGTTATAGAATTTGGACTCACCACATCTGTTGACCCCCAAATCACTTCTTGCAGGAGTACCCTTTGTATATGTATGTGAGTCTTCTATGTAGCATATCTATATTTGGTACCTTTTCTTAATTTTATCGTGCTTCCCAACTATCCCCAAAAATTACCTTTGCTACAAAGTCACAAATAATTACATATGTGTTGTTTTACCTAGAATGATTGAATTCTATGTTCTCTGCATTAATTTCCCTATCCATCCATCTGTATCTATACCTGATATCATGGCAATCATCTTCATGGCAATCTTTTGGCTTTTGCTCACTCTGAGCCCTGAAATATAAGATGATGAAGTAGCTCATGAAATGACCTCTTTTGTCATCTTCAGATCCATAAAAACACAACTCTTCCAATTCTTTTGTTTGCCTCTCCAAGGAGAACACTGAGGTATCCTTTCCTTCCTTTAATGGAAGTTTCTGTATATCTCTAGTTTTATTTAGAGTGATAATGTCAAAACTGATATGATTTCATTTCTCCAGTAACAGTGAAAACTGTGGTGTGTAGCTGGACAGAGCGATCTCATTCGGAGCACTGACAGTTAATGTTTATGGACCATCTGAAAACCTGGTGATTCTTACTGACCTCTGCTCCCTTTTTCCATTCCTCTGTCACTCTTTTTGCAGAAGCAAAAGATAGAGACAAAGGACCAAGTGCCAATTTGTACTGTTCTTTGTTTCAGAGATTGCTATGGGCAAGGAATTATTTACCTAGAGGCCAGGCTACCCAGGGATGATTCTCTCTCTATCTAGCTGGGCTGGTCATTGAAAAGCATAAACAACTTGTTTCTGGGATGATAGTCAAAACCTTTCCAGCACAGCTGAACCTTAAAATAAATTTATGCAGTGCTGCCATAGATGTTGAAAACCACAGGTCATCTCAATGCCATCATAGGGCATCTGAGCAGAGCTTTGTGTGGAGGGACTCCTTTGTAGACTCAAACTGTTTTAGAAACCCAAAGTTGTGAATTAACATTTAAATAACTGAATTACAAGTAACTAATATAGACAGGGGTTTTCATGTAATTTACTGTCTTCTCAGAGAATCAAATCTTTATCAAAATATTGAAATGATAGGAACATAGATTTTTTTCAAATTGTACACAGATTCTATCCTCATTCATTTTAGCTGGACAGACACTTGTAATGCAGAAGAACTGATGTTTTATAGCCAATTTACCAAAAAATCCTCAAGATCAGGGATTTAGATGAATTTAGATGAATTAGAAATAATCCCTTCTAAATCTTTCATTTTACTGATGAAGAAACTGAGGCTCAAAGGTATTTACTGAATCTGGTAGGGTCACACAGCCTAGTGAGTGACTAAGGGGAGATAGGAACCCAGGTTTTCTAACTCCAAACCCAGCCCTGTGCCCCTTATCATTTCTCTCTTTTTTATTCTACTTTTAAGAGGGGGCATGATGTTAATGGAAGGAACTTGAGGCAGAAAGGCAAGAGCCTTGGGTTCCACTCTCACCCACACTTCTAACTATCTGTGTATCCTTACCCAGTTCATTTGCTATATCTAAGGTCTCTTCTTACTGTAAATGTCCTATGACCTTTATAATAATAATTAGGCTTCCATTAGGCTTCCTTGGAATCACAGGGTTGTAAATGAGGAAAGGAAGGAAGAAGCCGGGGGTTCAGAGCATGCAGTAGCTATACCCCAGAAAGGCACCTGCAGAAACTACTGATAGCAGATTCTTTCTTGCTCTGATTGAGGGAATGGGATTTAAGAGCAGACATCACTGAGTCCTGGTAATTGGGGGAGGGGAAGAGGGCAATGGGCAATTAAGACTAAGGTGGTAGAAAAGAAATAGAGCAAAGAGTCAAATGATGCAAAGAGGAGCTGTTGATGAAGCTATCTTGACCCTACTTTTCCCCCTCCTCATTGGTTCCCTGGCTACCTTCTACATTCATCTCAAAGCTCACCTTCTATTGGAGGATTTTCCCAGTTCCCTTAATTGCTCCAGGTTTCCAGATTGCATTCTCTAGAGGTCTCTATCTATTGGTAGGTTGGTTCCCCCATCAGAAAGTAAGCTCCTTGATATATGTTTGCCTTTCTCTGTATCCATAGTACTTAGCACAGTATAACAGCACACAGTAAGCATTTAACAATTGTTTGTTGACTAGTTATTGACTGTCTGCTTAAGATCTAGTCTAACAATCCCCTGCTGGACCAGGTTCTCAAAAGACTCAGGTATCATAGATATTAAGATCCTACAATGTATAAAATACTGAACTGAAAGCCCTTAGTGAATATTTACTTGTTTGCGTGCATATACCATGCTTTAGAGCCTGGAGATTGGCACAGGAAAATTAAGAATTAAATCAGATGTTCAGCCCCCAACCTTCAGCATCTTTCTTAACTGTTTTACTCTTTAGCCCCTTATAAGCTCATGACCATCTGGGCAGAAGAATGAACCTCTACTCCAGTGATTCTCAACCTTCCTAATGCCGTGACCCTTTAATGCAGTTCCTCATGTTGTGGTGACCCCCAACCATAAAATTATTTTCATTGCTACTTCACAACTGCAATTTTGCTACTGTTATGAATCGTAATGTAAATATCTGATATGCAGGATGTATTTTCATTGTTACAAATTGAACATAACCCACAGGTTGAGAACCACTGTTTGAGTCTAATCAATCTCTTTAAATGTTTCTGAGAATCTAGTCAAAGCCAGAAGAGCAACTCCCTATGCCTATGAGAACAGACCCAAAGTCATCCATGCCCAAGTCAAATTCTTTCCCTTTTTTCTCCTTTGTCCCTCTCAATTGACTGCAATGACCAAAGATCCCAAGAAATAATTTTTCTAGTTTCCCCACCAAACCTTGCTCTAGAAATGCTGGAGAGGAAGAGTTATGTCAGTGATGGGACATTTCCCATACAAAAGGAGAAAGTTGGGAAGTCATCTCTGGATCTGCTATCTCTACCCTTCTCACCCTGCCTCTCACCTACACACACACACACACACACACACACACACACACACACACACACACACACACACACACACTACCCTTCTCACCCTGCCTCTCACCTACACACACACCCACACCCACACACACACCCCTGCACAGTCTTGGGGAACTGACACAGATTTGTACTATCCTTTTCGTCAGCTCTCTTGAGGTTACTAGGTTTGAATATTAGCTCAGCCTCTTATGGGGTGAATTTGAACAAGTCACAAACTCTATGCCTCAGTTTCCTCGTGTCTACAACTATAAGAGGCAGATTCAAACTCCAAGGTCCCTTCTAACTGCAAATAGATGATCCTATGATCTTAAGGCTGTAAAGATGAACTTTTGTTTAGGTTCCTTCCCTTTCCCCCTTTCCTACAGTATAAGCTGATTTGTCATAAACATCACTCATTTGGAGAAGCATCTGCTGCCAACGTAAAAATTAAAATGTGTCAAACTCTAGCATTTCTCTTAATTTTAAGGGGGGAAAAATCACATGAACTCAGAAAAATAACACCAATTCTAAAGGTATACAGCTTAGTAAAATGAGGCATTAAAACATGCCATTTGCCAACTGTTTCAACATAATTTATATAGATTTTTCATTTGCTTCAATGTTTTAAATGACTTCCCTTGCAACCAAGCAATGGATTCCCCACCTGGAGATTAGAGAATTATAGTAAGGTAGTCACAAATCCATACCTGCCCCAAAGACTGTCATCTTGTCATTAGACATTTTCTCATACTAAAATATACTTACTATCACGTAGAAATTGAAGGATTTTTTTAACCATTAAAAGTGGGTTCTCACACTTAAGAAAGTTGGGCATCTCTAGAATAAAGAAAGAGCAGCTAGATAGCGCCATAGTGCCTAGAGCACTAAGCCTGGAGTCAGGAAGATTCATCTTTCTGAGTTCAAATCTGGCCTCAGACGCTTACTAGCTGTGTCAACCTGGGCAAGTCACTTAACCCTGTTGGCCTTAGTTTCTTCATCTTTAAAATGAACTGGAAAAAGAAATGGCAAACCACTCCAGTATCTTTACCAAGAAAACCCCAAATGGGATCAGAGAATCAGATACAACTGAAACAAATGAAAAAAAAGACAAAACAACAACAACAAAGAATAAAGAAACTCTGTTCTCTGAGGCTTCATTAGTTTAGCTCACACAATACCCATCTGTAAAGTAAGAAATGATTAACTGTAGTGAGATTAATTAGATGATCTTAGACAAGAGAGTTCCAGGGGAGGGGTCATTGTTTGCAGTGAGGCAAATATTATCACCACCATTTTACAGACAGGAAAATTGGGGTTCAGAGAGTTTATGTAACTTGCCAAATTCACACAGCTAATAAGTAGCAGAACTGGAAATTGAATCTTACACTGTATCATAGTTCCTCTTTGAGAAGATTAGATAAAAAATAATGAATTTATTGGCAGGATGCTGTCCTTGAAATGCTAGCCACTGTAGGACCTTATGCAGGAGTGACATTATGCAAGGGATGCTTTAGGAAGACTAATCTAGCATGGTTTGGCAAGATGAATTAGAGGCAGGGAGACTGGAGGCAAGAAGATTATTTAGGAGGCTATTACAGTGAAATGAAGAGGGTTGGAGGGGAGTGAAGACAGCAGAAATGGAAAGGAAGCTCCTCCTCCGGGTGTCCGTCCACAGAAATTCATTTTAATGATAATCCACAGCAATGCAACCAAAGCTTTTGCCAATTTGTATTGTTGCTTTATTTTTACATCGGCTTCATTTCTAGATTCATGCCTTATCTCTACGCCCACTCTTATAACAAAGAGTGGAAAAGTAAAGAGAAAGGGGAAGAACCGCCACCAAAATGGACATTATAATGTGCCGGCTGAGTTGAAGAGAATAAGAATCAATATGGTACAGCCAGAGAGACAGAGAGACAGAGGCAGACAGAACCAAGCATTTTCTCATCTATGCTTTCTTTTGATAATTATATAATTATGCAGCTTCAGGGTTTTGTTTTTTTTTGCGGGGGGGGGGGGGTCATTGTAAGTTTTTTGGTCCTTCCCATTGACTTTGTTAAATGTAGGACAAATTCTTCCATCACTGAACACTTTAGGTCTGAAATTTAGGCTCGTGAGATTTGTTGGATCAGGAAGGAATTCTGAAGTCTTGAATATTCCAAATGAAGCCTCATGTTTAGATTACCTATTTTATTTTTGGAGATGCCTAAACATTGTTTTTTAACATTTCTTGAAACTCCAGCCTCATCTTCCTCCAAAGATACTATAATATGTAGATTTTCTTTAATCCAAATTAATTTTGTTTAGAGAACTGTTCCACATTTCTGTATCTGCTTCCTTAAAGTAGGAACAAACTTATGTCTGTCCTAGCCATTGCTAGGAAACGTGGTCTCTCATCCTTTCAATGTACAAAATTTAGAACCAATCAAATACCTCTAAATATGGATTTATGAAGGAAGTAAGTGAATTCTCTGATAGTTCATTTTACTCTTATTTAGAGCAACTGATATCATTCTTCAAGCCATCTGACTCCTGAGTTTTTGGACTTGGATTGACACTGAGTTTCTCTAAGATTTTTAGCTTTATTTTATGTTCTATATAATCAGAGAGTCCTTGAGAGCTAGAAAGCAAGGGCATTCTGTTTAAGTGCTCTCATTTTCCAAAGAGATGAACGGTATCTGGTAAAGGGGCCTGTTCAAGAAGACTCTACAGGGGATTACTTCAGGAGCCTAGCCCAGAATCCATGTCCCTAAAATGGTGATCCAGCCTTTTTTTTTCTTTTTCTTTTACTGGATTTACTTGGTTCTGGGAATTCCTGTTGAGAAAACTCTTTCAATTCATACTGGGCAACTACTCCGCACTGTATAGTTTTAGAATGCTGCCTGAGACAATATTAGTTACATAATAAACTAATAATTTATGTATGACCAATTATAGCTTGGTGCTGATAGTAATAGCCAAACCAGGCATATTGAGTATAGAATAATGTCATTGGACCTTCTAATGATAATTTCATCACTGCCACAAACATGTGCATCATTATTTGTTCTCAAAAAAGAAATGAGCCAAGAATGTAGGAAAATAAGGTATACTGGAAAAATCTGAGTTCAAATTCAGCTTCAGACACTTACTAGCTGTGTTAACAGCAGGTAAATCACCTAACTTCTATTGGCCTCAGTTAACTGTAAATGGGGATAAAAATAGTACCTACCTCACATGGTTGTTGTAAGGATCAAATGAGATAATATTTGAAAAAAAGTGCTTAGCACAGCATATAATAAGCTCTATATAAATGCTTATTCCCTTTTCCCTAGTCTTCCCTATAAGATATGTGGTGATGGGGATTTGGGGAATGGGGAGGGAAAAGTTTCCCCAGTGCTCAATTACATAGATGACTGCTTACCCTGTTTGCAATAGTATACATCTTATTTTTCAGTTACTAGATATATGTGATGAACCTTGCTTTCTATTATATGCTATGTGAAAACTTTATTTTCTTTTTCCAATGATCAAGTACATTTTTCTATCTTCTACTACCCTCTGGAGAAGGAAAACAAACAAACAAAATCCACATAGCAAATATGTACAGTCATGCAAAAGAAATGCCCAGATTGCTATTGAAAAATGTGTTATTTGGTATATTAGCCCATCACCTCTCTGTCCTGAGATGCGGCAGCATCCTTTATCATATGCCCTCTAGTCTAGAGTCATGGTTGATCATTGTGTCGATCAGATTCTTAAGTCTTTTAGAATGATTTATATTTACAGTAGCAAAGTTAAAATATAAATTGTCCTTTTTGGTTCTGCTCACCTTACTCTGCATCAGTTCATGCAAGTCTTCCCACACTTCTCTGAATAAGTCTGAGGAGGAATTTCTTGATTAAAATCTAGACCAGGGATGGGGAACCTGCTGCCTCAAGGCCACATGTGGCCTTCTAAGTCCTTGGGTGTGGCCTTTTGATGGAGACTATTTTATAGAACAAATCCTTTTATTAAGGGGATTTGTTCTGAGGAGTTTGGTTCTAGTCAGGGGTTCTCAACCTCCCTAATGCCGCGACCCTTTAATACTCGTATGTGGGCGTATCTGCATGTGGGCAGACTCACCTGGAGACAGATACAGGAGTGGTGTCTTGGTTCCTAAGACTATAGGAAATATGTGTTTAACGATGGTCTTAGGCGACCCCTGTGACCCTTGTGAAAAGGTAGTTTGACCTCCAAAGGGGTTGCAACCCACAGGTTGAGAACCACTGATCTAGTCAAAGCACTGCACTTGAGGACCTAGAGGGCCACAGGGCCAAAGTAGTAATGGTAGAAATAGTAGGCTGATTTAAGGGAGGCTGTAGTATCCTGTAGATAAGGAGAGGTGGGAGGGCAGAATAGGTAAGACTTAGAATCAAGAAGAATACCTGAGTCCAAATTCTGCCTCTAATGCAAGCTGCATCACTCTGGGCAGGTTAGTTAAACTCTCTGAGTCTCTGGTAACTCTCTAAGACTTCTAAGTAATAAAAAAGTCTTCTTTCTGCATTGGTAGAGGACATTGCTGCACGAATGAAATCAGAGGTCTGATTTATTGATCAGGTAATGTTGGAGATGAACTGTGATGTATTGGGAAAAGTGCTAGGCAGTCAGAACAGACCTGGGTTCCATCCCACCTGTAATGCTACTGCATAACCCTTAGCAAATCACTTGAAATCTCTGCCCCTCAAGTTTCTTCATCTGTCAAGTAAAAATTATAATTATCTCACGGGATTGTTGGAAGGAACACATAAAACAATACATAAAAAGTCTTCTATAAATGTCAGCCTATATTGCTAATGGTAAAATTACATACTCCCATGAACAGATTACTACTGCTACTAATAATTACATATTGCTATTACATAAAATATGATTTAATATGAGATGAAATGGTCACCTTTGGTACAAGACTTGGGAGTCAAAGACAGACCTACCTGTTTTCTAGGCCTTCCCTTGACACATGCTCTTACCCTAGGCAAATCTGAGCTTTAGTTTCACTTGTAAAATGTAGATGATATCCCACAGATTTATCATAAGGACTGAATGAGATAATATACTGTCCCACACAAACACCAGCTATTACCATTATTCTTTTATTAACTATAATTTAAGGTGAGGTAAAAAAAAAAAGACACTTTAATTTAAATATGATTTATAGCGACTTAAGAAGGCCACTTATATTTAACTATAATTTAAGGTGGGTTGGAAAGCCACTTTAATACAAAAAGAAAAAATAATTGGAATGACTGTATTTTCCACTTACACGAAGAACCTCAAATTTCACATGATCTGTAGGAGCAAGTCCTTAAAATGACATTTGTACCTTGGTTGGTTTATGAGTCATTAAGAGCCTAATTGGCTCGTAATAAACAACCAAATGCAATGAACTTGGAATGGCTTGTTCAACCAGGTCCTGAATTTATAGTAAATAGCTCATTTCATTTCTATTTTAGGAGTGATTAAATAAAATGAACTTAACTTTGGGTTACATTTTAGACAGCACACACTGGTTTTACTGAAGTGCATATAGCTGTGTGCCATTCCTGAGGCTTTCGAGCAAGATAAATGATGACCAGAGGAAGCCCAGGATGATGGAAAGCATGCTGCATTGGGAGGCATGGGGTCTTGCTTCACAATCATGCCACTAGGGTACTGATCTCAGCCTGGTCATGTGATACCCTAATGATCTTGAGAAAATGGCTTAATCTCCTTGAGTCTCAGTTTCCCCAAAATGATATCCTCTGAGAGCTTTTTTTCAAGTCTAAATATATGATTTTATAATCTACCTTAGGAAAGGCTGATGGAGAGGTCTGTTTCAAGTTGTCTCGAGGTGCAAATTCTCTTGCCATCACTGCCTTCAGTTTTGTCTAAGTCGTTAATTCTCCTTACATGAAATACCTTAATGCAGTATTTTATTCACATCTTATTAGTGTTTTAAGTACCTTCACTCTCTTGCTTAGTCTGCCCAGAGCATGCTCTGACAGATAAGGAAATGATTAGTATGCATCTCTTTGGGACGCCTCCTCTTCAGGATCTGAGTGGTAACACACATCAATGCACATATGTAGGGAAAGGATGAGTTTGGTGATTGAGAGCAGACAAAAAAGCCTTTCTTCCACATTTCCTTATCTGACATTTCAATCCTCCAACACCATTTCACATGCTGTAGAAGTTTGAAAGCAGTGCCTGGGTACAAAAGGCCATTGTTTACCTGGAAGTCATTGTTTTCTTGAAAGTCATTTATTTCCCAGGGAAACAGGAACAAAGAGAGGGCCTGAGTGGACCAATATCCATTCCCTTCTAGGAAGGCTTTGCGATGAATGAGATTGGAAATAAATGAGGTTGTCCTGACAGTGAATTCAAGATGATTTCTGCCAAAATCTTACAAAAATGGAGGCTTAAAAAAATCTAAGCGGCAGCCATCGTAATCACTCAACACTAAGTATTTATGAAATCTGATCCAATCCAATTCCACAAGCAATTATCAGATACCTTCTATATATGGTTGGTGATGAAGTGAAAAAGATAAAATGGGAAAAAGTCCTACCCTCAAGGAGCTTACATTCTACCAGGGAAAACAGCATATAAAGCTATAATCATGTACAGTGAAAAGAACAAGGGTCCTGACATCAAAGGATCTGGGTTCAAATCTTGCCTCTAAATCTAACTTATCTCTGTGACCTTGAGCAAATCAATGAACCTCCCTGGAACTCAGTTTCCCCAAGTTTGACTGGAACTACTATGGTTAAAGGGGCAGCTTTCTATCCACTGCACCATCTCACTGCCTGGAGACACAGAGATATAATTTCGTGAACGTGAGGTTAAGACCTCTTGCTCTAATTTCTCTTTAAGCTCCAGTTTCATGATGTTATGATCTAAACTTCATAGCTTGCATAAGGATCTTTCCAGAATCAATATTAATTATTGTCCTTGCCCTCAAGGATCTTACATTCTAATAAAGAAAACATCAGGTACATAAAGTGTATGGACTAAATTTATAAATGGGCCAGTTAGGTGGTGCAGTGGATGGAACATTAGATTTGGAATCAGGAAGACTTATCTTTGTGAGCCCAAATCTGGTCTTAGACACTAGCTGGGTAACACTAGACAAGTCACTTCAACCTATTCGTCTTGGTTCCTCATCTATAAAATGAGCTGGAGAAGGAAATGGCAAGCCATTCTAGTTACTTTGCCAAGAAAATCACAGAGGGGCTCACGGACACGACTGAAATGACTCAATACACTATGGACAAAACAAAATATGTCTTTGGAGAGGGGGAGAAGTTTTTAAAAAAAAACCTCAGCATTTTGAAAATAATTTTGTAATTCCCAGACTCATAGTATTTAAGAGTCAAAATCCACCTTAGAAATATTCCTAATAACGATTTATCTGTAAGACCTTTAAGGGAGCAGTTAAGAAAAGAGCTATAGCTCTGGAGTCAAGGGGCCTGGGTTCACATCCTCCTAATGCTGGCTACCTGTTTGTCCTCAGCCAAGTCATGAACTTCCAGAGATCTCATCTTCCTCATCTGTTAAAAAGAGCAATAGATTCAGTAGGCTGAATCCATTTCTAGAGAGACCTCATGGTTCACAAAGATTTCCTCAATATATTCCTGTGAGAAAATAAATTGAAAATACTGTCATGATGCCTATTTTACAGCTGTCAATAAAAGGTTCAGTGACTTGTCCAGGATCTCCCAGTAAATATCGGTACTGGTGTTTGAACTCAACTCTCTCCTGATTGCAGTTCCCCTTGTCTTCCAGTGGTTCTCAGCCTGTAGGTTATGTTCAATTTAAATACATCCTGCATATCAGATATTCACATTATGATTCATAACAGTAGCAAAATTACAGTTATGAAGTAGCAACGAAAATAATTTTATGGTTGGGGGTCACCACAACACGAACTGTATTAAAGGGTTGTGGCATTAGGAAGGTTGAGAACCACTGCTTAAAGTATCCCCTTTCCCAGGGGAAGAACTCTTCCTATGATTTCAGTATAGTTACTTGTATTTTAAATAAGTTCCTTATATTTTAAGTGTATTTGATAAAAATAACTTTTTTTAATCATCCCAATTTTTAAGATAAAAAGTCTGTTGCTTTAAGGGATTACAGTTTGTTTTTTTTTAATACTTTGCTTCAAACAAATACATTGCCTAATGTTTACTGAATAGAAATAAAACCTAATTAGTATACAGTCGGGGCGGGGGGGGAGGGGGGGGAAAGTAACTCTTGTTTTTAATTGCAATTAAAATGTCTCATGTAAGAAACCACAAGCAAGTGGGTAAGCAGAGCACTACGCAGGTGTGTGACTCAATCTAGGAAAACGGGAGGAAGGTGACCAGCTGGGGTTAGCCGGCTGACTTGCTTTTCCTAGGATCCGACCTTCTGCTGCATATTTCTTTCCCAAACTCTACATTTTGACCTTGAAAGGAACAAGAATATTTTTTGCTACATTTATTGCCATGGATAAGTCTGAGAAGACTTAATATGCAAAAGATATTAATGTGAAAAGGAAATATTATATTCCATTTAATTGATTCTCACTTCAGTGTTTAGGTTTCATTTAGATCAATTTGCTTGTTACAGTGCTTGCCCACTCTTTTCATTCAGAGGCTTTTGTAAATTTCCTAAGTATTTTATGGGTACCTGTGCTTGAAGGGAGCTGGCATGCCAACTCTGAAAGTTTATGGGTATAGCGAAGTTTCTGTTTTACATAAACTGGGATTTTATTGGTTTATGGCGCTCCCAGTGTGGGAACAACCTCAACAATAAATTATTCACCAAGCATGTATTAATACAAAGAATGAAAAAAAAAATCCTGCTCTCAATAAGCTTACATTTGAGTGGGAGAGATAACTGTGTGTATACATGCATGGGTGTATATGCATATATATGAAGAGGGAGAGAGAGACTGAGAGAGAGACAAAGACAGAGACAGAGAGAGACAGAGAGACAGAGAGAGAGAGAGAGAGAAAGAGAGAAGAACTGTATATATGGATGTGTATATAATGTATACATACAGTTATCTCTTCCACATTATAGGGGCACAGTACTGCCTCCTGCCATATGGAAAATCTTTGTAAAAAAATTTTGGCCCTTCCTTCAGACCAGAGAAGAAATTGTGTATATTTGTGGTATTAAAAGATACAATATGCTGATATTAGAAAATACTATACATATATTTTATGCATTTCTGAGTTTCCCTTCACACATCATTTGTGGCTTCGACAAAACTGCCAAATGAATTCTATTTAATTTATATCGAAACATGATGGGGAAAGTCTCAATGTGGAAGGAATAACTATATATTTATATATACAAATATATAGCATATTTGTGTAAATTTACATATATATGTATATACAATATAAGGAGAATAAACATAAATAAGCCCAAAGTAATTAAGTGTAAGGTAACTAGGGAGGAAGGAAGGCTCTAGCAATTGAGGGGATCAGGAAAGAGTTCATGTGGAAAGGAGGGTCTCACTTATATCTTGAAGGAAGGGATCCTGTGAAGTACAAATGAGAAGAGAATGAATGAACTGATCCCAGGGTTTTGAACTAACCAGTGCATGGAGTGTCGTGTGTGATAAACAAAGAGAAGGCCAGTTTGGCTAGATCACAGTGTAGGAGGAAGGAGTCCTGTCCAGTGATTCTGGAAAGACAGCTTGGGGCCAGGTTGTGACAGACTTTAAAAGCTCACCAGTTTTTAGTTCATCTTAGGAGTCAATATAAATTCATAGCACTTCTGCAACTTGATTGTTAAAGAGTATTGCCCAGAGCACTCAGAGGTAAAATGACTTGTCCACAGTCACAAGGTAAACATAGATGTCAGAGATGAGACTAGAATCCAATATGACATAGGCTCTCTATCTACTCAGCCACAGTGCTTCTCAGGGGGAGCAAAGGATTTTAAAACAGACAGGGGTAGAAGCAAAGGAAAGCATGAAAAGAATATGCATACTATTATTTTCCCCCTTCTAAAAATGTTGATGTTTTTTTTAATTTATGGAATAAAACAAGCATTTCCATAAGATAGCATAATAAAAAAAGATTATTGCATATAAAGCTGCAAATCTACTATTTACAGCTTGCTATTCCTTTTAAATATATAATTAAAAAGAGAAATTTATGTGAACATGAATATTTTAATGTCTGAGTTCTTCTATCTAGCATTCCCTAATGTCCCCTTCCCCAGCTGTAATATGGCACTTTTTGGAATTCTCCAAGTACAGTATTGTCCTAGGACCCATGCTGAATTCTGCTTTCTATGATATATTTGTTTATTTTCTAACATTCATTAAGTTTCTGGTAGACCGGACAGCCTTTTTATATCCCCCAAAGTTCCCTCATAAAATGCCCTGCACATAGTAAGAGTGCAATGAATGTTTGGCTGAATGAATAAAAATATAGTATTGAACATTTATATAGGCATTAAGGTTTGAAAAAAGCTGTATATGCATCATCATCTGTATTTTTCACAATCATTCTGTGAGGTAGGAGCTATAAGTATCATGATACCCTTTTTCAGATAAGAAAATTGAGATCGGTTAAGTGATTTACTCACAGTGGTCATGTCTCATGGCTGGAATTTGTACTTTTTTCTCTCCTGCCTCAAAGTCTAGTGTTCTTGCAGGACGCTATTCACCCGAAATTATTCCTAGGCAAAGATAAATGTAAATTCTCTCCTTTCCCACAATGCTACCCTCTCCTCAAAGGTTAAGGATAGAAAAACATTGCAACACTATTTGTGATAGCGATGAACTAGAAATCAAGCAAATGTCCATCAATTGACAAATAGTTGCCAAATAGTCAATTGACAAATAGTTAAAATGTGGCAAAAGATTGTAGTGAAATATTACTTCATTATAGGAACCAATGAAGGTAATGAATACAGAAAAGTGTTGAATGACTTACATGAATTGATTCAAAATGAAGTAAGCAGAACCAGAAGAAACAATATATACAGTGACTGCAATCATGTGAATGGAAAGAACTGTAACCAAAAACCCAACAAAACAAAGACATCCTAGCATAAACTGATTGCCATAAAATTATAAATGACCAAACTGGGTTCCAAAGATGAAGATACTTCTTCCATTTCTTTCCAAAGGTAGGAGTCCATGGACATTGAACACTGTCATTTTTTCCAATACCTAGGTTAATTTTGCTGATTTTTTTTTTCATTTTTATAATAAGGGATGGGTTGTCTCTGGTAGCTGAAGAAGGGGCAGGGATACTAGTGGCAAATGTAGTTGATATAAAAACAAGGTATCGTTAAACATTCAAAACAAAAACAAAAGCACCACCTCAGAGTTGGTTAATATTTAACCTAATGTATTTCTTAATCCAGAGAAATAAAATTATCTCTTTTTATATAATTAGTTTTTAATTTTTCTAGGAAAGTAATAGCCCTTCTGTAATGTTAATGTCAGTCATACTGAACATATTGAATAAATTAGTTTGACACCTGACTACTTAACAATTTCTTTCTGAAAGAGTGATTGTGTGTGGTCCAGAGCAAAACGAGTAGTACAGTGGAAAGAACATTGACTCTGGACATGGTTATAATAATAAAATAATATTAATAATAAAACGAATATTTATACAATGCTTACCATGTACCAGGCACCACTCTGAGAATAATTATTATCTCATATGGTCCTCATAACACCCCATTTTTTCAGATAGGAAAACTGAGTCAAATAGAAGTTAAGTGACTTGCCCAGGGGCACACAGTTTTAATCCTGTCTTTGATGCTTACTACTTATGTGATCTTGTATAAGCAGGTAGCTTAGTTTCCTCCTTTGTAACATAAAGGGACTGAATTAGAAAGACTCTGAGGTCTCTTCTAGCTCTGCATTTAGGACCCTATAAAACATCACCATAGCATCATGGAGCTAGGTGAAGAGTGATCAACAAATCAGACTTTTGGAGATGGAGGCCATTGGATCTAACGCCCTTATTTTTTTTTTCCTTTTGGAGGGGGGAAGGCGGGGCAACTGGGGTTAAGTGACTTGCCCAAGGTTATATGGCTAGTTTTTGTGTTAAGTGTCTGAGACTGGATTTTAACTCAGGTCCTCCTAACTCCAGTGCCAGTGCTCTATTCACTGCACCCCCTAGCCGCCCCAATGCCCTTATTTTTACAAATAGGAAATCAAAGTCCAGAGAATTTGGGTGACTTTTTGTGGATCACATAGATTACAAGAGGGACACCATTTTTATTTTATTTTATTTTTGGAAGGAGGAAGGCAAGGCAATTGGGGTCAAATGATTTGCCCGAGGTCACAGAGCTAGTAAGTACATCAAGTGTCTGAGGTACGTTTTGAACTTAGATTCTCTTGACGCCAGGACCACTGCTCTATTCACTGTGCCTCCAGCCCTCCCCCCACTATTTTATTTTAACCCAGTCCTCTGACTGTACCCTTTCCACTGCAAAACCCATAGGTATGAAATTATATTAGTACAGTTAATGGCCATATCAAAGAAACATAGAATTTTAGAGCTGGAAAGTACCCTAAGGTCTATTAACTACATTTATTCTCTTTCATTTTCATAGGAACATCAAAAGTCTAACATAGGAAAAATATGTTCTTAAACAACATTTCTATGGCTTAAGCTTATTTTCAAAATACTGTCCTGTAAACCAAAATAACACATGAGACTCCTATATGCTAAATTCTGATACTTCCAGTGAGGCTTAGCAGCAGTATTTATATCAAGGATGTAAAATTTGCTGAAACTTTAAAAGCAGTATCATTTCTCCTTTCAAATCCTATGGGATTTTTTTCTTCTGAAACTTCCTGTTTTTCTCCATTTCTTCTCTCTGCTCTTCAGTCTGTCTCATGTGCTTAGCTGTGGTCATATAATCTTCCCCAGGATAATGTCAACTCAATGAGTTGTTCCAGGGCTGTTCCGTGCTTCATTTCATCCCCAGAACCCAAGCACAGTGCTTTGCAAAGAGTGTCATTAACAGCTATATGATGCACTTGTAGGATGTCAAAAGTAAAGTCCACGTCTTTAATTCCTACCGTACTTCACCGTGCTAACTCATTGTATTATGTGAATTGGATTTTGTTTTTAGAAAGAAGTTCAAGTAACAACTGTACTATCATTTTGATAGAAATGTGATTCAGACACTGCATTATTCATCAGATGTGCAAATAAGTGCAAAAATTCATCTGGCTACTGGCTTCCAAAATTATTTTTACCATCCTCTCTTCCCCAAGGGAAGCAATGGACAGTTTTCCCGCTCTTCCAGCATAAATTATGACTCATCCAGGTAAAACTGGCATTTCAGAGCTGCAGTAGTAGATGTCACACTGTTCTTAAGATGGCCTAAGGCCTGCATTTGTTCTAGACCAATAAAGCTCTTTATTTGCAAATAAAACAATTTATTTGTCAAGCTGTCTTTGTAGAAACTGAATTGGTAATTCGCTAGTATGAAATCTGCCCTTCTAGCATATTGAGGAAAAGGCGTTTAGTTGAAAAAAAATAAATATAATTCTTCCTCAACTCCCCCAAATATTCCCCACAAGAGTACACACCAAGATTTTTTTTTAATTATTGTTATACAAAGGGATAGGGATTATATCAGCGGTGAATTCATTGTTTTATGGAACTCCTGAATAAAAAAAATCTCCTTCTGTCAATGCAGGACAATATCTTATCCACAATTTAAGGTTAAGGGACTTACCCAGGATCATTCTACCAGTTTGTGTGGGTGGTCACATGGGACCTTAAACTCTGGTCTTCCTGGTTCTAAAACTAGCTCTCTATCCACTCACCATGCTGCAAACCGTTAAACATATTGGATGTTTTACTTAGCTAGGAATTTCTAAGCATATGGAAGGAGTAATAAAATTGGGCAGAGATATTCACATAAAAATAGTGATGCATCTTATCTGTTACCAGTCAGTAAACTTCCTTAGAGCCCAGGTCTAATGAGGTTAAAACCACAGACTGGATAATGCTAGGCCCACTTAGCTAGGTTCTATTCTGTGTCCACATCCTACACTCCTAATTCTCTCCAGATACAAGTCATCATTAGAACTGTGCTAATTGTGAATGTATAGTAGGTAGCCTAACTTATCTGGAAATCACTCATCTGATCCAACCTTAAATATCTGGAACAGAGCTATGAGTAAGCAAGAAAGGCCTCAAAGATACCAAATGGAGAATTCAAAGCCCGTGTACTGAATTCATGTGAAAAACACTTAGGCTTATCTTGAAAAACAATTTTTTGTTCATTCATTCATTTTTTGATTTAGGGAATAAAATAAACATTTTCATAACATAGCATAATAATAAAAAAGATGTTTGCACGTGAAACTGAAAATAATTACGTACAACTTGCTAGTATTTTTTAAATACATAATAAATCTATTTCTGGGTCCAATTTAATATGTTCAAATTACTCTGTTTTAGAAGGCTGGGAAGTTTATACTATAGTTTTAAAAGATTTCTTTCTGAAATGGTTAAAATTCAAGAAATTTTCACACTGAGTTCTCTGGAAGATGGACCGATAGGAAACACCTCATTCCTACAAGGATGTCAGATATATGTGGCCAGGTCTGGAGTCAGGAAGACTCATCTTTGTAATTTCAAATCTGACCTTAGACATTTGCTAGCTGTGTGACCCTGGGCAAATCACTTCACCCTGTTTGCCTCAGTTTCCTCCTCTGTAAAAATGAGCTGGAGAAGGAAATGGCTAAAAACTCCAGTATCTTTGCCAAGCAAACCCCAGGTGGGTCACAAAGAGTCAGACATGACTGAACAACAACAATTGATAAAAGCAGAAATATATTAATGTGCGTTTTTCTAAGTCAACAAGAGGCCTGTAGGGATCCTCGTGTGCAGTTCAGTGGCCCCATTTCTCTTTGAGTTTTGTTTGCCTGCTCTGAGTCACAGGGGACTCTCTTCTTAAGAATTCTAGAGTTCCAAATCCCTAGTAATAGCAATAACACATTCATGTGATGCTTTACGATTTGCGAAATGCTTTATCATCCTAGCATCAACACAAGGAAGCTGCGTGGTTGGTAGAAAGAACATTGCCTTTGGAGTCACATCATCTGGATTTGATTCCTAGCTCTGCTTCTTCCTACTTGTGACCTTGGACTCAGTGTAGAACATCTGTGGGTCTCACTACCCTCAGACGTTGGACTACAAGATGACCTCAAAAGTCCCTTTCTAACTCTATAGATCTGAACCTATTATCCTTATTTACAAACAACAAGAACATATATTTAGTCCTGGAAGGGGTCATAGTTATCTAGTCTAACCTCTTTTTACAAGAGAAGTTAAGTGATTTGTCCAAGGTCACACAGGTAGTCATTGGATGGCAGCCATGGGATGGGAGAACTTCTTACTCCAGGTACATATTTCTTCCTATGGAACCACAGGAGACAGAGACTCTGAAAGGTTAGGTAATTTGTTCATGACCACACAGGTAATAAACATATGAGAAAGACATAAATCTCAGGTCCTTGCGACTCCTGGGATTAGAGTTCTCATATTACACTTCAATAATAATAATAAATGATAATAACAAATATTTATGTTAGTCATTTTCATTGTGAATATACACATATAAAATGTGAATAATATGATTATGATAACAGCATTAATTACATAGCACTTTAAGGTTGGTGAAACAATTTACGCATTATCCCATTTGCTCTTCACAATCCTGTGAAGGAATGCTACTATCATTCCCATTTTGCAGATAAGGAAATTGAGGATGGCTAAGAGATATTCATTGATTCACCCAATGTCATACACAGTTTAATCAGTGTTAAAGTTGGGATTCACACTGAGGTCTTCTTGACCACAAGTCCAGCATTCAGATAATTATGAAATGCTTCTCAACACATTATTTTAAAATGGGAAAATGTATACCCAATTGTTGTTCCCCTTTCATTATTCATGGCATGTGGTAAAGAGAACTCTATGGGAGACCACCTGGTGCAAATACCCTCTTTGCCTTGATCTGTTTCAAAGATGGCTCCAAGTCTATGATTACATAAGAGTTAAGGCTAAGGAGGACATGACTTAAGACTCTTAGGTCACTGTCTATGCAACCTAGATGCTGTCCTAAGTACACAGCATGGTTATACAGAAAGACAATGCTGGCCATGTTTGTTGTTCAGTCATATCTGACTGTAATCTCCATTTGGCATTTTCTTGGCAAAGAGTGGTTTGCCATTCCCTTCTCCAGCTCATTTTATGGATGACAAACTAAAGCAAACAGGGTTAAAATGACTTTCCCAGGGTCACACAACTAGTCTAAGGCTGGATTTGAACTTAGGAAGAGGAGTCTTTCTGATACCAGGCCTGGAGCTCTACCCACTGGGCCACCTAGTTGCCTGTTCTTAGAGTTGAAGAAGTTTTAATATATTTCCTTGTTCATCATAAGAAGAGAAAGTAGGAATGGCACTTTAAAAAGGATAATGTGACAATATCAGTAAATTGTTTAGTACAGTACCTGGTAAGTAGTAGGTGCCAATTAACTGCTTATGTATTCCCTTCTCCTTCCCCCCCAGCCTCTGCCACTTTAGGATTGGGCATCCTTAGTTTCCTGAAGGCTATTTCCTTCTCGTCATCTGACTGCGCGTCTCTTTTGGTAACTGATTGGTTAATAAAATATTGCAGATTTACGTAACTTTCTATAAAATGAAAATGTTCCTGCTTTGGTCTCTGTCCTAAAGATCTCATACCAAGGAGGAAAAACTGTCACTATATTGGGAAAATGCACCAAAATAACAAAGTAAATTGGAGTTGAAATCACTACAACATTTCTAGGGGAAATTACCATCAGTTTAAATTAGAAGTCCTAGATTTGCTTCCAAGACATTTCTCTATCTGCATATCTCTTCAAATCAAGCTTCCATGCCAAACTATTTTAAGCCTTTTTAGGATATTTGTTTCCGTCTGATATTTATTTACATTTATAACTTTTATGGGCATTGCAACTGAGTGGCAAAAGAACTTACTTAATTTCTCTGTTAAGAGTTTAAAAGCAATCCACATTAAGATAATCAATACTTTTAAGGTTATGTGCGCATTTGCTAACACCTGAGAAACTTTAAATTAAATCCATTTCAGATTGCTCTGTTTATTATTGCAAACAGCCAACAGTCACAATATGGATTTTACATTTAGGGATTCATCAAACTCTGTGAAACTTAATGTCAAAACGCCTTTCTTTTCCTTCCTAGTTGCTTTATGGCCAAAGAATAATCAAATCAATGAAACCAGACTTGGAAAGGGAGGAGAGTGATCTCCAAGTCTAGTTCCAGTATTTTAAAGATACAAACAGACTGTCTTCCAGAGGATGATGGCCAACATGATGAAAGAACTAGAAACCAGCCGGTGCTGGTCTAAATCAGGAAATATTAACCTGGAGGCCACAGTCCCTGAAGAGGTCTATGGATATATATCAGGCGGTCCATGAATTTGGATGGGGAAAACTTACATCTTTATTTTCCCCAACCTCTAATTGATAGTTAGCATTTTTTCAGTTACAAATTAAAAAATAATAGTAATTCTAAGAAATCCATAGGCTTCACACCAAGCTGCCGAAAGGGTCTCTCTCCCTCCCTCTCTCTCTCCCTCCCTCTCTCTCTCCCTCCCTCTCTCTTTCTCTCTCTTTTTTTCTCTCTCTCCTTGTCTAAAGAGAAGATACAGGGGGACTTGATATCTACCTTCAAGTATGTAAAGAATGGTCACTGTGACAAAGAGTTGAGAGGTTTTTTTTTTACTTGGTATGAGAAGTAGGAATGTGAGAAGGAAGAAGAAGGAGGAGGAGAAGGAGAAAAAGGAGGAGGAGAAAAAGGAGGAGGAGAAAAAGGAGGAGGAGGAGGAGAAGAAGAAGAAGAAGAGGAGGAGACAATGACAGTGATGGAAATGACAGTGACTTGGGTTTGAATCTAGCCTCTCACACACACACTAGCAATACAACACCTGAATTAATCACTTAACTTCTCAGAGCCCCTGAGAAACAATTTATAAATTGCAGGGGTTTTTGTTTTTATTTATTTTTTTGTACAGGTGATGTCTTTTGTTTTGAGCTTAAATTGGAGTCGCACAAAATCATTGGCCTCACTCCCTCTACTAGAGTCATCAAAGTTCAATAGCAGGATAAACCAAGCTCTGAAGCACTCCACAGTGCCTATGTTAGCTGCTTTCATAGCCATTGGAACAAACTCTTCTCATCTTCCCATTCCACCAGGGAAGTCTTCACATGTTTGTGGTAGATACCCGCCTAAGTCACCAACAGGTTTAAAACCCTTCTGTTATCCTCAACCAGGTTTAGCCCAACTATTGAAACATATTACCAGGGTATACTGTGCTTGCTACAGCTTCTTGGAGCCATGGTGAGTTAGGTGGAACACATGGACGCCAAAGGTGGAAAGCAGCACTGAAAAGGGCTTGACAGTCCTCATACTAGCTAGACTTCCCTGAACACACCCTACACTCCCAGGTAAAGAATATATAAATGATAGATAGACAGACAGATAGATATCTCCTCTACCAATATACCATGTTGTACATGTACATAGATTATATACATATATGTGTGTATACATGTATACACACACACACACACTCATTCTCACACTCAAAACAGAGTGGTACCTGCTCTTTAAAATTATGGAATAATAGGTCTAAATGTATGATCATCAGTGTAGGCGAAGGTTTTAGTAATGAAACTCCCTCTTATCAATGCAGATCTAAAGGTCGTCTCCAACTTAAAGTTGGGGAATGGCACAGTGAGAGGTTGAATGGTCCTGGGGTCACATAGTTGGTATACTGTAGGGAGCAAGATATGAACCTACGTCATCTTGAATTTGACACTAGCTCTCAGAGATTCACTGCCCAATACCTAGTAATTAAGCCTATCTAAACTTGGTATAGAACACCTCTGAATGAGTCAGTTTCTTATGACTAGAGATCTATAGTTGTAAGTTTTATTAGGGAGAAGAGTTTTCAAGTATTGGGTTATTGAGGTTTCTTCCAACTGTGAGATTTTGTGACTGTTGAAGCTAAGATCCAATGAAGAGAAGTCACTTTTTCACTAGGATACAGGACTCAGTAGGCATTACTAGAATCAAGGTCTCCTGGGCACTCTGACATTAGTACTCTTTACACTGTTCCACTAAGGTGGACTGGTGACAATTAACACACCACCACCAATACCACCACCACCACCACCATCATATACTTGGCCTTTTCTATTTTGTATGATGTTCTACTTCAAAGGAACCGTAATTGAGTCAGTGAGAGGCCCAGTATATGTGGCAGAGGATATCTTGGAAGGCTATATAATGTACTACCCAATACATTTTCAAGGGTCTGTCTTCATATATGATGCCTTCGCACGGGGAAGTAAAAAGAGGGATACAGGCATAGGAGCCAGAGGACCAGGGTTTAAATCCTAAACCTGATTTGCTGCCTCTGTGATCTCGGTTAATTTATCCTCAGTTTCCTTATCTGTAAAATGAGAATGTTGGACAGATGGTCTCTGAGATCTCTTCTAGTTATAATAATAATAATTAGTAATATTTAATAATTAATTAAATTGATTAGATGAGTAATGATGACAAATAGCATTTATATAATTCATATTATATAACACATATGTTCATGTATATTGTATACATGTTATATTTGTATATATGTGTGTCTATATATACATATATGTGTGTGTATTTTGTGTGTATTTTTACCAGGCATTGTGCTAAGTGGTTTACAAATATTATTGCATTTGATCCTCACAACAACCTTGGGAAATAAGTGCTATTATTATTATTATTATTATTATTATTATTATTATTATTAAAATCCCATTTTATAGATGAGAAAAATAATTTATGAGGCTATGATTTCATTTGATTGGGTCAACATCATAGCATGGCAGCTTTCACAACCAGAAGACCCCTCTTCTGACACCACCGTCATGCTCCTTCTGCCTCCCATTCTGCACTTGTCTCCAAAGTTCTCTCTCCCCACTCCCAGATGGAATTACTACAATCCACTGTGGTTATCCATGCCATAAAGTGAAAGCAGTAGCTACACACATGGCAGTTAACACCTTGGATGGGTCTCTGCATAAAGGATAGTGAACACAGTCAGTCTTGGAAGTGTGATGAAAAGCTTTTTTTAGGTGCTCCAGAAGTAGATGCTGTTATTATCCCTGATTTATAGAACAGGAAACTGTGGCAGGCAAAAGTTAAGTGACTTGCTCAAGGTCACACGGCCAGTAGTATCCAAGGTAGGATTCAGGTCTCCCTGACTCCAAACATTCGCTAGTGCTCCAATCATTTGATTCTCAGATTTTTTCTTAAATTTTTTTATATTTATTTACTTTTACTTTACAACATTCAGTTCCACAAGCTTTAGAGTTCCAAATTTCTTCCCCCTCCCTCTCCTCCCCCCTTTCCCCCCATGGCGGCATGCAATCCCATAGAGGTTCTACAAATACCTTCATATTAAACATTAGTCAAGTTGTAGAGTTATAACCAACAGAATGAAGAATGAGAAAGAAGAAACAAAACAAAAAGAGAGAGAGAGAGCAGGTAGTTTGCTCCCATCTGCATTCAGACTCCGTAATTCTTTCTCTGGATGTGGATAGCCCTTTCCATCACGAGTCTTTTGGAGGTGTCTTATAGCCTTACATTGCTGAGAAGAGCCCAGTCTATCAAAGTCATCACAGAGACAATATGTCTGTAACTGTGTATCAGATATTTTTAACCCTCAGAGATAAGTATTTGTAGCTCTTACAAGACATCGTGTTTAACAATGAAAGAAGACAAACATGGCACAATTCTGTCTAAGGTGCCACCAACATTTTAAAGCATCCTTAATGGTACTGTTTTTGGAGAACAGGTACCTGCTCTTGAAAAAAACAAACAAACATCACTTAGCCACCCTCAGAGTTAGTTTCCTCATCTGTAAAATGGTTGGGGGAAGTGGGGAGGGATGGATCTGATGGCCTCCGAAGTCCTTTCTGGTTCTAAATCTGTGATCCCATGAACTGTAGCTTCACCATACATTAAACACATTCAAATAGGACTTTTTAAAGAAGCAAATGGTTTATGAAAGGAATTTTTGAAAATGTTCAGTAGAGCATAAAAAGGATATAATGAGAAAACCATGTTTAAAGTGTTGGTAGACTCAAAGTTGTGTTGTCTTCTTGTCTTCTGCCAGATGGAGGGTAAGCAGGGTGGCAAGAGGCCTAACAACAGTTATTCTCCCCCCCACTCTCAAACACACACACACACATACACACACGCACACACATACATGCACTCATACACTCACATACTCTCTCTCCTACCCCACTCATAGGCCCTATGGGCCTAACTTCTTTAAAACAATAGAGCTTAATTTTTCTCTTCTAGACACTAAATGCTTGGAAATAACAAGGTGAGAGAACTCCTTTGGAGTGGAAGCAAAAACAATTTTCAGTCTAACATGGATTTTCTAAATACTGGTGAATACTACTGATTGGAAATGCTATAGGCAGCCCAAGGCTTGGATTGAAAGATACATGAGGTAATAAATTCTGTATGGTTTAAAAAATGAGAAAGGAGGAGGAGAGATCTTTACTGTTGTACCGTTCCATGAGAAGTCTAGGGACCTATGGGAATTCATTTGCATTCAATTTTAGCTCTTACAGAAAATGATTTCCTTGAAGTTTGAAATCCACAAAATAGCAGCTCTTCATTTTTATATATGAATTTTTGAAAAGGGCAAGGGTTTTGTTGTTGGGTTGGGTTTTTTTTTGGTTGTTCTTTTAAAGGGAAAAAAAAATCCAACCAATCAATTGCTATACTGCTCATGTATTAATGTAAATTATAGCTAAATTCAGAAGCCTCAAAGTACATATACCAGTTTCACTGCTAGGTCAGGTACCACATCTGAAATGTGCTTAATGCAGCCTATGAGTAAAGATAAAGCATTCAAGAGAAGCACCGATCATGTCACAAGCAAATGGCATTAAAATATTTAAGAAACAGTGGTTTTGCCCATCCCACAAAAGTAACTCTTAACCACTAATGTCCCCAAGTCCTTGATTTTTCTTCTAAATTTCATTTAAAATATTTAAAAATAAAGCAGGCATAGTGTGGTGGGTAGTAGATTATTTGAGTTCAGGAATTCTCTGTAACCGTAGGGCCAAAACCAACTAGATAGTCTCACTAAGTTCTTCACCAATATGGTGAACTCCCAAGAGTGTAGAGACACCAGGCTAAAGAAGGAATATTTGGGATTGGGGCTTTGCCCAGCCTGGGCAGGATAGGGAGACATAATCTCCCAACTGATAAATAAATAAGGTAGGATGCTTGAAATTGTGTAAAAATAAAAAAGATGATGATAAAAATAGATGCTTCAAAAAATTCTGTTGGATTATCTTCTATGCCCTTAAAATGAAAAGTGCCTGATATCTGATCAAAAAGACTTAAATCTAATCTGACCTTATATGTAGTTAATTGGCCCCATATCCAGTGCTGTGAAACTCTCTCGTGTCCCAGATTTCAGGAGATAATCCTTGATTTGATCCATCTATTCCAGAGCACAGGTCACCCCCAGATTTAGAGAGAAAAGGATGAGAAGTCTAACCCCTTGGGGTAAAGGATATTTTGAATGGCGTGAGGTAGGGGTGAAGTAGAAAAGGGCCATTTCAGTTTCTCTGTCAGAATCCACTCCTTTCCTTACCCCTGTGGTTAAGCATGTCATGTATTGCAAGAATATTGAACTCTACTTATAATAGAAATTACTGTCTTATAGATTGGGTCGAAATGCAAATTGGGGTCTTCCCTTTTTCTCTATCCTTATCTCATTCTTTAAAAAAGCTTTTATTGATGTCTTCTGTTTTTTACATCATCATAGTTATTTCTATTATAAGTTAATTTTTAGAAAAATGGCTTGAAAACACATTCAGGCTAAGTCTAGAGTTAAAAGAGAAGCCAAAAGCTACTTAAAAGAGTGGGGAATCACTCTTTCCGTTTTCCCCTCCTCCCCTCTCCACTATAATTTCTGGACTCAGGATTGGCAATCGGTCCATTTTATTATTAGCGCAGCAGTGTAAGGACCATTTTCACAAATCCTGTCTTTGAAGACCACCATAGTTATTGGGTTGAGACCAGAATAAACACATTCAATCAACAGGCATTTATTAAGAGAATAATGTGTGCCAAACACTGTGCTATCACTGGGGGTACAAAGACAAAAAAGAAATTTGTCTTTGCTCTCTCTGCCCTACGGTTCAGGAAGACAAAATGTACATAGATAACTGTAAGCAGCTTCAGGTTTTTCCATGACTTAAGAGCATCACTAAAACAATCAAGGCTTTGCTGCTGATAATCATGCACATGGGACACACTGGCCATTCCATGAAGTATGCCTAGCTGATAAGCCGGGACCCTGGTAATTCCTGCTGACAATGGGGCCTGCTCCAAGACCACCCAGGCTTGACTGTATCTCCCCCAAAGTGGTCAATGTCCTTTAATGCTGAGCATATATGTCCCCAGAGATAACCAGGGTGCAAGATCATACCTCTGCAATCCTAAGGATTCATGGTACAGCTGCCATTCACAGATAATACAGACAGGAATGGGAACAAAGTGGGTAAAGAATAATACTTAATTTTCTTATCTTACCTTTTGTTCTATATCAAATTTATTTGCATGCTACTTCAGAGAGGATCTTGGGATTAGAGAAATATTGAACACTAAATTAGTTACCTGTAACAGAGAGTTTTGATCTCCCAGGCCTAGGTCAGCCACCCCCCCCCCCAAAAAAATAAAATGAAATGAAAAATAAAACCTATAAATAGGAAGCTAAACCATCAAGGTCATTGTTCTTTACCCACCTAAATCCACGTTCCTATCTTTCTTATCCACATCTGTAAGTAGCAAAACCTGATTATGTTGGTGCTTTATTTTGGTCAGCAGAAAAGCCTGTCTCCATACATAATTATTTTCAAATACAAGATTTTTTTTTCTCTTTTTGGGGGAGAAGGTAGAGGCAGAGGGAGAAGGAAAGGTACTAACAGCCAGAGGGTTTGGGAAAGGCCTCAAGTAGGTTGCTTTGGAAGGATACTCAGGGGATCTTCCCTGGCCCCTATTGGATGATTCCAGGGAATCTCTCTATCATTTTTTAAAGTATGTGGTTACACAGAAGTATTCAGAGTCACTCAGAGTGTTGTGTGAGTATGTGGGCACAGCGAATCAGGCTTTCCAGTTCTTTTGGTTGCAGGGATTCTGGAACCAACATACTGAAGCATTTGGGTGAGCAGCCTGGATAAGAAAGCCTATGCTCCCGGAAGACCCAACTGGAGTCTCCTTCGTATCCCCCCTCCCTGTTCCAAAACTCTAATCCTCAACTTCCTTGTTCTTTAAATCATGAACCAGAGAGTCTGGTTAAATAAATAATAATAATAATAATGATATTAATAAAAACAGCCAAAAAACAGCCAAAAACAGTCCCTAGTCCATTTCTAAAGCTCCAAGGCTAAAAAAAAACGAAAACAAAACCCAACAGCAACAACTACCAAAACCTGTTACTCAAATTGGTTTATTACCACATGTTTATTGCACTTCTAAAATGAAAGGTCATTTTAAAAAGTTTAGCTTTGCCCTACGTAAAAATCTGATTTTTATGAATAGTTTAAAACTTGAAGATATATTGTCCCTTTTACCTGTTTAATAATAATTTCTAAACAAATCATAATTTTTTGGCAATGCCTTAATATATAAAGTCACCATCACAAACCATTAATTCATAATCCCTTAAGTTTTTTTCTGGTGATCAGAAGATGTGGGCTAATTTCTGGCCCTTGTCTCTTAACTAGCTATGTGACCTTGGGTTTTTCAGTCACCCATTGAGCCTCAATTTCCTCTCCTTTAAAATAGGAATAAAGGATTAGAACTTGAAGAGGTCTGGGGGATTATCTAACACAGCTTCCTCCCTTTACAGGTGAGGAAATTGGGTCAAGAACGAGGGGGAAGTCACTCAAGGTCATATAGTACCCATCCCGGTCACCCCATAGGAAGACTGTGACATTCAAATATAACATTATGTATGTGGAAACTGTAAAGTATTATATAAAACATACTCTTCCCCCCACCATGTTTTCTGTGCTAGCTTACTAGACTGCCTGCCAAGAGAGGAAAAAGGAAAAAAAAATGTTTGGACACTCCCTTTTCTATGACAACACAAAGGGGCCGCTTCTCCCATGACAGTGATTCCTACAGGATCCCAGGCCAACCAATTAAATGATATTCATTGAGAAAGGTACTGTAACAGGACCTATGCACCTGTCTGTATCCCTCCACAAGAGGCTACAGTAAGCAGTGTACCAGGCAAAGTTTGCTCACCACTCTGAAGGCTTTATCAGTCACTTAGGGAAGGGCTCTGATAGCAGCCCCCAGAACTTAACAGTGCAGAGCCTTGGTATACTGTTACCTAGTTCAGGACTAATTAATTGCATGCATTTTTGCAAGTCAGTTGAGAAGGTTGGGAGGCAATGGACATATGGAAGAAGAGAACTGGACTTGAAATCAGGAAGACCTGTGCTCAAAATGTGCCTCTAATACTTGGTAGTTGCCATGACCCTGAGGAAGACACTGAACCTTTCTCTCATTCCCAGAGCTCTCACCTGTAAAATACTGAAAATAATAACTCAGCATTGTTATAAGGATCAAATGGTATCATTTAAGTTAATGTGCTTTGTAAACCCTAAAGCACTATGCAAAACTTAGCTGTTATTTTTACCCTCAGTTTCCCCAGCTGTAAGGTGGGGATAATTACTATACCACCTAGGGTCATACGAATATAGATTTAGAGTTGGTAGAGACCTTGTAGTTCATCTAATGTGGCTCCTCAAGTTACTGACTCAAGAAGTCCGAATTGGAACACAAGTCCCCTTAGTCCAAATCTGCCATGTTCCTGCTCCCCTCTCCCAATGCAAAAAAAAAAAGACCCTGTATGTAGATGCACTTCGCAAACTTCAAAGCATAATATATAAATGTGTAAATGCCAGACATCACTTAACTGTGGCCATGGAGTGGAGTGGCATTAGCTTTAAACCTTGGGCTTTCTGAACAACTCAGCTAACCAGCCACCCATGGTGCTATGCAGCCCCTTCTCAGTCTGTGTTTTCTTAGAAGTTGTGTTTTGTTTAGCGTGTTTAAAGTACTGAGAGACTGGCTTAAAATGGGAGGCTATGAGGGGTGCAATATTAAAGCAATAATACTTGAGAAATTTATGATTACTAATGGCTTGCCATCTGGTTAGCTCTTAAAGGCAATGAACTAATTCAGCTTTGGGCAGATGCTAATACTGAAGGTGAACCATGAACCCGAAACGATACATTTCTGAGCTAAGTACACTTATTAATTTGTGATGTTGCAGACCAACATTTCTTCCCATTGTGAAATCTATTTATTTATTTATTTTAAATTTTACACTCGTAGTACAAGGTTGCTATGGGTACCATACAACATCTGTTCTAGCCCCAATAGGTTCTGATAAATAACCTACAAATTCTCTAAATTAAAAATCTCAAACTGAGTTCATTGGTTTTTTTCATTGTGCTCACAGCAGGGTGCTCTATGCCTTGCCCTACAGTCCGGTTTAATCCTCTAGAAAGAATATTTTTAGAAGCACATCGGACTAAATCATTTCCCTTCGAGCACACCATTCCCCAGTGGCTTCTCAGGGTCCTAAATTCACCAGCTGCAACTGGGAAGAAGGGAATGCCCTCCCATTGCAGAGTGTGAGCTGGGAGCCAGCTGGAGAGCTAGGGTAAACTCAGCCGGTGAGCCAGAAAAAGAAAACTGAATAAATAAAAACAAGTTACATTCATTCCCTTTTGCTGCTACAAGAAACAGAAATTAGAGGACTCCTTGCTTTAGATTATATGGACCAAATAGGTACTTTTACCCTGGTCCTGCCTGGGAAGCTGACGCTGCTTCTCTCCTATTCCCGGGTTGGTGGGGTGGGGGATGGGGGGAAGATAGGGTGGGGAGGAATAGGTTCAAAGGGTCTGAAGTTGAATTTTAACCCAGGCTGTGGGTATTCTCAGAGCTGTTTCATGCCCGGGCACCGAGCCTCGGGGCTAGGGGGATGCTCTCAGTCAGTCAACTGGGGAGTAATAAACAGCTCGCTCCATTCGCAGGGAAGCTGGCTGGCAGCCGGCCCAAGACGCACGTTCCTTGCTGCCCTTTCTGAGTGCAAAGGGACCAGGGAAGCTAGTCCCCTAGGCACCAGGTTGACCCCCACCCTCTGCCCGACCCTGGCTGCTCAGATCGCCCTTTGAAGGGAGGGAAGCAGCTCGGAGACAGAGCAGTCAAACCGCAGGGCGCACCCGGCAGGGGCGACCTCCAGAGTGCGCCCGCCCAGCGGCCAGGGATGGACAGACACTTCCCCGGCAGGCAGTCGTCCGGGCAAACTTCCCCGTCCTTTGCACGCTCACCTTCTATTCTCTGAGTGCCTTTCTTTGCAGCCCCCATACCAACAAGAAAATGGAAGGGGGTGGGGGAGAGGCTGGCGGGCAACTAACCCTCCTCCTTCCTTTTCTCTCTCTCTCTCTCTCTCTCTCTCTCTCTCTCTCTCTCTCTCTCTCTCTCTCTCTCTGTCTCTCCCTCTCTTTCTCTCTCTCTCCTTCCTTCTCTCCCTACGCTCCCATTGCACTCTCCCTCCCCCACCAAAAGGCTCATCCCTTCCACTCCCCCCGAAACCGAAGCCCCAGGCTCTGAGCTGTCCCATTGCAGCGGCGGAAACAAAGCCAGATGCGGGGGAGGGGGCGGGAGTGACTGCGGGGGCACCGGGAAGGTAGCGGGAGACAGCAGCCCAGCCCAGGTGAAGCCGGCCAGCTGCCGGCTCAGGGATCCCACGGCCGAGCCAGGCTGGGTGCTCGGAGCGCACGGGGGCAGCGGGGCTGTGGCCGCCCAGGCTGAATAGATGCAGGGCAGAGAGGAAAAGTATCGCTCTCCTTCCCTACGCAATCGCTTCCCCAAAGCCCCGGCTGGGCAGCTCTGCCCGCTGAGCGCCTCCGGCTCTGCCCGGCTGGGAGTTGGCGGTGGGTGAGGAGAGGGAGGAGAGACAGCCTGGAGGAGAGGAAGCAGTTGCCAGGGAGAGTGAGCCGAGCTTACCTCTGTCCAGTGTGAGCGGCTGGACCACTGTCAACGTCGCCATGTCTGCGGTGGGAGCTCAAATGACTCTCAACCCAGGCAGCGGCGGCTGCTTATAGTGAGAAAAAGAGGAGGGGATGGGGGGGGGCGGCGGGGGCGGGGGAGGGGAGACGAGGAGGCAGGCAGAGAGGAGCGGAGGAGGGGCGATGTGGAGGTGCTGGGGTGGGTTGGGAGACAGATGGGAAAGCCACTGACTGCTAGGTGATGTGCAGCCCCATCCAGGCAGGGGGAGCAGCCAAGAGTGGAGCGGAGCAGGTATCCCCTAGCCATCACGGGGCCACAGGGCCCGACAACTTTGCCTTTCACTCTCAGGGAAGCTCCCTACCGTCACTTCCATCTGGCTCTTTCCTTAAACTCTCTCGTTATATACAAATTTGAAGGGCTTGGCCGGTATGAGAAATTGTCCAGAATTGTCCAGAACGGTAAATTGATGCTACGGTTTCTCTGCCACTTTGAGAAAAAACCAAACAAAACAAGTGTCCCTTCTTCGCCTTCACCTCTGCGCACCCCCTCCCCTTCCAAAGATCTGCTTGATTAATTAGAAATAATGGCATTGACAGGGACATGAATGTTTCCACGCTCTATAAGTTTCTGTTTAAAATAGAATGTTGGAATGTTTACTTATGTGGATATTACAGGTAACCGACTTAAGGTTACTCCATCTAGGACTGTCATGTTCTAAGGAGCATTTTTCTTTGGAAATCATTTACTTTTGGTGAATGTCTGTTCTTAAAAGACAAAAAGTCAAGGGGAAGTGAAGATATAAAATACAAAAACCAGTCTAGCCCTCTCAGTTCTAGGGAAATAAGACCTATTTTAATAGCAGCTTGCTTTTATATAGCCCATTAGGTTTGTAAAGTGTTGTACATTTTATTTAATTTTATCTTTATGTAGCACCCTGATCTAGAACAATGGCTATTCCATTTGTTTGATGGCCTTTTTCTCTGCCTCCCTTCTTTGCCCCTTTCCCGTATCTCTGCTCCTTTTGAATGGAGGGTGGGGGTTATAAGTGCAGCTGTCACCATCTTGTCATAATAGGAATTCTTAATTCACAAATCATGTGACCAGGCGGTGCTTAAAAAAAAAACCCTTAGGATAAGAAAAATGATGGGAGTGATAGCAGTTTAGGAATAATGAAACTTCATTCTGATGCTTAGTTAGACTAGAGCGTGGTGCTATGGAACTTGGGGTGTGCTTGGAGGATTGAACCCAGGCCAGAGTCTGAATACTAGCTGTGCCATTTGCTGCATTCCTGGGCTTGGTGAAATTGTGTAACTTCTGGGCCTCAGTTTCTTCATCTATGAAATGAAAGGGTTGGTTTAGATAATCTGTAAAATCCTTTCCAGTTCCAGGTGTGTTATCATACGACAGAAAGCTGGCCTTGTAGACGGGAGGACTTGGGTTCAACCCCTCCCTGCCCCTTCACATATACTAGGTTTATATAAGCCACACCTCTAAGCTTCTGTGGTCAGTGACTTGTCCACAGGCAAGTGACTTAACCTCTCAGCGCCCCAGGCAACTCTATAATGACTATAGTTCATATTCCACTTACACATCTTCATGGTGTTGGCACCTTGCCCATAACCATGAAATCACATACCTGGACCAAAACATAAATTAGCCACTAGTTTCCCTGGACTTTGTCAACAACAACTTCTTTTTTTAAAAACGGTTTGCATCAAAACAGCCTTGTACCTTTGTCTGATTCTTGTATACCCAAACGTTCTTTTTTTGGGGGGGGGGGGCACTAGCTTAAAGGACTTCCTCATGCTACAAGTTCTATTAGAAGGAATAGGAAATATTTAGCAATAATCAGAAACTGTGTCACAAGTGGAATGAGGAACAGAAGATTAAGAAATGTGTACACTAAAAGGAACTTATTGTATCTTGAACCAGGGTCAGTTGGGAAGAGCTGGCTTCAGGTTTTTCATCTAACAAAGACTAGCTCTGTAACCCTGGACAAATAAATACCTTTACTCTCTCAGTGCCCTTAGACATTTATCTAGGACTATATGTGTAGGAAAAGAAAATGGCAAAACACTCCCAATATCTTTGCCAAGGAAACTCCAAGTGGGGGTAACAAAGAATGGGACATGACTGAAATGACTGAATAACAACAACAATAATTAATTTAGGAACTGCAGTGGTAGAGGGAGTTTCCACACTGGGAGTTTTATATGCCAATGAAATCATAGCCATAACTTTGGAGTTGGGAGAGATCCAGGAGGGAGGGAGGAAAAGGGGGGAGATGGAGAGAAGGAGAGAGAGAGAGAGAGAGAGAGAGAGAGAGAGAGAGAAGAGAGGAGAGGGAGAGAGAAAGAGAGAGACACAGAGAGAGAAACACAGAGAGAGGGAGACACAGAGAGAGAGAAGAGAGACAGGAGAGAGAGGGAGAGACAGAGAGAGACAGAGAGAGAAGAGAGGAGAGACAGAGAGAGAGAGGAGAGAGGAGAGAGAGGGAGAGAGAGAGAGACAGAGAGAGAGGAGAGAGGAGAGAGAAGAGAGGGAGAGAGAGACAGAGACAGAGAGAGAGAGAGACAGACAGACAGAGAGAGAGGAGAGAGGAGAGAGAGGGAGAGAGAGGGGGGAGGGAGGGAGACAGAGAGGGAGAGAGAGAGAGAGAGGAGAGAGGAGAGAGAGGAGGGAGGAGAGAGAAGTAGGGAGGGAGGGAGGGAGACAGA
>CM053581.1:359061053-359110284 GCA_028627135.1 Pseudochirops cupreus | reverse complement strand
ACTCTTGCAGCTAGGTGGTGCAATGGACAGAACTCTAGACCTGAAGTCAGGAAAAACTCAGTTCAAACCCAGCCTCAGACACTTATTAGCTGTGTGATCTTGGACAAGTCATTAAACTGCAGTCAGCCTCAGTTTCTCCATGTATAAAATGGGGATAATAATGTTTTCTCCATTCCAGGGTTGCTGTAGAGATCGAATGAGATCTTTGTAACATGTATAGCACAGTGCTTCGTACACAGTAGGTACTTCATAAATGCTTATTCATTCTCTTCCTGCTAGATGCCATGAACAATTTTGTTTTTGTTCTTTTGTTCCCAGTTCCAAACAGCATCTGGCACACAGTAAGGCAATTAATGAATGATGATTGACTGATATATACGTGTGTGTATTTGTACAACTAATTAAATCCTTTGATTTTTCATATTCAAGCTATATAAAAATAATTTGAACTTTGCACAGTGGGCTGTATGACAATTTTGTCTAATCTCCTGGCATAATTAGCCATGTTAACTGTGTCCACAGGTAGTTCAAATGTCAAGTTTAGATCTTTTAACAATGTGCTTGGGCACGAACAGCCTTTTAAATCACCTAATTTATAGCATCCAGGCCAATAGTTCTCAGGTCCTTCTACCCACGTTTCTCCATTGCCCTGTCCATAGAGCTGGAATTGATTTGTGAAAGAGAAATATCTGTAGAAAAGATAAGCCATAGGAAAAAAAAGACCGAGGCTAAACATTGCATGTAAAGGCCCTCAGAGAAAGGGTTTGAACAAACTGAGGTTACCAGTAGAATGGATACTCTGTAATATATAAACTGATCCTGGTGGAAAAGCAAGTCAAGTGTCTCACTCTCCTTAATTGCTATGACAAAGTCAAATGCACATTCTCAAGATACACAGAAAATGTGTTTAGTTAGATTATAAATAGTGTGCACCAAGAACACTTTTAAAGGAGAAAATATCGCCCTAAAACTGGGACTCTCTTAGCCTTGAGTGTTAGAAATTTTTTTGAGTGATAAAAGACAGATAAAGTTTTATCTACCTTAATTCACCCTGCATCATCCAAACTTGAGGAATTTAAGGTAGAATAATAGTACAGCCAGGTGGTACAGTGAATGGCACATTAGCCATAGAGTCAGGAGGACCTGAGTTCAAATCTGGCCTCAGACACTTGACACTTATTAGTTGTGTGACCCTGGGCAAGTCACTTAAGTCTGATTGCAAAAAAGACAAAGTGCCAAACTTTTTCTTGGAGTGTAGTTGCATGTGATTTTATTTTATTTTTTAAATCATTGTCATGAAGGTCCTTGCCTTGTTTTGTTTGCTGAGATTACTATTTTTTTGGATAATTTCAAGTCATTTTAAATTGTGATTCTTGCACTCGCATGGTTTTTGAGCAGTCATTGGGGGTTTTTGTGTGTGTGTGTGTTTTTAAATTTCATCTGTCCAGATTTTCATCTTAGAGTCCTGGTGGACATAGAGTTCACTGATTAGCAAATAGACAGGCTAAATCTCTCATTAGCATGTACAGCACATTCTGTTGGGAGAAAATACCTGCTAGTTATTTGGCATTTGGAATGACAGAGTTCCATCATTTAAAAATAAAAAGAACTTTGTTATGCCAGGGGATATACACTAAGGGCAATTTAATTATTTATTTAACCACTTTGATATAATCAACATATTTCCATTAAAAACCGGCAAGAAATATAAATGAACTTGTAACATTAAGTCACTTTGTGCTCATCAGGCAATGGTATGTATGAGCAATAACCTTCAGGAGCAAATAAGTGCTAAGTAGAAAATCAATGTTATAATCCTTGCATTAGAAAACATTAGTCAAATCAGAATTAAATGGATTCATGTCTAGAAGATGTTTGAATATCAGGGTCATAGGATCATAGAATGAGAGTTGGAAGAGACCTTAGACTCCACTGAGTCTACCTTCCTCACTTTACAGATGAAGAAATGGAAATACAATAAGTTAAGTGACCTGTCCAAGGTTATAACAGTAAGTATCTGAGGCAGGATTTGAACCCCGGTTTTCCTAATTCCAAGTTTAATTCACCATCTATTACATCATTACATGAGAACAATTTGTTCCAACAGCTATGAATGTGGTTGAAACAGGCTCTGTGGAGACCTTAGAGCTTGGTCAGGCATCAAAGATGCCAAGGTCATCCATGGTATCCTGGGTCATCACCAATCATGTTGACTTCTGTCTTGCAACTGGACTTTCATGACTCCGGGAGAGAGGAGGCTGATGACTTTGTGCAACATTGCCTCACTTAAATCCATTTCACTCATGAATCAAGACATCACCTCATGACGTCACTGGTCCCCTTTGAAGACAAAGGACAAAGCACCACCTCCATGACACCCATTAAAATATGAGAGATGACTCTAAATTGTTCAAACGTTCATTCAGATTCTTTTTCATTTCTTTCTAAATAAAGATATCAACATTTTTTGTTCCAAAAAATGGAATATTTAATAAATGCACTTTCACTTCTCTTAAAGGCTCACTGGCGTCATTGAAAATTGCCAGTTATTATGAAAATTCCAGGTAGGCTCATAAACTATTTTCCATGAATAGTTGCTTGTCATTTTCAAGACTTACAGTGGGAAGTCTGCTTTCCTATTTAAGGATGTTTTTACCTTGTGCTTAATAAATGTCTGTTGAATTCTGGGATCATGCCTGCTTAAATCAGACACCACACAGGAACAGCAGCCATCTTGGAGAGAGGTCATTTTCTTCCACACCTGAAGAATAGGACTGTTTGTATAGAATGGAATCAGCCTTTAAAATATACAGGGCATTTCTGAATCGTTTTCTCTGAACTTCCTCCCCACCCTCACCATCTGTGAATGCCCTAGAAAAGAAGATACAAAAGATGTAATGGCTTTTAAAAGAGTTTAGATCATTTAGTTCATTCCACCTAATTTTGCAATTGAAAAAAAAAATATCACTGTAGCTTTTTCTTCCTTGACCCCTTCTCAGTAGTCTTCACGCCTTCTAATGGCCTTTTAATCTTTGTACCCTCAGATTTTCTTTTGTTTTTTTTTCAGCCATAAGTCTGGGATATACCTCAGAAATCTTCTAGCCAAACCATTTCATTTTACACAGGGGGAAATTGAGGTATCTAGAGGTTACATGAGCTACCCAAGGTCACATAATTAAGAAATGGCAGAGCTGGGATGCCAAATTCAACTCTCTTTCTATGGTATCATGCTGCTATATTCACCTTTTTGTACAAAAAAAAATGAAGATGTCTTATTTGAGTCTCTACTTTATACAAAATCCAGTTATGGGCAACTGGGGCACTACACAGGATTTTGAGGAGGATACAAAAGAATCCCCTTGACATGTGATTTCATTTATATATTGAACTCCCAGGTGAGAAATCTCCCTTCACCATAGCAGGTTAGAACCTACCTTGTAACTTAGAGGGAGCCTAGAATAGTGGTAGTGGACTGACCTAGAAATTGAGGCCACCAATCTCTCCCTGATGGTGCATATTGACTTGGTTTTAAATGTAATGTTTTCTGTTTTATTGCACTTTTATTTATGTTGTGAAATATTTGCCAATTATATTTTATTCTCGTTTGGTCCACACTATAGAATGTGGTGGGCTTCCAGTGTAAGACCTCTAACCTATAGCACTGAGAGATTAAGTCACTTGCCTAGAGGTCACACAGCCAGTATGTGTCACAGGCTGGACTTGAATGTAGGTCTTCTAAGAAAGTTGTCTAGAAGACTGAGAAATTAAGTAAGGAACACAACCAGCATAAGTCAGGGAACTTGAACCCAGATTTTCTCTGTTCTGAGGTCAGTTCTCTTTTTTCATTATGCCAAGTTGACACTCATATACCATGTCTTGGGGATCTGGATGCCCAAAAGGAAAAAAAAAAGCCCCTGGGCTTTCCCAATTGCCCCAGGCAAACGCCAGGGACCTGGGCCATGTGGGAAAGTCCAAGGGCTTTTTCCTTTTGGGGGTCCAGATCCTAAAGACATGGTCTTTTTCTTTTGGGGGTTCAGATCCTATCTCTATCAGATAGAGTGCTGAATTTGGAGTCAGAAGGACCTACATTCAAATCATGCTTCAGATACTTACTATATGCCTGAAGCTGGGCATGTCACTTTCCCCAGGGAAACAGGGAACTCTAGAAATTAATCAAAGCTGATTAAAACCTCCAGCCCAGTTCTGTCACATTTACATTAAAGAAACCTGGAAAAGGGGAACTGAAATGTCTCCTTCACACTTGTGTCAGATTCAAATGTTACACAGTTATCAGCATCTAGCTCCAAGCTAATCCTCAAGGACATATAGTTCAGTAATTAGTACTATTAATCCCAGAGCTAAATGTGCTTTTATTAACATGGGAAGCATATGTCAGATCAGAGATGAAGCCACATCAGATTCTGTTTACCAAATCCCTCAGTACTATCCTTTTGCCCTTTGCCAAGGTCTAACTCAATTTTGAGACTATTTTTTCAGACTATTTTCTCCCTACTCCTTTGTAGGCTCACACAAACTTTTTGGTTGTTCTCTGATCATCCCCCCCACCCCCGATTCCAGACTCCACACTTGCAGAACAGAGGTTCTGTGAGCTCTATTTTCTTTCTTTTTTAATTGATTTTTTTTTGTTCTTATATTGCTCTGATTTCCCAAGGTATTCATCCCTCCCCTTCCAGAGAGCCATCCCTTAAAATAAAGAATGTTTTAAAAGAAAAAAAAATGACCAAATTAATGACTCCATCAACCAAGTACAACATCATGTGCAGTGTTCTATTTTCCCTTCCCTCTGCAAGAAGGGAGGGAGGTACATTTTAATTTCTCTTTCTGGGAGGCCAAATTTGGTTAATGTAACCCCCATACACACAATACATATCTATGATTTATATATTCTATCATTTAGATATTGTATATAATCTATATATGTGTTTGTGTGTATATATGAATATACATGTATATGCATTTATATATAAAATGTAATTTCACTGCATTCAGTTTGATTTTTTGTTGTTGTTATTGTTCTTACCGTTTTCACGGTAACAGTCATTGTGTATATAATTTTCCTGACTATTTACTTTACTTTGCATCAGTTCATATAACTCTTCCTATGATTCTCTGTCTTCCTCATACTCATCATTTCTTGCAGCACTGTTTATCCCAAAGTCTTTCTCAATGCAACAGTTTCCCATTCATGAAAACTAAAATCCGTCATAAATGCTGAAGAATCTAAGTAGAACTCCACAATGAAAAGATAAAAGTTTATCTTCCTTCACTCAGTGAGTAACTTTAGAATTTATCTTCCTTCACTCTGTGCGTAGCTTCATCTAGGTGGTACAGTAGATAGAACCTGGGCCTGGTATTACGAAGATTTGAGTTTAGCCTCAAATGCTTACTAACTGTGTGACTTTAATGTTAATGGAATAAGAAGATATTCCCTGCCCATTAATAGGCCCATGTGACCTGCTTTGAGCTCTTGTTCAGCTCACGGCTGTGATACAGCCTAAGTCACATGGAACCCAGTGTGGGATGAACTTGCCCAACAGAATAACTGAAACAGAGCAGGAGAAACAGAGCAGAGAGCAAGAGTGAAACATAGTGGAAGGAGGAACTTGTCTAGGGGAATTTGTCTGTGGGGAGGCCTTGCAGAAAGAATGCTTGAGATGTTGGTGTTCATTGGATTGGTGATGAGTACCATGCTAAATCTTATTTCTTGGTATCCTAATAGTGATGTTCCAAATAAATATTTTGGCTTTGCCTTTAAGGAAGAGAGTTTATTATATTTTGTGAATCTATCCTGGTATGTATAGTCATAGCACCTGCCATGGGCATCACACTGGCATTACAGTAACCCTAGACAAGTCACTTAACCTTCATTTGCCTCAGTTTCCTCATCTGCAGAACAAATAATAGCAGCACCTACCTTGCAAAGGATGTAAGAATCAAATGAAATAATATTAATAGAACACTTAGCACAGTGCCTAGCACATAGTAGATATTATATAAATCATAGGGAGAATAAAACATGACTGAAAAAAATTTAAGATTGGAGGTTGAAGACCAGGGTTTTAAATTCCATTTCTCAAATTAAAGTTTTTTAATTTTTTTAAGTTCTAAAAAATATATCCTTAAAAAAATTAATTTATTTATTTACTTTTGGTTTACAACATTCAGTTCTACAACCCCTTGAGTTTCAAATTTTCTCCCTCTACCTCTTCCCCCCCCCCCACATGGTGGCATGCAATCAAATATAAGATTTACAAATACCTTCACATTTAACATTAGTCAGAGTATAAAGAAGGATTATAACCAATCAATGAGAAAGAGGAAACAAAAAAAAAAAAGAGAGGAAGTAGTTTGCTTCAATCTACATTCAGACTCTATAGTTCTTTCTCTTGATGTGGATATCTCTTTCCATCGTGAGTCTTCTGGAGTTGTCTTGTAATCTTGCATTGCTGAGAAGAGCCCAGTCTATCAAAGTTAGTCAAAACACATATGCTGTGTCTGTAATTGTGTACAAATTTCTCCTGGTTCTGCTCTTCTCACTCAACATCAGTTTAGACAAGTCTCTCCAGGTTATTATGAAGTCCATCTGCTCCTCATTTCTTATAGCACAATAGTATTCCATTACATTCATGTACCACAACTTCTTTAGCCATTTCCCAATTAATGGGTATCCCCTTGATTTCTAATTCTTTGCCACCACAAAAAGAGCTGCTATAAATATTTTTGTACATATAGGTCCTTTTCCCACTTTTATGATCTCTTTGGGATACAACCCTATAAGTGGTATTACTGGGTCAAAAGGTATGCACTTATTTATAGCCCTTTGGACATAGTTCCAGATTGCTCTCCAGAATGGTTTAATCAGTTCACAACTCCACCAACAATGCATTAGTGTTCCAATTTTTCTGCATCCTCTCCAGCATTTTCCTGTTTTGTCATCTTAGCCAATCTGACAGGTGAGACGTGGTACTTCAGAGTTGTTTTGATTTGTATTTCTCTAATCAATAGTGATTTAGAGTATTTTTTCATATGCTCATAGATATCTTTAATTTCTTCCTCTGAAAACTGCCTGTTCATATCCTTTGACCTTTTGTCAATTGGGGATCAAACTTAAGTTTTAAGACTTTGGTCAAAATATTTGAATTTTCAGAGATTCTTTTTTTGTATACACTTTTTTTGGGGTATATACTTACTCATATGTAAAAATATGTAGTGCTACTTACCTCTTAAGAGTTATGAGCAAAATGCCTTCTAACTTTTAAAGCACTCTGTACCTTTGCAAATTATATTTGTTGTTGTTTTTCATAGATAAGTGAGAGTGAATTAAGTTGTCCAAATATTTAGCAGACTTCATGGTGATAAGAGCTCTGGATTGTAAAGTCAGAGGATGTGAGTTTGAATCCCAGATCTACCATTTACAACCTGAGTGACTGTGGGCAAATCACTTATCTTTTCTGAGCTTCAGCATCCTCATCTGTAATGAAGGGGTTGGTCTCTGTAACCTTAAGGGTTTCTTCTAGCTCTATGATCCTATCCATTAGAAAGAATCACAGGGTCTGAGTTTGAATCCTGGATCTAAAACCACCTATGAGACCTTGGGAAAATTACTAACATCCTTGGGCCTCATTTTCCCAACATGTAAAATGAATTGGTTGGACTAGATGCAGATCCTTCAACCTGTAAATCTCTTATACTGTGACTTAAATCTCAAGTAGCCAGGCATAAACAAAAGGGCTGACAAAGTCTATTTTCTTTTTTTCTCTCTCAAAGTATACATATATACATAAACATAAACATATACATATACATATACCTATACCACATACGTGTGTGTATGTAAAATATATAGTATATATATTAACTATACAAAGTATATGTGTATATATTATACACTTTGTATATATAAAATATATTTTATTAT
This sequence comes from Pseudochirops cupreus, assembly GCA_028627135.1. NCBI lineage: Eukaryota > Metazoa > Chordata > Mammalia > Diprotodontia > Pseudocheiridae > Pseudochirops > Pseudochirops cupreus. The sequence goes on along the minus strand of CM053581.1, from coordinate 359,102,345 downwards.
TTGTTATGTATATATATAAATATATTTTATTTTATATATTAAGTATGTATATATGTAAAATATATGCAAAATACATGCATACATACTCTGGAAGGGAAAAAAGGGAATACTTTGTCTATGGATATGTACACATATGTAGTCTACCAACTGTAAGCAGAGCTTGCATTAATTCATTTTTATGTAGATTACACAGCATTTTTTCTCATAAGAATCCTATAAGAGATATAGGATAGGGGTTGTAATTCTTATTTTACAGGTAAGGAAATGAAGGTTTACAGAGCTGAAGGGACAACCTGTATTCATTCAGCAAGTAGCTGCCATAGGCAGACCTGTGATCTTGTTCTTCTCACTCAGAGTCTGATATTCTTTGGATGATGGTCCATAATTACCTTGACCTGTGGTTTTGCTTTTGTATTGTCTCTCCCTACTTAATTGTAGTATACTGTTATTTTCTCAATATGTCATCACCAAGGCTGTTGCTTTCAAATAGCATGCCCCCAGAGGACAGAAATTATAATTCTTTGATGACATTGTAAATAATAATAATGACTCTCATTTATATTTTTAAGCTTGGCAAAGCAGTTTACTACAGAGATTACAATCTCCATTTTACACATGAGGAAACTGAGTCTCAGAGAAGTCAGATGACTTGCCAGGGGTCACACAGCTAGTAAGTGTCTGAGACAGATTCTAAACTCAAGTCTTCCAGAAATATCAATAAGTAATGGAGACAAAAATAACATTTAAATGTGCTCATTAAAATGTAAAATGCCGAAATGGTTGGTGTGGGGTGTGTGTGTTCATGTGTGTGTGCACATGTGTGCATGCATCAGTGTATGTGTATGTGCATGCATGTGTGTGTGTGCATGCATGTGTGTGTGTGTGTGTGTGTGTGAGGGTGTATATGAGTTTTTAGAAGCTACTTTGTGCTGGCTGCTTTTTGTCAGCTTAAACTTACTAGGTGGCCCCAGCACAGTGTACACTGCCCAAGAGCCTAGTTAGCCAAGGCCATTAACATAAATTTAACCTAAGTAGGTACTAGCTCATTTTAAAATAAAAAGCATAAGCTAAAAATCACTACTCAATACTCCTTGTTCTTACTTAATATCTTCCTGCTGTGGTGTGGAGACCCAAGCATTGAGCAGACTGGAAGAAAGAAAGAAGAATCACATGCATGTACTTAATTGAAATGGAATAATCAACCTTGCTAAGTTTAGGACAAACTGTAACTAGGGTTTAAAATAAGAGAGAAATTGAATATTGGTTACTTGCTAATTGGTGAGCCAAAAAAGATCAGTGAATGTAGTGCTCTCTCTGCTGGCCTGACTTTTATTGCAACTACAATGTTTGAAATATTTGCAAGAATGTGAAAATTTTTGAAAGCTTTATCCGCAGTGACTCCCAGTTTTCTTTCATTTTCCTTTGTATTCCACTGTAAATATGTTGCTTCTTCTTTAAGAAAATATTTATAATATATTTGAACCTTTAAAATTGAATTTGTCCGTAGATTGTACAAAGAAACCTCCTGACTGAGTCCTCATGTTGGCAGCTCGGGGCATAGAGGACATGGAGTCAGAAAGACCTGAGTTTAAATACAACCACAGACCCTTAACTAGGTGTGTGGTCCTGGGCTAGTCATTTGATCTGCTGCCTGCCTTTGTTTCCTCATTGGTAAAATAGGAATAATACTAGCGCTTAACTCCTAGAGTTATTGTGAAGATCAAATGAGATAATATTTGTACAAAGTTCTTTATAAACCTTAAAGTGCCACATAAATGCCATTATCACCATCATCACCATCATCACCATCACCATCATCACCATCATCATCATCATCATCATCATTATCATCATCATCATCATCTTTACCCTCATCTAGAGGCAACCATGGCACAGTGGATTGAGAGGTATCCTTCCTTGGTCAAGAAGACCTAGATTAAAGTTCTCCTCTGACACATACTAGCTGTAGGACCCTGGGTGAGTCATTTATCTTCTCAAAGACCCAGAGAATTCTCTAAGTTTAAGAAGAGGTGCTGATCTTCACCTATGGTGGTCTTTTTGTTTATACAGATGGTCCAAGTATTTATATACAGAGTTCTTTGCACAAGGGAAGAAGCCCCAGAGCCATGGTGAGGACAGTTTTTCCCCACCCACCCAGTGGAGAGAAAGATGTTCTTTGCTGACCCTAATGGATAAGGAGACAGCTCTGTTTCTTTCCTTGATACTTAGACCTAAAGAAGGAAGCAAGGATATGTCAAGAGGCTGGGCAATTCTGGTGGGAACCTTTTTGTACTGCATGCCCTGCCCCTTCTCTGTCTCTGTCTCTGTCTCTGTCTCTGTCTCTGTCTCTCTCTCTTTTTCTCTTTCTCTCTCTCTCTCTCTCTCTTTCTCTTTTTTTTTCTCTCTCTCTCTCTCTCTCCCTCCCTCTCTCTCTCTCTCTCTCTCTCTCTCTTTCTCTCTTCTTGTCTCTCTCTCTCAATCCTAAAATATTAAAGGGAAATTATATTGCCAGTGGTAGTAGAGGTACCTTGGTCCCATCATTTAAGCCCATGGAGTAGTCATTCAATAAGCATGCTGGAGGTAAATTTCTACTGACAGGTAGGAAATCTGATAGTGTTCCTCCATAGGATGCTATAGAGAACTACTCTAACTGATAGAATGGAGTTAGATTGATCAACACACTTGATCTCCTATCCCAAGGGAAAAGAAAGATGGAAGTCATAGCTCAAAGTCAATTGACCAGAGTTGCCCTCAGAGGAGAAGGAAGGTGAGCTAGCCTTGGTCAATCCCCACAGACCAACAGTTCAAGATGAAGGGGATGACAAGAGATAACCATGAGAGAAATGTAAAGCAGGGAAAGCCCCAGACACTGGGAGACTAGAAGCTTTTGCCAGGAAAGTAAAAATGGAATAACAGGTCAATGGTGTCCTGGGCTATGAGGAGTGTTTCTGTGGATTCTGTTTTGCTCAGAAGGCAGGTCCCAGGCTGGTGATTCCTCCCTCTTTTTCTGCTTCTCCCTTTCTGGGGGAGTTGTGGTTGTTCCCCAATCTCTTTTTCTTAAGAGTCTGGTTGCTTTCCATTTCATTCATGTTTTAAAACTGTTTTGTATTCCTAGGATAAATGTGAATAACCATTGAATTACTGATGCCTTTGTCCAAATACTGCAGAGAAAAAACAAGGGAATGTGTGGCTAGGAGAGGGGGAAGAAAAGGGGTTTAAGGTGAGAGAGAGGGGCAGAAAGAGAGATAGAGCCAGAGAAAGGGAGGGAATGTAGAGACAGATGGAGAAAGAGATTAAGAGAGGGAGAGAGAAGAAAGAAGGAGAGACAGAGACAGAAAAAATATTTTCACAACTACTAGGACATTTATTTCATGGGATGGTGTCTGAGAACTGAACAATAAAGAATTATTGATTCACATTTAATAATTTCACAGAGCAGGAAGAGAAACTTAGACTCAGATCTTCCTAATCAATGAATTGTAGCTTTTGTAGGGGCAGACTATGACTGGTATGAGAGGTGAAGCCTTCCTACTTTCTCTTCTCATTGTTTTTTTTTTTCCACATGGCTGTTTGAACAGAAAACCAAGCCATACCTGAGGGTCAATGCTGAGGGAGTTGAGTAGAGAAAAAATCATGTCTGATGGGGGTGACTGGGGAAAAAAAATGACATTACCCTCAAGAATGGGAGCCAGATGGAGGAGAGTGCATAGCTAACTGTACAATAGACCTGTAACAAGTGTGATTGAAGGAAATAATCTTGGAAGGGAGCAAAGGGATAGTCCTCCTATATATTTGTAGCTAAAAAGATTGCTCAAGGTGATCAGACTTCTTAGTTTGAGTGGGACCATCTTTATTTTTAATAATCTATATTAGGTAAATAGAAGTTTTTCAAAAGAATCCCAGGCAAGACATATTTTGCACAAGATCCCCAAATAGAGCAGGCTATAAAGTACCTGAGTTACATTGTTAATTATCATATTTAAGGTTTTTTTTTTTTATTTTAATGACTAGGTGTTACTTCATAAAGTAACTTCAAGTGTTCCAGAGTTAGTCATCAACTTAGTACTTAAGCATACTCTGCTGGAGCATAGAATTGTCCTAAAAAGAAAGACTCTCTAGATCTATGGCTTATAAACTGCTTCATAGTAGGAAAAAAATAAATTTAGAGAATATTCAGGACCATGGAGAAGCCCCTTACTACATTTCCCAAGGCTACTTCCAGATTACCCCCGAATATCTCAACCGTGGGATTCAGCGTGGAGGGTTTTACTTGTTGGTTCCACACCTCTGTTCCATGATGGTGACTCACAAGTATGATGGCTTTACTGTTGGATCCAAGAGGCTTCTCTGAATCATAAGAGAAGTTGACCATAATCTTATGGAAAGGGCACTTTATCTGGAATCACAGTTCTTAGGTTACAATCCTAAGTCTGGTATTTGCTACCATTGCCTGTGTGACATTGAACAAATCACTTTCTGTCTTGCAGTCTCAGTTTTCTTATGTGTAACATGAGAATATTAGACTATATCCATGGTCAGCAAACTATGCCCCATAGCCACATGTATGTGGTTGTGTATGTAGTATGTATGTGTGTGTGTGTGTGTCTAAAGAGAATAAAACAGTTTTAAAATGCAAAAAAAAACCAAAAACCGTTCATAGCTCTGTGGGCATACAAAAACTGGTCGCTGTAGTATTTGACCCTCGGATTGTAGTTTGTCAGTCCAAGTCTAATCATCTCTAAAATCCCTCCCTAAAGTCCTATGGTCAGTTCAGTTGAAGTCATTTTCAGAATAGTTGCTTAATTTGGAATAAATATACAATAAAATGTCATTTAATTATCACCCACAAATTTGGAATCTCTGATTATTAAGAGTGAAACTTAGCTGAAGCTCATCTTTGCACCATTTATGATTAAAAGTTTTGCTAAGTCACTAATGGACAAAAAGACTCCAGGAGAATGTTTAGCTTACTTAAGGAAGCAGACGATTGTCAATCATAGTGAGGCTGACTTTCATTAAGCCATGAAGGAACATCGAAAAATGAATCTATACAGACCAATTAATAGGGCATAAGCTTAGTCACTGGGCACTTCCAGGTAGACATACAGAAAGAATTTGTTCATATGGATGATGAAGTAAACCTTTGGAGATTCCTTTGGTTCATAATTCCAGTGACAATTAAAGCAAGGGGAAACAATGTCAAAGGTCTGTCAGATATAATTGGACATTGATCTCAAGTGACAGTGATTTGTTGGAGACAGAAAAAAGGGGGTGACTTGGCTTTCATCTCTTTGCTTCTTCCTTCTGCTCTCTAGGTGGCATCATATAAATCTGGGATTTCTTCTGAGAGATACAAGAAAGATAGTTCATCACATTCCCCACTCTGATTGTTATGTAGTTATGGGTACATGACAGATAAACATATATCCTGCTTACATAAGCCTATGACTGGATCTCAGAATCCTGGCCACCTTTTCCACATTAGGGTTCATTTCATGAATAGGTGACTAAACATTGATCTCTTTATGGATGTGTCCTAGCTTTGAAATGAAAGTGAATGAACTTGAATTCACCACATGAGTTCCCTTTGTGAATTGGTCTTATGAGTGTAGTAAGGTCCTGGGTGAGACAGTCAGTCAGCATACATTTGTTAAATTGTTGTTCATCCTTCCTTTTCAAAAAGAGGACCAATGACATCATGGTGTATTGTTTTGACCTGAATGTAAACTGAATTTAAGTGAGGCAGAGTTGCACAAAGTCATCAGCCTCACTCTCTCTTCCAGAGTCATCAAAGTCCAGTGGCAAGACAAAAGTCAAAAAGATTGGCACTGGACCAGGAGGATTCAGCGGATGACCTTGTCATTTTCGATGCCTGACCAAACTCTAAGCTCTCCAGAATGCAAGCTCCAGTCACCTTCATGGTTGTTGAAACAAGTTCTCATCTGCCCATCCACCCATTCCAAAGTCTTCTCATGTCTGAGGTAGACATCTCCCTAACTCACCAACAAGTTGAGGCCTGTTGATTACCTACCTACCTTATGGCAGGTACCTTGCTAAGCACTGGGCGTACAGAGAATGGTAAAACATGGGTTCTCTCTAGGAGCTCAAAATCTAATAGGAGGAAACATGAAAACAATTATGTATATACAAGCTATATACAGGATAAATTTGATGAAATAATAGAGGGAAGGCATTCAAATTAATAGTGATTGAGGAAGGCTTCTTGTTAAAGGTAGAATTCTAGCTGGAATTAAAAGGAAACTAGAGAAAGAGTGTGAACTGTATTCTAGATAACAGAGAACAGCCAGGGAAAAAGACTGGAGTCAGGAGATGGAACAGTAAGGAGACTGCACCACAAAGTACATTGGGAGTGTTGAGAAGACTGGAAAAGTTGGGGACCAAAGGGCAGAAGATTATGAAGAGCTTTGAAAGCCAAGTAAAGGAAGGTCCATTGGGTAGAGCTAACTGGTCGCAAGGGAACTTTTTCATTAGAGAAAATGACTCTCACCAGGAGGATGAGATCAAACTTTGACATGGATTGGCAGAAGACATGAACCAAGAATTATTTGTAGAGTGCGGAACCAAGGTAAAATGTCAAAATGCTATTCAATTGAGCCATAAACGTCTTTACACTCTGATATTTATGATTCTGCTTCCTGGCAGATCTTAACAGTAGCTATAAATTATAAATTACTGATTGCTTAAATGTTGTCTATGTATGTCATGAGACTTTTATGTCTTATAGTATTTCTTTTATGTGTTGGAAATGAAGGCTTTGAGTTGCTCAGGGGCAGGTACATTGTGCATTGAGCACTGATTCCCATTGTATAATGAAAATTTTTTTGTTCTTGGTTTTGGGGAAACCCTAAATATGTCACAAAACCTAAATCTTTATCAGTCTTTAACTTAAGTTCAGGGGTTGGGATTAAATAAGCTGGAGAATGTGAGAGAAGGGAACCTAATCCCTTCAATGCTTCAAGAATCCCTTAGTTGAGAAGGAAAAGGGAACAGAATCATAGCCCTTTAGTAGCTATGCAATCAAGTAATATGCTAATTGCAAATTTTTCTAACCTTTTTGATAAAGGACCTCTAAATCATTCTACAATATGGACATTTCATTAGTTCAGAAGGGCTTCAATACATTTCTCCCAATATAAAACCCTGCATTAGTTGGGTTTTATATATTAGTAGAATACAAATAATTATCTTTCCTTCTTGAACATAATTAGAGATAATAAAATTTGCAAACACACCCTAAGAAGCTATCACAGATAGCTAAAGTTTTAAATGTGATGGTTTGGAGTAATAAAACCCTCCACAAGCACATAAAATTTCATTGTTTATTTATGTCATCATCAATTGTAAAACAGTTTTTGACAGCCTTTCAAAGAGGTTCAGTAAGTTTTAGGCAGGTGAAAATATTTTTGTATAAGTTTTAGCCTCTAAAATCTTTGCCAGGTCTTGTATACTTACTCATAGCAATAATACATTTGATCAAAAGGATTAGCTTAAAGATGCTTACAGCAAAGAAAATATATGTTATTTTCAAATCTTGTTTAGATACATGGGGGCAGCTAGGTAGCACAGTGAATAGACCACCAGCCCTGGAATCAGGAGGACCTGAGTTCAAATGTGGTCTCAGACACTTGACACACTTACTAGCTGTGTAACCTTGGGCAAGTCACTTAACCCCAATTGCCTTGCCTTCCACCCTCCACACAACAAAAAAAAAAAACAACACACACATACACACACACACACACACACACACACAAACAAATCAATACATATCTGTATTGTTCTTAGTCCAAGTCTACTTAATTTCAGCAACTACATGGTACAGTGGATAGAGGGCCTGGCCTGGAGTCAGGAAGACTCATCTCCCTAGGTTCAAATCTGGCCTCAGACACTTACCAGGTGTGTGATCCTGGGCAAGTCACTTAACCCTGTTTGCCTTAGTTTCCTCATCTGTAAAATGAGCTGGAGAAGGAAATGCCAAATCACTTTAGTATCTCTGCCAAGAAAACTTCAAATGGGATCACAAAGAGTCAGGCACTACTGAAAATGACTGAAGGACAACAAACAATAGGGCAGTAGCTATGGTGGGTGGCACGGGTGGGAGAGATATCACAGAGCTGGAGTCAAAAGGATTTCTTTCTGATTCATATTTCTTCTCATATTCTTGGATGTAAGGAATAGAAGTGTTAGCGCTCTCAAGAAATGTGAGCTTTATTAAAAGGTTGAATTTATATTGGCATCGCTCATGAGCTTAGTAGTCATGATTTAAAACTGCAGCTTTGTAACAAAAGGTTGAGAATTTTCTAAAAAAAATTTACAGAATTATGATTGGTTATTTCTACTTTGGCTACTCTGATTTAAAAAATCTGGATTAAGATTGAAGAGTAGGCTTTTTTCTCTTTCTAAAAATTGGTTAAATAGATTTACTAAAGGTTTTGATATCTTGTTTTAATTATCAGTTAACAGAAAGAATATATTTAGCTAGAAATAATTTCCATCTGCTATCAAGCTGTGGATCAATTGTACTTGACTATATTCTGTTTTCATTATTTCCATATTTAAAATGTTCTTGATTTGAAATGATGGATTTTGGCATGCCTGCTAACTTCTTTGACTTAAAAAAAACCTCAAATGTTTAAAATAGTTATCCTATGTAATGTCTCAAATAGGAAATTTTTTTAACGTATAATTCCTATGATGCCCTAAAGGAAGTTTCCCAAGCATAAATGACACTGGAACATGAGTAAACACAATTCCAAGGATCTTCTGAGAGGGAGAGGAGATTTAAAACAGAGAAACTAAGGCGCTCCAACTATGCCTCTGCTCGAGGAAGAGATACTTTCCCCTGAGAATATGGTGTTCCTTACAACCTAGCAACAGTGACTGTTTGAGCAGAATCATATCTGACCAAGAAGGGGCGTTACCATGTTGTAGAAGGATTTATTCAGATTTTGACATGAAATTTCCTTGTGAAAAATACCATAAGGTTTTAAATTCATCTCTTTAATGTCCACAAAAGGAACAAATTCCTGCTCTTACATTTCTGTAAGTGGTTAATAAGAAAATGTCATAGACATTTCCAATGTATATAAACCTGATCCATGGCTGTCGTGGCTAGAAAACAAATTTTTATCATTTGCTAACAAAGACAGCTTAGAAATATTTTAAGTCATACTAGAGCACTTGCAAATCACCTTTGTTCCCCTCATTTGTGTCTGACTCATCCTTCTTGGTTTTCATCACTAGACTGGGTCCATCTTTCCTAATAACTGAGGATGTCTTAGGTGCCTTTCCCTTTTTGCTCTAATCTTACTTGTTGATCTCATTAGCTCCCATGGATTTATTTATCTCTACTCAGATCTCCATATATGGACCTACTTGGATGTCTTGCTTGAACTCCAGTCCCACATCAGCTGCCTTTTGTACCTCTTAATCATGATATTCTGTATGTCTAAAACTCGTTATCTTGCCCTGAAAACTTTCCCCTCTTCCTAACTTCCCTATTACAATCAAAAGGACCACCAGTCTTTCTAGTCACCCAGCTCCACAAGTTTTATGTCTTCCTCAACTGCTCTGTCTGACCCCACAATATTTCTTGCATCTGGATTCTTATCTCTACTCCCTTAGCTACAACCCTAGTTCAGGCCTCCAACACTGTTTGCCTAAATTACTGTAACAGTCTTTGAATTGGTCTTCCTGTCTTATCTCTCCCCACTCCAATCCATCTTCCTCTCAGCTGCCAGTGACCATGTTCATCCCCACTGAAACACACACTTAATAAACTCCAGTGGACTCCTATATAAATTCTTTCATTTGCTATTTAAAGCTGTAGCATGTGCAGTGGTCACACCCCAGTAAAACTGTTGGGGCAGATGGGCTAAACCAGGTTAAGGAGAACTGACAGACCTTAAACTCTTCAGTGAGTTAGGAGGACGTCTACCTCAAGCATGTGGAGACCTTCCTGGGCAGAATAGGCAGATGAGAACAATTTATTCCAATGGCTTTGAAGGAGGCTTAGAGCTTTGGTCAGGCATTGAAGACACCAAGGTCATCCTGAACCATCACCAATCATCATGACTTTTGTTTTGTCACTGGACTTTGATAACACTGAAAGGCTATGGTTGATGACTTTGTACAACTCTGTCTCACTTAAATCCAATTCACATCTAAGTCAAGACATCATGATGTCATTGATCTTCAAAAATGAAGGACAGACAACAACAAAGCTCTTCACATCTTGTCTTCTTTCTATTTTTCCAGTCTCTTTACACTTAAACTCTTCCTCTTCCCCTCTACCATCCAGGCCTTCTTGCGGCTCCTCACACCCCTATCTGTGTGCCCTTACTTTTGGTATCCTCTCTCTAGAATATTTCCCCCCTTCCCCTCACATTTTTCTCTTAGAATCTTTTGCTTCCTTCAAAACTAAGCTCAGATTCCTACTTCTGCATGAGACCTTTCTCAGTCCAAACTCGACTCTTTTCTCCACTCTGCTAATAATGCCTTCCCCTCTTAGATGACCATTATTTCTTCTTATCTAGTTATTTTCAGGTTTGTCTCTCTCTTTTGAATGGGAGCACCTTAAGGTCAGAAACTATCATTCACATTCCTTTATATTCCTAGTGCTTAGCACAGTATCTGGGACAACAAGTTAATAATCGCTTATTAATTTATTTCCCTATCTTCAAATAACTATATTTTCTTATCTCTGTATATGTCTTGTTCCCACAGTCCCCAGTAAAATATACACTCCTTGATGGCAAGCACTGTCCTTCAGTTTCTTTTATTTGAACAGGTAACACAGCAATTGAAACATGGTATATAAATGTTGGATCCAATTAAATGAATTCCTCCATCCTCTGGATACATACAGAGGGATGATGTGATCTTAATTCTGGAAATTAATGCAGAGGTAATGGACCAATAGCTAAAATAAATAAAATGAATTTCAAAGGGTTTTTAGATATTTTATTTGGGGTAGAAACTATAGAAATCTTCAGGAGAGCTATGATCTCTGGGATCAATTAGTGGCATATGTGTGCCCATAGAGTTTGTCTGGGTTAATTGACCTGACTGTGGATTTTAGTGATAGGCTTTGGAGCATGAAGTGAGGATTGCAGTCTTGCCCTAGAAACCAGAGACATGAGAGTGAGAAAGTCCAGAACTGAGGCAACTGGGAACAACAGGAGGTCCTTGATGACCTGGCTTCCCAAGAATGGAGAATGGCAATGATTTGTTCTAAGTGTGGGCAGTCATCTATAGGCCAAGTGATCAAAATGGGGGCAGGAAAAACAAGCCCAGCCAGCAAGGAGGTAGGAAATTTTTATTTGGGAAATTCAGAGCTATCAGTAAAAGTATTTTAAATCATCAGTAGTATCCTTGAAAAAAAAAAACTAGGGTGGCGAGGACAGAGCTCTCCAGAAATTAAAAGAATTTGGGAAAATTTAGACCTGCCTCGGCATGAGTTCCAATTGAAATATTTGAGAAGACCTACCTTATGATTTTATTAACCTAGGGAGCTTCCAATGAGGAAATTGCTTCTGTTAATGTCAACTATCACCTGCTCTAACCTCTAATAAGGGTAGGATCTGACACCAGAACTCATTGCAAAGTAATCATTTGTCCCTGATCCATTTTTCATCCTCCAGTGAGACAGGAGTAGAAAGAAATTTGATTGACTTCCCATTTTTCTTGTTTTCTCTTTTGGTTTGTCTTTTGTTGTCTTTCTAATCTCATTGCCACTGCATAGGTGCATCAAGTTACCCATTAAGTTAGAGGGTGAATATAATATTAGCCTGACAGGCACAGATTCATACACTCACAGAGTTGGTGGAGATGTCAATGATCATCTAGTCCACCATACTTAGAAATCAGGAAGTCGTGCCGACAACATCATTGACAAGTGGCCCTCTGTTTTGCTCTTGAAAACCTTATACTTTAAATCTACTTTGAAGTAATGAAAGTTGTGGTTCTGTAACCTGCCCAGGGTCTTAAAGAATTTCACCGACATAGAACTCACCATTCCCTGAGGCAGCCAGCTCAATTTCCGAGTGCCTCTAATTATTAGGAAGATTTTCCCTACCTTAAGCCAAGATCAACTTCCCTGAAGTTTCCACTTACTGGCCCTACATTGGCCATCAGGGACCAAGTGAAACTGTCTAATCCCTTTTCCATATGACAGCACACCATGTGAAGACCCCTATCTTGCCTGCCACATCATACTGCTGATTCAGTCAGTTAATCAAATAACAAACATTTTTTGAATACCTGCTTTATATTTGGCACTACACGGCACTGAAGTGAAAAAGACAGAGATAACTGCCCCCTGCACTCCAGGAATTTCTATTCCATCAGGGAAATGTCCACACCTAATGTCCACACACTATGTACAAAATAAATACAGAGTAATGGGAAGAATAGGAAGGAAGAAAACAGGCATCGAATGCCTACTCTGTGCCAGGCATTGTACCTAAGTGCTTTACAAGGATTATCTCTTTTGATCCTCACAGGTTTGAGTGAGGAGAGCTGTACAAAGTCACCAGCCTCACTTTCTCCTCCAGAGCCATTTGGGTCCCGTGGCCAGATATCAATGAGCACGACTGGAGATGACACAGGATAGAGTGGGAGTCCTCGGCCTTTTTAAGCTAAGGTTTTTTCAGGTTCTCACTTAAAGTGAGACAATAACCCATCCAGTCAGTAGGCTTCTTTCAAAAGAAAGTCAAGGGATGGCCCCTTTAATTAAAAAAAGTCAGACTAGGAGGGGAAGACCCTCAGTGTTGCTGGCCAGAGAGAAACAGTTACTATTTACAATTACTCTGAGCCAGGAGGGCCTCCAAAATAGCCGTCAAGTGGCGCTTGGGCAGGGCAGGTCCTATTGCCATCCAATAAAAGAGATCCAGGGTGAATTTGGTTTAAGGGGTTAGTCTTTGAGAAAGAAATCTAGGCAGTAAATCCCAAGTTAACTAGGTAGGTTTTGGCCATCAGAATATACCTTCTTTTGGGCAGAACACCCTCAGTTAAGGGGAAGACAGAGAGGGAAGGGAAGGGAAGGGAGAGGAGAGGAAAAGCTGAGTTGCTGAGTTGCCTAGCTAGAACTGGCCAGCTGCATCCCAAATATGTCACAAGAACCCTGGGAGGTAAGTACTATTATTATCCCCATTTTACAGATGAGAACACTGAGGCAAACCTTGACTTGCCCAAGACCACACAGCTAGTAGGCGTCTGAGATCAGATTTGAGGTCAGGTCTTCCTGCCCTCAATCCATGACTTCGCCTAACTGTCTCTAGACTAGGTACTAGCAGTTGTGGGAATCAGGAAAATTTTCATATATAAGGTATTAAGACATGAGTTTTGAAGGAAACAAGGGATTAATTCTAAATGGCAGAAGGGAGAAGACAAGGCATTGCTGTCACAGGGATAGCTAGAGTTATTTTCCTGTACTGGGCCTTCAGCCACCTAAAACCCCTAAGCCTTTGTTTTTTCTCTCTCACAAATCATTTCTTACTAAATCTTTCCTATCATAGAAGTATACAGTTTATTTTTTGGAAACCAAGTATAGAATTTCACTTCTCTCTTGAATTCCATCCCATTGGAGTCAACCCATTGTTAGCAATTCAACAGTGATATTATTTATTAAGCACCCACTTTGTGTAATACACTGTTCCAGACCCTGGAGATACAAAACTAAAAATGAAAAACTCCCTAGTCTGAAGAAGGTTTTGTCATATTTTTTTCCAATCTCTCTAAGTCTTTTGAGATTCCTAGCTCTGTCTTTTGATGTATAAATTATTTGTCTTTCCCCCTTATAAGAGTAGAGTCAGGCAGTCTGATAATTTCATATGTAAGCCACTTGTTTCTTTATCCATATCTTCAATTAAAAATAGCTGTGTATGTTGGCGTATAGTAGGACTTTAGTAAGTCTTTATTGTCTGCCCACTGACTGACTACAAACCTGTATTGCCTATAACAAAGAGGCTGTAGCTTATAGCTGTCATGATTGGAATGGAATTTAAGTCTGGTGCCAAAATGGTGGTCATTTGGCAGTGGGCCACCATGCTGCCAAAGGACAGGTAGACTGTCCTTTGGAAATGGTACAATAGTCCTTGTCAATTAGCAGTGGGATTGGGCCAGTAATTGCCTAGTGTACCTCTTCTAGCCTGGGCTAAATAGAGAAACCTAGTCTCAAAAATACAAATATTTAACAGAAAGGATCTAAGAAGAGAACCCTGGAAAGAAGTCTCTGGTCCTTCCTACACACTGATATTGAATGATGCTCTTTGGGCTCTATAAATAAGTTGACATAGTGCCTGTTGGGGTTTAAACCCAGGGACGTCAAAAACTGTTGCAGTGTGTGCTCTGCCCACCCAAAAACTGTTGAGTTTTCATGATGTGTTGTGGTGAAACCATCTCAGAGTATTCAGTAAGACCACCTCTAATCCAAGTATATTGAGATTGATGCCTCTCATGAAGCAGGCTAAGTTCTAAGAGGATCTAGCAACTTCAGAGAAAGCAAGATGGATTTTTATAGGGTAAAGATGAAATTACATAACAGAAATCATGAATATTAAAAAAGGCAGGAGGGGATTGTTAAGGGATTAGGTAATGGAGGAGGGGGTCCCATCAATGGTTGGGTGGTTAAACATTCTGGACAGGCTGCCCTCTAATTGGCTAGTTATTGTGGTCCTGTCTTGGGCTAGATGGATGATGTGATTGTGATTGAATACAAGGACACACCTGTTTCTGTGGGAATGGGTCTGGGGGCAGTGACCAGGTAGAGGCAGTAGCTGGGTTCACATCACATGGACATACCTGCTGTTCCTGTTGGAACTAAGAGTTCAGGGACACACCTGTTGTTCTGGTGAGCAGTGAGGCATATATGAAGAAGTTAGGACATTGGCGGGGGCGGGGGTGTCCTAGGTAGGTACAGTGGGGCCTATAATAAAGTCAAAATATTGGGATTGAGGGCAGTTTTATTAGGATTCCATTAGTACCTACTTAATATACTATCATTCAAACATCTTTCCATGTTGTCTAAGAAGATATCATAAGAGACTCTGGAGAATAATTTCCTAGAATCCATATGGGCATAACAGCTGTCACTTATAGAATGTTTCAAAATTTGCAAAGCACTTTAATAATTATTAGTAGTAAGCATTTAAATAGCATTTAAAAGTTTAGAAAGTATCATATGTATATGATTGCATTTGATCCTCTCAACAACCCTGGGTTAGGTGCTATTCTCATTGGCTCCATTTTATAGATGGGGACACTGAGGCTGAAAGTGGTTAAGAGATTTCCCAGGATTACACAGCTAGTAAGTACCTAAAGGAGGGATCTATGAGTCTAATCACTTTATCTAAAAACAAAATAAGGTATATGTGGTATGGATGGTTCTTTTTAAGCCTTATTTAGCTCATCCTGCTACCACACTGCTCACAAGCCATCCTTTTAATAATTCAAAGCAACAAGAATGCTGGTAACTAAGCCTACAGTATAGGTTTTACTAGTCCATTGGTCTCTGAGCCATATTTTCCATGGAACTCATGATATTTTCCATTTTCTTGCCCCATGGGCATATGAACAAGTTCATAAGCCATAACTATGTTGGCCAAGCTATTGCAAAGATTTAAGAATTTATGGAGTCTTGTGTAATGTAACATATATAGCCTTGGGGTGGATTTTCTGTTGCTTCCTTTCAAATAAAAAGAAAGTAGGTTAAATAATATTAAAATTCTGAGGAAGTGGAAATGTGAACTAAGGCTAAATTTTAAAAACAACCACTCCTTGTGTCCGGTTTCCATTTTCCCTCCCTTTTACAAAACTATGAAATAGATGTCCAATCTGATATGCAATTTATTACTTAGTTAATGTCTGAATCCAATATTCAGGGTTAGTAATGACCGATGCCACGTGGTAACTCAGCCAGGTATTTGAAAAAAAAAATCCTGAATTAAGTCTTCTGTAGAGGATATTTTAAAAGAAGATGGAGACCTTGTTTTCAAATGAAAATAATGAAGTTGGGAAGACTGGTTGCTTTTGCTAGCATGATTGTATTATGTGTAGGCTGATAGACTCAAAAGAATGTCTTTAATTTTCCAAACTACAGGATGTCCAAAAGTCTTAGTGCAGTTTTAGGCTAGGTGCTTAAAGCTAGTTGGTACAGTTGATAGAAAGACAGGCAGTGAAGAAGAGTCCAGTTCATATTTGGTCTTTGTGTCAATTCCAGTATGTCTTCCCTTGCCTCTCTGAATTCTTCATATTGATCATTTTTTAAAAATCATCACCAGGCATTTAACAACTTTGACAACAAGATACAGTTAGATGTCTCACCTGTTACAGCAGTGAGCCTGGAGTCAGGAAGATCCCAGGTTGTCATGAGGATCAAATGAGATAATAATTATAAAGGGCTTACCACAGTGCTTGGCACGTAGTAAGTGCTGTATAAACCCTAGCTCTTCTTGTTAGTTATTACATGAAGCTTAAAACTGCTCTCAGATTTTTGGGCATCAGAGAGGTAGGAAAATTTTTAAAAATCCATTCAACTTAAAACTGTAATAAGACCTTTGGACCATGCTATATATAAATTTGGCTATATAATTCGATGTGAATGACTGTTCTTGCCCAATAACACTTAACAGTTTTTATGACCAACATAGGTTAAAGTGGTCTTTTAGAGATAGAGAGGTATTAAAAGAATTAAAAGAAGAGGAATTAAATTAAAATTTTAAAAAAGAGCAATTAAAAGAAAAAGGGAGGACTCAAGAAGATACCTGGGGTCAAGTCTTATCTCTGCCACATAGTAGGTTTGTGACTCTGGGCAAATCACTTACTTCTCGGTGCCCTGGACAACTGTCAGAAACTTTAAGTTACAGCATTGGTTCTGATCTATATGGCTGTAGGGGATTTCCTAATTAGAAATTCTTGACACCAACAAAATCATAGTCAGATGGAATATGGCCTCTGATTTTGTTTAACTATACATCTTGTTAGAATAGTTTTGTTTTCCTTTCCTTTTTTTTTTTCTTTTAAAAATAGGGGTGTATGAGAGGGAGAAAAAAATAGATATTTGATAGTTAAAAATAATAAAGTCCAAACAAACTCCCTGTAATGTTAAGGGAGTTTGAAGAGTTCTAGGCCCATGTGACCTGCCTTGAGCTCTGACTCAGTCCACAGCTTAAGTCACATGGAGCACATGGTAGGAGGACCTTGCTGAATATGTGGAGCAGCAAGGGTGGAGCAAGAAAAGAGAGCGAAGGCAGAGCAGCATGAGTGAGAGAGGAGGAGCTTGTATGTGGGGAGGCCTAAAGGAGGGAAGGCTTGGGGATGACAGCACTCCCTGCAATGGTGATGAGTATAAACTTCTTTGTTACCATGGGTGGAATTGGCTCTCTGATATCTGAATAAATATCTAGGTTTCATCTTTGAAAAAAGAGTTTGTTATATTTTGTGATTCAACCCTGGAAATAATCTGTATGTTCATAGCAGCTGCTGTGGGTATTGCATTGGTGATATACCCTCTTCCCTAATTCCATCTCCCCACTACCACATATCTAAGAGGTGGCATGACATGGTCAGAGCATTCTGGGTTGGGAATCAGAAAGAACTGGGTTCAGACCCATCCTCTGTCACTTAACTGTATGACACTCTGCAAATCACTTTATATCTTGGAGGCAGCTAGATGCTAAAGTGGTTGGAGCCCTGGGCCTGGAGTAAGAAAGACCTGAGTTCAATGTGGCCTTAGGCTCTCACTAGCTGTGGCAAGTCAGTTAATCTGTTTGATTCCATTTCCTCATCTGTAAAATGTGGATAATAACAGTTTTGTTGTTATTGAGTCATCTTCAGTCATGTCTGGCTCTTCAAGATCTCGTTTAGCATTTTCTTGGCAAAGATGTTAGAGTGGTTTGCCATTTCCTTCTCCAACTCACTTATTTGACAGATGAGGAAACTGAAGCCAACAGGGTTGAATGACTTGCCCAGAATCATACAGCTAATAAGTATCTGAGGCCACATTTGAACTCAGATCCTCCTGACTCCAGGGCCAGCACTCTATCTACTGTACCACTTAGCTGCCTCATACAGTACCTACCCCTTATGGTTGTGAGGAAAAAATGAGATAAACTATTGTAAAATGCTTACAATAGTACCTTGTACTAATAGGTGCTTTATAAATATCATCATCATTATTTTGATATTTTCTATTATTATTGAAGATTGTTATTTATTATTTGCCCGAGCCCCAGACAACTCCCTAGGACTTATCCCAGTTCCTAATATTTGGTCCATCATGGGTGGAAAAAGTCCACATACCCAAAGTTTCCCAACTGTAGTCTCAAACCCCGGGATACACAGGGCTTTGAATTTGAGGGCTGTACTCATATGCACCAGACTTTGACATTTTTGCAAACTGCTTGTCATAATTTACACTTTGCAAGGTTTACTATCCCAGCAGTGAGCTGGGAAACAGGCACATGCCTTCACCCATATCAACAGTGCTCATTCACCCTCCTTTGAGGTTTCCTTGGAAAACTCTTCTAGATTTTTTAGAGCTCTCTAGAGATGTCCTAAGAGCTCTTCACATTTTATAGTTGACTATTTCAATTACTTTGAATTACTCCCTTTTGTTTTTTAGGTTTTTTTGTTTGTTTGTTTTTACTTGGCCTTTCTGTTTTGTTTTCTAATCTGCATTTGAAAGAGTTTGAGAAATATGGTGTCCCTTTAAGAGACTCTTTGGTCTATTGGTCTGTGCTTTATCCAGAAAATGACTTGGAGGTGTTGAAAACCTTTACATCCCTTTATGTGAGACTGCACAATATTTTTGAACCTTTGTAAACTAAAGGAAGTTATATAACTTGTCCAAGTTGTACAAGAATTGTACAAGGCAGAAAGTTAAATAAAAGCTACAGAAATGAACACTTTTTTATCACGGTCACTAGAGTATTCTTTCCGCTTGTTCTGTTCTGTTCTTATTTTTTACACTGTTTCTTCTTTTTTGTGCACCTTATTTCTGGCTTTTAGAAGTGAATATTTACTGTGAAGATATAACCAAAAACAGAACTATAAACATCCCCTCTGCCAATGCTTGGGAGTATACTGGCCCCTATACCACCTTAGTCCCTGAGAAGGAATGGGCTTTGACAGTTTCTACATGGCATTTGATCCACCAAATTCACTTCAGTGTTGGATAGGGAAGATGAATTTGCATCTTTGCTACTTCTGGCTTATGCCAGGCAGGTTGCTCTGGACATCCTTACCATGTGGCCTCTGGCAAATCCTAACATAACTCCATCTCCCAGACTTTTAGTGGCTTGGTCCACTAACCTTTCAAAGCTCATGAGATCACAGCCATGCCAAATCTCTTACTCCTTAAACAGGGAGGATAGATGCAAAGAGGTAAAGATTGAGACCAGTATCCTCAGGCTGGGACCCTCTCCCAGTCCAGAGGTTTGCCATATATCTCCTTCCTCAAGAAAGAATTTAAGAAAGAAAGGCAGAAAGAAAGAAAATTAAGAAAGAAAGAAAGACACCAAGGAAGGAGGAAAGGCATGAAGGAAGAAAGAAAAAAAGAAGTCAGGAATGAGTAAAGATAATGAGAAATTATCAATGATAAGGGTAGTATTTTTTTTTGTCTCTGTGTATTTGTATGTGTGTGTGTGTGTGTGTGTGTATCTCTGCGTGTGTATTTTGAAGGCTGGACCTACTAATGTTGAAATTCCCACCTCTACTGATTTGAACCTGCAACATGCCTGCAATTTATAGTCTTAGAGCCTTGCTGGGAGTTCCTGTAATTTAAGGAAAGTGTCCAATATGTCAGAGGTAGTGCCTGGACCCAAGTCTTTCTGACTCCCAAGCTGGTCCTTGGGTATCTACTCACTACTCCCCAATGCCTCTCAGTGATGGCACAGGGGAATTAAATCTAGTGACTTCATTTTAACCAGTGTCCACCACAGCCTAACCTTGTATATGAATAGAAAAGTTGCTACTGTGGCATTTAAAAAGTCCAAGAGCTTTGTTTTCTGTGTAATTTAATCATTTTATTAGCAAGGCTAGCATGTTTCTTAACAGAAGGATGTCAGTAGCCCTGTCAAATGCCAAAGATCCCTCATAGTGATGCGCTCACAGTGTATACGCTCTTGGCAGAGTAGGTGTTCCTGAGGATGGCAATTGACTCTAACTGGTTAACAATTGATGAGAAAATAAATATTACAATATGTGGTTGGCCTATATTACATTAAGCGTCTTGGGATATTGACCTAGATCACTCAAATATTGGTCAGAGAGACTTATCAATTTCCATACTGCCTGTCTGATGAAAGGGAGAATCAACATTTTTTTCAGACCTGAGTAAACAGAAGAGGAGGAATCCTCCCATCAGCCCAAACTCAGAATTTCTTTTACTGCCTGATTACATCTTAGCCTGGATAAATTTTTGAGAAAGATTTCCTGCATTGGTTGGTTTCTGGATCAGGAAGCAGAAAAGGGGAAAATCCTTGATTCCAATACAGTAATTAGTTATTAAATAGAAGAGAGAAATAATTATTTCTTTCAATATCTAGCAATTAATTGGTTGATATCTTTTTCCCAGTCCGTGGTGTGTCACTTCTCCTTCTTTAACATCTTATATGTAAAACGAACCATCCTATGGACACATAGTGGGCCACAGGAAAAGGAAGGAAGAAGGCTTTACAAATTCCCCTTAAAGGGGGCAGAGCCAAGATGGCGGAGGAAAAGCAGGACCTTGCTTAAGCTCCCATTCCAACCATCTCCAATACCTGTAAAATATGACTCTAAACAAATTTTAGAGCTACAGAACCCACAAAGTGACAGAGAAAAACAAATCTCCCACTGACAGCAGCCTGGCAGGCCTATAAGAAGGATCTATTGCACCAGTCTGGGGGCCTGAGCAGTCCCTTGTGAGTTGGGCTGGCCCAGATCTGGGGAGACCCCAACCAGTGGCACTGACCAGCCGCAGCAAACTTCAGGAGAGTGAATCACCAGCAACTGTGGTGGTTCCTAGACTTCTCAACCCATAAATGCCAAAGAGAAAGTAAAAGGTCAGTAGGGAGCTCTGTTCAAAATGGATGGAGAAGAACAAAGTCTGGCCCCTGCCCCAGGGTGAAAGGTGGGCAGCAACTCAGTAGCTGGAGCTCCTGCCACATGGCTGCCTCTGGAGCTCCTGGCCTGCAGATCATAGAGGGACCAAGTGACCATTCAGAGGATAATTGCTCTTGCTTTGACGTACTTGGATCTAGGTCACAGTCTTGGGTGGTGGTCCTGGGGTATGTGGCCAGTGTGCCAGAGCATGTGGTGGCTGTAGAGGGGGAGCTCTCCTAAGACCTCTGACATTATTTGTGAAAACCCCAGCAATTTGGGACACAGCTCTCTCCACTCTGGAAGCAGAGTTCTACCATGGCAAAGAGCTCGAAATTCAAGTAATTGACTGGCAAGATGAGCAAGCAGAGGAAGTGCAATGACTATAGAATCCTTTTTTGGGGACAAAAAGGATCAAGACATGGAACTGGAAGTAGACAACAAAGTCAAAACCCCTGCATCAAAAGCTTCTAAGAAAAATATGAATTGGTTACAGGCCATGAAAGAGCTCAGGAAGGATTTTGAAAATCAAGCAAGAGAATTGGAAGAAACATTGAGAAGAGAAATGAGAATGATGCAAGAAAATCATGAAAAGCAAGTCAACAGCCTGCTAAAGGAGACTGCAAAAAAAAAACTGAAGAAAATAACTCCTTAAAAAATAGACAACCTTACTCTCATTGAATTTGGCTTAAGGAGGGAATAATATACACACTCAGTTGGGTATCTTACCCTACAGGAAAGTAGGGGAAAGGGGATAAAAGAGGGTATGAGTAAGGGAGGGCAGATTTGGGGAGAGGGTAGTTAGAAGCAAACACTTTTGAAAAGGGGCAGGGTCAAAGGAGAGAAAAGAATGAGTGGGGGGTGGGATAGGAAGGAGGGAAATTAAATAGTTAGTCTTTCCCAATATAATTGCTACAGAAACATTTTGCGTAACTACACATATACAACCTATATTGAATTGTTAGTCTTCCCAATAGGAGTGGGTGAGGAGGGAAGAAGGGAAAGAATCTAGAAATCAAAGTTTTAAAAACAAATGTAAAAAATTTGTTTTTTACGTGCAACTGGGAAATGAGATATACAGCAATGGGGTATGGAAATCCATTTTGCCCTACTAGAAAGTCAGGGAGAATGGGGGAGGATATAAGAGAGAGCAAATTGGGAAAGAGTATTTGGTAGGCTCACTATTTTGGGGTGGGGGTAGGGGAAAGATGGGGAAAAATTTGTAACTCAAAATCTTGTGGAAATGAATGTTGAAAACTAAAAATAAATAAAAAAATTATTTTTTAAAAAATAAAAAAAATAAAAATTCCCCTTAAAATGGGCGCTTGGCTACCAAATAAGCTAGTTTATAATTTATTATTATTTATTAAGCCCATTCTGTTAGTTCAGGGGTTCTTAATCTTCATGTGTCATGGACCCCTCTGGCATTTGGCAGTCTGGTGAAACCTATGGACTCCTGAGAATATGTTGAAATGCATCAAGTGAAACATAGTATTATAAAAGTAAACAACTATATTAAAATACTTAGTATTTTTAAGACAACTCATGCACCCCAGGTTTCAAATCCCTATGTTAGAGGTTTGTACTTGCATGTTGATTTACTTACCATTAAATACCTCTAATAAACACTTATCAATATGCCAGTGATTACTGTCTGTTCTCTGTCCCATTAAGGCTATATTGTTCCTTGTTTGTTGACTTGTTTCAGTCATGTCTGACTATGTGACTCCATTTGGGTTTTTCTCGGCAAAGATACCGGACTGATTTGCCATTTCCTTCTCTAGCTCATTTTATGGATGAGGAGACTGAGGGAAGCAGGGTTAAGTGACTTTTTCAGGGTCACACATGTAGGAAGTGTCAGAAATTAGATTTGAACTCATGAAGAGGAGTGTTCCAGACTCCAGGCCTGGCACTCTATTTACATCACTGCCAAGACTATGTTAGAGACTATCAAATCAATTCAGAAAACATTTTTTGAGCACATACTATGTGTAATTCCCTGTTGCAAATGCTGAGTCAGGTAAAAGGAAAAATAAGACAAACCCTTTTTCTTCAATGGGCTAATAATTTAATGGACTGGAGTGATATGGAAGGATGTAGGACCAACAAAAGTAAAAAATGTAATACAAGGTAAAATGCTAAAGCAGTTAAAAGTAGGTAGATGTCAAAGTGGACAGAGCACCTGGCCTGGAGTTAGAAAGGCTCATATTCCTGAGTTCAAATCCAGCCTCAGACATTTACTAACTGTGTGACCCTGGGCAAGTCACTTAACCTCTATTGCCTCAGTTTCTTCATCTGTCAAATGAGCTGGAGAAGGAAATGGCAAACCACACCAGTATCTTTGCCAAGAAAGCCCCAAATAGGGTCACAAAGAGTTAGAAAAGACCGAACAGCATCAATGTGCCAGGCACTGTGTTGAGCACTGGCATTACAGCTCCCACCACCAAAATGGCAAATGCAGTCTCTACCCTGAACTTTACTCACAGGTGACATATACAAATCAAGCAGATTTTAAAAACAAAAACAAAAATCAAAAAGATTACTTTCATAAACATCTTTGAATTTCTTTGCTTAGTATCTTGAAGCAGCCGTAGAGTCTAATACATTATGTGTATTGGATAGAGATTCCACACCCCCCACCTCCCTTCCCCTAGCACAGGGCAGTTCATTAACTATCATGTATAGGGTATTAAGTGGACACAGATATCTTCTGGAAGAAACCGATGTCTAATTCTGAATGGGTATGCTTTGTGAAATGTGCAGGGAAATTGTCTTCCTCCTTCTGCTGACTCTCCCCACCCCAACCCCATACAAAATGAACCACTATTGTAATGTTCACTGTAATTTCCCAGAAGAATTAGTGACAAATTCTCCCTCTCTGTTCTCTCCCTCCCTCCCCCTAGCTTGGTTAGCTTCCAATATAGAACACTTGAATTAAATCTGTCCCCACTAGACTTACCCTTTAACTGTATTCTTCTATCTCCCTAGTATCTGTATTGCAAAGAACCCCTAAATGATTTCACTATATTTCAGAGCATGGCTACTATTGCCTACTTTTTTTTTCCCTGTAGGTACTTGTTTTCCTAGTCTTGATTAGATTCATGTCGAGTACAATGCAAAAATTACAAGTTTTCTATTTACAAGTATTATTATGGGATATTCTATCATGTTGTATATCATAGGAAAATAAACATTTACAGTCCTTTTCTGTGTGCCTTTTATTACATTCTGCCGTGTCAGTCATGACTTCATATCCAAGATATAATTATCCAAATTTATAATTTAATAGCCCTTCAGACCTTTTTTTCTACCACAATTATTTCTGGTCAGCTGCTTTTTAAATTGCATTTCAACTGTTTTACATCCCTGACCCTCTATCTACAACAAGGAACAGTTTATTTCAGGAAGAAACTACCAAAGACATAGGGCCTTTAAAGCAAGGAAGCTGTGTCCACAAGCCATACTTGGCCAAGAAGTGTCGTTATTTATCCGTTATGTCAGAGCTGGCCTGGTCCAGAAAGGCAAAATGAAATATACTTCTAGAAACTCCTCCAGAGTACCTAGAAATCCATACAGGGCCCCCTGGGGATGCTACAGTGATTCTGGAATGCTCAGGTGATGCTCAGAGAGCTGATTACAGGCAGCTGCTCCGGGAGTCTTCAGATGGTACTAATGATCCCTGCCTGAGCTCTGATGCATCCAGGCCCAGCCAGTCTCAGCTTTCCCCTAGGTAGAAGAGAGGGCTTTCCAGGATCTGGGGAGTTTGAAAAGGCTCTAGAATGTGGTCCTCCTGCCCTAGCCAGACTACATACATAGCTGAGCCTTTCCTAGACCTGTGGCTGGCCATCTGAGGCCACCAGAACCACTTGAGAAGGATCGGGGTGAAGCCATCCCAGTATTCCAAGAAACAGAGTCTAAGGCTGATCCACACTCAAACATCTGAAGAACTCTGCCCTAGCCTAGCAGAGAGAGATAGTCCAATGCATTCCAGTCTGGGGCCGTTTCTGCGCCTGTAACCCAAGTGAGGAGAGAGGTAGAATCCAGCTTAAGCAAGCCTTGAGCTTAGTGGTGGGAACCCAGCACAGGATTAATCCATGAACAAAAGAGGAGGAAGGAAGGACTTTAGGTGAAGCCTATAGGAGGAAGATCAAGGAGTTCGGCAACAAAGGGGGCCCCCAGACTGAAATCAGCCCTGGAGGCCCTCTGGAGTGCCTTGAGGGGGGGCTCAATTTGACTCAAATTTGACATTCCTCCCCCCCCCCAAAAATCCCATAGCAAACTAAGAAAATCTCTATCAAAAGGAAGAAGTAAGTTGATTTGAGAAATGCTTAGAGGGTAACCCTGAAAGAGGATAATGAGCCCAGAAGTCCAAGTAATGCTTCAATAAAAAAAAAAAAAAAAAACAGGATTTACAGATGTACCTGGAAGAAATGAAGCCATGACTACAGAATGGAAAAGACAGGGAGGAAAATCTGGTGAAGAAAGTTGATACCTTGGAACAGTCAGTAGAAAATCTCTTTCAAGAACTGAATGCCCTGAAAACTAGAATGGCTGTTTAGAAAGAGTGAATCAGCAATACAACATGAAATAGAAAAAGGAAACAAAAAAGGAAAAAAAGAAAATGTAAAAAAATATATCAAAAACAACAGAGCTGGAAAAAGACAAACTTAGAATTTTCTGACCATCTAAAATTATAATCAGAAAAAAAATCTGGATGCTGTATTTCAGAAAGTATAAGTGAAAATCGGCCAGAACTCATAGAATCAGAGGTCAGAATGAAAACAGAAAGAATCCAACAGTCACTTCCAGAAGAAACCCAAAATGGAAACTTCCAGGAATATCATCAGCCAAAATCCAGAGCTTCCAAATTAAGGAAAAATACTATGAGCAGCCAAAAAGGAGTTCAAATACCAAGTGTCCAAAACAAGGATTACGCAGAATTTACCAGCTGCCAAAATAAAGATGAAAAGAGCTCAGATTATTATATTCCAAGAGTCAAGAAAAAAAGTTTTAGAACCATGGGAAACCTATTAGCAAAACTAAGTCTAATCCTGCTGGGGGAAAATGGATTTTTAATGCAATAGAGGCTTCCCAAGTATTCCTGATGCAAAGACCAGAAGGAAATAGACATTTAGAAATGGAAATGCAGGTGCCAAAAGAAATAAAGAAAGGTATGTGTATTTGTATAATTGAAAGGGAATGCATGGGGATGGATTGTTTACATGTTAATAAGGAAATGAAAAACAAATGTTTTATAAGAATCCTCATATCTTTAAGGCTCAGAGAAAAGTTTAAATGACAAAGGTCTCTGGGTGGTTCAGTTTTGTTTTGTCTTAGGAAGAGACAAGTAGGAGAGACAGGAGTCAATACTAGGGAAGAAAGAAAGATGGAAGAATATCATTATTGCATGATAGAGGTGTATACCATAAAGAATCTATCTATCTATCTATCTATCTATCTGTCTATCTTTCTATCTGTCTATCGGTACCCTGGAGAAAGGGTGGTCCTATGAAGCTAACTCTTATGTGAATTAGATAAATTTAAAAAAAAAACAGAAAAATGAAAAAAAAAATAATTACACAACCCTCCCTTCTCTCTCCCATCAGATCTTGGTAAAGACATACATTAAATTCAAAAGGGAATGGGGGCAGAAGGAGAGGGATAGAGAAGAATCTAAGAGGATAGGTAAGGGAGTAGTCACAAGTGAAATAAAAATAGAAGAATATGAAGGCAGGATTAAAAGGAAAAGGAAGAGAGAAAAACTCCAGACGAGAGGTGGGGTAAGGAGAATAGAAGAGCTGTAATACGAAGTACTGCTTGACTTAGAAGATTACAGTTGTCAGGTCATTTCCCTTTATTCTACCACCCTCTTCTCTGTGAAGAGAAGGACAGGATGGAAGGAGATCTACAACAATCATAATTATAAATGACACTGGAGTGAACTCACCCATAAAATAGAAGAAGACAGCAGGAGGGGAAGGCCATTGTTGGCAGCAGATCTCAAACAGTACTACAAAGCAGGAATCAGTAAAATGATTTGGCATTGATTTCAAAATGAGAGAGAATTTAATCAATAGAACACATTAAGTACACAAGATGTAGAAGCATACAAAGTAGTGTGGTGTTCAGTAAACCCAAAGATAACAATTAGTAGGCAAATAACACCATTTGACAACTGCTGGGACAACTGCACATCAGTGTGGCAGAAAGTCTTAGACCTACACTTCACAGTATATACCAAGATAAGTCTAGATGCTGTATTTCAGAAAGTATAAATGGAACATGGACATATGACTTAGGTCTAAAAGGTCACATCATAAATATATGAGAGGAGCAAGGAAGAAGAACTCTTTTCAATCTATGGAAAAGTGGGGATAGGGGTAGGGATTCATGACTAAAGGAATGATAAAGGATCCCACCAAGATAAAAGGGACAATTTTCATTAAATAAAATTTTACAGGCTACTGCATGCTCAAATCTATGCTAGTAAAAAATTAGTAAAAATTAGAAAGGAAATAGGTAATTAGAAAAAAATCTTTGCTATGAGTTTTTCTGATAAAGGTCATATTTCTAAGCTATAGAAGGAACTGATTCAAGTATATAAGATTAAAGGCTATTTCTCAATTTGAGAGTTCTGATGAGTGAAATGAGAACCCACAAGTCCAAAAGAATTTAAGATGGAAAATGTCATTTTACCTTTGGACAGAAAGAGGATGAACTTAAAATGGCTAATATGGGATTCCCTGCCCCCCCCCCTCCATTTAGTAAATGTATGTTGAATTTGTTTATAATGTTTTTTTTATTATTAAATTTATTTTTAGCTTGTAGAATAAAACAAACATTTCCATAACAATGCAGTAAAAAAGATGATTGCATGTGAAACTGCATGTCTACTATGCGCAACTTGCTATTTCTTTCAAATATATAACAATATTATAATGTAAATTAATTTTTTTTCTTTCTTGCCCCCACCCCCACCTAAGAGATGGCTGCCATTAGACTCAAATAAGTGTATATCAGAAAATTATTCTGTACATACTTTTACTTATCAGTTCTTTCTCTGGATGCAGATAGTGTCTTTCTCCTCATGTCCTTTATAGTTAACTTGGGTATTTATAATAGTCAAAATAACTTATTCAAAATCATTCTTAAAACAATATTACTTTTACTATGTACAACATTTTCTTCTGCTTATTTCACTTTTCATTATTTCATGGAAGTCTTTCCATATTTTTCTAAAATTGAGCTTGCCATTTCTTATAGCACAGTAGTATTCCTTCATAATTATATACCACAATTTGTTCAGCCATTCACCAACTGATGAAAATCCAGCAATTTCTAGTTCTTTGCCACCACAATGAGAGTTGCTATAAACATTTTAGAACATATAGATTCTTTTTCTTTTTCCCTAATTATTTTCAGAAATAGACCAAGTAGTGATATTACTGGATCAAAGAATATAGGCAGTTTAATAACTTTGAGCACAATTCTAGATTGCTCTCCAAAGTGGCTGGATTAGTTCACAATTCCACCAACAATGAATTAGTGTCTCAATTGTTCCATATCCCCTCTAACATTTGTCACTTTCCCCTTCTATCATTTTTGCCAATCTGGTAGGTTTAAAATGATATCTCAAGGTTGTTTTAATTTGTATTTCTCTAATTAGTTATTATTTAGGGCATTTTTTCATATGACTATAAATTATTTTGATTTCTTCATTGAAACACTGCATTTGACCATTTATCAATTGGGGAATGACTCATATTCTTATAAATTTGACAAAGTTCTTTTTTATAGTTTATATCTTAGACCTTTATCTGAGAAATTGTCTATAATTTATTTTTCATAATTTTCTGTTTTCTTTCTCATTTTGGCTACATTTGTTTTATTTGTACAAAACCTTTTTAATTTAATGTAATTGAAATTATTTATTATACAGTTTTTTAAATTGTTCAATTAGGAAATATTGAGGGGGACAGAGTAACTGAAAACAATTTATTTGAAATAAAAAATAAGAAAAACTCAAATAGCAAAACACATAGAAAAAGAAAAAAAAAAGGCAAGAATAGTGGAACATTTCACCAACCTCAATTAGACTTAGCCTGAAACTTCTCTTTTCAAATTCAATTGCTATTCTAGAAGCAAATGCTCTACCTATGTCTTCTTTCTTGGCTAATTTTCTAATTGCCTTTATTCCTCCGAGCTCTTCTAATAACAGAAATAGTAATAATAATAGAACATTTGCTTGGTGATATCATCACCTCCTATGGATTTAACTATCAACTCTTTCCAGATAATTCTCAGATCTGTTTGAATTCTCAGATTTGTTTATCCAGCCTTAACTTCTTTCCTGGTCTCATTTTGCTTCTGCAACCATTGGACATCTTGAAATGAATGTCTTGTAGAATCTTAAACTCATGTCCCAAGCTGAATCCATTATCTTTCCCCTCAAAGCCTCTACTCTTCCAAACTTCTCTATTACTGTCAAGAGCACTACCATTGTCCCAGTAATCTAGGCTCTCAACTTTGGTGTCACTTGATTTCCCATTCTCATCTCCCATATCCAAACTGTTGCCAGGTCCTGTCAATTCCAGCTTTGCAATATGTCTTGTATATGCCTCCTTTTCTCCTCTGATGCTACCATTATCTCAGTATAGACTTTTGTTGCCTTCTACTTGGACTACCGCAATTGTCTGCTGATTGGTTTTTTGTCTCTGTGTCTGTCTGTCTGTCTCTCCCTCCCTCCCTCCCTCTCTCTTTCCATCCTTCTCTCTTTTTCCCCTCCCTCCCTCTCTTTCTCTCTCTCTATTCAGTAAACCTCAGCAAACCCCAGGAACCTATTACAATCAGAATCAAATCTAAAATCTTCTGCTTGGCTTTTAAAGCCCATCACAACCTGACCCCTTCTTATCTTTCTGGTTCTTTTATACCTTACTACCCTCCCTATATGTCATATTTCAGTGACACTCACCTTCTTGCTGTTGCTCTCACAAAACACTCCCATCTCCTGACTCCAATGCATTTTCCCTGGCTGTCCTAAAAGCTTGGAATGTTCTCCCTTCTAGTTTCCTCTTCCTAGTTTCTTTAAAATCTCACCAGCAGTTCCGCCTTCTGCAAGAAGCCGTTACCGGCTACCCTTAATTTTTGTGTCTTCCCTGTTGAGATTTTCTCCAATTCATTTATCTGCATAATATCTTGTTTGTCTACAGTTCTTAGTAACTATATATGTTTTCTCCTCTATTAAGTTTTCAGTTCCTTGAGGGCATGAATTGTCTTTTTGTCTTTCTTTGTATCTTTACTTCTTAGCACAGAGCCTGGGAAATAGCAGGTGTTTAGTAAATGCTTATTGGATGAATGAATACTAAATGAAACAACAAAAACACATTTATGGATACAAAATATTATCATCTGATTTGATCCTCACAGCCATCCTAGGCTATCCCCACTTTGCTGGCTTGAGTAAGTTAAGCAATCTGACTAAGGACACACGCCTAGCAAACAAACAGAGCCAGGATCCAGATTCACTTCTTGTTACTCCAAGTCGAGGGCTTTCCAGTAAAGCATGTTGCCTTTGTGTATTTTAAAGCTATTCGTCAAAA
Organism: Pseudochirops cupreus; assembly: GCA_028627135.1. NCBI lineage: Eukaryota > Metazoa > Chordata > Mammalia > Diprotodontia > Pseudocheiridae > Pseudochirops > Pseudochirops cupreus. The sequence goes on along the minus strand of CM053581.1, from coordinate 359,071,644 downwards.
ACATGGAGCTAATCTAAATTCATGTTAGCATTGAGGCAAGTACATATGCATCATGATTTGCTCCTTCAAATGATTTTCCTTTTGAGTATTCAATTGTATTGATGTTTTTTATATAACCTAGATTTTCAAATACATCCTTCATCTTTCCCAACCCAGCAAACCATCTCTTGTAATGAAGAATAAAAACAATGAAGAGTAAAATCAGTACAGCAAAACTGATCAACACATAAACTAAATCTAATAGTATATGCAGTGTTCCACATCCATAGTCCCCCACTTCTAAAAAGAAGGTACGTACATTTCTCATCTTTTCCCTTGCACTAAACTTCGTCGTTACTATTATACATCATTATTTCATTTTTTAATGGTCTGAGCCAAGTTTTTTTTATGTTAATTTCTGTTCAATTCACAGAACAAAACGAGCATTTCCATAACAGCATAATAAAAAACAAGATGATTGTGCATGAAACTGCACATCTACCACTTGCTGTTCTCTCCAAATAGACAACAAAGTTATCATGTAAATTTCTTTTTTCTTCCCTCCCCCCGTGTGTTTCCACACACGTACACATGTTACATACATGTGCATTTTTGCATTTTCCTGGTGCTGCCAACTTAATCTGCATCAAATCATAAGTTTCCACATGCATCTCTAAATTTTTAATATCTGTTATTTTTATTATGCTTTAGGAATAACATGTCCAGTTTGGCTAGATTGGAGAATTCCAGAAGCTGTGGAAGACTGGAAAGCCAAGAACTTCCCCCCCCACACACTGTCTTCCCATCCACCCTCATGGGTGGGCGCACATAGCCTGGAAACCGTCATCACCATTGTGAGTGAGGGGAACTGGCATGTTCACTGTTTGTGCCATCGGTATCACTCCTCTCCACTGAAACAGACAATAGGGAGTTGACTATATGTTTAAAGTTAAAGATGGCAAAATAATGGTGAATGGCAGCAATGAATAGAATTGGGATAATTACATTTGCTTTGGACAAATAGCTGTTGAGTTTTATGGCATCATTTGTAACACCGGTATTCGTAGCAATGTATAGGTTTGTTCCCAATTGTGAGAATACCTTCTGGCTCAGTAGCCTAGAAAATACAAACCATAAATGTTGACCCACAAGAACTTCTGAAAGTAATCAGAAAAAAATGAAGTCAAGGGAAAAATCAGTAATGTTTATTTGAAAATATCTAAATTGGAGAACATCATAACATCATCAATCCACATACTATATAAAACATGATATAGAAAGGGAGGGAAAGGGAGGAGAGAGAGGGAGACAGAGAGAAGGGGGTGGGGGAGGAAAGAGCAAAGAGAAGTGGGAAGGGCAGGGTAAGACATTGATAAAGGAGGAGGGAAGAAGAGAGAAAAGCTGGAAAAATGCTTTCAAGTCCTCCCTCCAAGACAAATTACTTGCGTAAATACCTTAGTGTCCCGTGTAGCCCTCTGAGTATGTATATAAATTACAAATTGTATGTCTCCCTTGGTAGAGGGGATTTGTACTACAGGAATTCTCTAAACTGATAAAATTCCATGTGTTCTTTCTTTCTTTCTTTTTTTCTTTCTTTTTTCTTTCTTTCTTTCTCTCTTTCTTTCTTTCTTTTTTCCCTTCCTTTCTTTCTTTTTCCCCTTCCTTCCTTCCTTCCATCCTCTCCTTTTTACTTTCAATTTTACATTTAATCTTTTAAATAAGATTCAATTTTTGTGTTGTCCTTCCCCATATAAGCCCCTTGAAATAATGGATATTGAAAATTTAGAGAAGCATGGGGAAACATACAATTTGATGCAGAACAAGTTTGCAACACTAGGAAACAATAAGAACTGGGTTTTTTGGGGGGGGAAGGGGCTTGCATTTGTATCCCTGACACTTGGCACATTTCTGGCACAGAATAATCACTCAATAAATGTTTCTATTTATTTATGTGCCTTTCTATGCATTTTTATATTTCTTTAAATAGTCCCCAACATCTTCAAGTATGTTCTCTCTTTCATCTTTACAACAGTCGCTATGTGAGAGGAGCAATTATTAGTAGATGGTGCGCTGGATAAAATGTTAGACTTAAAGTCAGGAAGACATGAGTGCAAATCCAGCCTCAGACACTTAATAGCTTTGTGACCCCCTTGGGCAAGTCACTAACCTCCTCTTAGACTCAGTTTCCTCATCTGTAAAGGGGAGTTATAATAACACCTACCTCCCAGGGTTGTTGTGAGGATCAAGTTAAGTAACATAACTACTTTGCAAACCATATAAATGCCATCTATTATTATTACTTTTTAAATTCTTATACATGATATTAAATATGATTGTTGTTGTTGCTACCTATAAGGTAAGGAAAAGGAGGCAAAAAGTGATTCATGTGAATTGTAAGAACTATTTTTTATTACTTCTTTAAAGAAAAAAAAAATCCTACAAAATAAAATCAAACTTTGTTTCCACTTAATTTATTAAAGTGACAATGTCCTGGGTGTTTAAGAACTGAATATTTATCACCTGAGACTTTATCTGTTAATTGCAAAATATAGTGATGTTTTTCAATTACCCTGGTGACACATATTTTATTCTTTGAGATATAACCCACAAAAGGAAACAATGCCTAGAAGATGCATATCTAAATGTTAATAGGATTTTATTCAACAATTAACAGATGGGAATTTTTTTCCCCCAGAATTCCTGATTCTGTGTGAGCACCTGAGTAATTAATTTATAGACTGGTGGCAAATTTCATTTCACATTTCAAGTGCAGTTTGACTACTTTAAATGTATCTCACATCATCTTGTACTTTTGAATGTGTTTCATTGAGAGATTTCATGAGGACATAAAATGGCTAAGATAGAATGCAGATTTATTTTCTCCACCATTGACTCAAAAGAAGAAGAAAAAATCCAGTGGTCTGTAGTCTCAAAAAAACCAACAGAACTCCAACAAGGTCAAGAAGTCGACCAACATTTATTAGGTATCTAACATGTCTATCTGGACATGAGGAACAAACAAGCTGAACTCCAAATCCATTATGATGGACTGTTTTCTGGACGGATGCTTAATGAGAATTGTTAAATTTATGTTCCCACTCAAGAAGACATCTAACACTTGAAAGGATTTCTTGAGATTCCTGGCTTTTACTGTCATACCAGTAGGGTTTTGATACTGTATTGGCTTTATTTGTCTTGCTGATGTTTTATAAAATCTAAAAATGTTTATGACAAATGATAGGACAAGAACATTATTCAAGAAAATGGAAAATTACTCTAAAGCATTTTAGTAATTCCTCATTTCCTTGAACAATTCTTTATTTCTTTCATTTGTCATCTACAATTTCAGTTTATGGTAAGGCATTTGCAAGCAATAATTGAGTCATCCAATTCTCTATCATATAGATTTTAGGATGAGGCCAGATGAGCATACACAAGAATTATGATTCAGACCTAAAGAGGGTTTGAGGGTTTGCAAAGCACTTTCTTTGTAAGGTAAATAGGTCAAGCATTATTATTATTATTATTATTATTATTATTATTATCATCATCATCATCATCATTCCTGTTTTATACATGGGAAAACTGAGTCTCAGATAACCTCTGTATCTTACACATGATGAAACAGTGTCTGAGGGAGGATTGAACTCAGAGCAATCCAACTCAATTCAGTCAACATTTATTAATCACCTCCTGTGAACAATACACTGTTAAGGATCCCCAAATAGGGAGTAGTCCTTGCACACACACACACACACACACACACACACACACACACACACACATACATACACAGACACACACACATACACATACACACACACATATAAATAACTTAGAATCTTAGGAAGGAAGCCTTTGTACAATGGAAATACCACTGACTCTGGAGACAGAGTGCTTGTCTTTTAAGTTTGCTTCTAATACTTAGTCAAGGCCGCTTTATTAAGTCCAACTATGTGCCAATACTTTAACTGGGTCCTCTGCTAGGACTGGGGGTACAAAGCAAGATCAAAGTCAGGCTTTGCTGTCAAGGACTTAACAGACTAATGGGGATACTAACTAGGTGACCTTGGGCGAGTAACTTGGGATCATAGACCCAGAGCTGGAAGGGGTGTTAAAGACCTCTAGCCGCTTCATTTCATAGATGAGGAAATTCAAGCCCATGGATGTTAAGTTACTTGCCCCAAGTTTCACAAATATTAAATACATGTCTTCTGGGATTTAGTTTGCACTTTGAAACTTTTATTTATTAAAAAATTGTGCTGTATTCAGTGCTTGGCTTATAGTAGACACTTAACAATGGTTGTTGTTCATCATTCATTTTCTGGGAGGTTCAGTGGCATCACAGAGTGATGGCTTGACTTGCTTGGGAATAGGATTTAAGTGAGGCAGAGTTGTCAGCCCTCCAGAGTAATTAAAGTCCACCGTCAGGATAAAAGTCATGGCAACTAATGATGGCCCAGGATGTAGCATCTGACCTGTTTCCAAGAAGCTGTGGCAGCAGCCACACTTTGACAGCTGGCCTAAAATAACTGATAGGCCTCAGATTCGTTGGTGAATTAGGGGGATGTCTACCCTAAACATGTAAAGACTTCTTCCAGTGGAATGCTTGGATGAGAACAATTTGTCCAGTGGCCATGAAGGCGACTGGAGCAAAGGCTGTGGAGTGCTTAGAGCAGAAGTGGGGAGCCTGCACCCTCTAGGCCACATGTGACCCTCTAGGTCAGTGGTTCTCAACCTGTGGGTCACGACCCCTTTGGGGTTGAATGGGGTTGCCTAAGACCATCAGAAAATACATATTTCTGATGGTCTTAGGAACCAAGACACTGCTCCTCTATATGTCTCCAGGTGGGTCCACCCATATGCACATACGCCCACATATGAGTATTAAATGGTCGCAGCATTAGGAAGGTTGAGAACCACTGCTCTAGGTACTCAAGTATGGCCCTTTGACTGAATCTAAAATTCACAAAGCAAATCCACAGAACAAAGGGGATTTGTCCTGTAAAGTTTGGATTCACTCAAAGGGCCACAACTGAGGACCTAGAGGGACCCATGTTGCCCTGAGGCCGCAGATTCCCCAACCCTGGGTTAGAGCTTGGTCAGGCATAATAATTTTATCAATTGATTAGATGACCTGGAAAAATATATGGGCATGAAGAAATACACCATCTAGGAAACAGAAAGTATTATAAGACTATTGTGTGCTGTGTTGAGAACGAATTAAAGTTTAGCAATGTGGGACATTGTGGTTCCTCAGTTCATTTGCATGTAGCTGTTTTAAGATTCATGAGGATAAAACTCAAAAAATTAAAAAAAAACATTTGAACATTAAAGAATGATGAGATAAGGACTGCTAAATTCGTAGGGGAAATTTGGTGAGTTATCTCATCGATGACAGGTGAATTACTGAGTACTAGTAGGAGGCTGTGATTTAAGCCATTGAAAACGGAATTGTCATCTTTATCCTCAAAGCCCAACCTCTGCTCTTCCTGACATTCCTCTTACCATTGAAAGTAGCACCATCCTTCCAATGTCACGACTAATCTCTACTCTTTGTCATTCCCCCTATCCTTCTATTGATTTTCGCCTCTGTAACATCTTTTGGATACATCCCCCTTCTCTCCTCTGACACCGTCTCCTGGTACAAGCCTTTATAACCTCATGCCTAGACTTTTGCAATAGCCTGCTGGCAGACATATCTGCCTTAATTCTCTTCCCACTCCATCCAATCAACTGCCAACTCTTATTCTTAATGTACAGTTCTGACCATGATACCTCTATAAGCAATAAATTCTACTGACTCTAGGATCAAACATAAAATTCTCTCTTTGAAATTCAAAGCTTTCCATAACCTAACATCCTCCTACCTTTCCAGTCTTATAACTTACACCTAATCATGTACCCAGTGATTCAGTGACACTGACCTCCTGGCCACTCCTTGCACAAGACACTCTATTTCCTGACCCCAGACATTTTCACTGTATGTGCCCCTTGCCTAGATCTCTCTCCTCCTTCATCTCCATTTCCTGCCTCCCTTGGTTTCTTTCAAGACCTGACTAAAATCCCAAGGAAGCATTTCCAGATCTCCCTTCATTCTAATGCCTGTGGATTATTTCCAGTTTATACTGTGTATGGCTGTATCCCTGTTGTCTCCTCTCTTGGAGTATGGGCTCCTTGAAGGCAGGAACTATTTTTAGGTCATCTTTTGATCATTTTTGTATCTCTAGCCTTTAGCATTGTTCCTGGCACACACACACAAAAAGATTCTTAATAAATGTTTATTAACTGACTAGCTAAAAATTAAAATGGTGAAAAGACCTGACAGGACTGGAAGACTCAGCAAAGTGTTAAAAATCAGCTCCGTAAGAGCTGTTTGAAGAAACCAGCTAATTAGAGTAGTCAGCAGACAAGGAGGCTTTAGTTCCTGATTGGCTGAAATCCAGCACTCAGAACAGTGCCTAGCAAATAGTAAACACTTCATAAATGCTGGTTGACTTCACTTGTTGACTGCATAAAGATTTTAGAGCATTGGAAGAGTGCTTTGCTTCCAGCTATCACTTTCAGAACCACTTAGTCAGTGGTTCTCAATCTTTCTAATGATACGACCCTTTAATACTCGTATGTGGATATATCTGCGTATAGGCGCACCCGCCTAGAGACAGATAGAGGAGCAGTGTCTTGGTTCCTAAGATCATCGGAAATATGTGTTTTCTGATGGTCTTAGGTGGCCCCTGTGACCACTGTAAAAGGGTCGTTCGACCCCCAAAGGGGTCACGACCCACAGTTTGAGAACCACTGACCTAGAGTTTATGTGACGTGAGGCCTTTCAAAAGTGTCTGTTGATCCTTGGTGCCTTTCTGGTTTGAGAGGGGGAAATGGAAAGGAGAAAGATAGATTTTGTAACTACTTTGCTTGTGTTGTGTTGTTGTATGTGGTTTGTCCTTCATTCTCGAAGAAGACCATAACATCAGGAAAATGATGCCATGGCTTGCAAGGGAATTGGATTTAAGTGTGGGGGGGCCCCCCTCTGTGCAAAGTCACCAGCCTCACTTTTTCCTCTGGAGTCATCTGGGTCCAGTGGCCAGACAGAGATCAGGAAAACTGGAGATGATCCACTTAGCTATTTCTTATCAGATACTGAGATCTAATTGGACTATATAGAACCTCGGTGAGTGAATAGCTATTGTATTGGTCAAAGAGAGTCAACCCGATGAGTTTTGCAGTTCTCTTCTTTAAAGGGAATTCCCAGCCAGTTCAATAGAGTAATACTTTTCCAGTGCCCCTTTAAGTTTGAAAGAGGTTGTAAAAATGCTTCTTTGATTTGAGAATAGAAGAGATGAAGCTTTGGCCAGCTGGAGTGAGGTAAGGGCTAGTAGACAAGCAGTTACAGAGACTCTCCTTTACGTTATGCCAAAGTTCTTGAATAAAACCAAAAGTATCAAAGCCTACAGTCAGGAGTAGTGTTACCCCAAGCATATGGATTTTTCTCCCACATTGGAAGAAAAATCTCTTCCACGTTTCTATAAGTGTGTGCTTTTTCTTCTCAACAAACATCAAGTACACTGGTGGGAAAGCATGTCGCAGGTTTATATGTGAATTATGATGTATTTATTATTCCTGCATTTTCTTTAATATAGAATCACTTGTGGTGTTGTTATGATTTCTTTTGCCTTATTGCTAAACAAATAGCTATATTTAAGATCTAGAAGTGTAATTATTGTGAGGGGCTGGATTGTGCAAATGGAGGCTCACTGGTGTGAGTTCAGTAGTTAAATGGTGAAGAGGGGAGTGTACACTTCCCTCAAAAAGGTTGGTTGCCCTTAGATTCCTGAGAAAATTTGAACACATGCTGGTGGTCCTTCTCTTGGAACGTAGTCCTGCCAATGTGAGATCTAATCTATTTAGCTATTTCACTTGTATTAATCCAATTTACTTTCCCTATAACCTCTGTCCATTTTCACCAGTTCTGCCTTCTGCCTTTTGGTGATGACTCTTTAAACACTTGAGGAAGATTATCATGACTCCTTAATGCTTCATGCTAAACAAATTCATTTCTTTCAAAGCATCTTTGTATATGGCATGATTTTGCATTCTGCTACCACCCTTGTCACTTTTCTTTGGCTACAGCATCATTAAAGGGACACACATTTAGAAATGAAAGAAACCTTTGGAATAAGGTCCAACACCCTCCCCCACTTTATTTCTTTATTTTTACAAATGAGAAAACTGCAGAACAGGATACTTATAGAAACTGGTGAACAGTGACTGGATGCAAGGATAGCATCAGGAGTTATGTCCTTAAATGATTAAGACACCTGCAGAGAGCACATGTTCCTGGTGACACCCCATGCAGAATGGGTGGAGCACCTGTCCACAGAGCCTGAGAAGACTGAGAGGGACTTTTTGGCTATTAAAAAGAGGAAGAAGAGACTCACATAGTTACCAAATTTGTGAACTGGAAATAACTGCACCAGACACAGTGGTCAGGAATTGCAGCAGACTTTAGAAGACTCTGGAGCTAGTAAATTGAATGACTGAATTTGAGAGATGAGTATAGATCTCTAGGCTAGCTACAGCGATCATGCTGAGAAGAGATAGAGAATAAGGCGAGGTAAGGTAGTAGATATGAATGTTAGACTTGGAGTCAGGAAGAAATATTGTGAACAACTCTGTTCAGTTTTTTGGCTGAAATCCTGCCAAGGCTGGGCATGATGGCACACATCTGTAACCCCAGCTGCCAGAAATACTGAGGCTGGCAGACATCTTGAATTCGGGAGTTCCGAATTACAGTTGGCAGTGCAGAATGAGCATCTGCACTGAGTTAGGCATCAATATGGTGAGCCCTCAAGAATGAGGAAGAGACCACTAGATTACCTAAGGAGGGATGAATTAGCCTAGGTCAGAAATGGTGTGGGTAGAAGCTCCCATATTGATAGTAATGAGACTGGGCCATGAGTATTCTCTGTAACTTCCACTATGGGCAAGATAAGGAGACTTGTATTTAAAAACAAGTAATTAGCTTAAAGAAAAAAAAATGAAATCTGGGTGAGGTATGTTTGTGGCCTTTCCCTAATGTACCTCCTTCTCTCTCTCTCTCTCTCTCTCTCACACACACACACACACACACACACACACACACGCACAAAAGAACGTTAAGTTGTGTTGACATGTTGCATTCTTTATTTTAATTTAGTTCAGTGGTTCTCAACCTTCCTAATGCTGCGACCCTTTAATACTGGTATGTGGGCATATCTGCATGTGGGCAGACCTGCCTGGAGACAGAGAGGAGCCGTGTCTCGGTTCCCAAGACCATTGGAAATATGTGTTTTCTGACGGTCTTAGGTGACCCTTGTGACCCCTGTGAAAGGGTCGTTTGACCCCCAAAGGGGTTGCGACCCACAGGTTGAGAACCGCTGATTTTGTTCCTCTCAAATTTCTTAGTTGTTGGTCAGAATTGGTAGAGCCCAGGATTTCTTGAGCATGCCACTTTTTCCTTCATGAGATTAATGCCTATCTTGAATCATCCCTGATATGAGGAAACTTTATCCTTTCCACCAGTACCACAGAGAGGCAGGGGACAGGCTTACAACATCGATATGCTTCCTTTCAGACTAAGGAATCTTCCAAACAATAAAATTCTCCAACAGAACACAATTAATCCTGTCTACTCCAATAGTTTGTTCATTCCATTCTACAAGTATGTTCTGTATGTCTACTGTGTACTAAGCACTGTATTATGTGAGATTTAATTTAAAAAAAATAACACCCTGCCCTCTAAGATTGGGATGAAATAGGGATAATCTGACAAGCCAAACTGAAATGGAATCACCCCATAGATAAACACCAACTTGGCCTGGTGTCAGTCACAATCTACTTGGTCAAATCTAACTCAGTTTTAAGAACGAAGCTAAAATCTGCCTTTGGCTCCAATTGTGGCTCCAGTAAAGCAAATGTATAAAGCTAGTTATTTTCAAAACAATTGAAACTATCATCTGTACCATCTTTATTAAGACTGCCTCAGTTAGATTGACCTCGATATGAAAAGGAGAATTATGCCTATGAAAAATAAATTTTAAAAGACTCATTGAGAGTAATTTAAAGGGTCTAATAGTACCAATGCTACTTTGTTTTCTGTGTTGAGAGAAAATGAAGCAGTCATTTGAAATAAAGAATAGTTTGTGGTCAAGATTTGAACAGACTGAAATCATCATGGGCTCAAAGATTTCCTTTAAATCTGAGAGTTATTGTACACCTTTTCAGGACACAGAGGATACACAATCCTGTCACTGGCTCTTACCATATTCTCTAACTCACTGGATTCACTGGACAACTCTGCCCGTACTAACATCAAGACACATTTCACCTGATTTTCCCACATGTAGAGGCTTCTGTCCCCCAAATCCTCTGGAGTTAAAGATGCACAGAATGTCATTCTCTAAGGCATACTATTCTCCATATTCTCTATTGACCTTCCTTTGAAGAAATTCCTTTCATGAATCTCTAGGTTCTATTTCCAGTTATGTCCAGGCTCAGCAAAATTATAGAGTCCAACCAGGGTGTGTTGGAGTCAACTTGAACCTCCTTTCAAGAGCTAGATGTTAAATTTTTA
>CM053581.1:359041219-359055119 GCA_028627135.1 Pseudochirops cupreus | reverse complement strand
AAACCAAAAATATCAATAAAATTTTTTAAATGTAAAAAACCAAAACAATGAATTCATGGTTCTTATCTAAGAGAATAATACTAAATACATGCCGTCGTTGTAAAGTGGAGACTTGAGATTGATATTGATAGAATTAGACAATGTTAAGGTCGGGAGATAGCTCAGTGGTCATACAGCAAGTCCCTCACTTTATAGGTTGGAAAACTACCTCCCAGAAGGGAAAATGAGACACTGAAGGTCATATACCCAGTCATTGGCAGATCCAATGACTCTGGAGGAGAGAATGGGGCTGATGACATTGCCCAGCTCTGCCTCACTTCAATTCATTGCAAGCCAAGACACCACCCTCCTGATGTCATTAGGAAGGAAGGACAAACAGCAACAGCAACACGGCCAATCCAATCAGAGAATCCCCAACTATTTTTGACTTAAAAATCATCCTAAAAACAGGATTGGGGCAGCACTATTTGTTCCAGTCAAAATTACATTACAAATTTTATCCTCAAAGGAGAAATCCAGCTATTGTGACCCTCCTGGGTGAAAGCCTTAAATAGGCATTACAAACTGGGGAATGAGAGAAGACTATTGATTCTGGAGCTGAGAGATGGAGAAAGGCTTTGTACAGAACGGGAGTCTTGCCAAATCAAAAGGTCAAGGCAAACAAGGGGCTGTCAATCATAACTGGTAAAATGAATAGTTGAAACACTTTCAGACAAGATCCCACAATCTCATCTGTTGTCTTCTCCCTTCCGCCTCCTCCGTTGTCTTCTCCCTGCTGTGGCTGCTCTTGGTCCCTTCCCAATTTTGGCCTGAGTGATTCTTGGAAATTGTTCTCTATTTAGGAAGTGTTTAGAAGTTCTTTTCTACAAAGCCTGTAGCTCTTCAGAAGGCACTGGAGAAATCTAAAGCATCAAAGTACATTAAAACCGTACCCTCTTTCTCTCTCTCTCTATCTTTCTTTATAAATGTCTCTGGGAAAAATAATCTCCTGCTCAGGGACAAAGAATACATTAAAAGGGGCCTGAAGGAAATCAGGAAGCTGGCTTTAAAAGAAATTCATTATACTCTGATTCTACCTTCTCTTCTCTGTTTATTGGACGTTTATGGAAAGCCGTGTGTGTCAGGAGAACTCAGGGTACAACAGGCTTGCTGAAGGCAGATGTTTTTACTCCCTTAATCTAAAAAGAGACAAAAGGAACTGGTGGAGGAGAGTAAGAAAGAATGACTAAATACAGGAAAGGCTGTAAGAAGTTTTTTTCAGGCCTTGAAATACTCCAAACTAAGGGCTTTTTACCTGGAGCTCATGGACCTTTTACGAACTTGGAACCTTTAATATTTTGACAACTGCATGTCAATATGATTAGTTTCTTTTGAATTCCTATATATTTTCTGTATTTAGGAAGATTATTCTGAGAAGGTGTTCTGTTAGTCTCACTAAATTGCCAAAGGGGTCAATGGCACAGAAAAAATTAAGAATCCTCAGTAAAACAAATAGGGCAGATTATAAAGGGACTTGGAGATAGAAGATTGTAGGTTTGAATCTTTGCTCCTGCACTTACAGCTCTGTGAATATAGGTAATGTGATGAGTGCATTCTGAAAAAACTGCAAAGGTTTGAGCTTCTGGGCATATTCATATTAAACAATAAATGCCAATTGTATAACAAATTGAGACTAGGCCTCCTCACCTTGGCAGCTGACTGTGAATAGGAAGAGAAGGCAGATTTCTATGTATTGAAAGAAAACAATTAACAAGATATAAACCAGGATTTAAGATTTAGTAAGTAATCAGATTACTAATTGGAGTAAAGTTTAGGGACTTTCCAAATTGGGAAAGGGAGAGCAAACAAGTGCAATTCCCTGAAGTAAGAAAAAGAGGTGTCCCCTTCTCCCCTCCCCCAGACATCTGTATTCAAAGGAATGTGAAAACAATAATTGATTGATCAGTGTGAGACTAATTTTCAGATGAGACATCTGAGTTGCTTGACATGTATAATTGTGAGAAATCTCTCTACATGAGTCTTTGGATCTGACTGGGTTAATGGTCAGCATAATGTAGGTCCTTAGGTAAGGGTCTCTAAGCAACAGATAGAGGTGGTCCAGCTTCTCAGCCACACAGGGCTAGATTCAAACAATGCAATAAAGTCCTCTCACAATTCCCTTAATTGAATAAAGTTTTCTCACAAGACAGAAATTAGACTAGACCCATAATTGGATAGAAAGGGAACTGAGCTAGCTCCAGAATTGAGTCACAAAATGGAGTCAGTGTGGTTCACTCAATTCCCACAGTAAGGCACATAACCTCTCCGGACCTCAGTTTTCTAATCTTTAAATGGGAACACTACTTCTGTTATCTGCCTGATGGAGCTCATTGTGAGAAAGATACTTATGGTGCTCTATAAGTTTGGATCAACAGTGTAGCTGAGTAAAGATAAAGCTGATCTTAGAGGAAGAGGATATGGATTTGAGTCCTGATTTGGCTATGCTTGAGTTTTATAATTTTGGGCAAATGACTCATAGACTCTTTATGAACTTGAAATTTTATTATTTTGATAACTGTCAGTATGATTGGTTTCTTTTGAATTCCTATATATTTTCTGTATTTAGGAAGATTATTCTAACAAGGTGGTCTATTGGCTTCACCAGATTGCCAAAGGGATCAATACTATAGAAAAAATTAAGAACTCTGAATCTAAACAAATAGGGCAAAGGGTGTAGTGATGTTTGCAAAAATTAGTACCCTGGGCTGTTTTAAATAAAAAGCTTTCTAAGCCTTATAGTTTAAAGCCTTAAGATTTTGTTTTGTTCTGTTTTCTTGGTCCATGCCTGTAATTTCACTACTGTGGAAACTATATCCATGGATGTAGATCAGAACATCATTTGTAATTTTTGGTATTGGCTGTCTAGTGCTCTGAGGAGTTAAGTTGCTTGCCCAGGGCTGTAGAGCAAGAATATGGCAGCTAGTACATGTAGGTGACACAATGGATAATGCAAAAGACTTGCCTCCAGCTTGGAGTCAGGAAGACCCGAGTTTGAATTCTGCCTGAGATTACTTAGTACCTATATGACCCTGATTAAGTCCCTTAACTGTTCTCAGCCTCACCTGTAAAATAGGAATAATTAGTAGCTACCTCATAGGGTTGTTAGGAGGATCAAATGATATAATATCAGTTAGCATGCATTTTGAAAACCATAAAGATCTTCATAAATGCTATTATTAGTGATGCCAGGTCTTCCAAACCACAAGGACACCTTACTACATCTCAAATGTGAATTATTATTGTTGGCTATGTCTATGTGATTAAAAATGAACCTTTTGACAAGAAATAAAAGTGTAGATGACTTTGGGCTTCAGATTGGTGTACCTTGAAGAATGTTTGTTTGGGGGCTAGGAGTCCTGCATAAATAATAACATGACCTCCCAAAATCACCTAACCTCCATGTATCTCAGTTTCTCTGTATATAAAAGGACAAGGCTGGACTCGAATATTTCTCAAGTCTTTTCGGTTTTGATATTCTATAATTTAATTCTGCCCTTTAATTTCACATTTTCCTTTCTTCAGTTTTTTCGAAGGTTAGTAACACCAAGTGAAGGGGAGTTTGAGAGAAAACTTTCTGATTAACTGTCAAAAAGTATGGTCCCCATCTTATCAGTAGCAAGTTATTAAGCTCTTTCTGTTTGGTGGTAGAATGTAACTAAAAGGTGATAGATTCAAGATGCAAAATGAGATATATTTTTAGACATGGACAATGTGGACATTTGTTTTTCTTGACTACGCATATCTTTGCAAAGGTTTTTTTTTCTTTTTTTTTTAACTTTTTAATTGTGGGGGCAGGGTGGGAGAGTGATAAAATAAATGCTTCTTAATGGAAAAAAATTAGGGGGTTGGACTCAATGATTTCTGAGGTCCTTTCTGTAATGCTATGCATTAGCAGATTCCCAAAAGAATACTACTGTGAACAGCTTTTAAGGTTCTGATTACACAATATAGTGAACACTCCATTTATTCCATTACAAATCAAGGCAAACATTCACAACAAATCACAAGATAATATTCACAACATTACATTTTACCACAGAAAATCACAATATAGTGTTCATAATAGCTTAACATTAACAAAAGAATAATCATCTGGTTTCCCTAAGGGGGAAACCCTCCTCACTTAATTATTCAGTCAATTCACAATACAATAATCAATCTTACACTCATGGGGCAACCATTAACTTAATCAGTCACTAATCCAGACTCACAATTACTAAATATCATTAATCACTAAGTACAGTCATTAGAAAAATCACACAAACCCTCCACCCCTCGGTGTCTAGTAAACTCATTCAATATCCAAGGAGAGGCTTTTTCTTCATCTTGACTTAAGGTGGTCTCTCAGATTGCCTGGATCCCCTTCCATGGTTGTAGCTCCTACCTGATTCCACCAAACCGTCACCTGGATTGAGGGGCAGACAGCTCCCATGTTTTCATCCAGTCCTCCAGGAAGTCCCTGATACACACTGAAGTTCACAGGGTCTGGCACATCTCAGATCCTTCACCACTTCTGTTGTTGGGAACTCAAGGATCAGCCAGGCCACAAACAAAGTCTTATCCTGGTGATGCTTCTTCAGTCCTCCAGAAGTTCAGCTGATCCTAGGACCCAGTAGAAAACTCAGCCCTCCAGGCACAGTAACAGCCATTTTGGCCTTCACCAGATTCTGGTCTCAGGAAAACTCCAACTCAGTTCTCAGTCAGCTTCCAGATGCTGGGAGAGAAACTCTCTCTCTCTCTCTGTCTCTCTCTCTGTCTCTCTCTCTCTCTTTCTCTCTCTCTATCAAGAAAACTCCAACTCAGTTCTTCAGTCTAGCAGCCCAGCTCCCAGATGCTGGGACAATGCAGTTTCCTCCACCAGGAGCCACTAGGAGGAAGATTCCCGATTCTGTCTCTCTGTCACTAGAACTCTTCTTATATACATTCACTGGCAACCCCCTTCTGCCACATCAGCAACAGGGGAGTTCACACCCTCTCAACGGGAAGCAAAGCTCATACCTTCCATACTTAGCCCTAAATTACTAAGGGCTAAGTATCTGCTAAATTGATTACTGTTACACTTTGCACCTCTAAATCTCTAATCCTAAGAACTTGTTCTAGGTCATGATAGATCTAGATGAGGGATAGGGAACCTATGACAGAATCCTGAGTACCTCTTAGGGAATTTATTCTGCCATCCTCAAGGATCTGATAAGATCACCAAGTGAGAGAGTATAGAGCAAAGAGAGAAGAAATCTGGATACATTGCTTTGGGGGTTACCCACAGTTAGTGGAAATGACCTGGCTGAAGAACCAGCAGAGGAAATTGAGAAGTTGTTAGGCAGGTAGGAGAACCAGGAGTGAGCAGTGTCAAGAAAACCTAAAAAGGAGAGTTATCCAAGAGGAGAAGGTGATCATTAGGGTCAAGAAAAATTAAATCTACACAGGCAATGGTTTATAGAAATCTATCTTTCCCTACAAGAAAGCAAAGGGGAAGAGGATGAGAGAGGGTGACAGAAAGGAGGGCAGACTGGGGGAAGGGGTAATCAGTATGCTTGTCAGCTTGGGGTAGGTAGGGGGCAGAGAGAAATGGGGAAAAAATCTGCAACTCAAAATCTTGTGGAAATGAATGTTGATAAATTAACTGATTTAAAAAAAAGAAACATAGATCTATTAATTGTTCACCATCCATGACATTCCATCTTCCATGTCTATGTTTCTGCCCAGTGGGACCCCTGTGCCTAAAAATTCTCTGCCTTCTTACTTCTTCCTCAAAAACAAATGAAGCCTTGCTTTCTTTAAAGCTCAGGTTAAATACAGTCTATAAAAGGACTATCCCTATTTCTTCTTTCTTGCCAGTACCAACTGATGGCCAACTGCCACCATCGGGCAACTACTATAAGAGCTTTGGGAATAGCAGCATTCCTCAGACCACTGGCTTGGTGTCCAGTCTCCACACTCCCCCTTCCCAACCTTGCCCCAATCATTAGTCATGGAAGCAACTCCTTTGGGGATAATGTTAACTGTCTCTACCAACCACCAATCAACTTTGACCTACAGGACAGATAAGCCAGTCTAGCTGAGTCAGCAGGCCATCTTGAGTGAGAAATCAGAGGTAGCTTGTGTCAAGCAAATGAGACCACTGCCACCACTTTCCCTCAGACCCTAAGGCAGACAGCCTAGGACCCTGAATCCATGGACCATGAGATCATCAGTGACCTACAGACCTCTGATCCACACATACAAACCCTATATACCTATATATACTTTATCTTCACAACAACTTTGTAAGGTTTGGCACTATTTTTCCAATTTTACAGATGAGGAAATTGAGGCAGACAAAAGTTAAGGGGCTAGCCCAAGCATAAAGCCAACCACAGCAGCTCTCCTGAGGATTGCTGCTGTGAATAACTTTAAGGGTCTAATCCCATAGTATAATGAGCTCTCTATTTATTCAACAATAAACTAAAGCATAACATTCATAACAACATAACATAAAAACTCATTAGTAAGATGGCCACATAGTTTTAAACAAAACATGTCATTCAGTATATCTTATAGTCATCTTTAAGAGGTAGCAGAAAATACAAACATCATCCACCCCTAGGTCACAGTAAGGTAAAATCTTACCAGTCAATGTGGATTATCCAAGCAAAGTCTCTTTCTTCTTAACTCCAGGCTGATTTCCAAACCTCCAGACCTTCTTCCATGAGCTGATCACTCCCAACTCTTGCCTGGATTCACATGTAGGCAGCTCTCTGCTCCAGTTCCATATCTCAGCTCCTGGGGACTGCTCCACTTCAAGCTCTTAGCAGTTTATGTTTCTAGGAAAACAAAGTTCAACAGGGCTACAACAATATTTATACACATTACTTTTATTTATTATTTACTTGTTTATAAATTATTATATGTAATAAATATATACATAATTTATTAATACATTAATATATTTATTAATATATAATTATATATTATATGTAATTTATATAATTATACATAACAATTATATGTTATTATATATCATATAATTATTATATTATTAAATATTATATATTATTAAATATATATCACATATAATGTAATAAATAAATATAATTATTTATATACATCACACTATCATCTCAATTCACTTTCTGTATGAGAAACCAATACAAAATAGACAGGATTTCTGTCTAAGAAATCGACACAGGCCAACAGACAGGGCTTCTGTCTGAGAAAGTAATATAGATCAACAGACAGAGTGCCAACATCACAAACATTCTGTCTCTCAGTTATGCCTCTTCCCAGGTTTGCTCATGCTCTTATCTGCTCCTTCCTATTCCGCCCTTTTTGCCAGCTCCTTTCACTGTGGGCTCCCATGTAATTACATTTGGCCTATTAAGGGGCAGGAGTGAACTTCAAATTCCCTTAGGCCTATTAAGAGCAATACAATGTATACTGTTTCCAATCAAAGACTCTTGATACAATCAAAGGCTCTTGATTAGCTTAAATTCAATCCAGAAAAAACAGAAAAAAATTCTATTTTGCTTGCCATTATGCTGAGGGAATATAGATAGTAAGTTTCTGAATCTGAATTCTGAGCTTCTTCTGAATCCATTCTCCAACCACTTAGGTGTAGAGGTAAGATAGAGTCTGTTCACTTTTTTTTTTTTCTTAACATCCCCAGTGCTTGTACATGTAGTTTCTGGCACATAGTAGAGAATTAAAAGTCAATTGAATGAATGAATGAGTTAATGAAGGGGGTGTTTAAAGATCTTCTAGAAATGTAATTTTCAAAATTACCCTAGCTGTGTAGCTGAACAATTCCTCTGGCATGTCAAAGAAGAGGCTTCATGTAACTTTTGGTTCTGTCTTTATGCTTGAAGTCGGTGGTGCCTTGGAGTCCCAGAGAGAAGGAGTTAGTGCTTAGAACAACAACTTGTATAGGAATAACACTGAAAAGCTTCACAATGAGATCCTAGAAGTAAGATACTTTTTCTAGCATTAATTTCACATCACAGTCACAGCAGATACAGGTTAAATTCTCATTTCAGTGCTATAATACCAGACTTAAAAAAAAAGCCATTGCAATTACCACTTGTCTTTTCATTATGCTTGAAAATTAGAAAAATGGTGACAATGGAAAGCCATAAAGGCCCCTATTTTTTTTTTCTCTGCATATTGTTCTCCCCAGTGAAATGAAATGTGAAAATGGCAGGGCCATTCTGGTGAATCCCATGGGATCCAGGAACTATATTAAACTGGGAAAACCCTGTCACAACTCAATAAACCTTCACCACCATTGAATGTTGATCCAGGGGATAGGCAGACAAGTACAGCAATGGGAAGCTGGTATGATTGAGAGAGGAGATCTAATGCAATTATAATTGATTGTAAATATATAGCAAAACAAGAAAAATCAGGTGCTAACTTTTGTAGACCATGGCCTGTTTTCCTTGCAAATGCCTGGACACAGGTTGTAGATGAATCAAACCCTGGCTGATGAATGTCAGGCCCTCTGATGAGGACTAGAGCATTATATAACATGCAAAGTCATACTGTAAAGCAAAGACTGACCTTCCATCCTAGCTTGATTCCCCTTCCCTTAACTATATATTTTTCTTCATCCTAAACAAAGGATTGTTGTTTTTAAAATAAATACCTATTATGAATACCCCCCCCAACCCTTCTCTAAATTTGCATGTCATTTCAGTCTATACTAGGTCCGTGATTTGACTTTAGTATATAATAATCTGCAATATCAGTTTAGAAAATGGGTCCCAGATGATTTTATTGGCAGCAATTTGATCTAATCAGCCAGTTAAGTGACTTCTCTCCACCTGGCATGCTGCTACCCTCTTCATCCGGCAGCAGCCACCCATGCCAAAAACAAGTTAGAATTTTCACTGCTTGGGTAACAGTGCCCATACCAGCTCATTTGTTGGGCGCTTGGCTTCATTAGGATCTGAATCAGATACCAAATATAATCCTGCCTTACATGTCATAGGACCAGTGTTCTCATTTCCCAGAGAAACTGTGTGCTCGAGAAAACTCAATAATTCAAGAGAGCTCACTTGGTCTTACTTTTTGACAGCAGGGTATTTTTGGCAGTGAGAGGAAGTTGCAGCAAGGGGGACCAAATGGAAGAGAGGATCTAGGAGGGAAAAAAAAGAGAAATTACCTATTACTGGCATTTCTGGTCCATAGTTCTTGCTGCTAATACGTTCCCACCACCTTGACATCACATACTTCTCTTATACATTCACTATCAATTGGATCTCTATGACATGGCAAGTGTACACTCGATGGCACTAAGAATTGTATTTTTGTTTTCCACCTCAAGTATCCCTGCCAAATTGAATGTCCCTGTGCATCTGTTCAGGCTTTGTGAAGGAATAAAGGGGCCCACATAAACATTCTTTTGTTGGTAAATCAGACCAAGAATATCAAATGCCAGGTACTATAACCTAATAAAAAAATCTGTGCATTAAAAGATGACGACAACTAAAACAACAACAGCCATGTATACATGTTGCATACCCCCCTGGGAGAATTTAAGCTCTCTGAAGGAGAGGTAATTTTTTTTTTTAATTTGTATTCCTAACACCTAACTCAGTGCCTGACACATAATAAGTGTTTAATAAACATTTATTGATTTGTATTGTTCTCTGAGATTCTTCTGGCTTTATCTCAGTGCTCAGTAACCTACTGAAAGTTTCTCCATGTTTCCTATTGCTAATTCATTCTGTTTTTTCCTCTTTTCTTCAGGTTTTGAAAGGAAGTGATTTTTTTTTCCTACATGTGGTACCAGTCAGGTATATTAGTTGGGAGAGGCAATAATACATAGTGGAACGAGCATTTGGACTTGGCATCCAAATACCTTTTTTGAATCTTGGTTCTATTACTTTTTTTAGCTATTTCCTCTTCAATAAAATGGAGGAGGGAGCTAAATCAGATAGCCCCTGGGGTCCCTTCCAGCCCTAGACCTTCAGTCCTCTTGTCCTGAATTACTTAATCTCTCTGAGGTTGTTTCCTCCTCTGTAGACTGAGAATAATGCCTGCTTTGCCTGTCTCACAGGGCTATTATATGGATAATGATAATGAGAGTTCCCAACATCTTAGAGAGGAATGAGTGTTAATTCTAGAACCAGTGAACCCGAGTTCAAACCCATCTCTGATGTTCATGGTATGATTTAGGGCCAGTTACTTAAACTCCCTCAGACTCAGGGTCCTCTTTTGCAAAGTAAATGGGTTAGATTAAATGGCCTCTGAGGTTCCATACAATTATAGCATGATTATTCTATGATGAAGCTGAATTTTAATTGCTATTGAAATAATAAATCTCAGATTTCAGAGGGGCAGTAGGACCACCTAGTCCCATACCCCACTCTATCCATGAGTGTATAGTATGATAATTCAATCCTATACCCTGCTCCATTCATGAGCATATACTATTACTATTCAACCCTATGCTTAACCAGAACTCTTGAAGGTTCCTGTACTTTACGTCCATTTTTTGGTGAAATACTTTTGCTGTAAGCTCCTAGAAATAAGTAAGTGTGTTTAAATGTTTGACAAACACCAAAGAAGTGAGATTGATGTCTGGTTCTGCGTTCTTCTTATTGTTCATTTAAGTCTAAAGAAACAAAGTGTTGCCTTCATGAAGGCTAATTTCAATTTAATTGTTCAATCATTTCTTTCCCTTATCTTGTTGTTGTTTTTTCTCTATTTTGGAGCTGAAAACAATTCCTTAAGCTAAAATAGAAAATTAGATATCTAAAGTCAGGGCTATATGAACTCCAGAGAGTTGGACCAGACAGAAAAATGAGGCCAACTTAATTTATGATAGATCCACTAGATGCTTCATTCTTACCACATGTATGGCTTTAATCAACAATCCATTTTTAAGGGGTTGCTGAATGCTAGGCACCTTTAAGTGTCATGGTACAAAGATAGCAATGACACAATCCTTGCCCTCAAGGATCTTATATTTTATTGGGGAAAACATCAGGCACACAAATTAGTGTATACTAAAGATGTAAATGGGCAGTTTGGTCACACAATGGGTAGAGCACTAGACTTGGAATCAGGAAGACTAGTCTTCATGAGTTCAAATCTGGCCCCAGACACTTACTAGCTGTGTGACCCTGGACAAGTCACTTAACCCTGTTTGGCTCAGTTTCTTCATCTATGCAAATGAGCTAGAGAAGGAAAGGACAAGTCACTCCAGTATCTTTGCCAAAACCAAATCTGGTCACAAAACATTGGGCACAACTGGAAAGACTCAACAACAACAACAACGAATACATAAATAAGCTCAAAACTGTATGAAGACTTTTTGGGATGCCATGTATATAAAATGGCACAGCGACTGGCACCTTGTAAATACTTAATACTTGATTGACTGATAATCACAAGGGAGCTTTGGGAGAGAGGACACTGAGAGTAAAGGCCAACTAAGAAAAGCGTCATTTAGAAGAGAGTGCTCAAGCAAAGTCTTCAAGGAATAAGGGATTTTCAAAGGCAGAGGTGAGGGAGGCCCTCCCTTCTAGGTCAGTGCAAAGACATGAAGGAGATGCGGAAGGTCAAGTATCATGAAAGTCAATGGAGACTGGTTTGGCCAAACCATAGAATGTGGGAAGGGGGATAACATATGACGGAGAAGGCAGGTAAAACCCATCACAAAGTGCTTGAAATGCCAGAGGAGTTTTGTTTTTGTTTTTTTCTTTCCTGGAGGCAATAGAGAACCACTGGGATTTAAGGAAGGTCATATAGTCAGACCTGGGCTTTAGGAAAAACCAATTTAGTTCCTGTATGTAGTAATATTGTATCCCATATATACAGTATCCTGTATTTAGATTAAAGTGGGGAAACAACTTGAGTCAGGAAGATCAACTAGCAGATTATTGCAATAGCCCAAACCAGAGTTAAGAGAACCTAACCTAGAGAAGTAGCAGATTGTGTGCTGGTAAATGTTTAACAACCAAGCTATTCAAAAAGAAAAATGTATATGAACACACATTTTTAACTTATGTTATTAGCACTTTATGTTATTAACACTTTCCTCAGAAAATCAATAATACAATAAATCAAGTCCTAATTTGTAGAAATCACCTATTTCTACCTCATAAATGCTCACATTTAAAACATAATAATCAGCTCTCACAAGCTAGTTAGAACTGGCTCAAGCATACTCCTGAGTGGTGGTTATGTGAGTAGAGAGAAGGGCGCCAGATGTGAAATATGTTGTAGAGGTAGAAACGGAAATAATTGGCTGGTGAATGTTACATGGGACAAGGGAGAGGGAAGAGTCAAAAATGATGCCAAGGCTGTGGTACTGGTAATCTGAAAATGGAGGCACCTTGGACAGAAATAGAAAGTTCAGAAGAGGGGAGGTCTTGAGGGGGTGATCTGGAAGTCATCTGCATAGAACTGTTAATTAAACTCATGGTGAAGGATGGTATCACCAGTAAGAATATATTTAGAACTAGATTGGCATTGCAAATGGGCAGAGTTGGTCATTGACTAGATATTGCAGGTTAAGCAATGCCAATTAAACTTTCCTATCCAAAAGTACTTCCTCTTCTCATTATTCCCCCTTGGAGACTGATTTCTTTGAGTCATAAAGCTATTCTCTTAAAATGAAAATAGCACTGTGTCTTAAATATTACCATTAGCTCTTCTCAGTTTAATTTCTTCTCAGTTTCTAAATGAAACCAACTAACCTGATGGAATAGAATTCTAATGGGATGGGGGTGAGAAAGTATCATTTGTGATGGCAGCTAATGGTGTAGTGGATACAGCCTTGGGTCTGGAGTTGGGGAGACCCAGACTCAAATTGAGCATCAGAAAATTACTAGCTGTATGATCCTGGTCAATTTACTTAAGCTTTGTTTAACTCAGTCTCCTCAACTGTAAAATAATCACAATACTTACGGGTTGTTATGAGGATCAAGTGAGATAGTATTTGTAAAGTGCATAGCACAATGCCATGACATAGTAGGCAATGTATAAATGCTTATTCTCTTCCTCATCATCCCCCACCCCCATCCCAAGCTAAGTTGGTCTCTAGGTACTGATGACCTTAGAGAACTGTTGAAAGACTTGCAGAAAGGGAGTTGAGATAGCACCAAAGACAGAATTTACTAACTTTACAACCCAGGTTGCTATTGTCCCACTATCTTCAGATGGTGTCTGAATAATAGACTGCTTTTTTTAATTCCAGGAGGCTTTGCCTGTGCTTCAATCAACAGGATTCCATGCAGAAGCTTTAAAGATGCCGTTTCCTCTCAGTTGGGTGAGTTGGACAGTTCCCAACTTTCTTCCAAAGATGCTCATCTAGCTCATATTATCTCTTTTGCCCATTTCTTACTTAAATAGGATATATTCCTTGCCATCATGGCAGGATCCACTTTTAATACTTAGTAGATCTCCCTGACTTTCTTTTTTTTCATTAGGTGCATCTCTCTGTTGGCTGTGTCTAGTCTTTTTGAGAGAATAAAGTTCTGGGAATCTTGCAGCTGTCCATTTTAGCTGTCCTTATGTCAGTAAATGGGATGGTGGTGGAATGTAATGTGATAATATAATGTGTGTCATTAAATCTAATAGTCCCAAATTTAGAGAAACATTAATGACCATAAGTTATCCTAGAGATAGGGAAAGGATAGGTAATGACTAACTAGTACAATTCTTACTTTTCTGAGAATAGAATAAAGATAGTTTGAGGCAAAGCCAAAGAAAAATTTGATTTGGTGGAATAATTCTAAAAGTATTTCAAACAAGGAATCATGTATGATGGCATAGGAAACAAACAAAGCCTTTTATAAATGGCATTCACCATTTAGTAGCTAAAAAAGAAAAGGGGGGCGGAGCCAAGATGGCGGCGTAGAAGCAGCAACATATC
>CM053581.1:359013016-359040719 GCA_028627135.1 Pseudochirops cupreus | reverse complement strand
CATGTTTTTCCCTGAAGCATTATACTCAATTTTGCTGGATAGGTGATTCTTGTTTTTAATCCTAGCTGCTTTGACCTCTGGAATATTATATTCCAAGCCCTTGAATCCCTTAATGTTGAAGCTGCTAAGTCTTGTGTTATCATGATTGTGTTTCCACAAGACTCAAATTGTTTCTTCCTGACAGCTTGTAATATTTTCTGCTTGATCTGGGAACTCTGGAATTTGACTATGATATTCCTAGGAATTTTCTTTTTGGGATCTTTTTCAAGAGGTGATTGGTGAATTCTTTCAATTTCTATTTTGCCCTCTGGTTCTAGAATATCAGGGCAATTTTTCCTTGAGAATTTCTTGAAAGATGATTTCTAGGCTCTATCTCTACTATCCCTGTAACCATGGGTCCCTTCCCTGCTACCTACAAATATGTCCAGCTCTCTCTCACTCTTACAAACTTTTCCTTGACCCTGCCAATCCATCAAGCTATTATTGTATATATTAATTCCATTTCACAAGTAAATTCCTAAAGAAAGCAATCTATATTTATTGACTCTCCTTTAAAACCTGTCCACTTGCTAATCCCTTGTAATGCAATTTGGTATCACAATTTACCATTCTACTGAAGCCATTCTCTCCAAAATTACCAACAATTTCTTAATTATTAAATTGTATGACTTTGATTCAGTCTGCATGCTTTGTGACCTCTCTGGACAATGCTGCACTATTGGATTATATCCTTCTCTATTTCTATGACATTTCTCTTTCATTGCCTTTTCCCCTATGTATCTGACTTCCTTCTCTTTCTTTAATGACCATCCATGGATTAACAAAGGTACTCTCCTAAGTCTTTTGCTGTACTTTTTTTCCTTGGTGTCCTCAGCAGTTCTCTCCAATCCATCTTTGACAGAGCTGTCAAATTGAGATTCATAAAGTAGAGGTCTGGTCAGTAATTCCTTTGCCTGTCCTTCCTTCCTCTCTTCGTTCCTCCCTTGAATTTTGTCACACAAAATTACTAATATGAAAATATTTTGCATGATTGCACATGTATAACCTGTAACAGATTTCTTACCATCTCAGGGAGGGGTACAGTGATAGAGGAATAGAATTTGGAACTCAGAACTTTAAAAAAGTATTAAAAATTGTTTTATATGTAATTTGGGGAAGAGAAAACATTACTCAAAACTTAGAATAGGAAATAATCTTACTTGTGTCCCTTTCTCAAGTCTTTTCCTGCTTCAGTATATTCTCCACAAGGCTGCTAAAGTGATTTTCCAAAAGTCTACATCTAACATGTCACAAACACACACATTCACTCACTCACTCACTCACTCAATAGTCTGCATTGGCTCCCTATTGAATCCAGGATCAAATGGAAGAGACTTTGGCGTTTCAATTTCTTCATATCCTACCCACGCCCACTCTTCCAGTCTTCTTATACTTTCCTCCCTTCTTTGTGCTCTATGATCTAGTGATACTGGCTTTCTTGCTGTTCTTCTTCCATCTTCCAAATCTCTGCATTTCCAGTGATTACCACCCCCACCCCCCCCCATGCCTAGTGGTTTCCTTTGAGACTCAACTCAGGATCCATCTTCTCCAAGAGACCTTTTTCTAGTCCTCTCGATTGATAGTACCTTCACTCTGAGCTTATCTATAACTTAGCATACCCTGTATATAAATAGTTGTTTATATACTTTCTCTCTCACTATATCTTTCATAATATATAATTTTAAGATGTAATGTTTTTACATAATACATATCTTTAAAATATAAACTCTCTCTTTCCTACTTCTGAGGGCAGAGATTGGGTGTTTGCCATTCTTTATAGCCTCAGCCTTTAGGATGGTACCTAGCACATAGCCAGTGGTTAAAAAATGCTCATTGATGATTTGACCCAGAACCATGCCTGGCCATTAATAATAATCCTCTTATATGTGTTGTCTTCCCCAATTAGAATGTGAATTCCTTAAGAGCAAGAGATCATCCTAATTATGGAAACAGTGAAGAGCACAATGTTTGACACAAAATTAAGTGCTTTTTCATTCTTTATTTAATAAATGCTTACTGAATTGGATTTCCTCTGGAGGTGATAATTCTCTTATCCCTAGGAATCTTCAGTCAAAAAACTGAATGCCCCCTTACTGGATAAGAGATTTCTGCCCAGGTACAGTTTGAATGAGATGATATTAAGGTCATTTTCACCTCTGAGACTCTGTATTATTGAATTGATGCATTGAAAGGACATTGGATGCAGTAATATTTTATGATGCTAGACTTCAAATATAAATTCATTCTGTTCCTCATTAAGATGACCAAATGAATTGGCTTCTCAAGTCTGGCATAAGTCACCTTACATTTTTTATGCTGTAACATTGGATAATTATATCAATGAGCTTAACCTAAGTGGCAAAGTAGAAAGCTTAAAATTTCTATATTATTGATCATAGAAAACAGGGAATGCAGTATTATGGTGGATACTAAGTTGCCTTCTGAGTCATGATGCTCTGAGTTTGAATCTTGCCTCTAACATAGATCAGCCTATGGGACTTGGGCAAATCATTTAAAATTGTATTGCCCTAGGAAAATCTCAAAGATTATAAGTTGTAAAAAAGAGTTACCCCACCAGACAACTCCATATGCTGATACAGTCCATATGCTGTACCAATCATCATCATCATCACAGCCACCACTACCGCCACCACCACCATCATTAGAATGTCTATATGTTAAGATATGGGGCAACTGAGTGGCACAATGGATAGAGTACCAGGCCTGGAGTCAGAAATACTCCCCTTCCTGAATTCAAATCCTCAGACAGTTACTGAGTGTGTGACCCTAGGCAAGTTATTCTTTGCCTCAGTTTCCTCATCTGTAAGGTGAGTTGAAGAAGGAAATGGCAAACCACTTCAGTATGTTTGCCAAGACAACCCCAAATCAGGTCACAAAGAGTTGAACATGACAGAAAAATAACTAAAAACCAAAGTGTTAAGATATAGAACATTGTTAATTTTCAGTTTTACAGATTAGATCTTCAAAACTATAGAGAAAATTTCAGAGGATAATATTTGAGGGCAGTGTGATAATGGGAAAAGAACAACAGATTTGGAGTCAAAGGGCTGAGGTTCAATGACTTTGGGCAAACCATTTAATTTCAATGTGTCTCAGTTATTCTTCTGTAAAATTCAAATGTGAAACCAACTTACCTTTAATTTCCTTTCCAGTTCTAAATCTATGAGCTTTGAGACCTTTTCCAATTCTTAACTGTCCTTCGCAGATTTGTGTCTTCTGCATATTTGATAAGGGTGATGTTGATGCTTTTATCCAAGTCCTAGATGAAAATGATAAAGAAGATACAGGACCAAATCAGAATCCCTGGATCTGTTTCCACTGGAAATCTACTTTCAGACTGACATCCTTCTGAGTAAACATTAATGACTAATCTTTGGGTTCCAACATTCCAATTCCAAATCTGCCTAATTATTCTATTGAATAGCATCTAACTATCTTTTCAACCTGAATAGTGGGAGAGATGTTATGAAATGCTTTCACAAAATCTATATGAATTCTATTTCTAGAATTTCCCTGATCTATGGTGTTAGTAATCCTATAAAAAAGCAAAAGGGAAATAAGACCAAGCTATCCATGACCTGTTCTCCTTGTTCTTGATGAAGCCATGCTGACACACCGGGATCAGTATGCCCGTTTCTAAACATTCATGAACTGTCCTTTTATAAATGGTTTCAGAATTTTTTTAGGAATCGAAGTCAAGTTCACTGGGCTATCTTATCTCCTTAGAAGACCAGTCCTGAATGTTAGCAGATATCCTCCTCCTAAGAATTCCCCGGAAGAGTTCATGACTCAGCAAGTGTCCTTTCTACCGTAGTTATTTAAATCTTGCTTATCCTGTTGATCAGCCATAACTATTTGTTGCCATGCAAAGTGTCTTTGGAACCTAATTGGATCAAGATACTTAGTTATCTCATCCAATCCTCGCTTTTTATCTTGTTGTTGTTAAGTCCTTTCAGTCATGTCTGACTCTTCACGTGACCCCATTTGGAGTTTTCTTGGCAAAGATATTGGAGTGGTTTGCCATTTCCTTCTCTAGCTCATTTGACAGATGAGGAAACTGAGGTAAACTGGGTGAAATGACTTGCCTAGGGTCACACAACTAGAATCTGAGGCCAGATTTGAATTCAGGTCTTCTTGACTCCAAGCCTGGTACTCTATCCAACGTGCCTAGCTGCCCATTCATTATCTTATCTCACTGGAATGGGAAATTTTCTCCAAATGTGACTAAGTTTTCCCTCTTAAGTTTTCACAATATTCTACAATGGATATAAACACCTAATCCAGTTCAACAAAAGTAAACCCTTCCTAAGGTACTACTGTATATAAGGCATTGTGTTGGACTAGGACTCAAGAAAGACAAAATAGAACAATCTAAACAACAAAAAAACCATACAGCACCTGACTTCTAGAAACTGACACAACTTCTGGCTCCTTATATCTTAGATTACATAGGGTATACATTTCTGCTTTGTAATTAAATTTTAATTAGGCATATCAAAAAGTCAATGAGTCAAGTCAATAAGCCCCTTGAAAGTGCTTACTTTATAGCAGGCACTGTTCTAAGGGCTAGGAACACAAAGGCTCAAAACAGTCCCTGCCCTCAAGGAACTCATGCTCCAATTGGAAAAATAGCATGCAAGCAACTATATACTCTGTGTGTGTGTGTACATGTGTATATGTATACATGTGTGTGTACATGTGTGTATGTATATGTATATGTGTATGTATGTGTGCATAAATGTATATATTTGTGTATGTATATTTATATATATACATACATATACACACATATACATATATATACACACACAGAATAAATTGGAAGTCATCTCAGAGGGCAGGCATTAGCACTAAGGAGGACTGGGAAGGTTCCTTGCAGAAGGTAGAATTTTAACTGAGACTTGAAGGAAGCCAGGAGACAGAGAAGCAGAGGGAGAATGCTTCCAACATGGTGGAAACCCTGTTAGGAAAAACAAAGGGACCAAAGGCAGTGAATAATAGAGGACATGGAGGAGAGTCAGGTTTAAGATGACAGGAAAAGTAGAGATTGACCAGATTATGAAGGGCTTTAAAAACCAAACAGAGGACTTCATATTTGATCATGGAAGTAATAGGAAGCCACTAGAGTTTACTGAGTATGGAGATAACATGGTCAGATCTGTGCTTTGGTAAGATCACTTTAGCAGCTAAGTGAAGGATGGATTGTAGTTTGAGCAGACTTGAGGCACAGGCACCAAGCATAAAGCAGAATTAAGAGTTACAACATGAGGTGATGAGGAGCTGCACTAGAGGGCAGCTACTTCAGAGGAGAGAGGGGAATGGATAAAAGGGATGATACAAAAGTAGACTCAGCAGGGCTTGACAACAGATTGGATATGGGAGACAGAGAGAATCGGAGTTGAGGATCACACTAAGGCTGTGAGTGTTGGAGCCCTTGTGTGATTGGGAGGATGATGGTGCCCTTGATGGTAATAGAAAGTTTGTAAGAGGGAAAGATTTGGGGGAAAATAAATTGAGTTGTGTTTTGGATTTTGTGAGTTTGAAATATCTAGGCTATAGGACAGTCACTTCATGAAAGGCAGTGGGGATATTAAATAGGACGTAATAAGTACAAATACAGCAGGACAGAAAATTTTGAAATGATCTAAATAGAGATCAAAATTGAATACATGGAAACTGATGAGATCAATAAAGGAGATGACATAGAGGGAGAAGAGAAGAGAACCCAGGACAAAAGCTTGGGGGACTTCCAAGGATATATTGAGCATGATGGATACAGATCCAGCAAAGACAAAGAAGGATCAATCAGATAGGTGGGATAACTAGGAGCATGTATTTTGATGAAAATCTAGAGAGAAGACAGTACCAAGGAGAAAAGAGTGATCACAGAGTCAAAGGCTGAAGAAAAGTCAAGAAGGAGGAGGATTGAGAAAAGGCTGTTAGAGCCTTTGCTAATTTGTGAGATTTTTTTATAGGAGGAAGCTAGGTGGCTCCATGGATAGAACAATGGGCCTAGAGTCAGGAAGACTTGAGTTCAAATCTGGTCCCAGGCACTTACTAGCTGTGTGACCCTGGGCAAGTAACTTAACCTTTGTTTGCCTCACTTCATTCATCTGTAAAATGAACTGAAGAATGAAATAGCAAACTGCTCTAGTAATTTTGCCAAGAAAACCCCAGGGTCATCATGTTCCACAGAATCACAAAGAGTCATACACAACTGAACAATTGAACAACAATACAACAGCAAAAGATTTCTTTATGTCATTTTATCTCATCTCTGCAAGAAGGAAATGTGTGGCAATACTGTCTATGATGCAGATCAGCAACTCCTCTGTAATCTATAATCTTAGAAAATAACCTGGGGCTCTGAAAGTTCAAGTGACTTTTCTATTATTATTGCATAGCAAGTATGTATCAAGAGGTAAATTTTGACTATTCTTTCCCCTCCAACTCCAAAGCCTGTTTTCTGTCCACTGTCATTGAAGTAGAATGGGCCAATGGAACTGAAAGACTTGGAGTCAGTCAAGTAAAACACCACTTCTCGCCCTTACTGGCTGCAGACCATTGAGCCTACAGAATATAAGCTCCTTGAATGCAGGGGCTGTTTCAGTCTTGACTTTGACATGGGCCACTTGTCTGCTTACATGGATTGGATGAAATGGGCATCATGAATTGTCTTCGTTCTGATTAAATGGAGGATCACCGGGCCTTACCATCTAACCTGTCCCTGCACCAAAATACTCTTCAGGCTTTTCCACATGCCCTGGCTGTAGGCTTTGAAGGCTCTGGCACTATTTAGCCTACTGATGCAATCTAAGGACTTGTGAGCCTTGTTATTTGCCCTGCTCAGGCACTATTGTCTGTGTGAAGCCTTTCTTGATTCCCCTCAACTGCCAAGCTTTTTCTTCCTAAAATATCTTGTATTTAATTACCTTGTGCATTTATCCATGTTCTCTTTATAATGTATATGTCTCTTATATGAATGAGTAAATCTTGTCATCTTCCCCTTTAGAATGTAAGCTACTTTCATGTAGGCATTTGAGATTTGACCCTGGATGTCCTCTCACTTCAGAGCCTGTACTCTTTTCAGTCTACCATAACTCACAAAGCTAATACGAATTTGGGGGTACATTTCATGCTTCTTGGCAGTAATTTCCACAGTTTCAAAAATAAAGGCCTGACCATTAGCATGCAATTCAGTCTGAAACAATGAAAAGGCCAATTGCCTCCAAATCACAAAATGCAGACCATTTTTGCGTATTATTAGCTAAGCCTGACATTTTCCAATAGTAACTTCAAACATCTAAAGCAACTTCAGGTTTCACAGAATCCAAAGTGTTTTACATTTTTGCTTTTTAAAATTTATTTTATTTATTTTTAATTTATGGAATAAAATAAGCATTTCCATGACATAGTAGGCTAAAAAAGAAATAGATCATTGCACATGAAACTGCAAAGCTGTTAATATACAATTTGTTATTCCTTTTAAATATATGATAAAATTATCATGTAAATTTCTTTTTTCTGCTTTTTTTCTTCCCTCCCCAACCTTAGAGATGACTGCCATTTGATACAAATAGTTATATAGATATAGAAATAGAAATAGACATAGATACAGATATAGGTAGAGATATTCCTATATCTATCTCTGTCTTTATCTATCAATATGTTTGTATGTATGTATGTGTGTATGTATGTATGTATGTATGTATGTATGTATATGTATTGATAAGCCTTCCAGGTAATTTCTCCTGAAGCAGACATAGTACTTCTGGCATCCAAGTAACCGAATTCAATTTTTTGAATTTCCTACTGTATAATACCAAAGAATCTTCTGCTAAGTCAGGAAAATTCAAATTTCTTTCACTGATATAATTAGACATCTATTTAGGCAAACACAACAATATATGCATCTCAAGGAGTCAGCTCTTTGTTCAAGATAATTCTTTTAATGAATAGAAGTAATACCAACACAGCAGGACACTCAATCTTTAAAGCATTGCATGAATTTAAAGACACGACACTATATGAATTTTAAAACACTGGAGAAATTTAAAAGCCAGGATTTCACTAAACTTTCATGCTTTTAAAGTACAAATAAATTGAACTCTAATTAAAGACAGATCATTTCTTCATTTTATTTTATTTTTTCCACTTGATGACGGCTGCTCAGGCTTTTAAAATGGAAACTTCAAATAGGAAGAATGTTGTTTGTGCTAAGTCTTCATTTGATGGTGTGAGGTATTTTGATTCAATTCTGTTTTAATATGGATACATCTTAAAACCATAATGTTGTTATAATGTTCTAGTTGCTTAGCATGGCATAAAAAAGAAATCACCGCTTAATCAAGAAGCATTTTTAACACAGCTATTATGTGCCAAGCACTGTGCTTAGGAGCTGGGATTAAAAATGAAAAACACACACTCCATTCTTTTCTATATCTTAATGATGAATAATAATTAGAAAATTATTTGGTAATACCCCTGAGAGAATTTCCTTTTTTAAATGACCTTCATTGTTATGCAAATGTCATAAGAAATCAAAACCTCCCCAAACAAAAACAAACAAACAGCTATTGGGAATCACAGGGTAGACCTAGAAAAGCTATAATTCAATTCCCTCATTCCACAGCTATGTAGAAACTGAGAATCAGGCTAAATTACTTGCCCAAGGTCATATAACCTGACAGTAAAAAGAATATTTTATTCCTTACCTTGGTGGTGCTACATGAAAGACCCCTATATATAAACATGCTTGTGAGGTTTTAAGTCTGATTGACCAGGAAGAGAATGGTGCTTGCAACAGCAAAGGAGAAGCAAATAGACCACACAGTGGAATGGAGTGTTCAGCTTGGAGTCAGGAAGATCTGAGTTCAAATCCGGCCTCAGACACTAGCTCTATGACTCTGGATAAGTCACTTAATCTCTTTCACCTTCAGATTCTTCACCTGTAAACTGGGGATAATGATAGTGCCCCATCATATCTTTCTTGTAATAACCAAATCATATGATATATTGACAGTACTTTCTAAATCTTAAAGTCACGCACAATATTAGCTGTTATTATATTTGAGTGGCTTGTAGTTGTTGAGATGTTTCAGTTGTGACTGATTCTTCATGATCCCCTTTGGTAAAGATACTGGGGTGGTTTTCCGTTTCCTTCCCCAGCTCCTTTTACAGATGAGGAACTGAGGTCAACAGGATGAAGTGATTTGTAAGTGTCTGAAGTCAGATTTGAACTCCAGAAGATGAGTCTTCCTGACTCCAAACCCAGTGCTCTATCCACTACACCACCTAGCTGCCATACTAATGGCTACATAATTTCTAAACATGAAGCTTCTGTAGACAAAGGGCAGATCAACTGATCTTTGAAATGTTGATGTATTATTTTTCTATGTCTCGTGATGTTGTCGGGCATCTAGGTGGCACAGTGAATAGAGCACCGGCCCTGGAGTCAGGAGGACCTGAATTCAAATCCAACCTCAGACACTTAACACAAAAACTAGCCGTGTGATTTTGGGCAAGTCGCTTAACCCCAACTGCCCTCCAAACAGCAAAAAATAAAAAAAAATGTCGTGATGTGAGCATGTCCTCTTATAAATCAACTCAAAGTTAATCTACTTGAAGGAAGGGACAGCACCATTTTTGTCTTTGTCACAGTATCTAGCACAGAACCTGACAGAATTATGTAATAAATGCTTGTTGAATGAATGACTGAATGGGGGACTCTACCCAAAGTACTTGCACCTAGATTTCTTGACACTGCCTTACGACTGTTAAAGCACATAGATTGCCCACCAGGTATCTATTGTCCTAGCTATGTGACTGACCCATCTCCTCTTCTGGTAATGTACCTCCTTGATGACAACCTCTATACCCCTAGAATTGGACTTGGGCCATATAAGCCTAGATTCCTGGGGTGGGAGGAGGGAAGAACTGAGTATCTGACCTATCTTGGCAAAAGTAGAGTATAGAGGTAGCTTCTTCCAGTAATACAGCCCCCAAAACACTAATGCTACATACACAGTCTTCTTATGGATGCTAAGCTTGGGTCTTTCCTTTTCTTTTTTTCCTGTTATGTTTTTCTAACCTTTTTTTTTAAACTAAATGATCTTTGAAACCCTAAAATGTCTCTGTTGCTTTATATGATATGGTTAAGCACCAAGACAAAAGCTCTGAGTTATGCTATGCGGGAAACATCACTATTCTCTATTGGGGAGAACCTAGAAGTAGGTTCATAAACTCACAAAGGCTCCATTCTGGCTGAGGGTAACTTAATTGCTAAGGCCAATCCCTAATGCTTGCCTGTTTGGAATATAGTATTTTACATTGCCTCCTTTTCCCTCCATCCTTCAGACTACACTGGCACCAAGAAAAAGAATTTTGAATGTTTGCCTGATAATGTCAAGATATATAGGAGGAAAGTCTTGAGTTTGTGCAGTCTTTATGCTATGGGTCTGAGAAAGCAAATATAGGAGGGTTTGAAACCTTGCTCTGCCACTTATTAGACATCTGATCCTTTCACCTCTCTGAATTCAACCTACATTGTTGCTAAAATAATTTTACTTAAGTCACTAACTTGATAAAAAAAAAAAAGAAAACATTGGTGATTCCCTGTCAACCCTCTGTTTATATTTTTAAAAGATGTATTTTTACCACCCAAGTTCAGAAGCCTCTTGAACTCTATCTATGGATCCTGTGGGAGTCTATAGACCCACAGGTTATGAACCCTTGGCCCTAGCATCAATAGGGTTTCACTGAATGACCATGAGCAGTGGAACAGTACCCAATGATTGGACTTTTTCTCTTCATGTCATACATTTCTCTAGTGGTATGTCTTGCTCCACTTCTTGAATGAAAGTTATCATTGGAAATATGCTGCAGTTTACTTGTATATACCATGTGTTTCTCCATGGACAGCCACGTCTTGGATTTCTTGGAGAAAGAGGCATTCCATGATTCACAACCACAGAGCATCACGAGAAGAAGGTGAAGAAAAGCTAAGTCTCTGAATTGGGAAGCACCTTTGGATTGTCAAACACACTTTTTAATTTTCTAAGTAAAATGTGTTTCTCCATGGGCAATCACAACTTGGATTTCTTGGAGAAAGAGGGATTCCATGATTCACAACCATAGAGCATCACAAGAAGAATGTGTAGAAAGGATAAGTCTCTGAGCTGGGAAGTATCATTGGACTGTCATACACACTTTTTAATTTTCTAAGTAAAATGCTACCTTTCTCTTATGCAAATTCTAGGTCTAAACTCATTCTTGCATCTGTAGTGCCTGGTCCATTACACATATGTAATGCTGTACTAAAACAATGTGGAATAGCTGTATGACTGAATGTCATAATCTGGATATTGAGGATTTGTCTAGATAGTACCAAAGGGTCTTGAGTATGATCCTCTCAAACAAAGATCCTCTGAGGCATAAGCTAACATTATGTAAAATTCCTTGAGAAATGAAACCACAGAGTTAAGTATGTTCTGCTTATTAATATCAAGTGATCCAAAGATGATTAGGGGAAAAAGAAAAGAATGTATATGTTCAAAAATATTTATAGCAACTCTGTTTGTGGTGGCAAAGACCTGGAAATTAAGGGGATGCCCTTCACTTTCAGAATGGCTAAACAAGTTGTGGTATACGATTGTGATGGAATTCTTTTGTGCTATAAAAAGTGATAAGTTTGACTGTAGAAAATCATGAATAGACTTGCACAAAATAATGAAGAGCAAAATGAGTAGAACCAAGAGAATGTTTGAAACGGAAATATTGTCTTAAAAACAATTTTTAGTGGCTGTCATTTTCACTGTTATAAATACCCAAATTAACTACAAAGGACATATGAAGGAAGACACTATCTGCATTCAGAAAAAGAACTGATAAATACAAGTATGTATAGAATGATTTTACACACACACACACACACACACACACACACACACACACACACACAGAGAGTTGTATTTAATGGTAACCATCTTTTTGGGAGGGGAAGTGCAGAGAAAAAAAAGAAAAAAGTTATTTGATAACTTCGTTATATATTTAAAAGGAATATCAAGTTGCATGTGATAGGCTTGCAGTTTCATGTTCAATCATCTTTTTTTGTTTTATTCTACTGTTACAGAAATGCTTGTCTTTTTACATAAATTAAAAATAAAAATATTTTTAAATGTTAAACTAAAACCACAATCATCAAGGGAGACATAGAACATGGAGGCCCTTTGGTGTGGCTCCTGAAATTTCTATGACTGTCTTTCATGCCTGAAATGCTCTTCCTTCTCAACTCTGCCTACAAATTTCCCCCTGCTTTTAAGTCCCAGTTAAATCCCATCTGTTGTAGGAAGCCTCTCCCATTCCCTCTTAATTGTACTGCCTTCCTCCTGTTTAACATTTTCTAATTATCCTCTATTAGCTTGTTTGTATATAATTATTTTTCCATTAGATTGTCAACTCCTTGAGGGCAGGACTGTCTTTCCCCTTTTTTTCATATCCCTAGCACTTAGCACATTACCTGGCCCATTGCAGAGACTAAATAAATATTTATTGATTGGTTCCTACAAAGATAGCTCAAATTCTAGCTCTGCTACTGATTTCCTTTGCAATTCTGGGCAAGTCACATATCCCTCATGGGTCTTAGTTTCCTCATTTGTAAAATGAAGAGATTGCACTAGATGGCTTCTGAGGTCCCTTCAAGCTATAGACTTATTATCATAGTTTTTTTAAGCATCTTTAATGTTTCTTGTACTCTAAATCTATAATGCAAATGTATGTATGCACATATACACATATATGTTGACATGTGTGTGGTTATATACATATATCATTCACACACACTCATGGAGAATATTCATCATTGTGAAAAATATCAGACAAAACATCTAAATTGAAGAGGGATTCCCTACAGATTGTGAACTCTTAAAGGGGCTCCTCTTTGCAGATAATACTGTGCTAAGTATGTTAAGCCCTATAAAATTACAGGGCTTCTTCAATGGGATCTACAATTATTTAAAAGAATTCAGCCTAATAATCCAAGTGAGTATACCAAGTTAATGAATGAGTTCTCCAGGTTTAGCCTAAATCAGTGCTTCTTCAACTTTTTCCACTCCTAATCCCTTTTTGAATTTTGGCAGTGGTTAGTTGGTGTTGTGTGGCCTGAGGGCACGAGCAATTCACAGCTCACATGCTTTGTGTTAAGAACCAATGCTCTAGTGAAGTTGCTGATGTGGCCGGGATAATTGCTGCCAGAAATTCCTTGGATTCATTAACTATTTGACTTTGAATTAATTTTTAGTTATTGTACATTCAGAAATCTTTTACTGTTGCCAAATTTTCCCTGACCCCTTTTGGGTCATAACCCACAGTTTAAGAAGCACTAGCCTAAGAAAGGTCTTGGTGTTCTGTACTGTACATGAATCAGGTGATGAGTTTTATCAACATTTTCTATAAACTATTGTCTAGTTTCCTTATTAATTCAGCAACTGAGTTCTAAAGAAATCAAGGCATAAAGTATGATATGTATTCATAAAATAAATATAATTGTAAAGTCTCTCTAATTGATTACTTCATCAACTTTCAGACACAGCTCAGGTTTATAAGTAACCAGAGGAACCTATTTTCCTATGAGTTTCTGTTCCTCTTTTTCTAACTTTAAACCCCTGGTCTCATAATTTCAAATAAGATCAACATTACTACCCATGCCATTTATTGCAATAGCAAATAGCAATTCAAATGCATAAATAAATGTTTATAATATATTGACAGTACAAATATTTCACAGTGATATTCACCTCTGTTCTTCAAAACCATGAGAGACATGCATGTAATCTCTTCTCTCTTCCCTTTTCTTCCCTTTTCTTGATCCTCACCCTGGCATTAGTTCTATCTTAGTACATAAGTGGGAGCTTGCCCTGTTCCTTTTCCAACTTGGGCTGGTTCACCTTTCTTTTGGTAAAGTGATGCTGTCTTTCTCTTATTCCCAAGGCATTCCTCTACTGGTGCCATGCTTAGTACATCCACCTGGTCTGCAGAGCATACTGTACCTTAGAACTCAAAAGATCTGCCACCCTCAGGTGGCATATGTCACCATGGACAAGGACCTGATAGAATATTTCCCTCCAATGCTGACAATGACTCTTCCTCACTCTGGAAATACATAGTTTTCTCAGGATGCCAATTCAAGGGGATTCTCTTCCAAATGTCTCTTCA
Source organism: Pseudochirops cupreus (assembly GCA_028627135.1). Taxonomy (NCBI): domain Eukaryota; kingdom Metazoa; phylum Chordata; class Mammalia; order Diprotodontia; family Pseudocheiridae; genus Pseudochirops; species Pseudochirops cupreus. Next base: position 359,026,448 of record CM053581.1, on the reverse strand, counting down.
CAAATTATGGATTAAATGTGAATTCTCTCAGAAATAATAGAGGACTCTCACAGTCTCTTAACAGATGACATTTAACTTCCTCAGTCCTATTCTCTCCCAAGAATATCAGCTAAATTCTTTCTTAATCTTCTCACAAAACTCTTCACAGATGACAGTTAAATTCTCAGTCTATTTTCACTAGAAAATGCAGTTTAAATGTAATTCTCTCCTACTTCCTCTCATTGACTTTTTTTTAAAATCCCAGTTAACTGTCAGTTAAAGATTCCCTTCCCTTTTACAAATACAGTAACAGTATCCATAGGGTTTGTGAGAGGGAATATTGAAGCTCCTCTTGTATGGGGAAAATGAAACTGCTGTATTTAAAGTTAAATCAGTATACCATTAATTTATGTTATGTAATAATGACAGAAGAAAAAAACAGAGAAGAGAGGAAATGATCTTCCTTTCTCATAGAAATATTGTCAGATATAGTCTGTTTTTCAAAAAGCAAAGAGAATAGAAATAGGACAAATGGACTTAATATTCTTAGGGATCACATAGAGAAGAAAGATTTTCAGTTTTGGAAAAGGGAGAACTGAACCACTGTACGTTTGAACTATATCTTATCCCAGTGTTTAGAGGAAATACATGGAACAACCCCCAAAACTGATTCTGTTTGCCAGAGACTCAGACTCCAACAATTCCTTGGTTCAATTGATACAGTCAAACAGTAATTTCAATAGTCACAAAGGGCCATCCTTAGGCAAAATCAGGAAAAGAGATTATAGTATTCAAGATTTAGAACTGGAAGAGAAGTTAAAATCTATATATTTCCAACCTTCTATTTTATAGATGAGAAATTACACAGAGAATATGCCTCACACTGGATGTGAACACAGATTCTCTAACACCGGAGCTAAAGCACTAAGGCAAAGTTTACATCACACACCTTCCTACATGTTCCCACCTTCTTTTAGTTCTTCTTTCAGTCACCCTCCCCAATCCCCGAATCCTTTTGCCACTAAATATCTCCTTTATGGCCCCTCATCATAAAGCTTTGCTGTCTACCAGACTAACCCCTTACTTTCTGTTAACTGTGGCAGCATCAGAGAATTGTAGAGATCAGCCAACAATTTAAAGTTTTAGACTTCCATGAGGTTTGTATACTTGGAGGAATTTTGAAGAACAAAAAGTTCTCAAGAACCAAAGGAATACCTCGATAATGCTGTATTTCCAAAACTAGGTCATGGGGTATGTGAGACATTTTTGAACAAAGAAATGCACTTAATGTCCCTCAAATAATTTTTTACTTATATGACTAGGCCTGAATTTGTACTTTGCTAAGGTATAATGGGAACAAATTATATGATACTAATAAATATTAAATGGGTTAAGATAAGCCTTGCAGAGAGCTATAGAAATCTTATTAATCAATAATTTTTTATCTGCCCATCTTTCTGTCATGCAATAGAAAAGTAATGAGCTTAATTAAATCTGCATTTCTTGTTACTTGATTTGAATAAAACATTCATCTCCTTAGCTGAGCGGATTGTGAACAGCTAAGCTATTTGAAAGGTTGGTTTAAAATACTTTGAATCGTCAGTTAATGATGGGAGAAAGTCACGAATACAAAACAGATCCAAAGTCTGTATGGGGGGGTGTGTGTGATAAGGGATACATACCCACTCAAGCAGACCCACACCAACCTAAAGCTGACAATAATTGTTAGGCACTACTCATGTTGAGGAGAAAACCAGGGAGTATAATTTCCACTATTATGATGATTTTCATTTAAAATCTGTTCCCCCCCCCCTTATTTTAATAAACAAAGTTTAGAATCCTATTGAGAGGGAAACAGTTAAGATTGTGGGCAGAAAAATAATTTTTGTATTTTTCTTGGGAAATTTGGTCATTTTTTCATACCCTAAAGGTTATAGGAAAATCAAAGAAGAAAGTTAATGTTTCTTTGCCAGTATGTTTGTATGTTTGTGTATGTACATCCATAAAGGAACGAAAGAGAAAGGAGAAGGCAGGAGAAGGGGAGAAAATAATAAAGAATGTAGTGAACACAAAGGATACTGTGCGTAGATAGGGGTAATGGGATTAAGACCCAGAAAAAAGACAAGAAATTCCAAATGGAAAGAGTAACAAATATACTCTTTTGTCACTTTGTTACACTTCCATTTGGGAGAAATGCTCTATAAAGTATCATTAGTTGTTAATGAACACAGACTTGAAATCCTCTGCAGATTCTCTTAGTCAATAGCCAAATCAAGCTTTCTGATGACTTGAGGAGTTACTAAAAGGTTACACTGTTAAATCTCAAGGAACTAAATTAGATTCCTCACTGCCCTCTGCTACCAGTTAAGAATTGTTTCATGTTGTTAGAATTTATTAGTATTCTTGGATAGGAAGGGGAAATGTACAGATCTGGAACTCTGACATTTCTGTGAAAATAAATTATGAAGAGTAAAGATGAAGGTCAAAAAATTATAGAGAAAAAGAAATGATAGGGTAAAAGATGGAGTTTATTTACATAAAAGGCAACTATAATGGCATCATAAAGCAGGGCTTGGCAGATATCTGGTTTGTGGTTCTGTTATAGAAAGATGGTGAGTGTCAAATTTTCCTCTTTAATTTTTTTTTTATCACCTATGCACCATGATTGCTATATAAGAAAAAAATATCATAGAGAGCACTAAAGAACAGAATTAGATAGGCATTCCTATCTATAGGAATGCCTATTCCTATTCCTGGGTTATTCTGTCAGTAAACATGCAGTATTTGCAAATGAGATCTGTTTCATTTCCTGCCTACTTGGTAGTGTCCTTTTTCTTTCAATATTCGTGTGATCTTGGGATGATTTTACTTGGCTTAAACAGTCACTGCAAAAAATATTGAGCTGGGTCCAGAATTTAGAAGACTGGAATCAGTCTAGATGACATTTGTAAATCACTTTGAAAGGTCCTAAGTTTATTGCTGCATAAAAGCCCCATATCTTTTATACCAATCTTATCCTGATGATACCACATGGACATTAATCAAGGTCAGGATCATGGAAGACTCAAAAGTATTAGCAACCCAAATGAGAATGAAATGGCGTAGGGGTAGTATATGGATATTCTCAGCATCTTATTGATGATTATTTGCATGTAAAGAATGGCATATAAAGTATTGCATTATACAGAATATGTATGTCCAGAAAAGAAAATCAACTCACTTTCACAGTGCCTTGCAGAAGTGTAATAAATGCTTTTGCCCCAAGTCTGTGATCCTGAGTTACAAGAGAGGTACCAGATGGTCAATGCTAAAACATCATTGATAACAGTGGAATATGAAAACAAAACAAAACAAAAAAACCCAGACAGGGCTCCAGAACATTGATTGGATCCTCTTTGGGAATTTTTTTTTGAAAGACAATTATAAGATTTCTGTAGATTGAAAAGGCATGGAAAGATTGATTTTTGCATTGACAAAGGGGTCAAACACACTGATAAAATTCTAAATTCATCACAGTACAAAATCAATAATAAGAGGATAGTGACTCATCCTATGATTTCATTACTGTAAGTATCCCTTAGATAAAGAAATTGCCTCTATCAATGAAGATCTATACATTCTCTGCAACTTAGTGTCTTATAGATACTGCAATGAGAGGCTGAGTGACTTGGCAGCATGTTAGAGGATTTGAACTCAGGTCTTTTAGGCTCCAAAGCAAACCCTCTATTCCTGTTTTGAAGTGTTGCCAAACTTACACAGATGATAACATAACTGGTATTGTAATCAAAGTTCTCTGATTTCAAACCCAGTATTCTTTTCACTGTATGTAGTTGGCATTTAAATGTTTGTTGAATGGAGTTGAAATGAGGGAAAAAAAGAATAATTAAACCAGTCTAGATGTACATAGGCTATATGGGAGGAGGGGGGAGGGTTATGCATTTGTCACAGTCAGGGCAATTTCCTAAACAATCCACAGTATGATATCTGATGGGAGAGGGGGTGGCTTACCATGTTCTTTATCTAACCCTTGGGGCACCTAAGCTAGCAGACAGGTAGGATACACAAGTGAGAGTAATGAAATGCCTAAATGAAAGGAGGAATCATGAGGTTTTTTTTTTAAAGGGCCAGATTTCCATCTCCTGACCAAATTTCACTTCCCTGAAAAAGCAGAGTCATAGTAACAAGGATGGATATACATACGTACATACATACGTACATACATACATATATTGAAAGAGAGAGAAAAAAAGGAGGAGAAGGAAGGAAGGAAGGAAAGAAGGAAGCAAGGAAGGACAGAGAAAGGGGGAAAGGAGGGAAAAGGAGAGTAAGAGGGGGAGAGAATGTTTGAGGCAAGTGGGAAGAGAGTCTGAAAGGGAAAGAGCAATCTGTTATCCTACCATCTCTTTATTTAAAATATCATTTCCCTTCATTTAGAATGGCAGGGTGAGAGAGGTACAGGAACTAAGTCCTCTAAATTGGTACCCCTGTCTTTGGCCAGAAGGGCAGGCCATTTAGGTACCAAACATATAGTTTAGTTCTTTGAAAGCAGGGCCATGACTGGTGATGCAGCCAACTTTGGCGAAAGCCTTGTCTTTACTGCATCTATGGTGCCAGACACAAGGAGAGATACCAGGGAGTTGTTTCTAAGTAGAACAGTGGAATGTTTCTAAGTAGAACAATGATAATAATAATTCAGTTTTATATAATACTTTAATGGTTGCAAAGCCCTCTCCTGGCAACAGCCCTGGGATGTGGGGACCTATTGGTGGCATTTAACCTTTAATGTCACTGGTATTGGGAATTTCTAAAAAGGAAATGCTTTCTGTTCTGAAACTTAAAATATTAGAGTTGTATTAATATCTCCATTTCACAGATGAAGAAATTGATAGATTTAGTGACTGAGTTACTTGCCTCTTATCTCATGGCTAGGACTTGTCTGAGGCAGGATTCAAATACAGGTCACCTCCTCACTCCAATCCTTTGCCCTTATTCACTATGCCAGGCTTCCCCAAATTCCGAGGACATAAGGAAATGTTGAGAGAGGTACAAAAAGTCAGTTGCTCCTGTTTAGACTTAAGTGTATTTTGAATCTTTATTCCAAGAGATTCATCTATTCCTTAGATCAATAGAATTATTTGTACAACTTATACACTTATATTTAGGTGATTTTTAAAAGGTAATTTTCTTTTGAATATATCATTCATTTGCTCAATTCACCAAGTTTTAGCATGTGTCTTAGTTAATGAGAAGATGCAAGCTTGCCATCTAGTGGTGATGTAGTCTAGTCATAGACACATGATACCTGAAGGCCAAAAGAAGGTTCTACTCAAGATCAGAGGGTCATAGATGGAGAATTTAAAAGGATTTTAGAGACTACTGAGTTCAGGTTTTTGTGGTTTGTTTTTTTTTTACAGATGAGAACACTGAGGCTGAGAGGTTAATAACTTGTCCAGATTCATGCAGCTAGTAAGATTCTGAGGCAGAATTTGAATTCAGGTCTTTCTGACTTCAGGTCTAACTCTCTATCCACTGTGCTATGGAGTTGCATAGGATATGCTGAATGGATTGAAATTCACATACTATGCCTAATGATGTCGCATTTGTCATTGTTTTTCAGTCATATTTGACTCTTTATGACTCCATGGACCATAGCAGATCAGGTCCTTCTATCTTCCACTATCTCCCAAAGTCTGTCTAAGCTCATGTTCATTGCTTCCATTACACTATATCCATCTCATACTCTGCTGTCCCCTTTCCCTTTTCCCTTCAATATTTCCCTATATCGGTTTTTTCCAACGAATCTCATCTCTTCATTATGTGGCCAAAGTATTTAAGCTTCAGATCTAGTATTTGACCTTCCAGTGAATAGTCTGAATTCATTTCCTTAAGTATTGATTTATTTGATCTCCTTGCTGTCTAAGGGACTCTTAGAAGTCTCCAACACCACAGTTCAAAAGCATCAATTCTTAGTTTTGTTTTGTTTTTTTCACAGTGCTCAGCTGTGAGAGTTCAGCTCTCACAGTCAGACGTTGCTACTAGAAAAAATCATAGCTTTGATTATATAGACCTTCTCTGGCAAGGTGATGTCTCTGCTTTTTAGTATGCTGTCCAGATTTGCCATAGCAAGGATCAAGAATCAATTTCATGGCTGTAGTCACCATCTATAGTATCTTTGAGGCCAAGAATATAAAATCTGACACTGCTTCCACTTCTCACTCTATTTGCAAGGAAGTGATGAGGCCGCTTGCCATGCTTAGTTTTCTTTTTATGTTAAGCTTCAAGCCATATTTTACACTCCCTTCTTTCATCCTCATCAAGAGGCTTCTTAATTCTTCTTCACTTTCTACCATCAGAGTGGTAGCATCTGCATATCTGAAATTGTTGATATTTCTCCTGGCAAACTTAATTTCAGCTTTTGATTCATCCAGCCCAGCATTTCACATGATGTAGTCTGCATATAAATTAAATAAATAAGGTGACAGTATAAATCCTTGTCATGCCCCATTTTTCATACCCTTGAGTTTATGATTTAATGCCAAAACAAGTTCTACTGTGAGAAGTAGAAGGGTAGGGACAAAAAATTTAACAACAGAAAAGCCCCCAAACCCCAACAGAGTGAGTAAATTGCTGAGATCAGGGATGACTTCAGGATGGGGAACTATCTGATATGATGCTTGAAAGAAGAAAAAGATATTGACAAATAGAAATCAATCAGTCCAGTATTTATTACATACTTAACATGTAAGTACTAAGGATACAATGAAAAGAAAAGCAGCCCCTCCCCTCAAGCAGCTTACATTTTAATGACAGTGCAGGCTGGGGTGATATATCTGTATCCATAGCTCTATATCTGTCTCTATTGATATAGATTAGGTAAGTAGGTAGATAGATAGACAAATAGATAGATGAGAGAGAGAGAGAGAGAGAGAGAGAGAGAGAGAGAGATGATACTTGCAAGATACAAACAGAGTAAATGGAAGAATCTAGCAACTAGGGGAGGGAGAAGGACCAGGAAAAGTTGTCTGTAAAAGGTCACTTTTGAAATGAGTCTTGAAGCAAGCTAGTGATTCTAAGAGATAGAAATAAGGAAGAAGAGCAATCCAGAGAAGAGAATAAGAGAATGGCTTTCATAACAGTATAGAGACCAGAAAGTTCCAACCAAAATTAAACACAAGTTAGTAGAGGGAGAATTAATAGAACTTAGCACCGACAAGGAATGAGGGAGGGAAGAGAGTTAAAAATGTTTCTGAATTTTGAGACCTAGAATTACTGGAAGAATGATGGGATCATATACAGAAATAGAGAAGTTTTAGCAAAGGAGAAGATAATGAATTCTGTTCTAGACATGTTGAATTTAATGTGTCAACCAGGTGATGTACTGTGGAATTAGAGATCATAGAAAAAACTGGATATATATAAATATATATGTAAATATATTTATATAAGTAATATGAATATATCATATATATGCAAAAAAGGAATGTTTAAGTGTTTACTATATGAAATAATATACGCAGTTCCCTGATAAGTACTAGAGGTATAAAGACAAAAACTAAATAGTCCCTGACCTCAAGAATTTCATCTTCTAAGGAAGAAAAAATAAGTAGACACACATAAATATGATACAAATATAATATATTGTATTATATTATAAAACAATGGGGGGCAATTAGAAGTTGGAGGATCAGGATAGACCTTTGTCTGAGATAATGTTTGAACTGAGCTTTGAAAGATGCAAGGATTCTTAGAGTCAGAGTTGAGGAGGCAGTGCATTCCAGGAATAGAGGAAAGCATGTGGAAAAGCAAGGAGATGGGAGATGGATTGTTGTGTATGAGGAGCAACAGATAGGCCAGTTTGTCTGGAGTGCAGGGTATGAGAAGGGAACATTATATGGAATAAACCTGGAAAGATAGTCTAAAGACAGATACACATTGTGAAGGGATTTAAATGCCAAACAACAGAGCCTATATTTTATCCAAGATAGTAAGGAACTGTCAGAGCTTTGAGGTCAGGTTAGAGACATGGTCAAATCTGTACTTTATGAACGTCACCCCAACTCACTGGTGATTCCTTCTGCTTAGATTCAGGTGATAGTAATAAATCACTTAGACCTAACATCGTTACAGGATTAGAACTATTTAATTAGATTTTGAAAGGCATGACAATGCAAACACAGGTTATCAAAAATTACAAGAGGCACCATTTCCATGTCATAAGGTCAAAGTTATCTTCCTCCTTCCCCTGGGTGGAAACCTGATCTTGCTTACTAATTCATGGCCATCTCAGCCACAGTTACATGGAGAGCTGTATGGAGGATATGTCGGAAACAAAGAAATCAGGTGGATATTATTGCAAACATCCAAGTGAAAAGTGATAAGAACCTAAATTAGGCTGGTGGTCATGTGAGAAGAAAGAAGGGAACAGATATGAGGAATGTCATGGGGACAAAATAGACAGAATTTTACAAATGATTGGATGGGGTCAGGCAATGGTAAATTAATCAAGGATGAATCTATGGTCATGGACCTGGGTAATTGGATGAATGGCAGTGCCCTCAACAGAAATAGGGAAGTTAGGAATGTGAATAGGTTTTAGGGCAAAGATAAGGAGTATCATTTTGGACACTTTGAGTTTGAGATGTCTGTGGGATATCTAGTGTAAACTGGCTGGTTGGTTGTTGGTGGTTGTCTTTCATTCTCAAAGAGGACCAAAATTATGTCATTATGCTAGAGTCAAGTTTTGGTCTGTCTGACTGTCACTGATCAGACCAATAGGTGCTCAGAATGCTCTACCACAGGTTGGGCACAAATAGTCCACGTGAACATTTGGGGTGGATTTTCTAAATTTGCATGTCTTGTAGTTTTTTTGGAGCTATTTCAATTCTGCTTTGCTTGTAGAGCACAACACCTTCACTGATGTGGGCATACCATAGTAAGCACTGGTGATATAGAACTAGTATTCAGGAAAGAGGATAGGACTGGATAGATAAATCTTGGAACCATCTGAATGGAGGTGATAATTGAATCAATTGGAGATCAACGGTCAGGCCTAGGGAAAAGAAGAGGCAGGAACAGAGCCATGGAGTGTACTCATATTTAGGGGCCAGAAAGATGAAGATTATCTAGTGAAATAACTGAAGTGTGTTCATATAGAAGAAAGCAATGTCACAGATGCCAGAAGAGGAGAACCTATTCAGAATGTATGCTGGTCAACAGTATGGAATACTTTAGAAATGTCAATGACTATGATGTCTAAGAAGGGAGCTTTCTTTGGTTGTGGCACTTAAAAGGTCTTTGGTAACTGTGAAGAGAGATTAGTGCCAGTTTAGTTTTCTAAATGGAAACCATTTAGTGAGTGAGGTAAACTGGTATAAAGAACACAGTAATCTCCCAGATCCATTAACAAAGAAGTCCCGAAAACTCAGAAAAATCCCTGAATCATCCTGTCAGAGTAAGACATGCAGAAGTGACAGGAGCTCCATTTCTCCACCTATTTCATTGAATTTCAACTAGCCTCGATTTCCCCCTGAATTCATATTCCTCCATGAGTCAGCACTAGACTTAAACCTTGATCTACACCCCAAGTCTGAGCTACCTTCCCCCAATGCCCAGTCCTAATAGACCCAAATAAGAAACCCTATTTAAAAAAATACACCAGAGTTAGCTGGTTGGGCAATGAGTACATTATTCCATCTGGGGTTCAGGTGAAGTGCCCAATTCACATGACTTGTTTCAATAGTTCTCCCTGACTGCTTCTCATTTTATGAGTACCTCCCCTCAATAAAGTTTCCTTGCCTAATTGTCCTCTTGTGAGCTCCCTGTTTCCTTTTAAGAGATTTAGGTATCAGGAACCTTCCTAAGTGCATCTTAGGAGAATGGATGATGACAAATTAGTATCTGAGTCACCAGTTCAATTCAATAAACTTTTATTAGATCAGGAACTGAAAGCGGGAAATATAAAGTACCCAGTCAGTCAGTAAACATTTATTAAGCACCCATTATGTTCCAGGGACTGGTCTGAGTATTGGAGAGACCAAGAAAGGTAAAAGCTGGCCCCTGCTCTCAGGGAGCTTGCAGTCCAATAGAGGAGACAACATGAAAACAACCATGTAGAAACAAGCTATATACAGGATGATACAAAGGAAAAATCTTTCCAGAAGTTTGGGAGTGAAAGAAAGATGTATTTAGGATTTTGGCTTAATGATATCCTTGTCCTAAAGAATGCATTCTTGAGAATACTGTAACATAGATCACATGTCAATGAATATCAGGCATTTAAAGAAACATAATAGGTAGGTGAAGGGCCTTAGGGACACAGTATCCTCGTACACTGCCCTCCTTCTACTCTCTAAGAACTTGAAATGGGGCACAGGATCATGTTACTCTACATTGTCTACTTTTGCCCAAATGCACTGGCAACTCCCTTTGCTTAGATTCAGGTGATGGTAATAACTCACTTAGACTTCACATTGTCACAGGATTAAAACTATTTAATTATATTTTGAAAGGCATGGCAATGCAAACACAGGTTATCAAAAATTACAAGAGGCACCATCTCCCATGTCACTCTTCCTCCTTCCCCTTTGTGGAAACCTGATCTTGCTTACTTACTAATTCATGGCCATGGCTCAGGCAACTGCTTGAATGCTCTCCGTTGTGTTGATTGTTCTGAATTGTCAGGCTGGGAGGAAATTTCCACCCTCCTACTATGAACCTTACAGGTTTAGGAGGCTCAGAAATAAGATTGTACTATTGCCAAAAGAATATGGCAAAGGAATTAAGTTCCCTTTCTAAGTCAGCAAAATTACCTAAGTCCAGGACTGACAAGGTTACTTCCTCTACCTTTTACTTCATTGGGGAGAAAATAAAACCACTTTGAGGTAATCAAGCAATGGTCAAAGGAAGGATGACCAGCAATAGTCTTCTGGCTCTATAAATTCAATTAACTTCACTAAAATTCCTCTTCTTTCTCAGACTTCCAACTTAATCTTGACATCGTGGTGCTACCTCGTTTTTCATTTCTTCTCAACCTACCAATACAGTCCATGCTGGTACCAAAGCTACATCAAAATGATCCGATATTGCCAGTTACTTGGGAAGTATCATCCAGAGACTCCACGGCTGCAACTAAACAGACACACCTCCAACAGAAACATAACCTGTAATTCATCCATTTGACAATATTTTGGGCCAGATTATTTTTTATTTGGCTCATATGAGTCCGGTGAAGGAGAGGGTTTAGACAATTATCTGAGTCACTCAGGCAAAGAATCTGGGTAATTCAGGATAAAAAGCGATTTTTTGCATGAATAAACTAGATAATTGCCTCAGCTCTGATTTGTTTTGCTAATGGGGATGTGGCTTTTGGCTTTTCTCTTTTTAGTTGCTTCTTGATGATTTAAAAAGTTCATTCATTCACTTTTATTTATTAATTCACTTTCCTATAAGAATCCAAGAGAGCTTTAAGAGTAGGTCCACGGCTTTGTTGGGACCTGCCTACTTGCTTTCTAACTTGGAGTACAAGTAAGCCAAAATGGTTTGTTCATTTCCCCCTCATTCTGATTCCTCTCTCCTTGCTTTTCCCATGATTTCTTTATGCTAAAATCATATCAAGCAAGATGTATCAGCACATTTTTGCATTTTATGATTTTCATATTTTCTTTTGAATTGAAAGCACCAGGAAACATAGAGCACATTTATCTGAAGACATTCAATATTGCCTCTGGTAAGAGCTAAAATAGGGTCCAGTGGAAAGGTTTTCTTTTATTCTAGCCTGAGATACCAAAGCACTTTAAAATACCTATGGAAAAGTAGCACTTTCTTAAAAATCTAACCTTTAAAAAAGCCTTAGAGGTTTTTAGGAAAAGTCAAATTTAATTGTAAATTTCCATTCATTGCAATGATTATGATAGGATAACCAAGATTTTGCACTAGGCTGTCCATATTTAGACAGCACCAACAACTTGGATCTTAACAGTTTCTTGAAAGAAAATGCAACAATCACAGAAAACAAGACTGCCACAACCTTGACATTTGAAAATGACTGTGGCTGAGAGGTGATGGTCTCGTGATGCACAATGAGACAGAGTCACTGTGGGAATTGGTTTTACATGGCTATGTATGTTTTTTGCAAAGACTTTCATCTTCTTTGTCTTTTTCATTGTGTGTGTAGGGGTTAGGGGAGAGTGGATAGAACAGCAAAGATGGATAGCCAGCAAAATAAGAAAAGAGGGTCATTGGGGGCGACTAGGTGGCACAGTGAACAGAGCACTGGCCCTGGAGTCAGGAGGACCTGAGTTCAAATCCATCCTCAGACACTTAACATTTACTAGCCATGTGACCTTGGGCAAGTCACTTAACCCCAGTTGCCCTCCAAAAAAAGAAAAAGAAAAAAAAAGAAAAGAAAAGAGGGTCATTGAAGCATCTTTAGGGAAAAAGAAAACAAAAGGAAGGACCAGAAGGAAGACCCAAAGAAGGTTAGACAAGCAAGATAGTTTTAAAATCTACAGATTGATCTTATTATATACTTTAAAAGAAAAGCAAATTATAAATAATAGACACAGATGTCTTTCATATATAATATGAATATATATATATATATATACATATACATAAAGCTTTCATATATAATCCTCTCTTTTTTCTATTCTTTAAAAATTCACAAGCTTGATCTAGTTGCTATTGTTTGGGGATTTTTTTTTTAATTACAGAAAATTACTTTATCTAAAAATGGAGCAGCGGTAATTTAACTGGACAAATCCTTGAAGCATTGGGGTGTAGTGAACAGATCACTGGATTTATAGCAACAGGGCCTGGTTTCAAATTCTACATCTACATGACAATACAATAGTCATTTACTAGATCCAGGGTTCCTAACCTGAGATTCAGGAACTTGTTTTTTATAAAATATTTTTTGATAACCATATTTCAATATAATTGGTTTTCTTGGCTAACCTATGCATTTTATTTTATGCATTTAAAAATATAATTCTGAGAAGGGGTCCATAGTTTTCTTTAGACTGCCAAAGGATCCATGACCCACAAAAAGGTTAAGAATCTGTTGTCTACTATATTCCAGTTTTCCCAGCAGTTTTTATCAGATAGTGAGTTCTTATCCCCAAAACTGGGGTCTTTGAGTTTATCAAAAAGTAGATTATGATAGTCATTGACTATTGAGTCTTGTGTACCCAATGTATTCCATTGATTCACTACTCTCTTCCTCAGCCAATACCAAGTAGATTTGATGACTGCTGCTTTATAATACGGATTAAAATCTGGTATGGCTAGGCATTTCTTTTCATTAATTGCCTTGATATTCTGGACTTTTTGTTCTTCCAAATGAATTTTGTTACTATTTTTTCTAGCTTGATTTTTTTGATTGATTGGTATGGCACTAAATATTTAATTTAATTTAGGTAAAGTTGCCATTTTCATTATATTAACTTGACCCAGC
>CM053581.1:358965297-359012516 GCA_028627135.1 Pseudochirops cupreus | reverse complement strand
ATTTTTTAAGGTGTTATTTTCTTCAGTAAGGTTGTTGACTCTCTTTTCATTATTTTCTTGCATCGTTCTTATTTCTCTTCCCAATTTTTCCTCTACTTCTCTCATTTGGTTTTCAAAATCCCTCTTAAGCTGATCTATGGCTTTTAGGCAGTCTTCATGTTTCTTGGAAGCTTTTGGTGTGGGAGTTCTGACTATGTTGTCTTCCTCTCATTCCATGCTTTGATCCTTCTTGTCCCCAAAGAAGGAATCTAGAGTTTGGTTGCTGTTCTTACTTTGCTTCCTTTGCCTGCTCATGATGGCCAGTCAAATGACTTTTTAGCTCTGTGGAACTCCACTTTCAGAGGGGAAAGCTCTGTCCCAAATTGCTGGGGTTTTCCCAGCTGCCAGAGCTATTAGGAGGCTGCTGCAGCTCCCACCAGCTTTGGTTCACTGAAAACACACCCTAGGACCACCACCCAATACCACGATCCAGATCCAGGTCGCTCAGTGCAAGAGCACTTGGCCTCTGAACAATTGCTTGGCTCCCCTGCAGTCTGCAGCCCGAGAACTCTGAAGTGCAGCTGCAGTGCCTCCGCTTCTGCCACTTCCTTGCCCTGGAGGCAGTTTGGCTGGACCTGCTTTTCTCCCCAAAGTTTAGCTGAGATCCACTAACCTTACACTTAGTCTTTGTTTCTTATGGCTTGATAATTCTGGAAACTGCCACAGCTGCCACTGATCCACACTCCTGAAGCTCCAGCTGTGGCTGGGCTTGGCTCTTCCGGCCACCCCCGGGGCCACACTGTGGTTTCAGGTTGGGCTGGTTTTGGCTCCTAGCGCTGAAATGGTCCTTTCTAGCTCATCTGCCTTCAGCAGGAAGTGTATTTTTGTGAGTTTTAGAGTCCTAAAATTTGTTTAGAGTCATATTTTATGGGTATTTGAGGTGGCTGTATGGGAGATGCGGTAATTTGCTGCTCCTACACCCAATGTACCCCTTTTTTGTCCATCTGCATCTTTCACTTTCTGTACATAAGTAGTTTCTAATCAACTTCTTAAATAGCCTCCTAGAAGAGAGGAAATCCCAATTTATTTCAGATGATGAGTCCATAAAAAATGCTGGAGTTCTAACAAGTATGGGATCTTTCTAGCCTTAGACTAAAGCACATCTATAATTTTAGAAACATCTCCTTCCCAAATGATCATACAGATTATTTGTGCCTGACCTGTAAGTAGAGCCTTCCATGCTTGTATTGGTATGATCAGCCATACTCAGATACCTGGAAATTGACCCCAAAGTTATGATGTCCTTTTGGTTATCTTTAAACATGAAGGACAAACAGCATCATCCATAATTCTGAACTTGACAAAATTACTATAGAACAAGCTGACGGGGACTGACCTGACTCATGACATTCATGCTTAGAACATACCCTTCCTCGGTAAGGATTAGTGTCCTGTAGGATCCAAGGTTATCTTTTACAGAGATAAGTACCAGGGTAGCATCTGCAATTACTCAAAATCTTACACCTCAGTTTTGTCCCAAGGGGTGACAATTCCTATGAGCATGGAAAGCTCTGCCAAGAAAAATTCATTTATGAATTTGAATGGGATCCAACTGCAAAGATGCTTCCATATTCAGCCCATAGGAATAATTGGGGACCATATTATTGGAGACTCCTACTCTACTTGTCAATGGTAAGCAGTGAAATAAGTATTTATTCAATGCCTACTATCTGGTAGGTGCTGTGTTATGCACATTATAAATATTATCTCATTTGGTCCTCGCAACAACCCTGGGAAGAAGGTGCTGTTATTATCCCCCTGTTTTTCAGGTGAGGAAACCGCTGTACATAGAGGTTAAATGATTTGCACAGGGCCACAAAGCTAGTAGGTATCTGAGGCTAGATTCAAACTCCTGACTTACTGACTTCAGGCCCAGTGCTCTATACAACATGGCTCATAGATACCTCTAAAGTTTGAATCTTAGGAAATTGCAATGTTTTATTGTTCATAGTCCTATGGCATCAGTAAAAGAATATCATCCTTTTTTTAATGGGTTTTGTGCCAGGAATCAGTTTTCTATCACTGAAAACACTGCAACATTTTCTAAATGCCATTAAAGTTACTTTCTTCTATTTCATTTTGAACTCAGAATTATACATCTAAGATCCTTGTGCTGATAGACAGACTCAGTGGGCTACATATCCAACTGCTTCTCCTAAAGATAACAACCAACATCCTTGATCTTCTTATGTTTTCCTGTGTGGGGATTTCAATGAATACCAGTTTGATGCAATTATCTACAATTTCTTTTGCCAGTCGAAGCACTAAAGATCTTCTTACTTTTAGAGAATTCCTCCTCCCAGTTAATCTTTTCACCAAACATCTTTCATGATAAAAGGACCTATTGGAGGTGGGTGGCAGGGCCCAGTATTGACCTTAAAGTTACAAAGAAATGAGCTCAGATCCTGCATCAAGCATTTACTAACAATGGGACCCAGAGTATCCCTTAACTAGCCAGTCAAGTCACTAAGACTATATCTTGCAGATAAGTTGCTGCATCCCCTGGAGCAAGGAGTTCTTCACACTGGGAGTTCCCAAAACAAATGAAATCATAAGTCTGGGGCCTACTTCTCCTTCTTGGCCTTAAAAATACACAAATGGAAGCAAGTAATCTAAATACAGTACCACCTTTATAGTGCTGGACTTAGGGTCAAGAAGACATCTGTGATCTTAAAATATGAGTTCAAATCTTGCCTCAGACACTCACTAGCTAATCTGAGCTAAACTCAACCTTTCTCAGCCTCAGTTCCCTCACCCGTAAAATGGGGATAATAATAGCTCCTACCTCATCGGGCTGTTGTGAACATCAAATGAGATGATGTCTATAGAGTATTTTGCAAAATTTAAAGTGATGTATAAATTTCAACTATTATTATTATGGGGATATTGATGGATAGCATTGACAAGTATACATTTCCTTATTTCATACTTTACTTGATACTGAGAATCAGAAAACTATTGAACAACATTAACTAATTTTATTATCTGTGAAGGAATATTTTATTATTTTAATGTATATAAAGGAAAAAAAAATTGTTGTGGAAGAGTCATGAAGGCTACAATTTTATAGTTTGCTTAGTAAGAAAAATGTGTAAGTAAGCAGATCCCTGAAAAAATTCTCAATACTGTTTCCTTTTTGAACAGTTATTCTTTAATAGTTTTAATTACCTATATTATATATCATCTAAATCCAGTTTTAATTATCTGTATCATGTTGTACCTATATCTTTTTATTTGCCTTAAAAGTATTTTATTCCTATTTTTTATTTTTATTTCACCTAAGTTTCTTCTGATAGCATTAACCCTCTGTCGCACAAAAGAGATATCTTATTTATGAGCATTGTGCTGGTAAACATTTAACAACAGACTCTCTGAAGAAAAAAAAATAGATGCATGGCACATTTTTAAGTATATATATATATGTATATGTATATATAGATATATATATATCTATATATACACACACATATACACATATATATATGTTTGTGTATTTAATTCCCTATTTTCTCTTTTATCTTTTAATTAGATTTGTCCATATCAAAGAGAAGGAAATTAAAGTCTCCTACAGTTATTTTGTTACTATTTCTTGTTGAAAATCAACATATTTTTTCTGATATAAATTTAGATGCTATAGATCTGGAGCATCTAGGATTGATATTGCTATTAGTTTGTCATGTATTTTCCATAATATAATTTTCTTTTTGTATTCTAAACTTTTGTTCTTGCTTTATCTGATTGTCTGATTGCAGCTCACAGTTTTGAATTCACCTGATGCATCCTGCATTGTGTTCCAGCCCTTCAGCTTTTTATTCTGCGTAGGTTTAGGTTTGTTTCCTTTAAGCACCAATTTATTGGTGTTTTGTTTTCTTATCCATCCTTTCATTCTCTTTTGTTTTATTATGTAGTTTAATAATATATATTTAAAATTATTAGAGTTATGTTTATATTTCCTCCATTTTCCCCTTATATTTCTTTTTTTCAGAATTAAAAGTCTCCCTGCCACACCCCCCTCCTGAATATAAAGACAGTGCTTTGTTACTTCATATATTTTACTTAGTCTGCTTTAAGACAAACCTATTCTGACAGACTTTCTTTCCCTTACCTTCAAGGTCTTTCCATTTGTCATCCTTTCTCCTAATTTTGGAGTTTTACTTATTAGTTCTTTTTTTTTTTTTAGCATTTATCTAATTCTTTACTCCTTTTCCTTATTTCTTTTCTTCCTCTCCCTTTCATTTCCTTTTATATTAGTTCTCCTCATTGTTTTCTGAAAATGATTTCTTTTTTTAAACTTTTTTTGTTCCTCATGAAATTAAAGTATCAATTTTGAGTTCACTATTTTAAAGGTTATTATAGCTTTATAAATCTTGCCCCTCATCCCATTTTCTTCTGTTCTATGTCACGCTTTGAAGTATCTGTTCCTGTAGGAGTTAAAGAGGATAGAAGTGTTACCCCCTGGTAGCAATATTCCCATGTCCCTGATTGTGCAGTCTATTTCTACCCCTTGCGCTTCCCATGATCAATTTCTTTCCCACTTACAATGACATCTCTCTGAGTCCATGTTCTCCCATCCTTCTGATTTCTGGTTGTCCCAGAAGCTTTTCTCTTGAGGCAATATTCAATTTAGGTAGGCACAGGCTATCTTAGAGGAAATAGTTTCTCTAAGCACCAAATCCCTGCAGGTTAGATCCATTGTAAGGTCCAAATCTCATTTTGCAGAATATATCTCTACTCTCATGATACTGCTCTTCATTGGGATTCTCTCCCATCACTAATTTTTTTCCTCTTTTTCTCTGTTTCAATCCCTCATATTGCCACCTCATCTCTTCTTCTTGAGTCTACAGGAGTTATTTTACCTTCAGTGTGTAGCATTAACTTGATTAAGGTACAACATATATTTCCCTGTAACTTCTCTCTCCACTCTCTTATTCACTCTTCCATTCTGTAGTTTTGTGCCACAAAAATCACTGATTTGCCTTTGTATATGTGTGTATGTGTGATGTTTAATCCATGGTGTTTCAGGCCTGTTCCTCCACCATCTTTTTTATTTAAGTTTTCTTTATCATTTTTAGAGAAATTTTTTTAATGATATCTCTGTTATGTTGTTGTTTTTAACATCATAAATTTCATTCTCTTCCCAGTTTTTTTTTTCTTTGAAGAGTCTCTAGAGATGGGATAATTTATTCCTTGCTTATGTTTTAACTTGGTGGCTATATTCATCCACCTTTCTTGTGGTTCTGTTGTCTGGGGTATTTGCAAATCAAAAAATCTGCTCATGTCTTTTTTGTTTTTGTTGTTGGGAGGCGGCGGGAGTAAGCTTCAGATGACTTTCTTCTATTGAAGGTTCATCTTTTTTTTCATTGATGATTAGGTTCAACTTTGCAGTATGTGTCATTTTGTGCTGCATCTTGAACTTTTTCCTTTTTGTAATATAATATTCCACTGTCTTCTGCACTTTGTAGTGAGTGAACAATCGTCTAGTGTTATGTGAATTTCCTTTCCTTTGTATTTGAAGATCTTTCTCCTATTTGCTCAAGAATTTGTTGTTTATCACTGGAATTATTAATTCAATCATTTTGTCTCAGAGTTAGCACAATAGGTTCTCCCCTCTCCCTTTCTGAAGGCTATCTGCAAATTCTTTGGTTGGCTCTTTTTCTGTATTCAGAAGGTCGGAGTAGTTTTTTACATTATTTCTTGCCCTGTGTTCAGGTTTTTTATTTGTCTTGGTCTTCTGAAGGGGCATGATACCTAAGTTGTCACTCTGCATCGTGTCTTCAATCAATATATTTTCCTTGTATAGATATTATATATTCTTTGAGCATTATTGAATTTTACTCTTCTTACAGATCATCTTTCACTTCAGTATATTTATATTCTCAATTAGTTATTCTCTTTTTCACTTCTTTGGAAAACTGATATTGTGGATTCAAAGTTTTTTCTTCTGCTAATTACTTCTGCTTTGCAGGTCATACATTCTACTCTTAATAACTCCTGCCTTTGATATTTTTATTTCTGACTTGAGCCTTACAGGAATATCCTACCTGGGGTTCCATTCTTTCTTGGGAATCTATGAAGTTTTTGCCACATATCTCTTTGTATACATCTCTTATAATAAAAATTTTTAAAAACCTGTTGATTTGTGATAATGCCTCAGAAATTTTCTTTCTTGTGCCATAACTGTCTGCTATTCTCATAAATATTTTTCGAGAAATGAGAAGGAATGCATATATTTTATAACAGTTGCTGAAATTGCTGTCTCACAACTTTCACCAATAATAATATAATACTTGAATTTTCTTAATCCTTTTAGTATCAATAGTGAGAACTTGGGTTGTCTCCTGGAAATGCTGCAGCACTTGTGGCCCCAACCTATCTACCCTGACTTTTGGCTTAGTCCCACCTGATGTTTTGAAGGTTTTATGGCTTAAAATTATAAGAGATTTCCCTGAAAGTTGGAAGGGTTTCTGAAAGGTTGTTTCAGAGGATTGTACAATTTTAAACTGGGGAACATAATTTTTTATATCATTTTTATTCTTGCATTATATGTTTTAAAACTAAAATCTTAAAGTAATTTCAATTAAGGGATTTTGTTTGTTCATTTGTTTTGGTTCATGAGCTCCTACTGTATTTTAGACAATAAAAACCTTGGCCTGATGAATTAAGCCAAATTTAGGCTTTGCCCACCACATACCACAAATGTTTTAAATCTTTATCCAGTATTCTCTCTCCTTAAGCACACTCCTTCCTCATTATCATTACAGAAGACGTAAATTTTATTCTTAATTAAGATTAAGGGCTTCTAATGTGAGTTATGTCAACACCTCTCCAACGGACACTCTATTCTTCAAATATTACCTATTCTAAACTTTCTTCCCACTGATCACAAAAGAAGAGGCATTTCTATTCCTTAATAAAGAGTTGAATCTTTTGCACATTATTCCACTTGTGTTCTGAGTGTTGTCCTTGACTACCAAGCTTCTCTACTTGGTGAAGATATTAAATCTGTATCGTTTAAACATAAATTACTTAAAGAAGTGGCAATGGGTCAATGTCTTTGCCTTTATCCATTTATTCTGTTTTTTCTGAGTCAATAACTTATTTAAATAGTTTGGGTTGCAGATATTTTTAATGGACATCTCATTTTCATCTTTCATTGCTGATTTTGATTTTGGCTTTCGCTCTAATCACATTGCGATCTGACTTCATCATAACAATTGTGTCTGAACCAAGTATCATGTCAACCATTATACTTTGATATGTACTTAATTAGGCTGGTCCTCATGCAACTGACAACCTGTCCTCTGGATTATACTTTAATTGAATGTTAGACTAAAAATATGTTTTCCTATTTACCTCATTTGAGTGAAGATCAAAGGACATAATGCACATACAGAAACTTTGTATAATCTAAAGCACTCTATAAATACAAGATATGAGGAAAGTGCTGAGTAATTTGTCTCAACACCAGACTGCACAGGACATCTCTAAAGAAGTTTCTAACAGATTTTTTAAAAATGCTACAATTTAGTTAAACATTTACATACAACGTGAAAGAATTGAATTACTGAGCCTAGTTCCTACTTTCTACAAGAGAGCTTTCCTGGTCTCCCTCCCCCAGCCCAATACCTTCCCTCTCAAATTACATAACATTTTATACCACACACACACACACACACACACACACACACACAGACATGCACATCATACATATAATTTTATATATGCATAGATTTTTAAAAATTATTTTTACTTATTTCGTTAAATCCTTTACCAGAGAAACTTGTTGCAAAAAAATTTCCCCGGTTTCCTGTTTTCCTTCTAATTTTAACTGCATTAGTTTTGTTTGTACAGAAGTTGTGTTTTTTTTAAATTTCACGTAAGCAGAATTGTCTATTTTGCTTCCCATAATCCCCTGTATCTCTTGTTTGGTCACAAACTCCTTGCTCATCCATATAGCTCATAGGTGTGTTTTTCTGTGCTCCCCTAATTTACAAAGGTTGTTGCCCTTTACATCTAAATCATTTATCTGTTTTAACCTTATCTTGGTATAGTGTGTGAGGTGTTTGTTTATGCTTAGTTTCTACCAAAGCACTTCCTAGTTTTCCTAGTTATTTTTGTCTGATGGTGAGTTCTTAGCCCCAAAATCTCGATTCTTTGAATTTATCAAACACTAGGTTGCTATTATCATTTTCTACTGTGTTGTGATTGTTGAGGCATTTTCCAATCCTGTTCAACTCTTTGTGACCCCGTTTTTTGGTTTGTTTTTTTTGGATATTGCATATTGGAGTGGTTTATCATTTCCTTCTCCGGCTTATTTTAACAACTAAGGAAACTGAGACAAATGGGTTAAGTGCCTTGCCCAAGGTCACACAGCTAGTGAATATCTGATGCCAGATTTGAACTCACGGAATCTTCCTGACTCCAGGCCCAGTTTTCTTTTTTTAACCACTATACCACATCACTGTCTATACTACTGTTTATTGTATATCTAATCTATTCCACTAATTCATCACTTTATTTTTTAGGTAGTGCTAAACTGTTTTGATGATTACCACTTGCCCAATTCTATGTTTTATGGAATTAATTTTTTTGGTGAGCCTTTGTACCTCTTTTTGCATTTGGCTATTTCTGTTTTTTAAGGAGTTATTTTCATTAGTGATTTTTTGGTACCTTTTTTTCCATTTGATCAGTTATGTTTTTTAAGGTGTTATTTTCTTCAGTAATTTTTGTGCCTCTTACCAAGATTGTCTTTTTATAATTTTCTTCCTTGCTTTCATTTCTTTGCCTAATTTTTTTCTCTGCCACTCTTATTTAATTTTGGAAATTATATTTTAAGCTCCCCTAGGAATTCTTATTGAGCTTGTGTCCAATTCACATTTTTCTTTGGGGCTTTATTTGTAGCTTTATTGTCTTTTTTTTAGTTTTTGTTTTGCTCTTTCCTGTCACTGTATTATGATCAACTTCTTTTTGGTTTTCTATTCATTTTCCACCCTGTTTCTTGAGTTGGAACTTTATGTTAACATTGGGATCTTTTCCTGTGGGGACAGGAGAGGGGGTAGGAACTCTGTCTCAAGTTTCAGGTTTCTTCACATAGCTGTCTTCAGAGTTATCTCTGGGTGTTTGGAAGTTTTTCATGCTTCTAAAGTAGTGTGATTTTGGGAGAGGTGTGGTCATACTTGTTTAACACCCTGGTCCTTACTTACTAAGGGCCCTTGATCCCTTGGAATTGCAATCAATACTGCTCCTCAGGGTCTCTCCTCTCTTGAAGCTGGAATTGATGCTGCTGCTCATGACTTCCACTCCCTTTTGACCCAAAGTTCTCCTCTCTACTCTTGAACAATGACCTAGGAGTGTTTATAGGCAGTGAAGTTGTCCAACAGTGTCTGATCCTGTGCTCACTGCTAGTCCAGGGGTACCCTATACTCTCTTCCTGACCAGTTGCCATGTCTTCTTACTGTCTCTAGCCTGAGAACTCCCAGAACTGCTGCTGCTTCTGTCACCACCACTTGTAAGGGGTTGGGCCAGCATCCTCCCCCATGTTTATTGATCTCTTTTCTGACTTCTTATGTTGTCTTGGATTGGAGCAACATTTCACTCTGACCTTTTGTTGGCTCTATCATCCCAGAATTTGATTTAAGGTCTTATTTTAAAGTTGTTTGGAAAGAAACATTAGGAGAGCTCAGCTGAGTGCTTCTCTACTCCACCATCTTGGCTACACTCCTAGAAGTCTTTGTACATAGTTATTTGTATGTTTTCTCCCCCATTCAAAAACCCCCCTTTACAGGGATGAAAGCTGTTTTATTTTTTTCCTTTCTTTGTACTCCCAATATTTGGCACAGTGCCTGGCACACAGCAAACATTTAATGAATGGTTGTTGTTGTTGCTGTTGTTGTCTGTAATAGTAATGTGATTTGATCCCTTTGTATTGGACAGCAAAGAGGTACTTAGCACCTAGTTCAAATTAAGCCTCTGTTAAAGAATTAAAAGATATGAACTCCTATTGCTGATGTAACAGGAAGGGGCTGAAAAGGGAGGAGCAATACTGTATATAAAGAAAAGCTCCAGAGAGGGAGAGTCAGAACTCCTTGGGATAAGCTTCATGCAGGCAGAAGCAGCTGTTGCCGAGAAGATTGAAGAGGAAAGGCACAGGCTGGAAAGAATGATTTTGATTTTGGGAATCTGGGTGAAGTGATTTTGATTCTGAGAACCAGCTGGAGCTTCTGCTGGGGAGCTTCTCCCCAGCTTCTCCCAGAGATTCCAAAGACTGAGGAAACACAACTGTGATACTGGTACTTTGCATGAACCTGTCTGTGGCTTTGTTAAGTCTTTAATCCCCAGGAACAGAGACTATGGAGGATTTAAGGTGGACTGGATGATGTGAGCTTCAACATGGAACAGGAAGAGCATACAGAGCTGGAGGGACTCCCAAGGACCTGGGAGCTGTCTGCCTTTGAACCAAGGTGACAGTTTGGTGAATCCAGGTAGGAACTAGGACCATAGAAGGGATCCAGGGAATCTGAGAAACCACCCCGAGTCAAGCTGAAAGAAGACTTTACTTGAATACTGTATACTGACTGCGAAATTCTAATTTACTAGTGACCTAGGGGTGGAGGGCTTGTGTATTTTCTGATGATTGAATATTGAATGATGACTGAATAAATGACTGATTGAGTTAACTTAGTGTGCCCCAAAACTGGAGAACTTTGACTATTGTACTTTGTGTCCCTTGAGGGTGATTGAATGATTCATTGACTAAATGATTGTACTTTGTTGAAAATTTGTGACCACTGTGGTGAAAACTATGTGGCCATGTTAGTGATAAGTTGTTGTGAATGCTGTATTTTTATTTTCTGTGACAAATTGTAATATTGTGAATGCTTTACCTTGATTTCTGTGAATGTATTGCGTTGTTTTATTATTGAATAAATAGAGTGTTCACTGTACTATGTAATCAGAACCTTGAAAAGCTGTTCACATCAGCCATCCTCTGGAAAGCTGCTTGTGCTTGGCCTTACATTGTCATAGATCTATATCTTAGCAAGGGTCTTCTACATTGGTTAGGGAACCACTTACCATAATTGCATCACAGGTGCAAACCAAATCTTAAGATGTAGGCTTATATATTTAGAGCTGACTGGTACCTTGAGATTTTCTACTCAGGCTTCCTCATTTTACATACTGAAGCCCAAACAGTTTAAATGACTTGTCCAAGCCTCAGAACAAGAAGATCCAGCAGTCTTCCCCCTGTATAAAATATTGCCTTTCAATGGATGGATTATAATTCTATTCTTCCCTATATTATTACTGAATGTATGTTTAATTGCATAGTCCTTTGGCGATACTGACTTAGGCCTTTTTCATGGTTCAGGCTTGGGATTTCAACAACATGAAAGAACAGAATATTTTACAAAATATTATACATTAAACACAGAATGGGAAGGATATTCAGCAAAGATAGAGTTGTTGTCATTGGACATAGCTCCCATCATCTCCATATGTTTATATGTGTCGGTCACATATCAGTCCATCAGTAAACATTTATTAAGTGCCTGCTGTATACTGGGCACTGTGTTAAGTTCTGGGGATATAAAAAGGAGGCAAAACGATAGTCCCTGCCCTCAAGAAGTTTAAAATCTAATGGGGGAATATAACATGCAACAAATTTAGATAAAGCAATATATATATAGTACAAATAGGAGATAATTAACAGAGGGAAGTCACTGCAATTAAAGAAGGTGGGATTTTAGTTGAGACTTAAAAGAAGCCAGAGAGGTCAGTAGTCAGCACAGTCCTGTCTGTCACATAAGCATCAATTCTGCTTAATAGCCAACCTTTTGAATCCTGGGTCTTTAAACCCTACATGACCCGGAAGCTATATCAGGAACCTTAGTTCTCTGGACCAGTCAAGTCTCAAGGATGATTTTGCTGCTTTTATTGGGGAGGAAGCAACCTCAATTATGTGGTGGGGACCTTGGCACATACTGATCCTACTACATGTAAGCAAAGAATTTTTTTAATGTTCTAGTAAACTTATTTGAAAAATCAGAAGCATATTTAGGTATTGCCACAAAATAAATAAATTAAATCCATTTACTAGGAAAATGCTATATATCAGAACCAAATTTCTTAGTTGGAGAGTATTTTTGGTGAGTGGTAATTGCCTCTCCTTTATGTTATTCTTTTGGTCCGAACAGTTAAGAAGTATTCAGTAAGCACTTGATAGGTACCAAATAATGTGTAAGCACCAGGAATGCAAAGGTAAAAATGAAATAGCCCCTCTCCTCAAGCAACTTATATTCTAAGGGGGACAATGTGGCACTCCATAAGGATGTACAGAAGATATCTACAAAATGCATACAGTGTCCTTATGTCAGAGGACACTCTTAGCTAGAGGGGTCAGGAAAGGCTTCATTGAGAGCATGGTGCCTGAAATGTATCTTGAAGGAAACTAAAGATTCCTAAGGGGAGAGCCCTTGCCATGACAGGGAGAGGAGAGATAGAATGGGATCAGTGCCAACCAACAGATAGACTGATATGGCAGAACTATTGAGTGTGTGAAGGGGAGAAATATGTAAGAAGACTGGAAAAGCAGAAAGTGGGTAGATTGGGAAAAGGTTTAAATGATCCCAGAAATATTTTTAAGTATAAATAACTTATAATTATCATTATAAACATCGTATTATACCCCAATATAATTGCTCCTTTAGAAATATTAGTAGATTGTGCTTTTCCAGTATTGAATTTCAAATTTTCTTTCCTTATATAGATACTCCTTATTTTTCTTATATGTATACTTCTTTTTAAATTATTTTGCATATGAAAGTCACAAGTAAAATCACAGATAGGTTCTGGTGATTTGAATTTGTCAATCATGGCCTATAAACCTCATAAAATATTTTTTTAAAGTTAAGTTTGACCTATTGGTTCTTTTTTAAAAAATCAATTTTTAGTATAAATATTTATTACAACATGCATAAATCAAAGAGTAGGATTCTAGTGTAATGACCTTAGAATAAAGAACCAGGTTAAAGTTTTACCTCTGATACCTAATGATTGTATGACCATGAGCAAATCATGTGATTTCTGAGTGACCCAAACAACTCTCTAAAACAATGTTAGAGATGTGACTGACCTGAAGGAAGGGAGGAAGATTTCACACAAAATTCCCATCCTTCAGAAGTCACAGATCTTGACCTAAAAATGACATAACCTAAAAATCACACACACACACACACACACACACACACACACACACACACACACACACACACACTCTTCATGAGTAAAACCCAACAGTGTTGAAACAGAAGGAACAAAGGTAACGCTTCTACTAATCTAAGTGCAATAATAGAAAATAAATCAGGGATAAAGAAATATAGACTTGTAAGTGAATTTCTTCTTCTTTTCTATGGAAATACCCTATAAATATTTACCAGTTGATGGAAGCAATTCAATCCACATAAATTTATCAAGCAATTATTAAGTTTCTGTTTTGTACTGTAGGCATTCTACAAGATGCCAATTATACAAAGGCAATACAATAATAAAATTAAATAATAATGATTGCTATTAACATTTGCAAATATAGGTAATATTTCCATATACATAGCTCTCCTCTTCTATAGAGAACGGAAGGAAGGATATTTCCCATTTCTTCTTCCTGGACAAGCATCATAACATTAATTACCCAGCAGTTAGTCTCTCCCTCTTTCTCCCTCCCTCTCTCTCTCTCTCTCTCTGTCTCTCTGTCTGTCTGTCTGTCTGTCTGTCTCTCTCTCTCTCTCTTTCTCCCCATTTACATTCCTGTAATCATTGTGCATATTGTTTTCCTGATTCTACTCACTTTACTTTGTTTCAGTATGTATATATCTATATGAGGGGATAGATAGATAGATAGACAGATAGGTAGATAGAGATGGATAGATAGATAGATAGATAGATCAATAGATAGATAGATAGAGATAGATAGATAAATAGATAGAGATAGATAGATAAATGGATGGATAGATTCCTATGAGTCACCGAATTCTTCATGTTTTCTTATGGTGCAGTAGTAACATTCCATGACATTCATGGGGCACAATTTGTTTAGCCATTCACCACTTGATGGGCATTTACTTTGCTTCCCAGTTTTTAGCTTCCATAAAAATGGCTGTTAGGAATATTTTGGAGCATATGAGATCTTCTTTCTGTCTTTAATTTCCTTGGGATATATGCCTGGCATTTTAGGTTTCTGGATCAAAGAGTGTGAATCGACATTTTTGTTCACTTTCACAGCAAAGTTCTAAATTATTTCCAGAATGGTTGGTTCAATTTAAAGCATCACCAAGAAGATAATCAGTGTTCTTGCCTTTACCTAGCCTCTCCCACATTTATAATTTCCATCTTTTATCCACATTAACAATTTGTGTTACCCCAAATCATTACACAGAAAATGAAACTGAACTCTAGAGAGATTGTAACTTGGCCAAGTCTACTCAGGGGACCCTTTCCATTTCATTTTCATTCCCTCTTTAGCAGATTGGATGGAAAAAGTGCTATGACTTCTTCCACCACTAGGTGGAACTGGGAATAACAAATTATAATACTTTTGATGAAATGGAGCCCAACCAACCCTTACCGCATGCTCTGCCTTGTGATGATAAGACTCAAAGACTCAAAATGATTTCTAGATCTGTTTGTGAACTATACCAAATGGACTTGTCCTGAGAGTAGGATTCTAGGGAAGGCATTCAAAAAGAGTAATACTGAATCTACTCCCAAGGGAACAGATAGTCAGTAAATTTCCAGTTATTGATTAATGTAAGAATTTTTCACCTTCTGTGGAGTCCTCATGAAATCCCCTTAGTTATACTGTTCCTTTCAGAACCCCAAAAGGTGGAAGGGCCTTTATAGAGAGTTGAGATGCCAGGGCACTGCCAGTTGACTTCTCAATGGCCCCTATAGATCCTTGCTTCCTCATAACTGAACTCTTTTATAGAAGATATTTCCTCCAGTCTGAGTGTAAATTCCTTGAGAACAAAGACTGCCTTTATTTTTTATTTTAATTTCTAGTATTTAGCCAAGTGCTCAGGAATATAGTAAGTGCTTCATAAAGGCTTTTTTCAGCAACTACCTCAGGAATCAAGCTTCATGAATGCTTTGAGCATGTAGGTACCTTGCCCCTGCCCCAGTAACAAATAGTGCATTTAGATGGGAGCTGAGAAAGGGCCAACCAGACAGGTAAGAGGAAATGAATCCTCAACTCTCTATAAAGGCCTTTCTACCTTTTGGGGTTCTGAAAGGAACAGTATAACTGAGGGGATTTCATGAGGACTCCATAGAAGGGGAAAGATACTTACATTAATCAGTAAGTGGAAATTTGCTGACTATCCATTCCCTTGGGGGTAAATTCAGTATTACTCTTTTTGAATGCCTTCCGTAGCTAGAGTCCTACTTTCAGGACAAGTGCATTTGGTATAGTTCACAAACAAATCCAGAAATCAGCATTCATTCATATTTCCATATTCATGGTGATATAACTTAAGAAACATATCATTTTGTAAAGTTCTCATAAATGACTACCTGTGTTGGTTTTTGAAAGAGGCCTTTCCAAGCCCCAAAGCAATAAAGAAAAGAAGAAAATCAAATCAAATCAAATATCCCTTCTCAGAAGGAAAAGTCTCATTCTTCCAGAGCAATTAGAGCACTGGGCTCCTCCCAAAAGTATTAGGGGCATGGGGTTGAATGGAATCAACCCTTCAGGTGAGAATCCAAACCCATTTGGCTTAGCACTTGTGCAGAAACACTAATCCACTTGCCTCAGCTCTACCCCAAGCATGAGTATTCTTATCTTCATCTGGTCCCTCCAACATTGAAGATTTCCATTTTTTGTCATCATAAACAATTTGTGTTAAGCCTTGTTATTATATAGAAGCTCTTGCCTTCTCCCCAATGAATGACCCTTAATACCTCAATTGGGTATCAAGTGCTACAAAAATCTGGCACTACTTTCAGGGAATACTGGGATACTCTTCTTTAACCAGTAAGGGCTCCTCTATACTGTACCCATATACTGACTGGATTTGATCCTGAACAAAATTAAATAGAAGAAAAAAATCAAACCTTCTTTCTCAGAGGGAAAACATGAACCTTTCAGAGTATCTCAGAATATGTGGGACTTTCTCTGCATCAAGTTAAACCATGGGGTCTTAAAAACCAGAAGATACCCTTCCAGTTTAGGTGAAAAAGCTAATTCTCCTAGGCAAAGCTATTCCTTGATTTTCTAAATACATAAGGCCATCCAACTGGGGTCCAGAGAAAATATTTAGGTCACTCAAAAATTTCTCCAGGGGTCCTGATACCATAGGTGAATTCCTTACAGGTTCAGAAAAATTTCTTCGGGGTCCCTATACTAAAGAAAACTCAAGATTTCCCCAGTGGATGCCTGTCACTGTAAGAACATTTCAAATATAATTTTTAACCCACCCCTCACTAGAACAAGCAGGTTAATTGTAAAGCAAAACAAACTCAGAAAAGGTATAGAGGCATAAGTGTACCCAAAAAGGGACCAAGCAGGTTAAGTTTACCTGAGGGCTCTAGGCCAGTATGAAAACTTTAGGTTATGGACCATAAGGTTGTAGAAAAACTTTCTGGACTCCTGCCACAAAAAAGGCAAGTATTATAATGCCAATTAAAAGAGGAAGAAAAAAAGGGAGAAAAAGAACTTCCTTAGTGTCCTATCAGCACAATGGTAGCCCTGGTATTTTAGGGATGCAAAATCTCTAGCTCTCAATACTTGTAAACGATTCAGTGGGAAAGCATCATATATTCTCAATGTTGCCCTTAATGAATGTGTAGACTATTCTTATACAATTTTAACACAGATGGGGAAGTGTGAATATAGGTCAGTAGTCGATGGTTTCTCAAATATCTCCTTTCTGTATTAGTAAAGTCTGAATTTTTTTCTATGCTTTTTTTAATCCTTCCCTCCTTCAGATATCTTATGAATTAGTCTTCAACACCTTCTCAATTGTACTGTTTCCAGTATGGAACTTCTCTTTGTAGACCCTTTATTACAAAGTTTTTGTTTTTTTCTCCCCTCCTTTTTTGTATGTTTGTTTGTTTACTTCCGTTTCTACCTCCTCTAAAAGCACATTCAGAATAAGCACAGTCAGTCATCTTAGGGTCCACGTTTACTGGTTCCACTGTCTTTGATGAATCTCTTTCATTTTTCTTTCGGTTTGTTGTCCTTTCATTTTCATTCAGCTTTCTTTAAATTAGTTTTATTCTCCATTGCTGCTCTCTGTATTATGAGGCCCTGCCATTTACAATTTTTCATCGTCATCCTCTGTAAGATTTTATAAATGCATCTATTATATTCTAAACCAATATTGCCCTTGGTTGTCATATCTCTTTGTTCAGTGGTCTAAGGTATTTTATATTCTTTTGCTTTTGTTGTTATAATAATTGGTGACTATCAGTTAAACTTTTTAAAGAAATTCTTTGAGGTGCTGTGTTCTGTCTTTTGTCCACACCCCATTTTTCATCATTGATAAGCTACTTTAGGATAAAGTTGTTTTTAATGCCATACTACATCATTTTTCCCATTTTTAGTCTTTCTTCTGGTTCTGCATCAATTTTAATTAAGTCCATGTTTTACTATACACAGATAGCTAATTCAGGATTGGCTTCCTTATAAACAATGTGTAATTTCCTCTTTGTTAAAACATAATCAGTTTTGATCTTTGTTATGTTAGCCAGAGTCAGTCCTGTACAGAGCCTTCTATTCTTTTCTTTAAGGAATCATTCATAATATATAGGCATGAACCTTATGTGTTGGCTATGTGTCTTTCCTCTATTTAATTTCTTGTTCCTTATTCATATTTTCCAGCATATTTTTATCATCCTCACCTATTATCATCTTTGCACTACAGGCATACTTTACTCCCTACTCCCCCGCTGTCTGCCCTTTCTCCCCAGTTGTTTTTCTGTCCTTGAGAAAAGTCTACTTGAGGCCTGCTTTTGTGGTTGGTCACTACCACTTTAGGACTAATCTTTCAGGAAATGTTACAGTAATCCTAAACTTCACTCCCCTTCCTCTGGTCATCATCTTCCCAGCAATATTGTCTCAGGCATGTGTCTGTGTGGGGAAAGGGATATTCTTTCATTTCTCCTACCCCTCTGTTCTGGAACAATAAACCACAATCACATTACTCTTTTTGTCCCTGTTTTTTGGATGGAGCATACCAGTCCATCACTCCTATGGGCCAGATGCCATCCTTGTAACTTTCTGAGCCAAAGTGACCTGTGGTAGCCACCATGCCCCTTTGCGAGTCACTTTCCCAATAGAATTTATGTCTCGTGAGAGCAGAGACTATCTTAACTTTTTTATCATGCTTTCCTAGTCATTTGCAGAATACTTTGGCCACAAAGTTTTTTTTTTTTACTCAAACCACCAAATACCAAAGTACATGCTGATTTTTTGGATGGTTTTTTATTATATTCTTTGTTGACATTATTTTCATAGTGGTGTTTTAGTGGATACTTATGATAGTCACTATGATGAAGACTGCCAAATGTCCCATGACATTACTTACTATCTTCAAAAGTATGAAAAAAAAATGCATACTTTCAACTCTTACTTGCCTAAGGTTAACTCTTGAGTCAATTTTCCATTTAGCTTCAATTTCCTTCTTTCTTCTGGATTCCTTTATAACCAGAATGTCAAGAACATTGTGTTTCATTCCCTCTGGTAATTTGTTTGTTCCATGGTCATTGAACAAAGGATTAGAGGCAGAGTGGTGGAGGGGAAAGAAGAATGGACTTGCAAAAATTAGCCTTGGAGAAAGAGAGTCACCTCTGTGACTTACTATCTCAAACTTTCTGCAGTCACCCAGCTGCAGAATGAAGGAATTTGATTAGAGGGCTCCCAAGGTCCCTTCTAGCTCTAAATTTTTGATACCGTGATTTTATATTTACAGAATCAATGGTTCATTTAAAAGACATAGATAGTTATAAGAATTACATGATCTTTAATGCCCTTTTCCTCCTCAACTGCCATTCTACTTTTCATTCACTGCAGAAGTAAGAAATAGGCTCACTTGACTGAAAATCATTTCATATTTTTTACTTTTTTCACGGATGAATTAACAAAAAGAGAATTCATCACTAATAGACCAGCCCAATGGGGGTTGAGCCTCTTCATGGTTATTTAGGCTGGTCCTAAGAAAGCAGGTTCAATCTGTTACCTGGGCTCAATCCCAGATGAA
This sequence comes from Pseudochirops cupreus, assembly GCA_028627135.1. Taxonomy (NCBI): domain Eukaryota; kingdom Metazoa; phylum Chordata; class Mammalia; order Diprotodontia; family Pseudocheiridae; genus Pseudochirops; species Pseudochirops cupreus. Next base: position 358,993,227 of record CM053581.1, on the reverse strand, counting down.
ATAATACTTGTAAAATTCTTAGCACAATGCCTGCTTATAGTAGGTGGTTAATAAATTCTTCTTCCATTCCCCTTACTACCTTTTGAACATGGTGGAACTTACGAGAACAAGCATTGTATTGACATAGGCTTTAACAACACAGCATTGCCTTCACACCATGATGAGTTATTGGAGAAATACTTTGAGAAGGAAATGCACAGAGGTTTTAATGGGTGGACAGAAAGACATGATGGAAGGCATGAGATAGGGAAGAATCTGGCTATCCCCTTGAAAACAGCTGTAAGTTGTAATTTTTTCTGGGACTTTATTAAGGATATCCCCCAGGACACTGGTTTGGAAAAATCTCAACTACCAACTGTTTTAATAAGCATTGATTTACCTGGTGTTCTTCAGCTGGGGTCCATGAAATCTACATATATATACATACATAGAGATGTGTGCATGCATGTGTATGTATATGTATATACACAAATATCAAGTCAAGTATTTCATATATATGAATTTATATAAACACACGTACACATATAGAGATTATAGATTATATTACATATGTATATAATACATACATGTATGTATATGTGTATATGCATGTGTGCATATGTATATATGTATGCATATGTATATCTTTGAGAATCACATTTCCATATAATTGGTTTTCTTTATAATACTATGTGTTTTCTGCAATAAAAACATTGTTCTGAGAAAGAGTACATAGACTTTACCAGAATGCCAAAGGGACCCATGACATATAAAGGTTAAGAGTCCCCAATTTAGAATCACAGAATTTGAGAGCTTTAGAGCATCCTAAAGGGACCATCCAGGCCAAACCATCTCAGTTTACAGGTGAGAAACTGAAATAAGAGATCAGGGGAAGGACTTGTCTGTGGCCTGGTCCTGCTGGTAGAACAGGCACAGGAACCCACATCTCCAGATACCCAGATGACAGTTCTTTTTTCTTTTGTTTGGGAGATTGATATGGGGTAAGAAAAAGAAGTACACCCCCCCCCCCAATTTAAAACCCATATCTACTACATTCATTGCCAAGTTTTCTGGTAGATGTAAAAAATTCCAGAGTAAGCATAAACAGGTAAGGAAAAGGTGCCAATTTCTAAATTACTTTTTTTGATTTCATAAAAAGTACAGGAGGTCCTGCACCTTTTCTGAAGATTAAAAAAAAGATTAAAAAAAATGAATGAACATGAAATCCAATTAGCTTGACAAATATTGCTTAAACTATTATTTCAGATTGTCCCTTACTTTTTCAGATGTTGAGGATAAAATAAAATGTTTAGTTTGAGGTTAACTAAGTAACTGAAACATATAATTTCTCAGGCTTATTGAAACCATCTTGCCTGAAGCTTCAAATAGTAGTATATTTGCCAAATTACTCAACTTTCTTTTTGTCACTTAACTATTGCTTTTTTATTTGTTATGCAAGAGTAGTTCTTGGCTTTTCAAACTGGACTTAAATTTCATTGTTCAGTCTCCTTCCTAATTTCCCCCTATGCAACAATTATAAAACATATGACTGATAATCTAGAGAAATGAGTACAGTCTGTAGTGTTCGTCCTGTCTGCAGCTTTCCACCTTGATCTCTTGACCATTTCTAGTTCCCTCTGAAATAATTTGAAGAAAATGTTCCAAGTATAAGAAGTACTTGGGATATCACTGAAGAGGCTTAGTTTAGAAATAGAAAATTGAAACAGTTCGTTCAATTCCTTTAGGGGAAAGTTTCATCCATGTTCTGTAAGTTGAAAAAGCTATCTTGTCAACATTGCTGTTTTGATGATCTGATTAAAATCTTGGTTATTTTTCTTTTATTAGATTGTCTGTGACAACCATAATAATAAAATATTTCTCTGATGGGTACTTCACCGAGTTGAGACACCAATGGTAGGAATAACAAACACTCCTTCCTCCTCTTTCAACAACTCAGAAGCAAAGACTACAGATATTTCACCAGAATATTTCTATTTAAGTTACACCAGATAGAAACATTAAAAAAAAAGCTAGATGACTAAACAACAGGAAAAGATTTTTTTTTCTAAAAAAAGATATCAGAAATGTGTACAAGTCAACTGTTATGCTGACTTGATCACTATTGTGTACTTGTCTTAATAAAAATCTTTCCATATTTTATTATTAACCATGATATTATAATCACTAGGTTTCAGAGTTTGAAGGGGCCATTGGGCTATCTATTACAAGTAGTACACAGAAGGAATCCACACTAGAGGATATCAGACAAGTGGCTATCCAGGTTCTTTTTGAAACTCATTATTCAACAAGATTTTCCATGCCACTTATGGACAACTTAATTGTTGGTAATTTTTATTTCTGACATCAAGCCTAAATTCACTTTTGTCATAACCCATTGATTCCACCCTCTAGGGCCAAACAAACTATGTCTAATCCCTCTTCCATACAACAGTTCTCTAAGTACTATTTTTTCTCCCTTGAATCTTTTATTCTGTAGGACCAATATATCCATTTTCTTTGAATGATTGTCACATAATGTGTATTCAAGGCTATACACCAGTGGTTCTCAACTTTCCTAGTGCTGTGACCCTTTAATACTGTTCCTCATGTTGTGGTGATCCCCAACCATAAAATTATTTTCATTGCTACTTCATAACTATAATTTTGCTACTGTTATGAATCATAATGTAAATATCTGATATGCAGGATGTATTTTCATTGTTACAAACTGAACATAACCCACGGGTTGAGAACCACTGCTATACATTATACTGGATGCCCTCTTCTCATTTCTCCTTAGCTTATCAATGTCCTTATTAAACTGTGGTGTCCTGAACTGAACACACTATGACAGGTAAAGTCTGGCTACAATGGAATACAGAGGCAGTTACCTTATCACTTTTTATGGCTGCCTTTTTGTGTTTACCTTTATGTAACTGTTATGTGGAATTATAGACTCTAAGATATGGAATTATAGATCCTAAGATATCTTCAGAGAAAATCTAGTCTAAGCTATAACTCATCAACTCAACATGTATTTCCTACATCTCTAGTATATGCTAGATATTATGCTAAGCAATGGATATACAAAAAAGTACAAAAGACTGTCTCTGCTTTCAAGGAGCTCACAGTCTGATGGGGGAGACAACATGTAAACAACTCTGTACCAATGAGATATAGAAAGGATAAATTGGAAATAATCAACAGAAGGAAGGCACTATCATTAAGGGGATCAGGAAAGATTTCTTGCCAAAGGTAAGCTAAGTGACAAAGAATTCCATCTATAACACTGGAGTCCTCCTTGATCTGCTTAAAGATATTCATTAAAGGGAAATCACCACCTTTCCAGAAAATCTATTTCACCCTTGGACTCCTTAAGTATAGGAAACTTTTTCCTTCTCTCAAGGCTAAACATGTGTCTCTGCTCCAATACACATTGTTGGGCCAAAATGAAAAAAGCCTAATCACTCATATGTAAGCAGTTCTTCTAATAGTTAAAGACCATTATCACATCTCACACTTGTCCCAACCCCATGTAATCTTTTCCTCCGGTGAAAAAAAATCTCCACTTCTTTCAATCACAGCTCATGGTCCTGACCTTCTGTAACACCAATGCATTATTCACAGCACCAATAGTCACCATAAATATACCTGCATAGTACTTGGTCACAAAATACAACAGATGCTCCATATAGAAGACAGAAGCAAAACATTTATTCTGACAGCAGAAAATTGAATCCCAAAACCAGTAAGCCAATTCCATCACAGTAGCAAAGAAGTTAATAAGCCAAAATAGCACAGATAGCCATAGCATCCTTTAGATTTACTCACAAGCCTAACTGTCTCCTTCTGATGCATCTTTTCCTCCCAACTGTCTAGCTGTTCTGACTCCCAGCTTCCTGGGGGGCTCTGCTCCACCCTTCAGCAAACTCCTCCGAGCACAGGTTCCACGTTTTTACATTCATCCTATTAGAGGGCTGTAACACCAAGCACAAGCATCTTTCCAGAGGACTCTTGCTGTCAACAGTTTTCAAGGTTCTGATAACATAGTATAGCAAACTCTCTATTTATTCAATAACAAATCAGAAGAAAGTCAAGGTACAGCATTCAGAATGTTACAACTCAACAACTTATCACTAAAATGGCCACATAGTTTTCACTAAAGTGGTCACATAGTTTTGAACAAAGTAGAATCATTTAGTAACTCAATCATTCAATCATCCTTAAGGAAGGGACACAAAGTACAAAAGTCAAAGCCATCCACCCATGGGGTGCAATTAAATTACAATTTCATCAGTCACTACTCAGTACCCTCTTAAGGGTTAGTGGAAAGTTCAAAAGCCATCCACCCCTAGGTCACAAGTAAATCACAATTTCATCAGTCACTACTCAGTACCCTATTTCATCAGTCACTACTCAGACCATTTCATCAGTCACTACTCAATTTCATCAGTCACTACTCAGTATCCATGGAGAGGTCTTTTCATCTTGACTCCAGGCAGGTAGCTCCTACCCGAATCCACCAAACTATCTCCTGGGTTGAAAGGCAGACAGCTCTCAGCTCCTTGTCCAGCTTCCCATGCAGTCACTGCTCCACATTGCAGCCCACAGTGTCCAGTCCATCTCAAATCCTTTACAGTTTTTGTTCCTGGGAAGACAAGACTTAACAAGGCTGCAATAACATCCATACACATTAACAAAGCCACAACAACATTTGTACAAAATACTGGCACCACAGTCATGTTTCCTCAGTCTTCAGCAGCTCCAGCTGACCCTTGGAAGTCTTGCCCCCACAAGTCTGAATCCTGTTTCAGTTCTCAGTTTTCATTTCTCTTCTCAGTTCTTCTCAATTCTCAGTTCAGTCTTCAGTCCAGCACTAGCAGCCCAGCCTCCATATGCTCACTGAGAGAAATTCTCTCTGTCTCTCTATCTGTCTGTCTGTCTGTCTGTCTCTCTCTCTCTATTTATCTCCACCAGCAGCAACTGCCCTGCCTCCACAATGCTTATCCCAAGAAGTTCTGACTGTCTAGCTGGTGCTCTTCCTTATACATGGTATTAGCTTCTTCTTGTTCATCCCCTTCCTGTCATGTCAGCAACAGGAGTTCCCTGTTCAGCCCCTTCCTGTTATGTCACCAACAGGGGTTCACACGTTCTGTTTCTTTAACAGAGGCTTAATTTGAAACTAGGTGCTAAGTACCTCTTAGCTTGGCAATACAAAGGGATTTTCAAATTTCATTACTATTACAGGGGCAGAGTACATTTTCAAAGCAAGGAAGGTCTTCAAATTCCCTTAGGCTTATTAAGGGCCAGGGAAGATCTTCGAGTTCCTATTAACATTACATTTTCTCACCTTCTTCTGAATGAATTCGAGTTTGTCTGTATACTTCCTAAAATGTATCTCCCTAAACTGAACACAATATGAGACATATAATATGGCTAGAAGTGTGTATAATGAGATTATCACTTCTTTTCTTGACACTATGCTTAACCAAGCAACATATATTATTCATTGTTTTTAGCTGGCATATCATGCTCTTCCCTCGTACTGATCTTATGATACATTAATTATCCCTTCCCATCCACACCCCACAAGGGGTTGTTTTCTGATCATGTCTCTACTATTTTGTGCTTGTAAAGTAGATTAAAAAAATAAAACAACTGAAGTGTAAATTTACTCCTAATACATTTCATTCAATCTAATTTGGCCCACTATTCTAGTCTGCTAGAGTCTTTTGATATTTGATTGTCAAACAATGAATTAGCTACCCACCATCCTCCTCCAGCTTTGCATCATGGACGGATTTGGTATGTGTGACTTTTATTCTTCCATCTACTTTGTTAAACTCTGTAAAGACACATCTGTATAAAAGAGGGTAATATACTCTTTATGCAAAGATTTGAGTATATTATCCTTTGCCACATTGAGGAAGTAGCTGAGCCAGTGTACATTTTATAGTGCAGAGTGACAAAGGTAGGGAGAGAGGGCAGAGGGAGTAGAGAGGAGTGATGTTACTTTATCAACTACCTGGGTCTTCCAGCCAGAGAACATTCCACAATGCTTGGGACTTGCCTCTTAGTCTAGAGCTACTATGTAGAAGTGGAGCAAAATTGTGAATCTTATCCACACCTCATCCTCCTCACTCAGGTGTCTGGGGAGGGGGGAAGTATTCAAGTTATTCCTATGAAGTAAATATTTTTCTTTTAAAACTAATCTGATGTTAAGTGGATAATTGGAATTGGGGAAGCTCACTTGGTAGGGACTCAAACCAACAGAAGAATTGAGCTTTAGGGGAGGGGTGAAATATACTATAAGTATATTTCAGACATTGGTGATCAGAGAATTGTTATTACAAATAAAGAAAGTGAATTATGACATGATAGATGATTTGGATGTGATATATTTAAGGGGTAACAGTCTGAAGACACCAGTGTGGCATAATAGAGAAGGTAGAATTTGGAAAGGTAGTCTCTCCTATCTGGAGATGATCTTTTATTTCTTAAACTTGAACTATAGTTTTGTACTTTCGTTCTGTTATTACTATGCTCCAGTTTATCTTATGACTATTTATGTATATCTTGGGAGGAACAATATGGACTGATGGATAGAAGGAGCCTGGAAGGCTTGGGTTCAAGACCTCCCTCTGACACATTCTAGCTGTGGACATGGACAAAGTCACCCACCTTCTCAGAGACCCAGGAAAGCCTCTGAGATTTTAAGTCTTTTAAAAAAATAATTTTCAAAAATTATTAAGCATTTATTTTTCTTCTTCCCATCTACTTCCCCCCATTGGGAAAAAACAAACAAAATCATTATAAGAAATATGCATAGTGAAGCAAATCAAATTCTGAAATTGTCCATATCTAATATAATGAAAATGATAATACTAACAAAATTAATTTCTTTAGGGATATATCAAGCTACCAAAGGAATGCTTTATTGAACTAGGAAATAAAACCAAATGCATGGGGAGAAACAAAAGGTCATGAATCTAAGGCTATAAATTAAAGATGAGTGGCTGATCAGCCTCAGTAGACAGTCTCCACAATGAGAGTTCTCTACATAGAAGTCATCACAGGTTGGGGTCAATAAAAAGAGAGGAGGGAGCAAGAGAGAGGGAACAAGATGAGAGGGTATATTGAGGGCAGGGACTCTCTTGTTTGTATGCAAGCTAGATGGTGTAGTGGATTGAATGCCCAGTCTGGATTCAGGAAGACCCGAGTTCAAATTTGCCCTTAGACATGGACTTGCTGTGTGACCTTGGGCAAGTCACTTAACGTTGTTTTCTTGAGTTTCCTCATTTGTCAAATGAGCTGGAGAAGAACATGGCAAACCCTTCCAGTAACTTTGTCAAGACAATCTCAAATGGGGTCACAGAGAGTTGGACACAATTGAAAAATGACTGAACACAGATACACACACACACACACACACACACACACATACAGATCATCGTCATCATCATCATCCTCACCAGGGTAAGGACAGCATTCTGTATTAATAGGTGCTTAATATGATTGAATTGAATTGACTAAACAGAGAGGAAATGGGAACTACAGGACTATAGAGGAACAGGAATGGGAAAAATCTTTATATAATGCCTACTAAGTGCCAGGCATGGTACTAAGCACTTTAGAAATATTATCTCACTTGACCTTCATAATAATCCTGCCAGGCAGGTGCAATTATTAACCCCATTTTACAGCTGAAGAACAAGAGACGATCCAAAATTATGGGGATTGAAGGGTTACATAGTTAAGCAGATGCTATTATTATCTCACTTTACAGATGAGGAAACTGAGGCAGAGGTTAAATGACTTACCCAGGGTCACATAGCTCTAAGTGTTTGAGGCTGGATTGAACTCAGGTCTTCCTGAGTCCAGATCCAGTGCTCTATCCATTGTACTACCCAGCTACCATATAAAGGAGATGGGAATGCACATGACATATCTGGGTCATGGAATAGATGAGAAAATGTTAATAATAGCCTCTGAGAAAATGATGCGTCTCTATATGAAGATGACCTCTTCTTTGGTTACCCCCAGAGTTGCAGAAGTTCCAGAAAGCACCCATGTGGTCAGTTTCCTTCCTGTGTTCGGAGACTTTCTCCAAAGCAGTGATTTTAGTTACTCATTAACAGGAATGTCACATACTTAGTTATAGGTCTTATTTTCTTCCTGTTTATAATAATCTTGTGAATGTTTATGGTGTACACGGGCAGAATCTGCACGGTTCACAGAAAGAGCAGTTGTTGTCTGTCAGATGGTCTGAGTTTGACCTTGGACAAGTCCTGACACATCGGTTTTCTCATCTGTAAAATGGAGGAGTTGGATGAGATGGCTTCTGAGGTTTCTTCTAGCTTGAAATCTCAACAATCTTAAGACCTCTAATGGATTTGAGAGACCCTGTTTTGAGGATTAATGGACAGACCTGAAGAATAATAATAGAATAATAGACCGAAAAAGTCGGAGACAACCTCTGAGTGAGAATGGAGTAGGAAGAAGAGGATTTGGGGGGTGGGGGAGCTTCAATCCCCATAAACAGAAGGAGGACTCACAAGGATGAAATAATGACTCCATTAAAGTACTGAAAGGCTGTCAAAACTATTTATTCACTGAATTTGTAAACCTCCATTTCTGCATATAAAAAAGACATCTAATAGTCATACCAAGATATAACATTTTTGCATAATATTTAGGGCAAGTGATTACAGATGAATTTTAGTATAATATACATGAATATCATGCAGAGAGCTTTAAAACTAAACACAAACAAATAAAAAACTAGATATTAAAAAGAAACTCCCTCTGTGGTCTCCCTCCTTGGAATTCTCTCCAATTATTACTTTTGTTAATAATTTGACGTTTTTATTTAGTTCTTCTCTGTAATTACTTTCATAGCTGGGCTACTTTTGCCAGCTGTGGTATCTGGGACAAAGACTCAGAATCAGAGAATCTTGACCTCAGAAGAGGCCATGAGGATGCTGATGATACTAATCAACATCTGAAATGCACAGAGAGCATCAAACAGGAGAATACATATCCTACTCGTCTTGTAGTAGAGCATTCTCCAGTGATATCTAATTGTTGTTTGGATGCTCAAGTGTAAAATTCTTAAAGTAGGACAGCAAAAGTTAGAGACTGAAAGGAATAAGGGGAAGAAGACTAAGAATTTATATAATACCTACTATGTGAAATATTTACAAATATTATCGTATTTGATCCTGGGAAATAGGTACAGTTGTTATGCTTATTTGACAGGTGAAGAAACTGAGACAGAGAGGAGTTAAGTGACTTGCCCAGGGTCACATAGCTTATACGTGTCTGAGGCTGCATTTGAACTCAGGTCTTCTTGACTCCAAGTCCAGTGCTCTATCAAATGTGCCACCTAGCTGCATACAAAGAAGAGAGTCCCTACCATCAAAAAAACTTATAATCAGTCTCTTCTCCTCTTGTTTTCCCTCTCTTGCCCCCTCCCCTCTGTTTATGGACCTGCACCTAGGATGACCTCTATGTAGAGAATCCCCAGTGTGGAAACTGTCCACTGAGGCAGATCAGCAACGCATCTTTAATTTTATAGCCTTAGATTCATTACTGCACCATTTAGCTGCCTCAAAGCTGAAGTCTTGGAGTTTGAATTTAGAGGTGAAATTGAAGTGATGGTTGAAGGCAGTCTTTAGAAATATCTTTCTCTTCTCAGGTCAAGACCCACTGAGCATAAAGATATCAGGAATTATCTGTGGATTAGTGGATTAGTATGTGAAGAGCCGAGTTGCAGCCCTAATACTTTTGCTCAGTAAAATAAATAATTCCATCTACCTGTACAATAACCATGTAAGATTAACTATAAAAAAGTAATGATAACCACTCCTTTTTATGGTTCTATAAAGTTTTACATATTTTATCCAAGTTGAGCATCACAACAACGTGAGGTATGTTCTACGGGTATTATTAACCCCATTTTGCAGATAAGGAAACTGAGGTTCAGAGAGGTAAGGTGACTGTCCACAACAATTAAGAGTTAGAGAAGATCTGATAGAAACAAATCTTATATCAACGTATGGTACCAATACAACATTCTACTCATGACCCCTCACAGCCTCAAAGATCATCTAACTGAATTCATCTCTCAATAGGAATTCCCTCTAATAGAGATTCTTAACCTGGGGTCCAAAATTTTAGTATTTTGAGAACTATTTTGATATAACTGTTCTCCTTTGTGAGCTATGTAATGAATCCTAGAAGTTATTATTTAGCATTAATTTATTATTTAGGAACCCTCTGCTTGACAGGTGACTGTTCCATTCTTTGTATATTCCCAGTGGTACGTACAGTACCTTGCACATGAAAGATATTTGAAAAATGCTTTGATTTGCTTCCTTTGCCAGATCATCATCCATAACCAGCCCCGTAATGATGGGTATGCTCCTGTGCTCTGTCCTAGGTATAACCCCCCCCACACACACACACACATTCTTTCTTTAATGATTTTATCAGCTCCTATTGGTTAAGCTGTCCTTAGTTTACAAATATGTCCCAGAATCTTACTTCCAGCCTTAGTTTCTCTGCTGAGTTTCAATCTGGCATCACCAGTTGAACTGTTGGATATTTCCATTTGGATGTCCCTTAGGTATCTAAAACTCATTGTGTTCAAAACATCTTATTATCTTTCACCACCCCTGACTCCTCCATCCAAATCTCAGGGCTTAACCATTCCTTCCAGTTATCTGGGTCCACAACCTTGGAGTTACCTTAACTTCTCAATTCTCATGTATCCAACATATTCAGTCAGTTGCCGAGTCTTGTCCGTTGTACCTCCACAGAATCCCTAACATCTGTCTTCTCTGCAGTCACCCAGCCAAGAGATCCCTGACTTCACTTATCACCCACATTATTGCAGTAGCCTCCTGATCAGTCTTCCATTTCAAGTCACACCCTTCTCTATCCCTTCCACCACCATATAACTGTCAGAATGATAATCCTTAAAAAAATTCTGATTTCATTCCTCTGCTCAATAAATTAAGGGAATCATCGTCTCCAGGAGCAAATACAAACTTACCTATTTGGCATTGACTTTCATAGCCTAGCCCCAATCTACCTGCACACACACTCCACACATGTATACATACATACATACATACATACATACATATGTATATATCCTGATTATATGCTATTACCCCTTACACTCTTTATATTCTAGTTTAACGGATTTATTTGCTATTCCTCGTATATTATATTCCATCTTTAATCTCTGTTGTAGAAGAATTATCTCAGCACTGTGTATTTTTTCTGGCTTGGATGAGGCAATTTTTATCAAGCAGAGAATAGACATGTGGACATGGAAGCAGGTGTCATAACCATATTCTCCAACTACATAGGGTATGGTTGACCAAATTGTAGTCTTAGAAATTGACTGAAAAGTCAAAAGGATAAATCAGGAGTGGTTTAGAACTGAAAGATAAATGAGTATCAGTAGTAATAGCAAAAGATAGTCTCCTTACTTAACAGTTAAGGAGAGAGATGAATGTATAGTTCTCAGGCCACAATACTATACTATGATTGGAACATTTGAAGGTTTGCTATACAAAGTAAGCAGATGCTTTTCACTGTCCTCCCTAGAGAAACTGTTCTTTTTCATGGGAATATATTTCCCCACAGTTTCTTCAGATTTCACAATAACTAGTTTACCCACAGGCCTATATAGTTCTTTGAAAGCAGACCAAAATAAGGTAGGCCTAGGGTCCTGATTGCACAATGTGCCTTTATCCAGCTGGTTCCCCAAGCCTGCAGTACACTTCCTTCTCATTTATGTTCTTAGAATTTCTCACTTGACTTCCCTCAAGCTCCTTGAGAGAAAGGATTGTTTCATTTTTGTGTTTGTATTTCCAGGGCTATCACGGTTCCTGGCATATAATATATACTACTAATAAATAGTTATCACATGATTATTTAATAATGGTTTGGGTTTTTTTGCTTAATTCAAGAAAGTTTTGGAATATAGAAAAAGCAAACATTCATTAATAATGAAAATTTCTGGGATTCAAAATGGGTGTGTGAATTTGGAGAGAGAATAGGAGATTTAACCCCCTGCCACTTTATAAATGTATGAGACTTAGGTCCTTCATCTGCAGAAAAAGGGGGCTAGAACAGATTACTTCTAAGGTACCACCCAGTTCTAAATGGAGATTTGACTTTGACCCTCCCCCACTCCAGATAAATTGATATAGGATAAGTAGAATGTAGGATATTCATTCCAGAATAAGTCATAGACGAGGAAGTATTGATGTAATAACAAGATGTTAACAATGACTATCCCTTTATCAAGGATGAACATCTCATTGGATGTACTTGTAAAATGGGCCATGCTCTTGGGGGTTTTTTAGCAGTTGGTGAGTTTAAGAGAGCTAAAGAGAAAGCCAAGAATTGAGGAAAACAACCCCTCTTTTCCTCTTTGGTAGAGAGGGGGTGAGTGGGTGGGTGGGGGGTACTTCTATCCTGTGAAATCCTCAATAGGTTCCCTTGCATGGGGAAGTTGTTTAACTGGGGGTTCCAAAGGTTTCTAATCTCCAAAATCCTACTCTTTCTCCAATCCTCCCTTGTTGTCAGGGACCATGAACTAATCTTCTCAGGATCTTTCCAATTGAACATGTGCCACTGTAAAGAGCTTCGTCCTTCCCTGACTGCTGACATTCTCTTGGACTGTCTCCAAGCCTTCAGTTTCATGCTATCTTCATGACTTAGCTATATTAAAAACCCCAAGCGCTGACCAATGTTTTTTTTGCCAAGCCAATCAGGCCATTCTTTTTGACTCAGTCGGCATGCTCTTCAAGCTTTATGCCACATCAAGATTTTCTTTGCTGAGCTGGGAGCAAGGAGGGAGTGAAAAGCCAAATATTCCCCTTTCTATATGACAGTATGATTATTTTAAGGATAAAATAGTCAGGTAAGGAGGTAATTATTCAACCAAGAGTCAGTTTCATTAAATAATCCAGCAGGGTATTATAGTAACTCTCATGATCTTTAGGATCTATAGTCATACGATAAAGTACATAGGTTTGACCATCCATTTCTGGCTCACAAAGCTCCACTGGCATTGCCTCTAGGAGAAAAGAGAAGCTTCTCTAGCATTTAAAGCCCTTCACAATCTGGCTCTAACAGATGTAGTGGGTTCATTATTGGACTTGGAGTTAGGAAGACCTGAGTACAAATCCTGTTTCAGAAATTGACTAGCTGTGTGTCAGCCTTGGTTTTGTCATCTGTAAAATGGAATAATAATAGCCCTTACTTTATAGTACTAATTTGAGGATCGTGTGTGTGGTGCATGTATATATGTACATATACACACATATATGTATATATGTAGGTATGTGTATATGTGTATATATATATGTGTGTGTGTATGTATTTATGTGTGTATGTATGTGAGTAAAGCACTTGGCAAACCTTAATTAAAGGGCTATCTGCTATTATTTTTTTCAGATTTACTTTTACTTTACTCACTGCGTCCTCTAAACAAACTGATCAATCACTGTGCAGGATGTATTCCCTTCTATTCCTCTGCACAGTCTGTCTTCTCTTCCCTCCTTTTCCCTCCCCCCCAACAAGGAACTCTCTCCTCCTTCTTGCTCTTAGAATTCCTCTCGTATCAAAACCTCTCCAGGTACCACTTCCTACAGAAGTTCTGATCCCACCAGCTGCCAGTGCTTTCACTCTATTACCCTTTTATTTATTGTGTATCTACCCAACCTGTGGATAGGCAACTTGTCATAGTGAATGCAGAAGTCAACTCAAAATGAGAAAAATCTGGGTTCAAGTCCCCTCTAAGACATATACTGGTTCTATGACCCTGAGCAAATACCACCCTGTTGCCAGAATTCAGTAATGAGACTTTCAATTGCAGAGTGGAAGGGGATATGCACTGGTGGGAAGGAATTCTTCAGTGGAAGTTCCTCACACAGATGAAATTTCAGGTACATTTTAAAAATCTGGTATGTACAGTCCTTGTACGAATAGCTGTTGTTTCACCTGTCCGAATCCCTTTATCTCTCTAGCTCAGTGGCTATGGGCACAAAATTGGTAATTAGGAAGTGCTTGATTCATTAATAAAACAATAATTAACTTAAGAAAAATCATACATTCAGAATCATAAAGGCTAGGTTCTGCTCTTCCCTCTACAATAGTTCATTTAAGTCAGGAGCTTCATTTAAGTCATTCATTATATACAAACTTAAGTTTTATTGCTTCCTGTCACCATATGTTTGGAGAATGGGGCTCAGGAGAGTGAGACTCATGAGAGGATCTTGGAATTTAGAGATTGAAGGGACCTAAGAAATTATCCACACCCAGACAAAGTAAGAAATTACAAGTGACTCCAAACTAAAGTTCTCTCTCTGCCTTATGCTACAGGAGACACTACAGGAGACACGGGATCATGCCAACCATCTGTTGCAGTGGGGAGTAGTCCATAGGGAAGGTCTTCTCACAGATAGTATTACCTTCCTTAAAGCCCCGCCCATTTTCCCTTTCTATTATTTTTACAAATTGCCTTTGCTCTCTCCTTTTTTCTCCGCAGTTGAGAAAACCTGGAGATTTGAGTTCTACGGAGCTGGATTTGCCTGGGAAACTTGGTTTTTGGTTCGGATTGGTTAGACAAAGTTGGGGCTCCCAGGAGGGGCAGAGCCAAGGTAGACTCACGTAGTAGCCGACCCCCCCCCAAACACATTTTCATTACTGAAAATTTGATTTATAGACGATAGCTTCCCATTGGTCTCTGCCCTGTACAGCTGGGAAATTTTATATTGTTTGCTTTATTTCCCAAAACTGGGGAATCTGCATGGAAGAGAGTGGTTTCAAATTGCCTTTGAAGCCTGGCGTCAGATTTTAACATTCATCTCAAGTGTTTCCCGGGGCAGAATGTTGCACGCTCTGGTCACTGGATCTGTTTGTTTTCAGTTAACTGTTTTGTCACAGGGAAAGATTCGCTTCCAGCGTAGGGGAACTGAGCGGCTGAATGCTGAAGAGACTAATGAAATCCAAAGGCGTCAATATCACTGATGAACGATAAAGTAGATCTTGAAAGTTACCTAAAAAAAAAAAGAAAGCTTTAAAAATACCCTTGTTTAGTTCCCTGGATCCAGCTCAGCTTTTCTCAGCAGCTTTAGAATCCAGCCTGCCCAGCTCCCCGCCCCGCCCCAACAAAACAAAACCACTCAACTTTGGGAATTTGTCAAAGTTTTCCAGGTCCTACAAAAGTGGAAGGCGCGCATCAGTGGACGCCTTGAAGGGGCCCGAGTGAACCTGGGCGAGTGCTCTAACCATCAGCCACCCCTTCTGTCCCCACTTCCTCTGACTTCAGACTTTGACTTTGGGGCGCCGGGCAGGCATGAAGCCCTCCTGGCTGCAGTGTCGGAAGGTCACGGGCGCGGGGGGGCTAGGGGCTCCCCTGCAGGGCTCGGCTGTGGCTCGGGGAGCAGTTCCAGCGCGCCGCGCTTACTTGGCCCCCGCGCCCCGGGGCACTGGCGGCTTCGGCGGGGGGCGCCGCTCCTTGTCTTCGGGCAGCGGCACCGCCGGCGGTGCCAGTGAATATAAGACCCACTTCGCGGCCTCGGTGTCCGACCCCGAGAGGTTTTGGGGGAAAGCCGCCGAGCAGATCAGCTGGTACAAGCCCTGGACCAAAACGCTGGAGAACAGCCACCCACCAGCCACAAGTTGGTGAGTGACTCCTGGACGGATGGGTCCCGGTACCGCCACGGGCGCTCAGCTGGCCCAGCTGGGGCAAGAGTAACGCCCTGGCCTTGGAAGACCGGAGTTCGAATCCTGTCTCTGATGCTTACAGTGGGTTAAATCAGGGGCCAGTCTGCATCTCAGATTCCTCCCTTGTAAAGTCAGAGGGTTTGACCTAGCTGGCCTCTGAAGTCCTTCCAGCTCTCAATCCAGGAACACAGGAAAGTGTCATAAAAAGGCCTGACTAGTGCTGCAGCCCATACTGTTATACTGTCTTTGACAGACGGGGGCATGCCTCAAACTTGAGTTTTCCCTGGCCCCAAACATTCCTAAACCCCTTTAGTTCATTTTCAACCCAGAGTCCCTTCTTCCCCTTCCCCTGCCCCCAGTCACTCTATTGAGAAACAGAGTCTTAAGCTGGAAAAAAGCAACTCTGTGTGTGTGTGTGTGTGTGTGTGTGTGTGTGTGTGTGTGTGTTCATAGCTACATATGAAAAAGTGTTCATTCACTGACAACTCCTTTGTAATCCTGTCTTTTATTTTGTGCATTTTAAAACAGTCTAAGAAAAGATTCATAGGGTTCTGGCTGCCAAAGGTATTCAAGACAAAAAAATCGTTAAGAACTCCTGATTTAGGCTTACAAAATTTAAGGGCTTTAAGGGATCACACAGTCTGAGGCCTCTTATTTTACAAGTGAAGAAACTGATGCCTAGTCCTGCCTGCAGAGCAAGCACAGAAACGTGGATCTCCTGAGGTCTACAGAGATACAGCTGAGAGTTCTTTTATTTTGGGAGGCCAAACAGTGACCCAATAAACTACTTCCTTTTCTTTCTTAAAATCAAGCTGCTGATACTTTCTCATTGTTTATAAATGACAAAATATGCTCTCTTTTAAGTAAAAAGAACGTTTCTGACACTATCGTTTTAAAAATTATTATTACAAATGCATTTTACCATTTCTGGATGATGGTACATTATTTAGGTCTTCATTATTGCCAAGGATTTTGTTATCAGGTTTTCTTATACACACATTTTTGTGCAAAGGAATGCAGGCCTTTGACTTCACCAGAGTGGAAACCCTCTTCACCTTTGATTGGCATTTGCCTCTAATTTGGGACACAGTTTGTGGTATGGTTAAGAACTTGAACCTAGGTCTTCCTGGTTTCAAGACCCAGCCCTTAGTCACTATGCCAAGATGTCATGCTTAAAAACAAATGTTGCTAAAAAAAGATTTGGCTGTACTTACATTTTATTGCTCAATTTTATATTGATGTTATGCAAGAAGAACTAAGGTGAAAAACTAACTTGAAGTATTGATTTCAGAATATATGCATACAAGGTGTCCCAAAAGAGTTAGAACTATTTTCCATTAGGTGGTTAAGTCAATAGAGCTTTGGATTAAGATCCTGGAAGACCTGAGTCTTAATCCTCCCTCAAATACACACTCTCTTTGAGTAGCTGAAAACTGTACAAAGACTTTGGGGACACTCCCATATGGGGAGTGAGGACCTCAGCTTAATTTTTTAAAGAATGTTTAGGGTGGGTAGGGACAGTTGCTAGATTTAGGACAATGCATCTTAGAATCAGAAATCAGAGACTGACAAGGCAAAACTGATTGGAGTCGTCTGTTATTGGAAAAGATACTAGAGGTGAGCCTTGAATGTCTATCTATAATTTGGAAAAAAAAATCTGGCAGCAGCCCTAGGGAATACCCCACAATACTTCACAATATGGAGATATCTGTTGATGTATTGTTGATGTATATTGTGGAATCAAAGGCCCCATGGACTAAATTACTCTAGAGAGTTTCATGGAAAAATCCATTAGGTCATTACTTTCGTAACTTCAATATAACAAGGGACGTTTAGCACTGCTAGTAATCTTTTGATCACAGAACAGTAATACGTGGCTCTTTTCACCCAGGAATTAGGCACCAATAATCCATCATTAAGGCTACTTTTCCAAGAAACTGAAATTGGTCTTGCAATCCCTGGTGCATTTATGCCACTTCTTGTACTGAACATCTTAACCAGCTCACTTGTCCAGGCATACAGCCATTAACTGGTTGTTTTTGTTTCTCTCTAGATCTTGGAGCTGTATTTTAGGCTTTCCCTATGAGATATGCCAGGGGTGTTGAACACAAATAGAAATGGTGGGGGTGAGGGGTGGAGGCAAACCAAACCCTGGGGCAGCTAGGTATCGAAATGCATAGAGTCAGAAAGACTTATCTTCCTTGGTTCAAATCTGGCCTCAGACATGTATTGCCCAGGCTGTATGACCCTGGGCAAGTTACTTAACCCTATTTACCTCAGTTTCATCATTTGTAAAATGAAGTGGAGAAGGAAATGGTAAACCCTTCCAGCATTTTTTCTAAGAAAACCCCAAATGGGGTCACAAAGAGTTGGATATGACTGAAAAAAAAATAACTAAACAACAAACCTACTGAAAGACGCCAATGGGCTGGATAGTGACTTAAACCACAAATTAACATTATCTATGTTATATTGTATGTTTATTTGTTTTGTTAAATATTTCCCAGTTACATTTTAATCTGGTTGTGGCTGCATTTGGGAGTGTTTTGAGGTTGAGTTTGACACCTCTGAGTTAGATTAACTTTGAAGATCTCTTCCCATCCTATAGATTTGAGCTAAAAATTTAATCTGTATGAATGATGTTTAAAAGTTAATTACTAGAAATTGCCCAAGTAAATTCAGATTGTTGGAGAGTGATGAATTCTAACTCAATATTTAAGAGACTTAAAAGAAAAAAAAAGCAGTATTTACCAAATATTGACCACATTGTAGACCGTGTGTAGCATTATGAAGAACCCAAAGCTGTTATCCTAGAGTTTATCATCTATTTGGTGAAGCAAGGTATACATGATCAAAATTAAATGGTAATATGTCAGTGTAGGATTAAATATCGTCTTGGTTAAGTGACTTCTCTGGGCCTCTGTTGTCTTATCAGTGAAGTAGAGATAGGGGAGGAAAGGGAGAAGGATTAGGTGTGGACAAGAATTATCTGTAAAAAATTTATTTACCTTGGATGCACATAAAAACTAATTATGTAAGACATCATTATATAAATAAAACCTTAGGCAAAGTATTTTCTCTTTCTGGGACTTATTGAACTCATTTGTGGAAGGAGGGGTTTCAATCAGGTGCATTTCTGCTAATAGAATGGAAACTCCTTGAGGGTAAGAATTGTTATTTTTTTGTTTTTGCATCCTTAGTGCTTAGTACATAGTAGGGATTGCTTATTCATCAATAAGCTGTTCTCTAAGGTCTTTTCTAGCTATAATGTTCCATATTTTTTCACATATATGCTGAAAATTGTATAAATGTTTTATAGGAAGTCATAGAAGTATGTTAACATCATGAGCTCTAGTCAGTAAGAAAGGTTTTATGAGATTCCATTCTCAAGGGTGGTATTAGAAGCCTTTTAGGCATTTATGGTTTCCTTTGCCTCCATTCCACCCCTCCTTTGGATTCTCCATGTAAAACTCGAATTCAGATGGCACGAAGAAGGGAAAATACGCTTCTAGTCCAGAAAAATATGCTTCTAGTACAATCTTTCTTACAGAAAGATTCTAACATGTCCTGGATAATGTATTAGTTAGTCAGTAAATAAGCATGTTTAAAGCCCCTACTATGCATGAGGCCTATGCCAAGCAGTGGGCATACAAGGAAAGACAAAAGACAGGAGCTCCAATCTTATGGGGATGACAGCATGCAAACAAGGATGTACAAACAAGCTATAGCAAACATGAATACAAAATGGTGAATAATGGAAAAGAGATTTAAAGGGGTTTGGAAAAGGCTTTCTGTAGGAAGTGGGGCTTTCTCTGGGACTGGAAGGAAGCCGGGAGGCATATATGTATGAATACATGTATTCATATAGCTACATATAAATATGTATTTGTATGTATATATACACATATTTATATGTATGTGTATATATTTTCTATGACAAGCCATATTAATTCATTTTCATTCTTCAGAGTGAGAAAGGATAACATTGGCAGTTGCAAAATTCTAAGAAGCACAATCATATCCTTATGTACATAATCAGAAGGGGCCATAATAAAAGAACAAGAGAGAAAATAGGAAATAAGTCATAGTAGTGACATGTCAACAGACCCTACCAAAGGCTATTACTATCTGGAGCAGTGGTTCTCAACCTTCCTAATGCCACGACTCTTTAATACTTGTATGTGGGTGTATCTGCATGTGGGTGGACTTGCCTGGAGACGGATAGAGGACCATTGTCATGGTTCCTAAGACCATCAGAAATATGTATTTTCTGATGGTCTTAGGCTACCCCTGTGACCTCTGTGAAAGGGTCATTCAACCTCCAATGGGGTTGCGACCCACAGGTTGACAACCATTGATCTGGAGGAAGAGTTGGACCTTATATCATAGGTGTAAGGGTGATAGCCAGGGAAGGCTCTTGAGCGTGGCGGCGAAAGTAGTCTTTTTTTTTTCTTGTTCAATATTTCCTTTTATTGATAAGGAAACTGAAGTTAATAACACTAGTGACAGTAACAATAACCATTTATTAATTGAGAGGCCAGAATTTAAGAATACTTAGGAAGATTATTCGTCAATTGATCTGGTGCCATTTTGTTTTATCCATAAGGCAAAGAAAATAAAGATAGTAAGATGAGACATTTTATTTCAAAGTAAAATTATTTTTAAAATTACATCATTTGGCTTCTTATTACATCTAAGATCAAATGCAAAATCTTCTATTTGGCCTTTGAAGCCTCTTACAACATGACCCAACTCACTTTTTCAAGCTTCTGCATTACTTGTCCTTATACCCCTTTGTTTTGGTGAATCTATCTGCTTTCTCTTCTTATAGGGGGAATTCCACCTTCAGTCTCTTGTGTTTTTGTGTAGCCTGGTCCCCATGCTGGGTATATTCTCTTTCCTTATCTCTACATCTTAGAATCTCCACTGTCTTCAAAGTTCAACTCAAATACCATCTCCTGAGTGAGACCTTTCCTGATTTCTCTCTCCCTTCTACCTTCAAAAAATTACCAGGCATTTATTTTTAATATTCTTATTTTTGGACATATTGTTTCCTCAGATAGTATTTAATATATTCTTTGAGAACCAAGGATTATTTTAATTTTGTCCTTGTATTCCTAATTCATAACAGGGAAGGGAGGAAGAGGGAAGAAAAGAAGAAGGAAGAGAAGGAAGGAAGAAAAAAGGGAGTGAGAGAAACAAGAAGGAAGGAAGGAGGAAGGGAAGGAGGAAAAAAAGGGAGAAGGAAGAAAAGAAGGAAGGGAGGGAGAGAAGGAGTGAAGGAGGAAGGAAAGAAGACACTGTGTGATTACTGTGTGTCCAGCACTGGGTTGCCCTATAGAAATACAAGAAAGTTAGATAGTCTTTCAAATATCTTACATTCTAATAGGACATAGCAAGTTGTGACCAGGGAGAAGTATTTTGGTGTTATGGGACAATTGATTGATACATTTGATGTTTTATAACTTCAAAGCTAGAGTTATAAAAAGATGGGGTGAGTGCATAGCACATGGCATGAAGATAGCTTGGAAATAGCCTGTTAAGTCTGAGTCTGGGCAAGAAAAGGTAAATGCTCACCAGTCTCAAGTGTAGGGTTACAGAAGTGGAAGCTTGATCTCTGGGGAAGAGGTATGGAGTCTGTAGAGCAGGCATCATCACATGGTGATGGCTGAGAAGTAACAAGTGCTCAGTAAATATTTTCTTAATACTCCTTATTTTCTGAGAAATGAATGTGAACTATAGATAATGGCAACCATCCACCATCAAATCCTTTTAACTAGCCCTCTCAATAACTTGAATGCTCATGGTCTTTCCATTCTATGCATCTTCTTCCAAATAGCATTATTCATGTTTATGGCCTCTATAGCAACCTGATTAAGCAATTCCTTAACCTCCTCAGCCAGCCAGTCTTTTCCTGTTGTTCAGTCATTTCAGTCATGTCCAACTCCTTGTGACCCCATTTGGGGTTTTCTTGGCAAGGATACTGGAGTGGTTTTCCATTTCCATCTTCAGTTTCTTTGACAGATGAGTAAACTGAGGCAGAAGGGGGTTAAATGACTTCCCCAGGATCACACAGCTAGTAAATGTCTGAGGCCAAATTTGAACTCAGGTCTACTTGGCTCAAGTCTGGGTACTCTTATCAGCTGCACCATCTAGCTACCCTAACAACACCACTGACACCTGATATCTCCATTTGAATTCCTAATAATTGAACAGCAACAACACCCAGTCTAACCTTCTTTGTTTTTGCTGCTGACAATGTGTCCTAACTTCCCTCTAAGGCTGGTCACAGAACTTGTGCATCTGATCCCATTTCCTATAATTTGTTCCATGACTTCCCTCTTTTTCCTCACAAAGCAGTTTTTCTCTTGTTACTGACTTCTTGTGCTTGGGTCTGTGTCATCTCCCTACAAATATGTTTAGGTCTTAATAAAAAAAAAATCTTCATCTTTATTTTTTTAATCTATTTAGCTGCCAGGCCTGTTTTCCTGAAAAAAAAAAAAACAAGCCTTCAGGATTGATAATGTTCTAGAATATTGGAGCTGTTTTTCTTGATACTTTCTTAAAAGGTAATGTCTAGGCTCTTTTTTTATCTTGATTAATTCTTAAATTATCTTTCCTCAATCTATTTTCCAGGTCAGTTGATTTTTTTCAATGAGATAGTTCATATTTTCTTCTATTTTTTCATTCTTTTCATTTTGTTTGGTTGGTTCTCGATGCCTCATAAAGTCATTGGCTCCTACTTGCCCAATTCTAATGTTTAAGGAATTATTTTCTTCAATGAGATTTTGTGCCTCTTTTTCCATCTGTCCAATGCTGCTTTCCAAGGCATTCTTTTCTCATTGGGTTTTTATACTTCTTTTACTATTTGGCCTATTTTGTTTTTTTAAGGTGTTTTCTTCAGTATTTGTGTGTGTGTGTGTGTGTGTGTGTGTGTGTCTCCTTTACCAAGTTGATGATTCTTTTTTTCATGATTTTCTTGCATCACCCTCCTCAATTTTTCCTCTACCTCTCTTACTTGGTTTTTAAAATCGTTTTGAGTTCTTTTCTGACATGGGACCAGTTCATATTTTATTTGGAGGCTTTGGATGTAGGAGTTTTGACTTTGTGGCTTTCTTCTGAGCCTGTATTTTGATCTTCCCTGTCACCATAGCAACTTTCTGTAGTCAAATCTTTTTTCTGCTATTTACTGATTTTCTAGTGTATTTAATGACTTTGAACTCTGTGATAAATGGAGCTCTGCTTCTGGAATGGAATGGATACCATCCCAAGCTTCAGGTTTTTTGTGCATTTGTTTTCAGAGGTAATTTTGGAGACCTATAAGGTTTTGGTTCTTCCACAGTCATGATCTAGGGAGAGGTGTGTTTACTACTCTCCTGTACTGTGCACTGGTCTATGATAGACCACAAGCACTTCATTTCCACCCTGGAGCTGTGACTAGGGACCCAGCTCCTCTGGGGCTGCAAGCTCTGGTGTGCTAGTGCTCCTCCTTGCCCTGAGCCTGAGACCCAGGACTGTGACCCAGATCCAAGTATGGGCAGCGCAACAGAGTCCTGCCCTCAGTGCCAGCAAAGGGACCCCTGTAATCTCTTTCTGACCAGTTTTCCAACCCCCTTGCCATCTGTGGGCTGAGAGGTCTGAAACTGCCACTGCTGCCACTGATTCAGCGGCTCCCAAAGCCTCCTCTTGGTTTGCTGGGACTGGGGCTGTGCTGGTGGGGCCTGGGCTGGACTGTGCTCCATTCTCATCACAGTGCAACAGACCTTTCCTGATGACCTAAGTTGTCTTGGGCTAGAAAATTGTTTCACCCTATCCTTTTGTGGGTTCTGCTACTCTAGTACTTGTTGAGACATTATTTATAGGTATTTGGAGGGGTTTGGGGGAGAGCTCAGGCAAGTCTCTGCCTTTTCTCTGCCATCTTGGCTCTGTTTCTGACCAATAGCCTCTTAAACAGCAACTCTATTAACCTTTTTTTATTTAAATTTCTCTTTTAACTTCTTTTAAGCCTTTGGCACAATTGACTGCATCATTATTGACTTCAAATACATCCCACAGTTCTCCAACCTCTTTAACTGTTCCTTTATTTTTGTCCTTTACTCTCTTTTCAACCCCTCTATGTGGATGTCTCCCAAGAATATATCCTTATTATTCTTCTACCTTTGGGAAATCTTATTCATTTTCATAACTTCAACTTCTGATGCCAGCTCAGAAATGGAGCTGTTTAAAGCTTCTGCACTGACTAGAGATGAGCTTGGGTTAGTAAGTGGCTGCCATACTTCTAAGCTTGGTGAGATTGGGAGATCCAGTCTGGAAACAAAAAAAAAAACATAAAATGAGCATTTGTCCTCTCCACATCCACTGTACTATCTCATTAGCATCTAATGCCTGAACTGTTGGAGCAGCTGCTAAATATTTCTTTTTTCTCTCTTCCCTGCCCTCCAAAACCTCCTTCTTACTGCTGCCAGAATCCTTTTTCTTTGTCTCTAGTGGGCATATGTGGAAAGAAACTCTGAAAGAATACAAACAGCTCTGAGAGGAAGTCAGGGATTCCTTTGTCCCTCTTGTACATAGAGTGCAAGAAAAACCTTAGCATGAGGGTGCATTACAAAAGTCAGGGCAGGCATTACTGGCAGAATTGGAGTCACAACGAGGAGGAGGGAGCCTCTGGATGTAGTAGCCACAAGCTAGTGCCTTGAGTGATAGGATGGGAGGCAGAATAGGGTGTGAGTCTGCTGTACCCTGGACATGAGAAATTTATTAGGGAAGGAGGAACTGTAGGAAATGAAATGTTAGCAGTGGCATGGAAAGTGCTGCAGAGATGTATAACCAGAAATTGCTAAGGATGTGAATCAAGAGAGAATGTCAGAATTGGAAAAGAAGGAAGAACACAGCTGGCAGGATTACCCACTGGACTTGCCATGGAAATGCAGGAAGTGGGACTTGGCTAGTGTGTTCTGGGAGTTTTCTGGGATTTGTGTTTGAAATTTCTGTGTTTGTGTATAGTGGAAGTGGAAAGGAAAAGGTTCTCATCAGGAGAAGGTAAATAAGTATTCCCTTATTTACTGATTTTGGATCTTAGTATTTTTTCCCCTGTTATTTCCATGCCTTTCAATAAACTTGTCTATGTCTAAATGCTTACTGTCAGCCTGATGCTTGCAGGGGAACTGAAGGTCCCCTCCCCTCCCCCAACCATGAGGTCCAAAATTGTCCAACCTACAATAAAAGAAACTGAGCCAGAGCTCTGAGCTATTAGCACTTTATTAAAGGGCCCATGGTCCCCTGAATGAGGTGGATCTCAAATCTTCCTCATGATCTGAGATGTTTTTTCTTTGAGGTCTTAGTTTTATAGTACTTGATAACCAGATGATACAGAAAAGGCAAAGTAAAATACATAGCCTCATTGGTTGATAGACCTATATGTCGACCTTCCAGGAGAACCCTCAGCTCATGCTTGCGATAGATTAACTGGTAGAGGATACCCAAATACAGGCAGAGCTGATGATCTTTCCCTGACCCTATGTTGGACAATAGTTTCGGGAATAGATTTGCAGGCAGGGTCATCCACTGGTCAAGTACTCAAAGACCTGTTGGCCAAGTGCCATAGGGACATTTGCCCAGTAAAGGAATAATAAGGGTAGAGGTACAATCCAACATAGCTATAGGATTTTCCATGCCATTGAGTCACCTCCATCACACTGGGCTTGGTCATGTACTTATCAGGCATTAATTAAGCCAGTGGATTCACTAGATTGATTAACTGGGTATCAGTAGACAAGTACAATCATCATCATCATCATCATCATCATCATCATCCTTATGGAATCAGACTCAATGGAATAATACTAATTGGAAATAAACAGGGGTTTAAATGAAGTAGAGGTCTAAAGTCATCATTCCCCACACCACCCTCCATGGATAACTAGAAAATAGCTTAATTCATGGTATTCCTTGGGCATCCCTGAGTTAGAGCAAAATGAGCCCAATGAGAAACCTTCAAGGCTAAACTTGATGCATATAAACCTGAGTCCTGGAGCATTGTGTCAAGGTTTATATTTACAGGAATATGGGCCTGACATTTCTCTGCTTAGAAATCTTTAGTGGATCCTTATTGCTGTCTGAGTAATATCCAAACTCATTGAGGATCTTCCACAAAGGTTCTTAACATTGGGGGGGGTCTATATACTTGTTTTTTTTTTGGAGGGGGGAAGGCAGGGAAATTGCGGTTAAGTGACTTGCCCAAGGTCACACAGCTAGTATTATATGAGGCTGGATTTGAGTTCAGGTCCTCCTGACTCCAGGGCTGATGCTCTATTCACTGTGCCAACTAGCTACCCCAAGCTTTTTAAAAAATTATTTTGATTAAGTGTGTTTCAATATAAATATTTCCTTTGCACTTTGTTTTTATGCATTTAAAATATCATTCTGAGAAGGGGTCCCTAGGCTTCGATAGACTGTCCAAGGGGTCCATGACACACAAAAAGCTTAAGAACTCCCATCCTACAATCTTACTTTCTGCTTTCATACTTATTTCATATTTTCCCCAGATACATAATCTACAGAGAACTCGCTCATACCTACTTCCAGGCCTTAGGTCACACTGTTTGCCATGCCTAAATTGCCTTACTTCAGTCTCTTTAGTTGTCACATTCCCTCCTGCCTAACTCATGCCACTTTTACCATGAAGCCTTCCTTGCTTACCTTGTCAATGATATTACCTTCCCCCTTAGGCCTCACATAGGTATAATATACAATACTACATGATAAATAGATCAGATAAGTCTCAAAATAAATGTTACATGGATGCCTTCTCTTATGATTTTACTGTGGAAAGCTACTAGAATCATTTAGTTTTGTACTTAAGGAGGGGCACACTCCTGTTTACAGAGTAGGTACTTAATAAGTGGTGTTTGTTTTGTGCTTTCTGAAATGTGTTTTGTCCATTCTATAAGGGGAGAGACCTTTGTTTCTTTTTCGAACTTTGGCTCTTTGACAAACAAATGACTTGACCACAGAACATCTGTTGTGAAACTTGGGTCCTTCATTCATTTTGGGCCCTGATAATTTCTATTGCATCTAGTACCTTTATTGAAGGTAAAGTTACTATGTTGTTAAGTGGAGGATTTGCCTCGAAGATGAAAGTTTTGTGTGCTTCTTAAATAACCAGTGAAAAATTTAAAATCCCAATAGACTTTTTGGTTGTTGAATAGTTTTAAGTGTGTCCAACTCTTCATGAAACCATTTAGGGTTTTCTTGGCAAAGATACTGGAGTGATTTACCATTTCCTTCTCCAGCTCTTCTTACAGGGTTAAGTGAGGCAAATAGGGTTAAGTGACTTGCCCAGAGTCACATAGCTAGTAAGAGTCTGAGGCCAGATTTGAACTCATAAAGGTGAGTCTTTCTAACTCAGCACTTTATCCACTGTATCACCTAGCTTCCCAAGTCTAATAGTATATCTTATTATTCTTAGGGGGTATCTTAAACATACAAAGGTTCATACTATCACAGATTGAGTTATGGAAGGGACCTAATGGGCTGCCTGCTCCAGTTCCCTTTTGTATAGATGAGGAAATGGAAGACAAGAAAGGGTAAGTGATTTGGCCAAAGTCATTCAGGTAATAAGTGTCAGAGGTAGAATTTGAACCCAGGTCCTGAGGAGGGGAGGATATCCATGATTTTGTTTTAAAAGTTCCATTAACTGTGAAAGCTTTAGGTACTCTGATCAACACAGTGGTCCAGGATAATTCCAAAGGACTCATGATGAAAAATGTTATCCATCTCTAGAGAGAGAACTGGTGGACTCTTCAGTGTAGATTGAAGTATATCACTCTTCGCTTTGTTTTTATTTTTTGCAACATAGATAATGTGGAAATGTTTGGCACGACTCTCTATATATAAATGGATATCATATTGCTTGTCTTCTCAGTGGGTGGGAGGGAAGGAAGGAGAACTTGAAACTAAAAATTTTCAAATAGATGTAAAAAATAATTTAAAAAATTCTCCTGAAGAACCATGAGTAAGAATAAGCATAAGAAGCAAAGTAAGAACAGCTCCCAAACCCTTGATTCCTTCTTTGGGGAAAAGAAAGATCATGGGAGAGAGAGGGAGGAGGAGAGCGCAGCCAGAGCACCCCCACCAGGGGCCTCCAATAAACATGAAGAATGCCTTAAAGCTAGAGATGAGCTGAAGAAGGATTTTCAA
>CM053581.1:358933032-358964797 GCA_028627135.1 Pseudochirops cupreus | reverse complement strand
GGAGGAGAAAGAATCTGGAATCTGGAGTTGCATAATCAAATGTTATGAATGTGTATCTATCTATCTATCTATCTATATATGCAATTATTATTATTATTATTGACTACATCCAACTGGAACTTGAGATACACAGGCACTGCAGTTAGGAGATCCATCCTGCCCTACCAAAAAGTGACATAGGAGAGAATAGACTGGGGGAGGGGGGAAACACTGGGATGGCTGTTTTGGGGTGGTGGGCGGGGGAAAGACGGAGAGAAAATATGTAACTCAAAAAAAATTAAAAAAAATAAATAATAATTTAAAAAAATTCTCCTAACTGTATTTCAGCATAGTTAGTGTCCTTTGTAATCCTATGTAAATTGTTTGATGCATTTAAAAAGACGAAAAAAAATGATTGCCTCCCACCCCACCCCAGCCTGTGGTTTCTCCCCTGTCCCATGCCGTCTCCATCAAAGGATGTGTCCTGTACTAGTGTTCACATTCATTAGTGTAAAGTTTAGATTTTGATGAGGCGTATAGTGTGGCATCATGGATAGAGCACTGGAGTTAAGTTGGGAAGACTAAAGAACTGGGTTTCATCCTGCCTTAGATGCTGGAGGACCCTGGCTAAGTCACCTAACATCTCTAAGCCCCAGTTTCTTCATTTGCAAAGTGGGGTTAATAATAGTGCTGCCTCATCTGGTTGATGTGAGGGTCAAAGAACGTAATGCCCTAAGGAACTTTAAAATCCTAAAATCATACACACATACACACACACACACGTATGTGTGTCTGTGTATATATGTATATGTATACATACATATGTATATAGATAAATTATTATTATTATTATTAATTACGGCTACTACTACTCAATTTCTCCATGGACATTTCTACCTTCTCATCTGCTTCATAACTCCATCTCCTTTGCCCAGCTCCCTTTCTTGCATTCTCTTTTCCCTCTTATAATATAAGTTTCCTGAGGGAAACTGTTTTCTAATATTTGTATCTCCAATAATTGGCCCAGTAACTGGAATATAGTTAGTGCTTTATAAAATGTTTTATCTAGTTATTTTTTATTATTATAAAATCCCATTTGAAAATATAGTCTCTTTAGATATTCTCCCCATGAATGACTATAGAGCTGAGCTATTGTTGGTGTTCAGAAAGTCTACAGATTGTTTTTCAGTCTAAAAGAACTGCTGAATCTTTGCGGGGTATCACACAAAGGCAAGCAGGGCTGAAAAGCAGTGTTTAAGTTATGTAAGCATCAGTGAATTGCCTAGAAAACATTGCGATCAATGAACAATAGGAAACTTGATAGGCTATGATCCCTCACCTCCCTGGTGACGTGTGAGGAGAGTGGAGGCAAACATCCTCTCCCCTTCCCCCTCCCCCCTCCCCCCTCCCCCCTCCCCTTATGAAATAACTATTACTTTCCAGGTAACACTGAGAGAATATACTCTGGTTAGAGATATTTGAGCTTTTCTTAATGTTCCATTCTGTAAGTCAGGAGGATGTGAGAGCATTACCTTCCATAGTGAAGTGACATGTAAGGTAGTAGTAAGTGGGAGGGTAATGAATCTGCATAATAGTATTCATGAATTTTAAAACTTAACGTATGGTATTATGAAGATCAACTGAAGAGGGAAGCAAAATCCTTTTATCTATATCGTACGGATATGGAAATAGTTATCTTAAGAGTGTTAAATTTGTCCTTGTCAGTGTTGTGCAGAGTACAGTCAATGAAAATTAATAAAACAGGAAAGGGATGATTTATGAAATGGGGACCCACTCCTTGGGTTTTCATATAACCTCTAAAGATAAACTAGGAGGTCATAAAGCTTTTGAGCTTTTAATAGTTGAAAGAGAGAAAAGAGCCGAGTGTGGTGGTATATGTTTGTCATCCTTGCTATCTGGGAGGCTAAGGTTGGTGGATTTCTCAAGCATTGTGGCTGAACTTCAGTGGGCTGGGCTGATCCAGTGTTTGGTATTAGTACGGTAAGCCATCACTCTTTAAGGAGGGGCAGCAGGTCCAGGTGGGGAACAGGAGCAACAAAGCATCCCTGCTGATTAGAGAAGAACAGGGCTATGGGTAGCTGGGCAGTCCCTACTGTCCCCAGCCTGAGCCAGATAGGGAGATCCAGTCTTTAAAAATATGAGACAACAGCTGGAAATGCTTTAAGACTAGGAGTGGGAAATAAGAGAGTACAATTACAACAGCTGGAAATACTTTAATGCTAGGAATGGGGAATAGGAGAGACTATAACTATAAGCCATTTAAGTAAGTAGTAAACTCTGATAATTGAAGACATTACTTACTGTAGGAAACAAATACCTGATAAAATTCCATACACATTGGTGTGCTACTACATTTGTAGACTGAGAAAATGATATCTTGAGATTATATGGAAATGCTTCATGCTTCCTGTTTCTGCCTGTCACTATTTCTTTTTGGGGGGAAGAACAGAGGTTGAAACTTATCTTCTTAAAGTAGAAAAATCCAGGGTGTAAGAACGACATGTAGTGACAATTTCACTAGGGCAGGCTTATGAACAAATCCATGGGGGGGGCAGGGGGGAGGAATCAAGAAATCCCCAAATTTAAGGACAATAAAATATACATGACTGAATCTAAACCTCTAAGGGGAAAAACCCCCAACCCCAAACACTAGTTCAAAGTATAGGCTTAGAGGGCACTCCCGGCTTACCGAATTTGTCAAATGACTTTTATTGAGCTTCATAATGTATGTAAGAAAAGTCCATATTTACTTTAATGCAATTCATATTTTTTCCACAGTTATTGCTTTTTAAAATTAGGTCCATGACATATGCTGTGTGGCTAAAGAGTGCCCACAGTGGGCACTCATTTCTCAGAAACAGCTTAGGGGAATCCAGTAGATTGATATTGAAGGTCAGAGAGACAGGGAAGAAAGCTCTAGGAAGAGATGGGAGGGACTGGGATTAAAAAAATTAAGTAGAGAGGTTAGCCTTCCCAAAGACAAGGGCCCCACATCTCCCTCCTGGTTGGAGCAAAGAAGCAAATGATACGTAGCAGCCAGAGTGGGGTAAAGAAGGGGAGATGAGGAAATTCAGAACAGATGACCTGAGTTTTCTCAGCTAAGTGGGAAGTGAGGTCATCTGCTGAGAGACAGCCATGTGGAGCTGGAGGAGGGCTTGAGAGATACTTAATCCGGAACAGCTGCAGAATGAAGTTTGCTAGTTAATCAGGGAAACAAAGAAAAAAAATTATTGGGTAATGGTAAAAGCCCAGGGGAAATTTTATAATAAGAATTGGTAGGGAACCCAGTTGCCTGATTTCCTCCAATGTCACCCAACGTCCACCTGGGAGTAAGAATAAATAAATTGGCTGAACCTTGGCAGTTATCCAGAATGGAGGGTTTGCCCCACCTGAATGGTGGAAAGGTAAGGCTTTCAAGGGTGAAGGGTAGTGTTTCACTGAACTAGTTTCCTATAGGTTTAGTTAGGAGCATGAAGGGAGGAAAGAGAGATGAAAAGCACTGGTGTTAGACTCAGGAAATGAACATGATGGGAGGGAAAAGAGCTTGTGGGAAGGATGGAGGGCAACTTTTTACCAAGGAATAAAGGACAGGAGTTAATCAGAGAAAATAGCTTCAGAGTTCAAGATGGTGGAGGTATAATAGTTTGGCAGTGATGGTCAGATTTAAGGAATGACTCTGTGGGTGGCTAAATTAGAGTGGATCAGCAGTCATGGTATTTGAGGAAGTTGATTAATAGAATAAGTAAGGAGAATACCATAAAAAGGTATTGAACTCTTTAAGAGAAGAGAGATAGCAAGTGGGGGTGGGGGGGGTGAGGCTAGGAGACTAACAACCTGGATATGGTTGGGGTGAAGAGGAAAGAAACCAAAATTCAGAATCCCTTCAAGTTGTGTGTTTGTGTGTGTGTGTGTGTGTGTGTGTGTGTGTGTGTGCGCGAGAGAGAGAGAGATACCCCCATCTGTCTGTCTTTCCCCCTCCTCCTCTCCTTCCCCCCATATGTAATATAAATATGTATAGAAATGATATATAGGTATATATAATACAAAACTTTAAATGTTTTTTCACTAAATATTTACTTCTCCAAATTGTTTTTATTTTATTTTTTATTTTAAAAGGAAAAAAAAAAGAGACTGAAGATTTTTGAGTGACATGACTATAGTAGAAACTTTGGAGATAAAACTTAAGAATGTGTCGGGGAGGGGAAAGAGAATGGAGCTAGTAGAAAAGTAAACAGCTGTGGTAGGAAAACTCTGACATTCTTCATATCTACAGCATGAGTTACAGTAAAATCTTACCAATTTGGATGAATCAGAGGAATCTCATTCACTTCAATATAGGATAGTAATGGGAAGTAGACTTAAAGCTTAGTACAGATTCTTAGAATTCTCCAATTTAATTCAACTTAAAAAACATGTTAAGTATATTCTGTGTACAGGGCTCAGATGTGTGATGCTAGCATAGTACAGTGGCTAATGGTTGTGCTGACCTTGGAGTCAGAAATATATGAGATCAGGTCCTTTCTGTAATAGATTCTGGCTGTGTGACCATGGTTGAATTAAAATCTTACTGCCTGTAGAAGGGGATTGTCTCGATAGTAAAAAGAGTTAAAGTTTATATAATGCTTTAAGGTTTGTGAAATACTGTAGAGATATTATCTCATTTGACCTCCCCAATAACCTTGTGAGGTAGGGGCCATTATATCCATTTTACAGATGAGAAAACTGAGGCTGAGGGGTTAAATTACTCACCCAAGTTAACATAGTAAGCAGCTAAGGGAGGATTCTTACATTTGTCTTCTTGACTCCAAGTCAAGTACTTTGCCCACTGTATCACCTAGCTGCCTCTAAAATGGGCATTCTCTACACCAGTGAAATTACAGGTCTAGAAAAAAAAATAGGCTCTCCCCTCAGAGGGGCATACAGTCAAATAGGGAGGATAAGACGTGTAGAAATAACCATAGTACTGTATAAAGTGTAAAAAAAAAATGTCAAGGAGGGGTCCAGAAAAGATGCAATGAGAAATTTATGAAGAGAAAATCATATTCTGCTGGGGATTAGAGAAGACTTCCTAGAGGAGGGGGCACCTGTGTTGGGTGGGCCTTGAAGGGAGGAAGGGACTTCAGCATAGATGTGTGATGCAGGATGAAGGCTACATGAGAACTGGAGATACCCCATGATCTTGTTTGGAATATAAAGTTCTTGAGAGAATTGGATGAGGTGAGGCTTAAAAGTAGTTGGAACTAGATTAGGGAGAATGTTGAATGGTGAGGCATCTTGGTCTCAAGGATTCCTGTGGTCTGATACAATGGAGCAAACTTGTTTTTTGTTTGTTGTCATGTTTTTGATGGAAGGATACATGGAAATGGAAATTTCCTGTCTCTAGATAGCCCTGAGTAGTCGGAGATGCCACAGATGATTCCTTTGTTACTAGGACTGTCCCTACTTATAGGGGGGTTGCTTTGTATGGATTGGGAACTTTTTAAAACATGGTTTGTGATTTCATCCCTTTAGGGAGCTCCTCTTCAGGAACTTCATCTATAAGACCTAGACAGTATTCCAACTTGGTTTTAGAGTTGTCCAAGGTACTGAAAAGTTAAATAACTTCCCCTAGGTAAATAACTTACTTGTGTCAGAGGTGAAACCTGTCCTCTGTTATTATGCCTCTCCAAAACTTCTATTAGCTGTGTGTAACCTACCGCTTGCGGAGCATTTGTGACTTACAATAAGGTCTCTAGCCCAAGATTCAGTCTTGAAAGGGACTTGTCTCAAGCCCAGCACGGGTGGCCTTTACTCCCCACTGGAGTGTTTTTCTTCACCTTAGAGTTAAGTACTAGGCATATTCCTAGTACCTAGAAGATCCATTTAGACTCAGGAAAGCTATAAGGACACATATCTTGAATTTTCTTTTATGACATAAAGTAATGACTTTATACTTTATTCAGTGGGTAAAGCTTCTGAAGGTTTTTAAATGACATGATTGATCATAGCTTTGTATTAGGAAGATTACTTTGAAAGATGGATTGAGAAGGGGAAGAGATTAGTGTCAGAGAGACGAATTAGGAGACTGATAGTCTGGAGTGAGGCCCTATTCTAGGGGCCTCATAGTATGTATAGAAAGGAAGGGCCAAAAAGGAGAACTCCGGAGGTCAGAATTATAGAACTTGATAACCACCTGGTGCAGTGGAAAGAACAGTTTGTTTATAGCCCGGAGATCTGAGTTCAAATCTCAGCTCAGGGCAATTTGTGTGACCTTGGGAATGTTACTTCTTTGGGCTTCACTTTCTTCCAATATAAAATCTAGGGCTTAAAAGATGATCTATAAGGTTTATTTCAGTTCTAAATCCTAAATTGATTGAATGTGTGTCATGAGGAAGAGGGAATATTCAAAAACAACTCCTTTGGAGCATGAGTAACTGAGAGGAGTTAGACATCAAAAGTATTTGTAATTAGCATACTAATTATTGGACATATTGATTAAGTCATTGATCACTACTCATTTAAACAATCAAATGCATTAAGTTATTGATTACTCATTTAAATAATTAAATACATGAATTAAGTGTGTATATATATATATATATATATCTAATATAATTGCATTTACATAGAGCTTTAGGGTTTGCATGGTGCTTTATATCTTTATAGCTTTATATTTCATTTGATCAAAAGTGTTGGCATTCTTGAAAATGCATTTTCTTGGGCAATCTAAGCAATTATTTTGTAATTTCATTTATATTATTAATTTAATTAGAAAGTCCCCTCTTTTTAGTGATGATAAGAGTAAATTTCAGTCTTTCTTGTTAGCAGATACTTATAATAAAACAAACTGGTTCTACATTGAGTTCTTACAGCATGTGTATAAATTGCCAGTTTGCAGTCAAAGGTGGGTATGGGACAAAGGGTGAATGGGAATTTTGAAAAGTCAATAGAGAAGATGAGAGGAAGTGACAATGAGAATGTGGTCATTTCTTTTGTAGCCTTTAGTCTGTTACTTGTGCTAAGACTTTAATTGTGTGTCTAGGACCTTTTGAGCATGCGCCAAATCAAAGTATGGGTGGTGAATGCCATGGACAGGCCAGTGTATAAGGAAGCCTCAGAAGTGACCAGGGGCACCAATAGCTAGTCCAAGCAGTGTGCTGGTGATAAGCTTAAGTGATTCCTAGAGTAAGTTTTTTGATTTCTGTAAGAAAGGGATAGGTGACTCTTCCAATATACTGATTGTGCTCTCCAGGGGTTGGATGGAATGAGGTGCCTTAGTCAGCCAGGGTGATAAAGGCTTGTTGGATTAACAGGTGAATGAGAGTTGAGGCTGGCCCTCATCATTCCTTTTGTTTCATTATGCATTTATTAATGTTATTAAACACTTATTTTAGTGATACATGAAAACTTGAATGATAAGGAAACATAATGAGAATCCTGATGAAGAGGAGGAGTTTCCCCCAGGTAGGATGAAACTTGGAGGCAGGAGTGTGCTAGAGCTAGCTCATTTCCAGTTTGAGTGAGCACTTATGCCTTAGAAATCAATTGTCAAATTCTACAAATCAGGCCTTGAGTTATTGTTTTGTTGATTGTTTAGACTTAAAAAAATGATGAAAAAAATGTGAATAAGGTATACTTAAAAGTGAGCCTTGCTTTGTAGAGCCTTGGTTGGTAAAAAAAAAAAAATGCCAGTACACCTCTGCTTGGAAGTATTGGTCTAATTGACATCATTTATACTAGCCCTTAAACTGAGAGATAAAAGTCACTCCACCTACAGGCAGCCAATCAAGGGCAGGAGCCATTGATAGTTCTTTGACAGATAGTTTGGAGGTTACCCTCCCCCAGGAGAGCCTGTGTTATTGGGTAGTGTTACATGACCAACTAGAGGAATATTCCACAGTACCTCCTCTGGTGGAGGCATCAGTTACAATACCCCTTAAATTGTGCAATTTTACATAGTTTTGTGTTGTGAACATCAGGGAGTTTTGTTTTTCAGTTTTTGACTTTTGACTTGGACTTGTGATTTCTTTAGCCCAGGGAAAGTAGAATGTTGAAATTTTGTTCATCAAAAAAGAACAGTACCTGTTGGCAGCTTATAGTCTGAGAGGTAGCCAGGAGCCCCAAGAGACCCTGGCTTGCTTTGGGTGACACAGCCACAATGTAGGACAGACAGATTTTAAACCCATATTTTTCTGAATAAGAATGTTTTTCTACCCTCTTCCATAGTGCATTTCTCTAGATAGTTTATTTTAATGTAATTTAGAGAGTTCTGTTAATGTGGCTCCCAATTATATGGACATTAGAAAACACTTAAAAATTTCTGCACGTCTTCTCTTTAAAGTAGTATTTTAAAAATAATATAAGATACAGTTGATGTGTTGGTTAGTTTCACTGAAATATTTTTTCTCTTTAATACTTTATACAGCATGGCTGTCTGAGTAGGACAACATGAACAAGGATATGTTTAGAAATAAGGAAAATGTAAAACAAGATATCAATAATTTAACAAAATTAAAACACCATATGGGCAAATTAATGTTACCTGTAGTGGAGATTTCCCTTTAAGAAATTATGTGGATTCCATGACTGATTATCTTTCCAAAGTTAATTATTGTCAGAAATAGTACTTTAGTTCATTCATGGCTTCACAGCCTACACGAAAATCTTATATTGTAGAAAGAGATTTCACCAAGGTGAATGAAACAAGGTCATTTTGTTAAAATTAGAGGTATTTAATTTTGTTCTTATTGCTTATTGATATTATTGTAAAGTTGTTGACTTTTAATTTGGATTATCTTAGACTTCTCAACCTTATGGCCCAGTCAAAGTGATAAAGGAGAGATAATGACTCAAAGCTTCTTTCATTGCCTTTTCCTGGTTCCTTCCTCTGCCCCCCAGGTATTCTATCTCCTTCCTCAAAATAAAAAGCTTGACTTTCAATTTTGTAAATGAGGATTTAGAAATTAATTTGTAATTACTGCTGCCTTACCTCTTAACTTAGTCATAGAGGGAATAGGAATCAGGCAGTCTAAGTTCGATTGAAAGGTATTGCAAAAGCCCTATGTAGTTCTCATTCCCTTTTGCAGATGGCAAGGATTGTAGGTTTTTAAACAAGTCCCACAGGACACACAGTTCATTGTGATTTCGTTAGGACATATTTGTGTTTCTCTTTTGCCCAGTAAGTGGAAGGCACAATATTTGTTCTTGTGTTTTTAAGTGCTAAAAAAGATTATGTAGGACAGCATTGTGCATAAAAGAGTGAACATTTTAATTTGTAGCATGTACTCTTCCCTTTTTCTTTGTGTGTTGTGGATAGGGAAGGAGATAGGCACAATATTAGAGACATGCTGTGTCCTAGAAAATGAATTGTTTCTAAACATTTAAAGAGGAGGAGAGAGAGAAATCTCCTGTCTGTTTCTCTGAAAACAATTTTTAAAAAGTTTCTTTTTTTTTTCCCCTGGACCTGTGATTTCATCAGTGTAGAAAATTCCATGTGTGGAATCCCCCTTCACTGATGCCTATTAGTGACTATCCTGCAATTTAGTGAATTGAATGACTCACCCATGGTCACATAACTAGAAAGAGTCAGAAGAAGGATTTGAACCCAGATCTTGGCCTCAAGTCACGCTCCTTATTCACCATAATTTGCTTCCCCTCAATAATCATATAAGGATAATTACCCTTTAATTTGTAGACAGTTCTGCATTGCCTCAGAGATTTGTAGGCTAATAACTGCTAAAGATAATCTCTCAAATTTATTTCATCTTATGGTGCCCATTTCCTACCCACCCAAACCTTTAATAGATATCTCTCCCTGAACAAGTCTGAATGTCACTTTTGTGGTTGTGGTGGTTTTCTGCTCTCTTTCTGCTGATAAAAGGGCATCTTTTAAAGGGCTTACTCAATGCCCGGCACGGTGCTGTGAGCATTTACAAGTGTCTTATTTGATCCTCACATCAACCCTGGGAAAGAGACACTATTATGACCCCCATGTTATAGTTGAGAAAACTGAGGCAGACAGGTTAAGTAACTTGCCCAAGGTTACACTGTTATCAAGTGTCTTAGACCTGGTTTGAACTCAGATCTTTCTGACTGCAGGCCAGAGAGCTCTATCTGCCAAACCACCTAGCTGCCTGATGGACAGCTGAATGAAGTGTTAAAGGGAAAAGAACTAGCAACTGCTGGTGGTGGTGGTGGTGGTGATGATGCTGGTGGTGGTGGCAGCGGCGGTGATGCTGGTGGTGGTGGCAGCGGCGGTGATGCTGGTGGTGGTGGCGGCGGCGAGGCTGGTGGTGGTGGTGGCGGCGGCGGTGATGGTGGTGGTGGTGATGCTGGTGGTGGTGGTGGCGGCGGCGGAGGTGACGCTGGTGGTGATGGTGGTGGTGGCAGCGGCGGTGATGCTGGTGGTGGTGGTGGTGATGAGGCTGGTGGTGGTGGTGAGGCTGGTGGTGGTGGTGAGGCTGGTGGTGGTGGTGGTGATGCTGGTGGTGGTGGTGATGCTGCTGGTGGTGATGCTGGTGGTGGTGGTGGTGGTAGAGTGAGAAAGATCTCTGTGGAAGAAAGGAAGGAAAGAAAAAAAGGAAACGAGCATCTATTAAATATCTTCCATGTGTGAAATACTGTGTTAGGTGCATTCATAAATATGCTCTGATTTAATCCTCAAAACAACCCTTCAAGGTAGATACTACTATTATTCCCATTTTATAGTTGGATAAATTGAGGGAACAGAGGTTAAGTGACTTGACCAGGGACATGCAACTAAATTTTGAGAACGGATTTGAACTCAGATCTTCCTGACTCTAGGTCCAGTTGTCTAGCTGGTGAGCCACCTAGCTGCTGCATGGCACTTGAGCTAAGTCTTGAAGGGACCTGAGGATTCTGAGAGGTAGAGGTGAGGAAGGAGAGTATACCATACTGTGACGGCATGGAGAAGGGAAATGGAGTTATTGCATATGTTAGGATCAGCAAGTTGGCCACTGTAATTGTGTTTGAGTTTTAGGAGGTCAGTAATGTGTAAGAAGCCAGCAGAGTTAAGTATTGCCGAGGCTGAAAAGAGCTTTACATGCCAAACAGAGAATGTTCACCTAGCTCCTAGAGGTAATAGGGACCCGTTGGAGTTAATTAGTCAGGGGCATGGTGCTAGTTGTGCTTCAGGAAAATCCCTTTGGTAGTTGTGTGAAGAATGGAGAGGTAGAAGTGCGGGGAAAAGTCAGGGATCCAATAGAAGTCTCCTGCTGTAATGGATCTGAGAAGTGGTGAGGGTGTGGACTTGGGTGGTATCTATGTGAGTTGAGAGAAGGGAATATACATGAGAGATGTTTTGGTAAAAGGAATTAGAATATTTGGCAACTGATAAGATTTATGGGTTGAGTAAGAGTGAAAAGTTGAGAATGATGCTGAGGTTGAGAACATAGGTGACTGGAAGGACATTTGTGCCCTTGATAGTGATAGAGAATTGTGGAAAGAAAATGGCCTTAGGAGAAAGAATAAAGATTTCTATTTTGAACATAGTGAAGTTGAGATGCCTAATAGATATCTCTTTTGAAATATATAATAAACAAGTGATGATGTGGACCTTGAGCTCAGCAGAGAGACTGGGGCTGGATAAATAGATTCAGGATTATCAACCTGGAGAAGACAATGGAACCCATGGGAGCTTATGAGATCTCTAAGTTAGAGAGTACATTGAAAAGATGAGGGTTCTGGAGAGAGTGTTGGAGGGACATTTAGTTAGTGAGTCTGATATAGACCCAGCAAAGGAAATTGAAAAGTAGTGATCAGACACATAGGGATAAAAGCAAGAGATAATGTTTTGAAAACCCTGAAAGGAGAATATATCTTTGAGGGGGAGGTCAGGGGTATCCAATACTAGAGAATGATTAAGGATTAATTATGATTTGAGGCTGTTAGATTTGGCAATTAAGAGGTCATTGGTAACTTTGGAGAGAAGTTTCAGTTGAATGTTGAAGCTGGAGGCCAGATTGAAGAAGGTTTAGAGAAGAATGAAAGGAAAAAAGGCAAGGAGAACAGATAAAGAGTTTAGATGAGAAGGGGAAGAGAGATATGGGATCTAATGAGTGGGTTTTTTTTCTTGATTGGGGAGATTTACATGTGGATGAAGGCAACAATTAAGGAGGCAGCAGATAGGAAAGATTGAAGATCAAAGGGTGAGCAAAGATGATGATGATGGGGAAAATCTGCTGAAGAAGATGGAAAAGAGTATAATCAAGTGTGCATGTAGAAGAGTTGGCCTTATGAGAGAGATTTTAGTGAATAGTCTCAATTTAGAATATGGAGGGAGGAGGCTTGAGAGGATTCTGGGAAGACGGAAGATCAGGTCAGAAAATTCCAAACTCTCAAGATTTCTCCCACAAAAGAGATAACATAGAACCTTGGGGCTAACAAAGTGCTGGTAAAAATATGTAAGAATAGAAGCACTGTAGGGATTCTGCTGGGACAATCTGACAAGATCAGAAGAAAAATCCCCATGAAGTTTGGTCCTTGTGAAGAGTGAACACCTCCAGGCTAGGAACCACATTAAGAACAAGTGACAAGCCACTTCTGCTACAAGTGATAAACCCTGAGGTTTGCTGATTTTGGAGGATTTCTTGGCCCCAGCCACAGGCACTTTTACCCCTGGAACAGTGAAGAGAGTTGGGCAGCTGACCTGGGGAAGATGAAGGGAACCTCTGCTGACAAGGAATGCCAGACCCAGCTGTGCTGTGCAGAGCAGTGGGGGATGAGAAGGAACCAGCACATGCCCAATGAGTGAAGAAGCAGTGGGGCAGAATGCCCCTGACTGTGGGCACTTACAGGAGGCTGGAGGATTGGCTTTGGTTCTAATCTAGAAGGGAAAACTGAAGATTTGGGGCAAAAGGCACCATTTCCCCATACCCCAGGGCTAGAGGTGATTACAGAAATTAAGCTATTACTATTAAAAAAATGCACAGGTAAAGAAGAAAGAATCCAACCATAGAAAGCTATTATGGGAATAGAGAAGCCTGAGGTTCATCTTGGGAGGAGGATATTGAAACAAAGAAACCCTCTTCTACCCCAAAGACTAATGTTGAATGGTCACCTGCTCAAAAAGAATTTATAGAAGAACTTTAAAAAGACTTTAAAAATCAAATGAGAGAGACTGAATAATTAAAAAAAAATAAAAACAATTCAAGAAAAACAGGAAGACTATGAAAAGAAAGTCAACAAATTAGAAAAAGATCTAAAATCTTAAGAAAATCACACCTTGAAAATTAGAATTGGGCAAGACGAAGCCAGCAAAACTATAAGACATCAAGAAGTAATTAAACAAAATATGAAGAATGGAAAAAATAGAGAAAGTGAAACATCTAAGAAGAAAAACAGCTGATCTGGAGAATAGATCAAGAAGAGAAAACATAAGAATAATCAGACTAACCTGAAAGCTATGATCAAAAAATAAATCTTGATACAGTAATATAAGAAATAAAATTGTCCTGAAGCTTTACAACAAGGGAGGAAAGTAGAAATAGAAAAAAATTCCTTGATCACCACTTGAAAGAGATCCTATGAGGAAAACACATAAGAATGTTATAGTCAAATTCTGAAACCCCCAGTTCAAGGAAAAAATATTAAGAGGAACAATTAAAAAAAACAATTTAAATATGATGGTGCCCCAATTAGAATCACACAAGACCTAGCAATGAAGACCCTAAAGTACCGAAGTTCTGGAACATATCTATTGAAGAGCAAAAGAACTGGGATTTCAACCAAAAATATCATACACAGAAAAGTTAAGCATAATTCTCAATGAAGAAAAATGTACATTTGATCAACTGTCAAACATTCAGCACTTTGTTTAAAAAAATCTGAACTTAATAGATTTGATATACAAGAGCCAAGAGAAACGTAATGTATGTACCAAAGATTGATCATAAGGGATTCAATAAGGGCTAACCTTTTATATACGTAAAATGTGTGTCTAAGATTTTCATTAGTAACTAGGTAGTTCATAAGAAAGATCAGGGTAGACCTGAGTGTGATATGATTTTAAAAACTAAAACCATTTAGGAACAGCTAAAATGAGTAATAATTTTATATGGAAGAGGAACAAGAAGGAGAATCAACACAGAGGAAGTAGATAAGGGAGGAGGGCAGGTAGTTTTGGTAACTTACTTTCATCAGGAATGGGTTTTAAGAGGAAACAATACATATCTACCTAGAAGAGTATAAAAGTCTTTTAAATTCAGAAGAAATGAAACAGTAAGGGGATAGGGCAGGAGGAGAGGATAAGAGAGGAATATCTAGAAAGTAGGGTGAAGGAATAGGTTATAGGAAGCATAGAGGGGTGTTTAGATTTATGAGAAGGGGAGGATAGAGGAAGAATCCTTCTACAGGGGTAGGCTAAGTAATATGAGGGTAAGGTAGTGGGAAGAAATAAAATGGAGCAGTCAGGAGGTATGGGAAATAAGAGATATGCATAAACATGAACACAAAGATCAGGAGTAGAATTTGTCAGGGAAAGTTCATATATATATTTATATATACACTTAATTGTAGCCTTCTGGCGAGAGGGGGGCAGAAGAAAGGGGGAAAAAGAACAAAGTTATAAGTACACAGCAGAGAACGAGAGAATTTACAAGGAAGCAAACAGAAGATGAATAGCTCTCAACCCAACATGTAGTATTTATCATATAGGCTTTCTTGAAATGAAAATTTATTAGTACATACTTTCAACCCACCCTTATCTTCTGCTAGGCATGTGACATACTTTTATTTCCTTTTCTTACTTTGTGTTTAAGTTTATATGATTTTTTTCTTCTGTATTTCCTCATTTTATGGATGAGAACATTGAAGCCCAGAGTGGAACATCACAGTTAGGCAGTGCAGTGGACTGGAGTTTGGGACTTGGAATCAGGAAGACCTGAGTTCAAATTTGGCCTCAGATATTCAATTTTCTTATTGTAAAATGGGGCTCATAATAGAACCTATCTTGCAGGATGAGGATAAAACGAAATATTTGTAAAGTACTAGTCCAGCCTTAGAGTGCCGTATAATAGCTAGTTTATTATTATTGTCATCATTGAGTGACGTCAGAGGACTTTGGTTTTGGACTGCTTAAATTTGGTTTTTATTTCTTGCTGCTTTCATCTCAAATTCTACTTTCTTCTGGGCCTGCTAGTTATATATTCTCCAACATCCCCTCTCTTCCATCTTTAATTATTTAAAAAAATAAATAAAAACCAACC
Source organism: Pseudochirops cupreus (assembly GCA_028627135.1). NCBI lineage: Eukaryota > Metazoa > Chordata > Mammalia > Diprotodontia > Pseudocheiridae > Pseudochirops > Pseudochirops cupreus. The sequence goes on along the minus strand of CM053581.1, from coordinate 358,949,594 downwards.
AAACAACAATAGGAACAAAACCAAGCTCTGCCCTAGCTTTCTTATTTGCATTCAACAGCTGCCAGGGATGATCTCCACCCCTGGGACCTCTGTTTTGGAACATTTTTGACTCATTCATTCACACCTATTTCTCTGCATTGATAGTAGGCCTAGTTCAGATAACAGGTATTGATTTTCTAAAAGCCTTTCTCTTCTTTTTCCTGTTCATTGGCATTGCTTGCTACTGGAAACTCACTCAAGCCTAACCTGTTGGGATCTGAGTATGTCTGTCCTTTTATGTTGTGGTGGGGGTAGCCTGGAGGCAAAATCACAGAGTACAGGGATTGGAGATTGCTTAGGTGAGAGGAGAGACTGACTGGTTTATGGTTTCAAAGGCTTTGTGGGACCCTCATGGTTGGCCTTTCAATTAGAATAACCCTTCCTTCAATAGAGAGAAATAAATATAGGACAAATACTTTCCCTAAATACCTGTCTGTACTTTAGTGAATTAATTGCCTTTTTGTTCTTGTGTTACTTAAAGTGAATTAGTTACAGTAACTGAGAGTTTTACCTGGAAAGGTCAGTTGATACTGAACCAAAAGCAACTTTCAGTGACTTAGATGGACAGTTGGTAGCTGACTCAGTAGGCAAGCTGATGCCTTCTTCAAAGATGGTTAAAGGCTCCTCTGTTTGAAGGAGATGGAATAGTAGCCTTTTGAGCAGCCCTTTGTCCTTGCAGAAAGCTGCTATTTGACCACCTCTTGGGACTTCCCTGTGGATTAGCTTTTGTGTTAATGTGTTAAAGAAATGCTGCTTCAATTCCCTCCAGAAGGGAGGAGCATCAGCAGTTAACATGAGTGCTTCTAATCCGCTAAAGTTGTCAGACTATGAGATCATGAGCTAAGTGAGCCCTTCCCTCTTGATATTTCTACTGTTATGGCTGTTTTGGTGTGGGTAGTGTTCTAGCCCTTGGGGATCTTTTTGAATCCCGGTTCTGTCACCTGGTAGGTTAGCAGTCCCTTCCAGATTTGTGTCTTCTTTAATTCAGTAAACATGCCATCAATGTCTTTATCTAAGCCATTGATTAAAATGTTTAACCATAAAGGGCCAAGAACAGATCTCACGGCCTTTCTACTATAGCCTTCTTTCCAGTGACATCATAGCATGAATGCCTGTTTCCATATTGGCTAACTTCGTACAACATTATAGAGGGGCTGTGAGATGTAGTAACTGAATTCATAAGATCATACATCTCTTGAAATTAATCATGCCTAGATAATTTTCTCACATTTATAAACAGCATACCATTATGCACTTTATGAAAATGTAATCCCATGTTTCAGATAATATTGTTGAAGTAAAGCTCCAAGTCTAGTTCTCTATCAACTGTGCAGAGCTAGCAGTTCTCACTGCTTCTAGTTTATTTAGGAATTTGCTAATAATAATAGCACTTTTTTTCTATTTCCCAAACCTTTAGTTTAATGTGGATGGAGCTTCTCCCACTTAGACATAATTTTTTTGTTGATAATACCCTAAAGATTATTTTTTTGTTTTTGTTTTAGATTTTATTTTTAATTTATGGCCTAAAACAAGCATTTCCAGGACATAGTACAATAACTTAGATGATTGCACATGAAACTGCAAATCTACTATGCACAACTTTAATAATATTCGTGTAATACAACATAATACAGAAATGAGGTAGAGGCTGAAGTCCACCATGGCCTCTACTAAATATATTTATACCCCAGCAATAATACATGAGCATTTATTTCATGCCACTTAATAGCAGATAAATGATGTCTATTCCACATTGTTTGAAGAGCACTGGTTGGGTTCCTTGATGACTGGAAAAATGGGTTGGCATGATATGGACAATCCTTTTGGATTTATCAGATGAACTTCAGAATTTCAATGGTTTGGTCAGGCATTCAGCTCTTGATCAGAATGAATCAGTCCTTAACAACATGTTGACATTCTAATGAAGGTTCCATTCTTATCTATGTGGGCAATCCCTCTAACTACACAGCTCACAACCAACCCATATCTTCTCATCTTGTGCAGACTTGTCCATATACTACCATACAATTCTCCATATACAGGGTCAACCCTTTCTTTTACAATAACTCCTGCACACCACTACAGCCCTAGGGCTATCAGTCATTTATGAAGAGCTTACTCTACGAGCCAGGTACTAGAGCTACAGTAATCGGAGGAAAATGGTTGTTGTCCTCAAGAACCTTACATTCTATTGGGGAAGAGAATCAAGGATACATGAAAGTATATATGAAATAAATACCAAGTCAGTTGGGGCTGTCTAATAAATGAGAAAGGAGGGATGGAGCCAGAAAGAACTACGTTCTGACATATACTGGCGGTATGACTGTCCTTTTAGGATCGAGGCAACTCTCCAAGACAATAAGTTGCAGAAAACCCTCTAATCTGCATTGGTAGATTGAGATGCTCCAATGGGAGTTCCCTATAACACTCACCTCACACACGCACACACATACACACACACAATGCATGGATATTATTGGAGGGAGTTCAAGGAGCTACTTCGTTAATTGGTTATTCTTCATTCTTGAAGAGGCCCAAAATGACTTTACTATGTTAAAATCAAGTTAGAGTGTGTCTGACTTGCTGATCAGACCAATTTGAGCTCAGAATGCTCTACCATAGGTGGTGTACAAACAATCCATGTGAACATTTGAGGTAGATTCTCACATTTCTTTTGAGCTACTTCAATTCTTTCTTTTTCTCTCTCTTTGTCTCTTTCTCTCTCTCTCTCTCTTTCTCTCTCCTTCCTTTGCTTTTTTGGAGGGGGAAGGTAGGGCAATTGGGGTTAAGTGACTTGCCCAAGGTCACACAGCTAATTTTTTTTGTGTTAAGTGTCTGAGGCTGGATTTGAACTCAGGTCCTCCTGACTCCAGGGCTGGTGCTCTGCTCACTGCACCACCTAGCCTCCCCAGAGCTACTTCAGTTCTGCTCTACTCAGAGTACAGTGCCTTCTGTAATGTGGATACACCATGGTGGGCAGGTATTTGCAAACATCTCTTATGTCTTACAATCAATTCCAAAGTTCTTCAGTGAGACCTTGAGATTGGGGGGGTTGGGGGAGTGTGGAAAATGATGGAGAAACCTATGTAGGAGCAGTTATTGGAAATAAGCTTTTAAAGGAAATTAGAGATTCTAAGAGGGGAAGATAAGGCAGGAGTGGAAAGGTAACCCCCACGCACTTGATCAGCACAGCAAGCACACTAGACTGCAGACCAAAGAGTCTATGAAAAAATGAGCAGTGTAGCATAACAAGACCGGAAAGGCAGGTTGGCGCCTGTTTGTGAAGGGATCTTGCTACATGACTGACCCACCTCTGCTTCTGATAATCTATTTCTTGGAGGCTGTCTTTTATCTTCTGGTGTCATTTCTTCTTTAGCAGTCACCATTGATATGCTGCAGCTTACTTAAGCCGGCCATAATAAGTCACATTGATGTAGTACTCTAAGGAGAGACTGTCTCTCCATTGCCCTTTGGCTCACCCTCAATTGTGATTCTTCAGAAATTGTGGTGTTTTATGATTTGCAGAAATGTAACCATCAATAGCAAGGCCATCAGGTGCTGAGAATAAATTATTTCAATTTCTCTAATTCTGACATTGATGTCTTCAACTATGATTTTGAGCATTGTTTCTTATGATGCAAATTATAATTGCTTATTTTCATATCTTAATAACAGAAACAATGTGAAATAGTGCAAAGAGATAAAGCATCAAATTCTAGATTAAATAGAAAAGCATTAATTAGACACTTACTGGGTGTCACGCACTGGAGTAATGAACAGGAAGCCTTGAATTCAAGTCCCAGTCGGTCAATAAACATTTATTAAATGCTACCAATGTACTTGGTACTTTGCTGAACATTTGGGAAACAAATACAAAGGTAGCCCCTGTCCTCAATGAGCTCACAAAAGAAAACACACAAAAGGAAGCTGCAAAGGGCATGGGGCAAGAACGGAACTAGCATATTGGAGAGTTCCAGAGAAATTGCAAAATGATATTGCTGGTGGAAAATGAGGAGGAAATCTGGACCAAGCCCCTTTCTTTAAATATAGTCCTATACTCCAGTCAGAGGGACCAATCAGAGGGGCAGAGAGGAGCGCTGAGGTGTGTGTACCAGACTGATTCAACTTGGCAGAGCAATGAGATTTTCTAGTGATGAATTTCTTGGGGAAGGAAGTTCTAGAGAAGTCCCAAAGCAGTCCAGCTGGTAGGAAATGAGGAGAGGTCTCACCAGATGCAGAGCAAATGATCCAGAGCAAATCTCTTGACCTCTCAGTTCTCTAGGCAATTCTATAAAATCTAAAAAAATAAAATAAGATAAAAAAGAGGATTCTGCCAACCTGCTTTGGTAAAAGGAGTTTCCTCATCCAGGGATTCCCCATAGAATTTTTTACTTCCTTGAATTTCCCAGACATTTGCTCTTTACCTCTCTACGCCTCAGATTTCTTCATATCTTTAAAAAAAAAGCCTAGTAATTATATATCTATATCTATACACACACACACATATATATGTGTATATATATATATATATATATATATATATATATATATATATACACACACATATATGATTTTTCAGTCATGGAATTTTAGAAATGGGGAGGGATTTTAGATCATTTTAGATCAAGTTTTATTTCAGATGTTCCCTACCCTAAAAATAAATTTTAAAAGCTTCTATTCATTTTATTATCTTGTGCCCTCCATGGCTAAACCTTTAACTGGTAGCATGTGCTTACTGATTCTACATTCTCACAATCTATTTTCTCCTTTACCCACTACAGTCGAGCTCTGGATCACTTAATAAAAACCTTGCTTTATGCTGGTGATACATAGAAAAAAAATGCCCTCCCAGAGTTTACATTCTCTTAATAAAAGTGATCCAAGAAGTCATCAGTAAACTCTTTATTGCCAAAACCCAATGGTCTTTTCAGTCTTCATCCTTCTTGAGCTTTACGTATTGCTTGATCATCCACTCCTTTTAGGGGGGTGTGTGTGTGTGTGTGTGTGTGTGTGTGTGTGTGTGTGTGTGTGTGTGTGTCTCCTGACCTTTGCTAGTTAATCAGTTTCCCCTTCCATCCCTAAGTGTGAGGTCCCCCAATTCTTCAGACTCTTCTCTAGTACATCAGCCGTCAGATCTCAGCAGAGAATTCCCAGATATAGAGATTCAACCTTTATTTCTTTGGAGCTCCATTCAACAGGGGGACTGAGATCTAAGAATACCTCAAAGGCCCATGCTGTATCAATTGGTAGTGGGCATGTTTCATCCACAAAGCAAAGAAAGTTGAGATATAGTGAAATATTTTATTTTCAAAGTAAAATTGTAATAATTACTTTTGTGTGTCAGTTGTTGTTCTTGGTCATTCCAGTTTTAGCAAAACTCCATTCTTCATCATTAGACCTCTGGAATCATAGTTGAAAATTATGTCGATCTTAGCAGTTTTTACAGTGTTGTTACAATTGTTCTCCTGGTTCTGCTCATTTCACTCTACATGTTTTTATGTTGAGCCATCACCACATGACTTTTGTCTTGCCACTGGACTCCCATGACTCTGGAGGAGAGAGTGAGGCTGATGACTTTGCATAGCCCTGCCTCACTTAAATCCAATTCACTTGCAAGTCAGGACATCACTCTTGTGATGTCATTGATCCTCTCTGAGAAAGAAGGATAAACACCTCCAATATTTTTCTTCATATAAGTATTCCTGGATTTTTAAAAACCATCCTTTTTGTGTTTCTTATGGAACATTAGAATTCCATTATGTTCATATGCTATAATTTGTTCAGCCACTCCCCAGTTGATGGGGGATTAGATTCCCATCCTTTGCCACTATGACAAACTCTTACATTTTTGTATTTTTCCTCATTCTTTGATCTCTCAAGGGTCCTAGATTCCCATCCTTTGCCACTATGACAAACTCTTACATTTTTGTATTTTTCCTCATTCTTTGATCTCTCAAGGGTCCTAAGAGTGGTTTCTCTGGGTCCTAACAGTGGTTTCTCTGGGTCAAAGAGGGTATTACCTCTATTCTTAGATACTGTTTCCTATTCATGCCTTGTCATTTCTCTTTTTCCGTGTGTGGTATCTGCTGCTTACAATATGGTATCTGGGTAGGCAGGTGAGCATATAACATGGGCTATTTCTCCCTATTCCTTCATCTATTTTCAATTTAAAGCCTTAAGAATTTAAGGCTAATGGAGTTTTTATTCACCCTCTTGAGTTCTACTTCACTTCGAATCAAGAGCCCATCATCCTATGTCTTAAGCTGTCATACAGGAATACAAATCCGTCTTAACCAGCTGTTCATTTCTCACATACATTTTCCTCCTCTCAAACACCTACCTTCAATCAGTAGCCATGATGAAAACACCACTTAAGTGTCTAAGACTTTCTTGTCCCAGACTTCATAATCCCTAGGAAGGCTTTCTGCATTGCTACTGTAGATATCATCTGCCCCTGGCTGAGTCCTTGAAAAAGGAGAGTGGTCATCAGGTTTGACAGGTTCCAGGGAGTTTCTCTATCATACCTCAGATCCATGCCCTGCTTAGACAATGTAGTTCCCTGTTACATCTGCCAGGTTGACATATGACTGTCTTACTTCCCCTCAGCAGGGTGTCATCAACTGCTTCTGCTTGTCTTGTCTTCTTTTTTTTTTTCCTGTTAGAAGAAAATAATTCTTAGGATAAGACACATGAAAAGAAAACCTGAGAAGATAGTAATAGCACTGAAACAATAAACCCTCTTATTATGTCAGCACAGAATCATGATACAGGCTGTGTCACAACAGATAATTTATCAAAGGTGCCTTGCAGAAGATGAGCTAAACATGCCTGATCCAGTAGAAATTGAGAATCAAAGTCTGTTGAGTCCCTGTCCAGCTACTAACTACTTGTGTGACCTTGGACAAGTCACTTAATTTCTGTCTCAGTTTCCTCATCTGTAAAATCAGAATAATACTAGCACCTACTTCCCATTGTTTCTGTGAGGATCAAATACTTGTAAAGCAGTTAGAATAGTGTCCGGCATATAGCACAACATAAATTTTGGCAATTATTATTGCTATTCCATGTCTCAGGCTAGATTCGAATTTCTTTTTTTTCCTAACCCCAGACCCTTTGTATCATCTGTGTGCTACAAGTAGCACCTGATAAGTCTACTCTGAAAGCAATGACTAAGACCGAGATTTATTTGCAAGAGGAGGAACTAAGTACTACTTATCGTATAGTGGTAGGAGATAGATGATCAGCCTCTGACTCTGGAAGAAAGACCTGCTTTTTTTACATGGTGACTCTGTGACTTTGGCCCAAGCAACTTTCCATGAACAAATTTAATAAGTGCCTACTATGTGTTCGTCATTCTGTACTTGATGCTGGGGCTGCTAATATCAAGAATAAAATGTTGTCCAGAACTTTGCTTTTGAATGGAAGAGTGCATGAGTATATACAGAATAAACATGCAGATAATGCAAATAAATACAAGTAATTTCATAGGGAGAGCACTAAGAGAGGGATCAGGAAAAGCTTGATGAAGAAGCTAATTGTGGAGGTTTGACTTGAAGAAAGAAGGCTTCTTTGTGGAGAAGGTGAGGATGGTGTGGCCAGGGCTAAGGTGTGGAGATGAGAGATAGAGTAGCCTATTTGAGGAACAGAAAGAAAGCCAACTTGTTTGAACCTCAGGATGTCATAGGGAATGATGTACATTGAGATTCTAAGTTTCAGAATAGTTATAGATAATCATTGGGAGAGGGGTTTCTTCATTACATCTCTCCTTGCCCTAATGAAGTCAGAGTTCCAGAACAGGAAAAGAAATGAGATAGTAGCTTTTTTACTTCTCCCTTAATATTTCCAGAACCTGTGACCTGTTTGATGTAGGTGCTTCCTTTACTGAGATGCCTTGCAAAGCCTCTATGACTCGGTAGGTAGTCATGGGCAGTTGTTAGAGCTGAGAAAAACAAACCAAAGCCATTGCCTTGTAGTTAAACTGGTGATAAACCTCTTTTGAATTGAGGTAGATGTGTCCTCAGGTGACATGCCTTTTGTCACCTGGCCCATATCTGAAGCATTTCCAGCTGGGTAAAATATGCCAGAATGTGCCACCAGAGGACTTTAGTAGAGATCTTTTGTTCCATAGAATCTCCAAATTAGAGGAGTGGCTCTAGCTGCTGGTTCTTCTCCAGTTCTGCTAATGGAAGATTTCTCTAAATCAGTCATTCTTAAAGCTGTTCACCCTTCTTTGCTGGCCAGAGAATCCGCTGACCCAGATGTATCACAACAATGGTGAGATAACAAATGTGCAGCCAGGAATGAGCTCATTGCTTTGGTTGGAATTACCTTAGAAACTTGATCTCAAGCATACAGAATCTCAGGTTGAAGATAAAATCAACATTTTGCACAAAGGATATAGTCTCCCAAACATGCCTGAGGAGTTTTGAGGAGCTCTCAGTTCCCTCTGATTTTTTTTTTAATTTGCTTTGCTCACAAAAATAGATAGCATTTAAAAAACAAAATAAAAAACCTGAATTTTTTTCCAAGAAGTTGGGTTTGGCTAAAGGGGAACCACTACTTTCCTCCAATAATAGAAAAACAAAAAATCCTTATCTGCCAGCTTTTCAAGAGAACAGAATAAAAACCACAGCTAATGTGACCTTGATGATTTTGTATTTGCTAACCAAGGGGATTAAAACAAAAAATTTCTGTCTGCATGTGTCTTGATGGTATGGTCCAATCCAAATCAGCATATCTGTATTACTGGTGGCTCCACCTAGAGTATTGATCTGCACGTACTTCTTCATATAAGTATTATTTTGGGACCCATGGATTAGACCTTGCTCTAGATAAGATCACTCAATAGGCATCAGTTAGTGTCTACTATGGGCAATTAGATGGTGCGATGGCTAAAGCTCTAGGCCTGGAGTCAGGAAAACCTGAGTTCAAATCCAACCTTAGACACTTACTAGCAGTGTTACCCTGGGCAAGTCACATAACCCGGTTTGTCCCAGTTTCCTCATCTGTAAAATGAGCTGGAGAAGGAAATGACAAATCACTCCTATATCTTTGCCAAGAACCACCCCTCCCCTAAGAGAGGTCATAAAGAGTTGGACACAACTGGACAAGTGTCTAGTCTGTACGAGGCAATTATTTAGGTGTCGGGAAATGCAAAGATGATGGTGAAATAGTTCCTGCCTTCCTAGAGCTTATATTCATGTCAGGGCAGTTAATCTGGGCAGAAGAAACTGAAATTTTAAATATTTTTCAGGTATAGTTACTTGGTTCTGCTATTTTAGAGACTTTTTAAAATGAAGAAGCATTTTAGGGTAGCATATTTCAGCTTGTACATTGTTTTGAATTATAGACCAAATAGGGCTTCTTATAAAAAAAATAGCTCCCATTTTATTTATGTGCATATATATATATATATACATATACATATATGTGTGTGTATATCTTCTCTTTACTATATATATTTATCTGTCTATCTATATACACACATACATATACATTATGCATATGTGTGTATATATGTGTGTGTTCTAATATATATATCTTTAAAAAGTATAAATGTTCTCTTTGCCTCTGTCTCTCTGTTGTCTCTCTTTATCTCTGTCTCTCTATACCAGTGGTTCTCAACCTTCCTAATACCCTGACCCTTTAATACTCATATGTGGGCATGTCTGCATGTGGGCGGACCCGCCTGGAGACCCATAGAGAAGGTTCCTAAGACCATCAGAAATATGAGTTTTCCTGTGGTCTTAGGTGACCCCCAAAAGGGTCACGACCCATAGGTTGAGAATGTGTGTGTGTATGTATATAAAATTTACACAGGAAGATCTACTTTGAATATTTCATATTACCCATATTACCCTTTAGCCCTATTTTGGAATATATTCTCTCCTATAGTACTTTGGTCTTTGGGGAAAGTGGGCTCAGATTTAATGGAATTTCTAGGTAGCCTTAGTCAAATCCAACTGACACCAATATTGGGCATTGATGCTGGAAGAGAACTTTTCTCATCTGCTGCTGGGATGGAGAACCTCCTCAGGGACCACTTCTTGCTTCTTGGTGTCTCATTCTCCTGACTTCGTGAAGGTTAAACAAGGCCATAGTCCTCTTCTTTACCTAAAATGAATGAACAAATACTTGGGAAAAACCAGCAAGAAGAAGGCCTGCATTTATCAGACATGTGTCCATGTTGGCCTGACACTTCTACCCTCTGTCTCTCATAGAACACTGCCAGATTGGAAGAAGTCCGATTAAAGAGCTATTAGACATGATCCTGAAATGTGTGTAAACTGAATCATATTTTCAGTGCCTTAGGGGACCTGGCTGTTTAAAGAAATATAATGTGAATCTCTTTGTAAATCTGGATTTTTCCAGTGCCAGGCTTCTTTAATGCTCGTGTATCCTCATTCTAGCGTCCTCCTAGTTCAGTTCTATGATTTCAGTGAAAGAAGAAACATTTTAAGTCACATGCCCCAGTTTTCCTTTGCTTTATGTATAACATGAAGAACTCTGGGGTTGAATCTTGTTCTTACTGCTTGTGTGACCTTGAGGAAGTTACATTGCCTCTAAAGTGGGAGATCACAACATTTTTCAGTCCCCATTCCCCTGTATTATTTTCACTAATAGTAATAATGATAATAATAACAAATGAATAATAAGAATAGCTACCATTTATATGACACTTACTACATACCAGGCACTGTACTGAGTGCTTTACAATTATTATCTCATTGGATCCTCACAACAACCCTGGTAGGTGAGTGCTGTTATGATTCCCATTTTAGTGATGAGGAAACTGAGTCAGACAGGGTTAAATGACTTACCCAAGGTCATATAGCCAGTAAGTATCTGAATCTGGATTTGAACTCAGGCCTTTCTGACGTTAATTTCAGTACTCTATCCACTGTGCTACCTCGTTGCCCAATGAACTTTTTGTTTACTGTTCAATATTAAAGCTTATCAGTTCTAGAATTTACCATGTATAAGAAACAAAAATGGTGAATTTTTCAAAGAGCAAACCTTATTCAATATATAATGTTAAGAATATCATAAAGGTGTCAAATGTTTATCAGAACACAGTCAGATGGGATTCTATTTATTGTCAATCAACAGTTTTATTTTTGGTTTAGTCTTTCAAAGAGACATCTGCCTATCTTGCTTACTTGACTTGTTTGGGATTTGATTGAGAACAGGTCTTAGAATCCTGATTCACAGTGATAAGTTGTTATAAATGCAATCAAAGAACCCGGCCTGCTTCTCCCAGCATACTGAAAAAAAATTATCTTTGATTTTTTTTTAAACCAATTCACAGTTTCTGGTTATTATAGAAATCAGTCAACTCATTGTTTTCTGGATCATAGTCACTGATCTTTTTTTTCCTAGTCCTCTATCAAAAAAAAGGTTTTTTATTTAAACTTCCTATATTTGTTTTTGGTCAGATATTATCCTTTCAACCATATCTTTCAAAGTTCTCAGTTGTACTCATTATCTCCCTTTCCAACCTTGCCTCCATCTCCTCAGTGCTCTCGGCAAACCATAGGTTTTTCCCCAGACAAATACTATTACTTTTGGTATTTTTCAATAAGGCAATAAAATCACTTACAAAATACTCCCCATACTTCCTCGACAAGTTGCTCAGAAACCAGACTGGCACTCTCTACTCTCTTGGCCTCAGTTTCCCCATTTGTAAAATAAATTGAATGGTCAACTTCTTTAAGGCTTCTCTAGTTAGGTGTAAATTCTGCAGTCTTGACCAATATCTTCTGAGTGATTTACCATTCAGTTTCACCAGTTAAGTACCCATTATCCTCAAGGTTACCAAGCTTGGAAATGAGGATAGAAATACCAAGTGATCCAATCCCTAATCTCCCTAATATCTCTTTTATTTTTTAAACTGGAAAGTCACCTAGTCTGCCCCCACTCCTTCCATATATCACTGTCTCCTACTGTTGTTTCGTCTTATTTTGTCTTTCCCCTGCTAGACTGTAAAGTCTTTAAGGACAAGAACAATCTGTAATCTTGAAGAGTTTCTTTTTTTTTCCTACAAGTGGTAGGGGACAGGTACATAATATTGATACAGCTGAGTAAATTCAAAGTAGTTTGAATGGAGAAGGGAGGAAGAGAGAAGGGGACAAGAAGAGGAAGGGTCCATCTTCACAACTGGAAAAATGGCAGAGGTTTAATGGGGAGGTGGTACCAGAGTTGAGCTTTGAAGCAAAAACATGCTTGAGAGGCAAAGGTCAAGATGGAGAATGTAACAGGCCTTGAGGAAGAGCTTGTGCAAATGCACAGACACAAGATGGTGTGTAGCTCTTGGAATGGCTAGTGGTCTGCATAAAGGGAGTTGTTTCAAATTCAACAGGTACAAAAGAGAACTCATCATCTTTCCCTTCTGAATCTGTTGCCAAATACTATAGTTTTTACCTTCATGACATCTCTAGTACATGCCTAGTCTATGCCTCCTCCTTGATGATTTATATAGTTAGAACCCTAGTTATGACTTATTGCTTGAACAACTACATTAACCTTCTCTGATAACAATTTTTCATTTTTTAAAAAATTTCCTTCCATTGATTTCTATTATGCAATTCCTCCTGGAACATTTTGGATATCTCAAGCCTACCTCCTGTTATAGTAACCTTACTTACCTGGCTAGAACTCATCTCATGGAATAGTAGTATTAAGGGAAAAGTTTTTGACATTCCACAGAAGGAAAGGGGAGTTTCAGCTTCTTGAAGTAATTTAGCTATTTGTAGAAGGATTCCTCTGACTTAGACTCTATAGGCATGTAAATCCCCCCCTCAAAATCAGCCCATTGTGAACCCCATTATTTAGTTTAAAGTATAACCTGACTTAGTTTACCTATAAATTATTTTTTAATTAGGTCTGTTTCCTTAAGGGGATGTACAAGATTGTGATTCTGTTTAATTAAATTTGTTTAACTTTTATGGCCTAAGAGGATGTATTAAATTTCCCTGTCAGAAATTATTTTTTTGTCTCTCTGTTATAATTTTGTCTGTCAAAAGCCTCATTAGAGGCTAGTCATTCTAATGTGAAAATGTGTTTATTAGAATTTTATATGTAGAGCCTTTATCAGATTGCATGCCATCTTGGAGAGGAGTGAGGGGAGGGAGAGAGAAAATTTAAAACTCAAAAGCTTATGGAAGTGAATGTTGAAAACTAACATTAAATAAATTAATTTAAAGGAAAAACATCCTGGTCTTTCTTCAGGGTTATTTTTGTACTTCTCAGACTTGGATGTATGCACAATAAAACCTAGGTTTTTACCTCTAATTTCTTCATTGTAGAAGATTTATTTGGCCACATGTGAACTCAAAGAGGAGATATTTCTCCCATAATAATTCTGTTTTCTTTGTCTGAAGTCTGTCTCTATGCCAACCCAACCTTCTCTTAGGTGCCCAAGTGATTTTTCTGATCACAATTTTAATTTTCTCACAATTACAATCTCCTTTCCTGTCCTCTCTACTCTCTTTCCTATCCCCCCTATTCCCTCCTTTCTCTCCCTACTGCCAAACTCCATGGCTCTTTAATTACCTCCAGGATCCAATTTAAAATTCTTTGGCATTCAAAGCTTTTCATAACATGGTCCTTTCCTATCATTCCATTGTTCTTACACTTTACTTCCCCAGCATGTGCATTTAATGCCAACACACTATTCACAGCACGTATGGTGACTACAAATATGCCAGCATAGTTCTCAATCACAAAATATAACAGACTCTCCATACTGAAGACAGAAGCAAAACATTTATTCAGAGCCACATCTCAACACCAGGAAACTGAATCCATCATAGCAACAAAGAAGTTAATATACCGCAGCACAGCAGAGAGTCACACCATCCTTTAGCCTTCCCACAAACACTCACAAGCATGGCTGTCCCCTTGGGTGCATCCTGTCCTCCCTCCAGCTGTAACTGCTCTGACTCCCAACTTCCCATGGGCTCTGTTCCACCCTTCAGCAAACTCCTCCCACCACAGACTCCATGTGATTATATTCAGCCTATTAGGGGGCAGGGAAGATCTTCAAATTCCCATTACCATTACAGTAGGATACTCATTCAGTCAGTAAACATTTATTAAACACCTACTGTCTACCAGGCACTGTGCTAAGTACTAGGGATACAAAGAAAAGTAAAAGATAAGTCCTGCCCTCAAGTAGTCTGCATTCTGATATAAAAGATGACATATAAACCACTAGGTACAAAAAAGACACATACAGGCTAAGTTGGAAATAACCAAAAGAGAGAGGGCTCTAAAGTTAGGAAGAATATCAAAAATCTTCCTGTAGAAGGTAGGATTTTAACTGGGATTTAAAGCAGCAAGGAAGCCAGGAGTCAGAGAGGGAAAGCATTTCAGGCACAGGGGGTAGGCAGAGGAAATGCCTGGAGATAGGACTTGGAATGTCTTATTCAAGGAACAGCAGGAGTCACAGTTAATGTAAGAAATTTTGGGCTAATACTTGTACCAAAATGAGGAAAAAAAGTAATGTTTGAGATTCTAAAAAATGTTTTTCCTGTCTTTTTTCCCCTATGTATGCAGATTTCATTCTTATGAAATCAACATATGTATATGCGGCAGATTTTGCTTTCAGAAGAAATGAGGATGATGAATAGGTTATCAGATTTAACATTTTTCAATCCATTATGGTGCTGTTGAGTGAATGTGTCCTTTGTAATTTGAAATGCTTAATATAATTTTTTAAGTAACTTAAAATGTTGGGATGGAGAGTCATCTACGATATAAAGGAAAGAGAGGTGGCCTTGGAGACAGGAAGACCAAAGTTCAAATCATACCTATGACATACATTCACTGTGTGAACCTGGCTAGGTCGCTAAAATCCCTCATGTCCCAGGCATCTCTCTAAGGCTGCAAGTCATAGAGCAATTGCTCGTCTGTTAGTGAGGGCGGGGGGAGTTTCATCATAGAGAGTTCCCCAAAGGGATGGAGTCATAGGTCTTATGAGTGACAGAAAGACAGACAGACACACACACAGAATGAATGAATGAATGATTAATCTCCTTTCTGATGACTGATTCTAACTGCCAGAACTAATTTTAAAAGGGTCCATCTATGTTTGCATGTGATATTTTTGAATTGGCTAGAGTTCATTGTTAAGAAATTTTTTTAATTTTGAATAATTATAGTTATTTCAACACTTTTCATTTCCCTTTCAGGTTTGTGGAAGGCATGCTTAATATTTGTTACAATGCTATAGACCGCCATATTGAAAATGGACGAGGAGACAAGATTGCCATCATCTATGACAGCCCTGTAACAAACACAAAAGCCACTATTACTTATAAAGAAGCTTTGGAACAGGTAGGTTTTCTATATACTGATTGATTGTATGATTTGAGGATTAAATATTGACATGACTCAAATGGATCTATGATCTCATGATTGGTATTCCTTTCAGTAATCTAGGCGGTGACTTATCCTTGCCTACCCATCCTGTAAAACTCAGATCTATGTGTTCTCCTCACAAAGGCAGAACAAAGTTTGCCCAACCTACTTTCTCTTGACCCTGGGCAAGTCACTTAATCTCAATTTGTCTCAGTTTCCTCGTCTGTTAAATGGGAGTAATAATAGCACCTACCTCCGAGGGTTGTTGAGAGGATCAAATAAGATAATAATTATAAAGATCTTAACACAGTGCCTGGCACATAGTTGGTACTATATACATGTTAGCTATCATCACCTTCACCATTACCATCACCATCATCGTCACACTCACTGTCACCATCGCCATCGCCATCACCATCACCATCACCGTCACACTCACCATCACACCATCACACTCACTGTCACACTCCCCATCACACTCACGGTCACACTCACTGTCACCATCACCATCACCATCACCATCACCGTCACACTCACCGTGACACTCACCATCACACTGTCACCCTCACTATCACACTCACTGCCACACTCACCATCACACCGTCACACTCACCATCACACTCACTGTCACACTAACCATCACACCATCACACTCACTGTCACACTCACCATCACACTCACCGTCACACTCACCGTCACACTCACTGTCACACTCACTGCCACACTCACTATCATACCGTCACGCTCACCGTCACACTCACCATCACACTCACTGTCACACTCACCGTCACACTCACCATCACACTCACTGTCACACTCACCATCACACTCACCATCACACCATCACACTCACTGTCACACTCCCCATCACACTCACTGTCACACTCACTGTCACCATCACCATCAACATCACCGTCACACTCACCGTGACACTCACCATCACACTGTCACACTCACTATCACACTCACTGCCACACTCACCATCACACCATCACACTGTCACACTCACTGTCACACACCATCACACTGTCACACTCACTGTCACACTCACCATCACACCATCACACTCACTGTCACACTCACCATCACGCTCACTGTCACACTCACCATCACACTCACCGTCACACTCACCGTCACACTCACTGCCACACTCACCATCACAC
>CM053581.1:358911336-358932532 GCA_028627135.1 Pseudochirops cupreus | reverse complement strand
GGCATCCCACGCAATAAAGTTCTGAGCAATGCAACATCCCCTGGCCAGGGACTGCACAATATGCTCTGACCTCCACGTGACCCAACTAATTCCCGGGCCTCAAACACATCCCTGTGTCTCAACATTACCATTGGCAATCTGGCACTTACTTGTGACCCTTACAATATATATCCTTTCTAGGCACATAATATATAAACGTATCCATGTGTATGAACTTACATGTACATCTATATAAGTATCTACATGTATTTCTCAGTATGCATATGCACATTTATATGGATTCACATGTTATAAACATTTATGTTATAATTCAACTCTTCCTAGCACTGTATATTTTGAATATTGAAGATTTTAGCCATGATCTCTTTCTGCTCTAAAATCTATGCTCTTAAGACATGTTTAGTATGAAACTTAAAGATAAAGAAAAAAAATCAGCAATAAGACTTACCATATTAGGTCGATTATAAATGAGAACTCTGTTAGGCCTATGTTCTCCCATCCTCATGGCTTCTTCTAATAGAGGTATATATTCCACTCTCCTCCCAGGTTCTATTCCAAAGGATGCTGTTACAACCACTTTGGGCTAAGATAAAGAAAATAATGATTAGTTAAAATATTTACTACATTTATTTTCAAGAATTAAGGGTATTAATAAGATAGTCATAATCCTTCATATATAGCATGGAAGTGTGCATACCTCTAAAAAAAAAAAGCATGCTTTTGCTCACTACATGAAAGGTATCAAAAAAGAACCCCTTTAATTTTTACAAATCCTTATGAATGGCCACAAAATTTAATTTACCCACCCCAAAATTGTAGGCCTTTCTAATGCTTCTAATGACTTAATGAGACCTACATTTAAAAGAAAAACTCATTGTCATGAAAAAAAGACTTTTATATTTTAAAAGGTAGATAGATACAAAATGCATTAACTTTTTTAAATATAGGAAAGAATAATTAAAAATATACAAATTCCCCCCCACACGCATATCGTTCCCTAGATTTGCTTCCTAAAATGCTGTTTCCAAAGAAAAATGAGAACTAAGGGTTAGCAGATAAAATTATTAATCCAACTAATTATATACTTTAAAAATGTGGTGGTTCAATAAATATTAATAATACTTTGTGTATATTGAAGAAAAGTTCCAACATTGTTTACAAAAATTATAGGGTAAAATAATGAAATACATCAAAGGTAAAAAAAAAAAAAACACAGGCTACTGTCTAAAATTTAAAGATAACTCACTTGTTAAAAGCCATAGTACTCTAAATAGTTGATAAATTGTAATAAATGTAGCCAGATCAAATTTTCTTAATTTAAAATGATAAATTATTATAATTTATACCCAAGAAAAATAGTATACATAAAAGGTTTTAAGTCAAAATTTGATTTTTCCTCTAGGAATGAAATTTTTCTGAGCTTTATCTCCACATTGCTTTCTTTTATTGAGGTAAAGCCCACATGTGTGAACTTTTTTACTGGGATAAATCATTCATAAGTTAGGATAGAAACAATAAGTATCTAGTCTAAGAAAATGTTAAGGGTAGAGTTGTAGCCTACTTTGCTACAAAAAGTAACATTCTCTTCTTATTTTCAAAAAGTCACTAAGCTCAGGCTTAGGTAACTGCCTTAGACTAGGAAACTGGCAAGTCAGGATACATGTTCCACCACAGTAATCATAGTGTTAGAAGATTATTGTTGAATATATTATATTATATATTGCAGCATAACATAGTGTTTAATAATAAACACACAAACAATGACTTAATGAATGAATGACTTTTAACAAAAGACGTATAGTAGAAAGAGCTTTGGCTTCTAAATCAGAAAGATCTGGGGGTTCAAGCCCCACCTCTGACACATATTGGTTGTGTGACTCAGGCAGTTTTCCCACACAACTGTCTTAAGGCCAGAAATTATAAACTAGCTGCAGATCTGGAGGGAATTTTCTTATTAGTAAGCTCCCCATACCAAATAAATCACAAGTCTGGGCATAATAAAATAGAATATATTTTGGAATTTAATACTGGCAGAATATTTATCATATCATGAAATGAACCCTATAGGAACTCTTTGAAATAGGTTATCATTATTTTCATTTAACAAAAGAGGAAGATATGCTTCAGAAATGTTAAACATTGTGCCCAGGGTCACATGACTACCAAATGATAGTGGCAGAATTAGAACTCAAGCATTCTCGACTCCCCAATTCAACATTCTCTCTTCCCCACCATTTATTCTTCCTCTCTTCAATTTAATTCCATTCAACAAACATTTAATGGGCTGCTAGAATATGCAGGACATTGTGCAAAATGCTAGGGAATTAAAAAACTAGTAATGAGAAAGTTCCTACTTTCAAGAAACTTAAATCTAAACTGTGCCAAGGAAACAATGACACAGAACTAAATACAATGTAGGATGCGGGATTTTAGGAGAGGTAGAAACATTTTCTCGCAGGGGTTCTTAACCCTGGGCCCATGAATTTTAAAAAGAGAAATTGTTTTAATAACTATTTCAGTATAATTGGTTTTCTTTCTAACCCTACATAGTTGATTTCATGTCTTTAAAAACATTATTCTAAGACTGGCTCCCTGGGCTCCACAGAACTGCCAAAGGGCTTTGTGAAACAAAAGGTTAAGAAGTCTTACAACCACGGGAATTCTCAGGATTGGTGATTAATGCTGGCTCGAGGGAAAAGGGGGTTAGGGAAGTTTACAGGGAGAAAAAGGTATTTGAGCAAGCCCATAGGATGGGGAGATAACCATAAAGAGGTCTGGAAAGAGGAACCTGGAGGTAAGAGAAAGGCATGAGCAGAGGTAGAGAGGTAAGAAAGAGGAATGTGGAATTGGTTAGTGAAATTTTGCTAGAACCCAATCATCCTCAAGAAAGAGTGTTTTAAACTAAAATTTATTTCATATATCAGTGGATAGAGCACTGGCCCTAGAGCCAGGAGGACCTGAGTTCAAATGCAGCCTCAGACATTTACTAGCTGTGTTACCCTCCACAAGTCACCTAATCCTGATTGCCTTGCAAATATATAATTACATACATGCATGCATTTTATACACACACACACACACACATACACACACACATGTCTTAGCAGCTCAAGAGAAATCAGTTTCTTCATTCACTTAGTCATTTTAAAATAACTTTTCCCCCCAAACTCAACAAAATCATTTTTTAAAAAACCTCTTTTGAGGCCCCTTCTAGCTCTAAAACTACAAAGCTATGCAATGAATTTTTTAATACCTAATCAAGTTTCTCCTGGCACTTGGGCTGGCTACTTTCAAATGAAATGGCCAGTCTAGGCATCTGCTAACACAATCTTACTAAGCTAATCTCATACATAATTTTTAAAGCCAAATTCTTTAAATCTATTATTACTGTAACCATTTGGATGTTCCAGATTGACTGACTGTTCCCTCTTCCCTTCCCCCACTCCGAAAGATAAATGATAAAAGGATGATGATACCTGAAGGGTTATTGAACTTGAGTGATGTAAGCCTATCAATGTTCTGCCATTAGTAACTATTTCCTTCTGACACTGCTGAGTCAATGAACTTAAACTAATGAAATGCTGTTTGTCAAGCAGGAGGCGAAACCCTTCCCTGCTCCCTATTAACTGGCACCTCAATAAAAACCACAAGTAGAGTAAATGCACAATCAATCATACCCTAGTACACTCAACTCTTGTTTATTCACTCAGATAAAAGGATTCAAGGTTAAACTCCTTCCCACCTCTCTCAACATGGCCTTCCTCTGTCACTCTTCTATTTAGATGATTCCCAAAGCTAGATTCCCTTTCTTACATCTCCAGCAACTTTCTGGGTATTTCTAACTAACTATTCTCTCCACTCCACCCCACATTTTAAACCTCAAATTCACTGTGTCTAAAAGTGAATTCAGCATTTTGCCCTTCAAATGAACCCTCACCCTTGACTTCCATATTTCCATGAATGGTACACTATATTCATGGTCAATAAGTCAGGGCTGATGAAATGCAGGCTCTGGAAACCCCCTTGAGCTCTCTTTGAATCTTCCCACT
Organism: Pseudochirops cupreus; assembly: GCA_028627135.1. Taxonomy (NCBI): domain Eukaryota; kingdom Metazoa; phylum Chordata; class Mammalia; order Diprotodontia; family Pseudocheiridae; genus Pseudochirops; species Pseudochirops cupreus. The sequence continues at coordinate 358,928,483 of CM053581.1, read as the reverse complement.
TAGGGCATTTGCAGGAGGCCATAAACCTTTCACTGTGGCTCTGCCCAAATCTTTAGTCCTCCTTTGTCCAGCAACTTCCCACCCTTGATCCTCCCAAAATACCTGTTACACCCTTGAACTGGCCTAGCCCACCATTGTCAGTCCTCTCCAGACAGCCTCCAGCAAATTCCCACCCTTAATCACTCATTACTAGAATCTGACCTCATTGACTCCTCCTGAAGACCCTCTCCAAACTCCTCCTCTAGACCACCCCTAGATTTCTCCCACAACCATCTGGCTTCCATGAAAGGAGGAAGGCCTGAGAATGAATTCTAGCACAGGCTTACTCTGTCAGATGATTCTGGCCCTCTTGCCCCATGCAAGTGTAACAGATACCAAGGCTCCTTAAGAGTCTACCCAATATGATGAACTTTTAATAAACTTTGCTTTTCTTTGGCTGAGAGATTTTAGTCGAATTTATTCAGCAGGACCCGGTGTGTTGGTATTTTGGGGTTTCCCGCACCCCTAAACCTATACCTCATCATTTTATGGTAACCTCAACAAGGGCTTCTTAGAATAATCTTGAAAGTTCCTTCTTCCTTGACTACTATAGTCAATAAATTATCAAAACTTTTCAGTGATGTTTATGTTTCATCTGCCTCCCTTCCTTTTCATTCTGTTTACTGTAGTACTAGTTATGAGCTGAGACTTGAATATTCTAGTATCTTCCTCTTTGGTCTCCCGGACTCCTGTGTCTCTCCAACCCAATCTTACCTTCCAGAGTCATCATTTTCCTAAAACTTGACTCTCCATACCACCTTTTATTTCCATGGCTTTGTCCAGGCTGCCTTTCATTCTTGGAATGCCCTCTCCCTCATTTATGCCCATTAGAATCCCTAGCTTATTCCAAACTGTCACCTCTTACACAAAGCCTTTCCTCATCCCTTTAGGTATTAGCACTTTTCCCCTCACAAAATTAGTCACATACCCACCAAGGATTAGGCCCTCATAAGCCCACCATTACAACTCTGTAAAACCCTACTAATTGGTTTCCCTCATGCAAGCCTATCATCTCTCAAATCCATCCTCAACACAAGTACCAAAGTGATTTCTCTAAGGCACAGAAGGTCCAATGATGTCATTTCAACTCAAGTGGCTCCCTAAATTACCTATTACAGGCAGCTAGATGTGGATAGTACACTGGGCCTAGAATCAAGAACACTCATCTTCCTGAGATCAAATGTGGCTTCAGACACTTCCTAGCTATGTGACCCTGGGCAAGTCACTCAGCCCTGTTTGCCTAATTTTCCTCATCTATAAAATGAGCTGGAGAAGGAAATGGCAAACTACACCAGTATGTTTGCCAAGAAAACCTCAAATGATTTAAAGAGTCAGACAGGACTGAAATGACTGAACAACAGCAGCATTACCTATTGTAGAATCAACTATAAACTCCTCCATTTGGCATTTAAAGTCCTCCACAATCTTACTCCTATGCTCTTTTACTTACTCCTATGATCTTTTATGTGCTTATTACAACATCACTCAACTTCACTATTTACAGCCCAGGCAAACTGGACTTCTTCCTGTTCCTCACTCCCAACAACAGAATCCATCTCCCTTCTCAGTCAGCCAATAAACATTTATTAAGCACCTACTAAGTACAAAGCACTGTGCTAAGTGCCTAGGGTACAAAGAAAGGCAAAAAGATAGCTCCTGTCCTCAAGGGGCATGTAATCTAATTTCCCACACCTCTGCATAGGTTGTGCCCCAATCTGGCCGCTTAGAATTGCCTTCTTCCTTCAAAGCTCACTATTGCCATCAGGTCTCCCCACAAAATCCTCTTTGTATTCATTTCACCTATATCTGTATATAACTCTCTTGTGCATGTGCTGTCTCCCTAATAGAATATAACCTCCTTGAGGGTGGAAATGGCTTCATTTTTGTGTGCACAGAGTGTACATTTCTTTCTTACGTACCTCTCCTAATTGGACATTAGTACATGCTTTTAGAAAGCTTGTTTGAATGACTGAATACTTATGTTTGCATACTGTACACAGAGTGTAATTTCCTGTGGGTAGGGACCATTTCTGCAACCCCCAGTGCCGTGACACTAAAAGAGACCAGGAATTTCAGTGGTCTAGTGACCTCCCAAGTGAGGAACTTCTTCTATCAACGCTGTTTGGCATCTTCTCTGCCATTTAGAGTCTTCAAAAGTTGTTTAAAGGACAGAGGGAATAAGTGATACATGCTTAGGTTCACATAACTGAGATGTGTCAGAGACCAGTCTTCCTGACTCTTAAGGCCAGCTCTCTACCATCCATGCCATACCATGTTGCCCTATGCACTAATTAAGGCTCATGGACTGTAACTGAATTCACTCACAGATAAAATAGCCTATGCTCCCAAAATATAAAATTGGACCTTTCCCCCAAGCAAAAAGCCTTACCTTTGCATGATCAATGCGGGTGCTGAGCTCCTTTGAAGCAAAGCCCCCAAAGATGAGGCTGTGAATGGCCCCTATTCTTGCACATGCCAGCATGGTGTACATCGCCTGTGGTATCATGGGCATATAGATCACCACGGTGTCCCCCTTTTGGACACCATGCTTCACCAATACACCAGCAAGTTTGGAGACCTGAAGAGAGAAAATTGTGAAGCAATTAAAAAGCAATTTTTATGCATTATTTACTTAGCTACTCAATTGAAGAGGCTTTTGCCTAGGACAATTTCACTGAATTGAGATCTATACAATTACCTGTACTGATTTCTAACTAACCACACACTACTATGGTGTAAGTGATTGTTATAATGGGTGCAAATAATTCTCTCTCTTTATAATCAAAACTTTTCATTCAATGATCCAGAGAGGTCATCGATCTGACTAGTTCCTCTAGTCTGATTGATGGACCAGACACAGAAAGTATAAGTAGAAAATAAAGAAAAAGATACAGGTCATGAAGACTCACTGCAATTCTGAGCCCAGAACCCAACACCACTAAGGCAGACAGAGATCCTGCTCCATTTCTTTTCATTTCCTCATTCACAAACAGGTCAGTATGACAACTCTTCTGTGATATTACTTCCTTAGCACTTCCACACTATGATTGGATAATAAGCTCCATGAGGATAGGGACTGTCCTTTTCCTCTTTTTGTATTCCCAGTGCTTAGCACATAGTAGGCTTGGCACACAGTAGGCACTTGATAAATATTGACTAATTGACTAATAAGCAGAACAGAGTTGAGTTATATAGCACAGATGCATTCTGTACTTAAAGGAGCCACCTCATTGGAGGAACATGGTTCTCAGATTTTTATAACTGACCTCTGATCATTGGTAATTCATTGCCATTTATGGCTAAAAAAGAAATCTACCATCCTCATTGCCTTGAATGAATGGGATATATTACTTATGGTGAAAAGTTGAACATGAAAATGGATGAATGCAATGGAATATGGCTGTGCTTTAAGAAATGGTGAAAGGGATGGCTTCATAGAAAGTTGTTATTCCTTGTATGAAGTGATACAGAATGAAGCAAGAAGAATAGAGAGAAATATAGATACATGTATGTGTACATATACACATGTGCATGCAGACATATAAATACATATATCCACATATGTATCCATACACACATACATATGTGTATGTGTATATATGCACACATAATCACAGCATTGTAAAGAAATATAACTTTGATATGAATGCAATGACCCACCATTATTCTAGAGATTCAATCACATGAAACATGCTACCCTGTCCTGACAGAAAGTCAATGGTCTCATAGTGTAGAATGAGACATATTTGTGTTTGTTTGGGACATGGCCAACACAGGAATTTGTTTTGGGGGACTATACATATTTCTTACAAAGGTTTTGTTTTTCTTTTTTTTTCTGCTGTGGGGAGGAGATTATGACAAGTCAAGAAAATGGATTTTTGTCCGTCAAAAAATATTTTTAAATAACAGAGAGCAAAAATTACATAGGATCAAATAATTCGAGTTTGAAAGCCCTTAGCAATCACCTAGTCCAATGTCATTTAAGTGATGAGAAAACTAAAGTCTAGAGAAGAAAACCAGCTTGATTAAAGGTCACACAGGTTATAATTAATAGATGTCATATTTCAGCCCAAGCCCTGTGATTCTAAATCTAGAAATCGTTCCCATGGTCCACACCGCCTAAATCATTAATTCATGATGGTTAGTGGGGGGAGACAAATGTGTAGTCAGTCAGATGACACCCATTAATCCAGTAAGAGAGCAGCAAGATCCCCTAATTAATGAGATAATTTCCAGTTTCTCTTCAGACTCAAATCTCTAAAGAAGTTCCACTGAGACAGCACTAGCAGGGACTGGTTTCTGAAGCTAAATGAAATCCCACTGAGGTTCTCAGTCTGCACAAAACAGAAATGGGAAAGAAAAATCTAGCTGTCTCTATCAACTGAATGCTTAGAGTGTCCATTATGAAAGTATGAAGAAAGGAAAGGAAAGGGCAGCAGCATCGAAGCTGTTTTCCAGGGGTCATTCTGCCTGCCTTGATTTCTTTCCATTCCCATCACTGCAAAAGGGAAGAAAATGACACTATTCCTTAGGGAAAATCAGGCGATCATTCTCCCAGATATTCCTCTCTATGGGGCTTTTTCAAAAGGAACAGTTTCCTTTAAAAAAACAAACAAACATTTTTTTCTGATCTTTTGATTTTATAACCCTGCACATTCCCCAACATCTCACTTAACTTTCCCTTTTCTTGGTTATGCCTTATGACTCGAGGGAGCACTGTAAGGAGAGACAGACCTGGAGTCAGGAAGACTCAAGTTCAAATTCTGCCTAAGATGCTTACTGACTGTTTAACACTGGGCAAGTCATTTTTTTTTTGAGTGGGGAAGGCAAGACAACTGGGGTTAAGTGACTTGCCCAAGGTCACACAGCTAGTTAAGCGTCAAGTGTCTGAGGCCGGATTTGAACTCAGGTCCTCCCGACTCCAGGGCTGGGGCTCTACTTACTGCACCACCTAGATGTTCCTGGGCAAAATATTTAACCCCTATCTGCCTCAGTTTCCTCATCAGTAAAATGGAGTCAATAATAACACCTATCCCTTCACTCTGCAAAGAGAGAAAGTAGGAAGATTAGAAGATTTTAAACATACTAAATATGTATACAGGCAGCTTAGTGGTGCGGTGAATAGAGCCTTGGGCTTGAAGTCAGAAAGCTCTGAGTTGAAATCTAACCCCAAATATGCTAGTTATGCACCCTTAGGCAAATCACTCAACCTGTGCTTGCTTCTGTTTCCTTAACTGTTAGCTCTGCTTCCCAGAGTTGTTGTGAGGGATAAAAAAGATAGTATTTGTAAAGTACTTAGCACAGTGCCTAGGACATGGTGGGTCTTAATATAAATGTTAGCTGCTGCTATCATCGTCATCCTCCTCCTCCTCGTACTCCTCTTCCTCATCATCATCATCATCATCACCCCAATGGAAAAATAACAAGTCTTCCCAGCAATTCAATTCTCATTCTTATCCATATATTAAAATTGTATTTTTAGTTACTTCATTTTATTTTTTTTAATTGGGCTCAGAGCTACCTAAGACATCATTGGTACACAAAACTCCCATATAGATACCTTCCTCTACCAAAGAAGACAGGCAAGTATCCTGTCTGTTCTCAATAGAGTTTCCTGGGGACCGTGAAACTTTAAATGATTTGCCCAGTGTCACAAAGCCAGTACATGTTGATCCAAGTCTCCCTGACTCCATGGATGGCTTTGGTCCTGTATCCCATGGTTTATATATAGTCACATTTTGCTTTTTATCTAATGTCATTCAACATGAAAGAGGTATGTGCTAATACCAACAAGTACTAATAATTCTTCCTCCCTTCCTCACCTAAAAATAGTGCATTACATTTCTATATAAATCTATGTGAAAAGATTATTATAAGTACACATAACAACATGTGTACATGCTGTTTCTATCCAGTGAACATTAAGTTTTTGAGGGCAAGGACTATTTCTTTTATGGTTTTTGTATCTGAATTGCCTAGCATGGTGCCTGGCACAAAAAAACACACTTATGGAAGGCTGATTTTTTAATTATTTATTTAGAATTTTATTCTTCCGCAATTACATGTAAAAATGTATTTTTTAAAATTCTGAGTTCCAAATTCTCTCTCTTCCATCCCTCCTCCCTCACTGAGGATTCAAGCAATCTGATATAGGTTATATACGTGCAGTCAAGCAAAACATTTTCATATAAATCATTTGTAAGAAAACACAAATCTCCCCCCTCATACACACCCAAAGAAAACAAGAAAAAAATGAAGAAAAAATTTAAAAGTATGCTTTGATATGCATTCAGACTACATCAGTTTTGTTTTTTTTTTCTCTAGAGGTGGATAGCATTTTTCATCATGAGTCTTTTGGGACTGCATTGCTGAGAATAGCTAAGTCATTCACAGTTGATCATTGTACAATACAGTGGTTACTATGTTCAATGTTCTCCTGGTTCTGCTCATTTCACTTTGCATCAGTTCATGTAAGTCTTTCCAAGTTTTTCTGAGAGCATCTTGTTCATCATTTCTTATAGCACAATACTTGTTCAGCCATTCCCCAACTGATGCGCATCTTCTCAAGTTCCAATTCTTTGCCAGCAGAAAATAGTTGCTATAAATATTTTACACTTGTAGGTCCTTTACCTTTTTGCTTTTTTTTTTTTTAAGTAAAAGCTTGTTGATTGAGGACAAAACAAATGAATTTCCACTAAATTTTTTTGGTTCATTTTACCATCCCATTAAAAGGATACTTTTGATTGAAAAGAAGGACTGAATTAAGGTTTCTTCTGACAACAATGAAATCAACACTTCAGTGGTCTGAGTTAAGCAAACTCTACTCCCTTCTTGGAAGCTGTTACCACCAATTAATCAAGTTGACTCAAATTAAATTTAAATTGCCAGGCCCAGAGAGGTCACACAGCCTCCCACTGACAGAAATTATTTTCCCAAACTCACTGAGCCTTGACTAGAAATGACCTCTTATAGCCAATAACTGTGCCCTGCAGAGAGTAAGAAGTAAGTAAAAAATGTTTGTTGAATTGGCTCAAGTTGATTGTTAAGTTAGAGACTGTTACTCTAACTCGAAAAATTCCTCACCCAAAGAAGGTGAGGGTTTATTTTAAAGCAGAAGTGGAATTTATTCCTTTGTCTACATATTAGCCTCTTCCTAGATTAGCACTGGTGATCTGCATAGTCAACTTAGAAATGAGTTTTAAAAGGGGGGGATGAGAATTTGTTCTATTAAAAATAAATCTTTGAGGGATACAATTGATTTGATCTGAAATGAATTTTTAGAAGAAGGGAACAACTGCTTTATTCCTGTCAGCATGAAAATAATAAATAAACTATAGAATAATAATATTCTTTTATCTCACTGTAACAAACATGTATATTCAGGCAAAGAAATTCCCACATTGGTCATGTCTCAAAAACCAGATGTCAGTCTACATTGAGTCCTATGCATCCGTCAGTCTCAAGAGACTTTTCATAAAATATTTTAACATTTACTTAAAGTAGTTTTACCTATAGAATTTATGCTACTGAAGGGCAGTCTTTGGAGTCTTGATGTGGTAAATAATAGGCACTTAATAAAAGCTTGTTCATGGGTCAGTTCATGGGTTCTTTAATAACTGGTCATTAAAGACAATCAGTAGTAAACCTCAAAACGAGATGTGTATTCATAAACTAAAGGTGAAACTTTGGTTATGTCTCAACTTCTTTGGTCATCGGTGGTTTCATCTACAAAATAAAAGAATTGGACTTTGATACATTAAGGTAGTTAGGTGGCACAGTAGATAGAATGTCAGGAAGACTCATCTTCCTGAGTTCAAATCTGGCCTCAGATACTTACAAGCTGTGTGACCCTGGGCAAGTCACTTGATCCTATTTGCCTCAGTTTCCTCATCTGTAAAATGAGCTAGAGAAGGAAATGGCAAACCACTCCACTATTTTTGCCAAGAAAAACCCAAATGGGGTGACGGAGTGTTAGGTCATGATCCAAATGCACATGAACATGCACATCTTCTGGACTAAGATAGCAGCCATTTTAAGTGCTTTAGGGAGACAACACGAAGTAGCAGTGGAGAGAAAGAGAGGCTATCCTAGAAGCCAAAAAGACCTAGGTTCAAATCTCATCTCAGATATAATTGGCAAGTCATACAATATTTCAGTGTTCTACGCAATTTTCTGAAACTATAAATTGCAGAGAAGATGTGAGTTTCCTTACATGGAAGTTCCTCGTATAAATGCAGTCACAAGTCCAAGTCCCTCCCATTTAGTTTTACAAAGCATTTTGCTCATAATACTACTATGAATTAAAACAGATGACTGTCCCCATTTATGGACCGTGTTTATGAGTTCACTGGCATAGGGAACTCCCAGTTTAGGAAATTCACTCTGTTAGTGCTGATCACCAGCTTCTCTGCAACTTCTATTAGTAGAGAGTTTCCTGTAAGTTTGAAAGACTTGCCTAGGATCCCACAGTCAGTATATATCAGAGGCTGTACTGGAACCAAAGTCTTTCTTGACTTCAGGACTAACTCTCTGAACTTCTTACTATGCTGACTTGGTTTAACAGATGTGTAAACAGCTTCAGAGAAGGCCAATTACTTGATCCTTAGGCAAACAAGCAGCATTAAGTCCAGGGTTCAAACATAGGGGTCCTGACTCCAAGTCTGACTCTCTTTTAAACATATCATGGAACCTTCAGGAACACACTAAATCTCTATCATGGACAAGTTATAAATGTGAGCTTCTTTTTGTGTTATATGATTGGAACATATCAAAAAATTTTCATTGTTTGTCAAGAAAGTAATTTTCAAAAACCTTTCACTGCCACTTGAGGATTTTTGAAATCCAGTTGCAGTCTACCATTTTGAATCTGCTGTCATATTACTTACTCCCTTCTTCACACTGTTCCATCTAGTTCCTGTATTTCAAACACATCCAGAGCTTTATTGCATCTTTCCCTCTGCTTGCTCTTTTCCCTTTGGCTAGACTAGAATAAATCCATTCTTCACTTCTAATCATTGTTGTTATACCAAATCCTATAATAGATGTTACTATTCTCTCAAGTCTTCCCTGATCACCTTTTCCTGACACTTTACCTTCTTTCCATGTTCAAAGATGCAAAAATGGGCAAATTGGAGTTTGACATATATAAATTTTTAGCAGTTTAAGCTATTTAAGCATGGGATGAGATATCTTAGGAAGCAGTTGGGTCCCCTCTTCCACTTTTGTAAATCTTAAAGTAAAAACTGGATGACCACTTTGGGGGATGATCCCTAATCAGGTATGGATTGGATTATATGGCATTATGAACAATCTGCAAACATAATAACACAAGTAGTTGGTTGTATCCTGCTTCCCTCTACTCCAAATCACCCGGAAGATATGACTTTCTCAGTCACTTACACTTAGTTCCATATACAAACATATGACTCTAACATCATGCCCTTTCCTGCCTAAGGTGATCATACACCTATTAAAATTTCTCCTATTCCTATCAGCTCAAATATTTCTACATAAAGCAGTTTCTTTCCCATATAAACTTGTAACATATGATGACTTACCAGGCTACAGAAAAGAGTGAAGATTTACTTGTCAGAAAAAGAAAAAGGAGAGCTCTGGCTATTACTCAAAACCTATCCGCTTGAATGATTCTTCTATAAATTATTCATTCACATTAAGGTTATTAAATGAGAAACAAATCTTTTGAAATAGCAAGCACTTTTTGGCCCTCAAATGTCTCTCTTTAGCCATTTTTTTACTCCAAACTACTATTTAATGAAAAATAGTAACTGTTTTCTGGAATTAGAGTCATGAAATACTGCACAGTCCTAAACAACTAAATTCGAATGCTACCTGTGATTGATGCTGGTTGTGTGGCCATGAACAGACAGGTCACTTAAATTTCTCCAAGACTCATGTAACTTGTTAAAACCATAAGCCCTAGAAGGGACAGTCAAGAGCCAGGAGACCAGAAGCTCAAGTGATAATGAGTCAATATTTTGCTTTTAGTTTGGAAAATTTCCTTCTCATTACAAAATCATTCCTTTTTATACATCAAAATAGATGTACTTAAAAAAAAACAGAAGTGGAGAGAAGGGCAAGAGGACTAGTTTATCTATTTGCCACTTCTGTTCTCAGTTACGTGCACAAATGTATTCCCTGTCAAAACCTTTTTTGTCACAGAGAAGCATAGAAACACATCAGAATGAAAGGATTCATTTCACTGGTGTATGTTTAATTGAATTGCACTAGGATAAACATAGGATACATGTCCCGGGTTTTTTTTAAGTTAAAACAACCATTAAAAGCGGTCAGTTAAAAAGCAATCATTTAGCAGGTGAAAGTGACAAATGTTGGAAGGGATATAGGAAAATTGGGACCTTAATTCATTGCTGGAGAATCTGTGAGAGATCAGTCAAAGAGCAATCTAATATTATGCCCAAGGAGTTATTAAATTGCCTATACCCTTTGACCCAGCAATACCACTATTAGGTCTGTTTCCCAAGAAGATTAGGGAAAAAGGAAAAGAACCTATATATTTTAAAATATTTATAGCAGTGCTCTGTAGCAACAAAAAACAGGAAGGTGTGGGGATGCCCATAAATTAGGGAGTGGCTGAACAAATTGTGGTATATGTTTGTGATGGAATATTACTCTGCTATAAAAAATGATGAGCTTGATGATCTGAGAAGAAACATAGAAAGACTTTCATGAAATAAGGAAGAATGAAATTAGCAGAACTTAAGAACATTGTATACAGTAAGAGCAATACTGTTGTAGAACGACTTTGAGAGACCAAGTTATTCTGACTATTACAAACACTCAAATTAATCACAAACTTCCTATGAAGGAAGATGTTGTTTGCATTCAGAAAACACGCATATTTGTGTGCAAAGGTAGACATCTCTATGGTAGGGGGTTGGGGGAAAGAAAATTAAGTGATAACTTTTTTGGAAATTTAAAAGGAACAGTAAGTTATACAGAACAGAGCTGCAGTTTCATATGTAATCTTTTTTTCTGTTCCACTTTGTTATAGAAATGTTTATTTTATTTATTAAGTTCAAAATTTTTTTAAAAGCAATCATTGAGTACCTACTATATGCATCGAAACATAACATTATGAGTACATGGGAATCTTTTTTAACAGCAGACATAGTACAATTAACGTACCTTGTTATTCAAATGAAATGCTTTCTCTGACTCTGTCAAATTGTTTAGTGGATAGACCACCAACTATGGTTTGGTATTACCTGGTCATTACTTTTTAAAATATAGGGTTACAAAAGACATCTCTCTCCTCCCTCTCCCGCATAAAAAAATTGAACAGAAATGCTGTACTGCTTGGATAAATGCTGTGCCAACTCTTCCACCACACCTGTATAATTAACCAATCAGATGCTCCAGGATAGAGCACACAGCAAAGACTGTGGGCACTCCCAATGCATTTAAACAATGTCAGGTCACATTCCAGTTACCCTTTATGGTTCTGGTTGGTCAATACATTCTGAAAGTCAATCAATATAAATGAAAGGCTGCTACAGATCTCATTAACTGGTCTAGGAGGGCTACAAGGACATTACATAATTGCAGTCAAGGAGCTTCTCCCTGAAGCAAAGAACGATGTTCACATCTAAAGAAAACCTTCCACCTCACACTTAATTGCACCCACTCTTACTACTGAACAAAAGAAGGAAGAGGAAAAAAAAAAGACTTTACTTGAGATTTCACCTTCTACCAATATAAGTTGGAATTTTTTTCCATCCTATACCCTTGGAAAATTGACTAAGAAATAGGATGACTCAGACAGGATTAGCTAGCCAATAACATGGCAGAGCTGGGGCTTAAACCCAAGTTTTCCTGGTCCCCAAACCAATTCTTAATTTACCATAACACAAGCCCTCTAATCAAAATACATCAAAATCATTCTAAGATACCCATTACAGTGTCATATTTGTCATAGGACCAATATATTTTAAAAGAAGTGGTTGACTTTGAAAATGAAAGTGAACCAGTTGTAAATCAAGACAAGTAAGAGAAGATGAGCAACACAATCAATTATCCCAAGACCCCAACCCTGACATATTGGTCAGAATTGAGATTTCATCAATTGGCATTTTATATTCCTACAAGACAATAAAAAGCAGCACTGGATAGTAAAGTGAATCCAAGAAAAGGCAAGTACTTTTCTCAATTCCAAGTACTTCTGCCATCAGCTGGGTATGCCCATACCACTGCACATCACAATTTCTATAGAATAGTGCCAGTGACTGAAAACTTCACCAACCTATTGCCAATCAGGGTCTTGTCAAGAAAATAAACATAACATATGCATGAATATCTATCTATCTATCTATATATATATATATCTATATACACATATGTATATACATGTATAGTGTGTGTATGTGTATGACTGTGAGTGAGAGTGAGAATGAGAGAGAGAGAGAAAGAGAGAGAGTATGTGTGGGTGGGTGGGTGTGGGTGGGTGTGTCAGTTTTGCATGATTGACTTAGGGAGATTCTTGGACTACCTATTGCTATGTTGATGCACTGAGACCTGAGAGAGAGGGTTTGTCTTCCACTAGCATGCCTTTAATGACTGAAGGTTACTTCCCAAACCATAGCAACACATCAGAGTAGACTTTAAATGTGTGTGTTAAGTGTGTGTGTTTATCATGCAAAACGCATTAATGGCAGACTGACGGGCAGGGGATGACTTTTTGGTTTTTGGCCACTGCAACTCACAAAGACACCTACTAAAGTGTGGGGTGGTTGCAATCTTTTTAGATTTAGAATTAGGTGAGAGAATATTCATATAAAATTAAATCACAAATCCTTGAAATATTAAAGTTATTCCACTTGGGAATCTTATATGTAAATTGGTTCCCTTGGTTTGTATCTTTCAGTCTGGACTAATTAGTTTTATCCACTAGTGACTTTTAATAAGAATACTGAAGGCTAGATACAAGTTAAACTGGTCAATAACTCAAGTACAGGTAATATAGAACTTGGAAGTATATGCTCCTTACAGCAACAATAATACAGTGTACACATAATACGCGATACTATAATGTTGTCGCCCATTTTACTTGTGTCCAATGCTTCATGATCCCATTTGGGGTTTTCTTGGGAAAGAAAATGGAGAGGTTTGCCATTTCCTTCAGAGGAAACTGAGGCAAACAGGGTAAAATGACTTATCCAGGGTCACACAGCTAGCAAATGACTTAGGAACTCAGGAAGATCAGCCTTCCTGACTCCAGACCCAGCACTCCATCCTCTATACCACTTATATTCTATCATAATATAATGACATAATATAATAACATATAGGAATAATCTTATTTTTCTTTCTTTCCCTTTTTCTCTCCCAATTTAATTATCTAATCTTCAAGACTTCAGATTCTTTTCCTTTTTCCTTTTATCTTTCTCATCATCTATATCTTTAGCCAATGACAGACAATAACAGTCAAGTCATTGAAAGATTCTTGAGGTATAGATACATATGCTTTCACTATGCTGTTTTCTTATTAATATAGACACTGCCATTAACTCCCTCAATTAAACTCTACACCCCTCAAACCAGCTTTGGAACACTCACATCACATGACATGATTCAGTTATTAGATTTCCTACTCACTGTTCCCTTTCACTCATAACAGGTAACATTTATTGAAATACAAGATCTCTTGTTCCTTTTGTCATCTAAATTAAGGAAGAATGTTATCTGAAAACACCTGAGCATGAGAATTGTGCATAGCCAAGTTAGAAGGCTTATTAATGGAAGTCACATGTAAAATATTTTCTATGGCTCAGAGTTAAGAAAAAGGCAAAGCTAAAACTCTCACTGCAAAACAGGTTCCCTTCTATCACATCCTAAAATGGACAATGGTGACCTGCCAATCAAGCCATGTGTGCTACAGAACAGCAAGAGACAAAATGAAGTTTGAGTAAGAATGCTTCTTGGGGCTGGTGCCCTACAAAGTCAAAATTCAAAATTTTTCATGGAATCTTAGAGTTCTGAGGTCACGTAGTGTAACCTCATTTTACAGACGATGAGACTCAGATCAGGATATGTTAAGTACATCAATGTTGTGGATCAGAACAAATACTACACTTGGGATTAGGATGCTTGGTTTTAATCCCACCTCTGAAACTCCCGAGCTCTGTGACCAAAGGCAAGTTATATCATTGCAGAATATGAGAATTGGAAGCAGTTTGAGTGGACAGCTAGTCCAGCCTATAAACAAAATAAACCCCACTATTAGATACTCAACCATTGCATGTTGGCAGCTAGGTGGAGCAGTTGAGAGGGCACAGGGACTGGAGTTCAAAAGATTTGAGTTCAAATGTAGCCTCAGACACTTACTAGACGTGTGAGTCTGGGCAAGTCACTTAATGCCATTTGCCTCAGTTTTCTCATCTGTAAAATGGGCATAATAATAGTAGCACCCAGAGTTATTATGAGGCTAAAATGAAAAAAACTATAAAGTGTACAGTGTCAGGCACATAAGCACTATATAAACGTTAATCATCATCATCGTCACCATCACCATCACCATGATCCTCATCATCATCATCACCATCATCTTCATCATCACCATCATCATCATCATCACCACCATCATCACCACCATCATCATCACAACTACCACCACCATCACCATCCAGCTTATGTTTAACCTCTCTGAGCTTTGGTTTCCTTTTCTGCAAATGGCAGTTGTACTCACATTTTCTGCATCACAGGCTGTCATAAAGGAAGAGCTTAGTAAAACTGAAAGTATTAAATGTCTGCAACTGGTGCAGCTAGGTGGCACCATAGTGGATAAAGGGCTGGCCTGGAGTCAGGAAGGTTCATCTTCCTTGGTTCAAATCTGCCTTCAGACACTTACTGTGTGACCCTGGGCAAGTCACTCAATCCTAGGTGCTTCAGTTCTCCATTTGTGAAATAAGTTAGAGAAGGAAACAGCAAATCATTCCAGTATCTTTGCCAAGAAAACCCCAAAGGGGCCACGAAGAGTCAGATGTGACAAAAAAATGACTAAATGACAAAACAACATGTCTCATTAATTAGCAATAGTTACAAAAGTCTCCTTCTTCTATTCCACATTGCCTTTCCATAACTGATGAATTTTTTATAAAATATCAAACTTGCTATAATTAGGGGGTCATTATTTTGATTTAACTTCTTTCTAGTGCTGAAATGACAACAGTTATTCTAACAATATTAACTTGTATTTCAATTATCCTTTATAGTCTAATGCACGTTTTCACACATATCAAGCCCTTACTGGAATAAGCAGAGGACTGCCTGGCACATATTAATCACTTTATTGATGACTAATAAATGCTTGCTGACCTACTGGCTGCCAGTGACAAAGAAGAGGGAATTGTTACTTGGGTATAGATTGAACAAGATGACTTCTCAAGTCCCTTCAAAATCCAAGACACTGTCACACTAATATGATTTTTTTTTTACTTTTTGGAAAAGGGAAGGCAGGGCAATTGGGGTCAAGTGACTTGCCCAAGGTTACATGGCTAGTAAGTGTTGTCTGAGGCTAGATTTGAACTCACATCATTCTTTTTTTTTTATTAACTTTTGTTTATTTTTAGTTTACATCATTCATTTCCACAAGATTTTGAGTTACAAATTTTCTCCCCGTCTTTCCCCTACCCACCACCCCAAAACAGCAATCCTAATGTATACCCCCTCCCCTAATCTACTCTCTCCTATATCCTCCCCCATGCCCACTATGACTTTCTGGTAGGGCAAAATGGATCTCCCTACCCCAGTGCCTGTATATCTTATTACCCAGTTGCATGTAAATAATAATAATAATAATTATATATATATATATATATGTATATATATATATATATATATATATGTATTAACATTTGATTTTAGAACTTTAAATTCTAGAATCTTTCCCTTCCTCCCTCATCACCTACTCCCACTGGAAAGACAAGCAATTCAATACAGACCGTACGTGTGTAGTTACACAGAACATCTCCACAATGGACACATTGTGAAAGACTGACTGTGTTTCTCTCCTTCCTATCCCCCCCCTTGTTCTATTCTCAACTTTGTCCCTGTCCCTTTATAGAACTGTGTGCTTCTAACAACCCTCCCCCCAACCTGCCCTCCCTTCCATCATCCCCCCTCTCATCCCCTTACCCCCTACTCTCCTGTAGGACAAGATACCCAAATTAGAGTGTATGCCGTTCCTTCCCTAAGCCAAATTCAATGAAAGTAAGGTTGACCCATTCCCTTTTGCCTTCCTGTTCTTCCCCTCCATTGTAACAGTTATCCCTTGCCTCTTCTACATGAGATGATTCACCCCATTCTGTCTCTCTCTGTCTGCTCTCATTCTATTCCTCTCCCAACTCTCAATTTCACCTTTTTATTCAATTGATCCTGTGCCCTCTGTCTATGTATACCTGTCCACATATATACACAAACTCACATGTGTATTCATACATACATATATATATATAAATATATACATGTGTGTATGTATATATATAAATACATTTATATTACCTTCACCTTATTCTCATACTGAGAAAAGTTTCATAAGTTACAATTATCATTTTTCCATGTTGGTATGTAAATAGTTCAACATTGAAAAGCTACTTATGAATTCTTTTCCATGTTTACCTTCTCATGCATCTTGTATTTGAGTGTCAAAATTTCTTTTCAGTTCTGTTTTTTTCAGCAAGAATGCTTAAAAGTCTTCCACCTCAGTATAGTGTTCCAGGGGAAAATATGGTCATTCAGTGAGGTGGAAGACTTTCAAACATTCTTGCTGAAAAAACCAGAACTGAAAAGAAAGTTTGACACTCAAATACAAGAAGCATGAGAAGGTAAACATGGAAAAGAAATCATAAGGAACTTATCAAAGTTGAACTATTTACATGCCAATATGGAAAAGTAATAATTGCAACTTATGAAATTTTTCTCAGTATGAGGATAGGTGAAGGGAATACAAATGTATATATATACATAGACATAGACATACGTCTATATATGAGAGTTTATATATGCATACAAACACATATCTGAGTATGTGTATATATGAGTACATAGAGGGCACAAGATCAACTGAATAGGAA
>CM053581.1:358850459-358910836 GCA_028627135.1 Pseudochirops cupreus | reverse complement strand
TGTAAGGGTCACAAGTAAGTGCCAGATTGCCAATGGTAATGTTGAGACACAGGGATGTGTTTGAGGCCCGGGAATTAGTTGGGTCACGTGGAGGTCAGAGCATATTGTGCAGTCCCTGGCCAGGGGATGTTGCATTGCTCAGAACTTTATTGCGTGGGATGCCTGAGGTTCCCGATGGATGTCTCCACACCTTGGGGTCTTCATGCCATTGTAGTTACAATTTACCTCCCCCTCTTAATCCTGCTCAGCTGGGCTGTGTCACGTGTGGGGTGTGGATATGGGGTAGATAAAAGGATCCAAGCCTGGGAGGGGTGGTGGCCTGAGAGTCTTGCGGTAAGGGGTGTAACTTTAATAAACCCTCTTAAAAACATCTATCCTCTGGCATTACTTTCTTTAAGGAGAAAACACCAGCATCGTCTCCATTGAAAAGGTAAGTAGCTTCTGCCCCTTAGGGCAGGGCTGCAGAACCCTGACAATATATGTTCTGCATTTTGTTGTCCTTTCTTCTCAGAAGTATCCCTACGGAGAAGATCTACAGCCACAGAATAAATTGAAAGAAAAAGGTAGAATTCAGATAAATGTCTATAATAATTCATGACAATAGCTGCTTGCATGCGAAGTTGCTATTTGTTGAACTTTTTTTATTTTAGAGGTGTGTATGGGAAAACATACTCTGAGAAGGATTACTCTATGTGAGGAAATTTCATTTGCTATCAAAAGTTTACCTTTTGTACATTGGAGTCATCTATGGGGAAAGCGATTAGAAAACCAATGAATCATTCCATTTTTACACCTGATGTAAAGGATTATCCTTCAGTGGCATGTTTAAGACTTCATTCTTTTAATGTAGCTGTTTGAGGAAAGGGTTGACTAAGATCTCAGCCTTTAACAATTTTTTTTTTGGCTTTTTGAAGGGGTAAGAGCAGGGCAATTGGGGTTAAGTGACTTGCCCAAGGTCACATAGCTAGTAAGTGTTTAGTGTCTGAGGTTAGATTTGAACTGGGGTCCTCCTGATTACAGGGCCACTGCTCTATTCACTGCGCCATCTAGCCGCCCCAGATGTCAGCTTTTAAATGGAATACTCTGGGTCTAATGAAATGAATACCTGACTACAACTCAGTATGCCTGAGTACAGCCTATGCACTCATTTAGTAGCCTGGGCTAGTCATTTAGGACGTGACCCTTGGTTTTTTCAGCTATCAACTCGGGAAAAGAATATCTTTCTCACCTATCCTACAGGGTTGTTGTTGAGCCAAATAAAATAATGAGTGCAGAAAGGCTTAATCTCTATATACATTGATATTAGGATAAGACTCTCATCTTTTCCAATAGATATGACTTGTACAAAATGTTATTATAGCTTTTAGTTGGTATAAATTTTCAGTGCATGATCATCCTTTTTTTTCCTCTTTATTTTAAAAAAATGTATTTTAGGAGTATGTCACATATAGTATATGGATGGGGACTGTACTTGTAGAAGAATTTATATGTATACATATACATATATACATACATTTATACATACCTCTACACACATATAAATATATAGGCATATACCTATATATACACTATAGGTGTATATATATACATTTATATGTTTATACATGTACATATATTTATACACACACACACATGTATATGAACTCATAAACCCTCAAAAATGCATATACATATATACCTACAATATGTGTCTATCTTTGTATCACGTATACTGGCATTTTAAAAAATGTTTAAATCTAAAACACATAAAGTACAAACATAAATGTAGAAAAATACTATGTCTAGTTGTTTACTGATCAACACCAAGGATACAGTTTTTGTTTCTTTGTTCAATTCTGCAGTTTCATTGGTGTTAAAGTGTCTGGGGAATTCCTAAGGTGGAAATTCCTTGCACTGATGAATATCAACAGTCTTTCCAGCTTGGATTCTTAAAGCATGATCCAGAGCACAGGAGTTTCAGTGACTTTTCCATGGTCCTGCAGAAGAAGTCTGGACTAGAGGCAAGATGCGTTGCCTTGTCTTCTGATCCCAAGGCCAGCCCTCTCTCCACTGGGCCATACTGCCTCTCAGTGGCTTTGTTAAAAGCAAGCAAACAAAAATGCTAAAAGAACTGTTGTAAAAAAAAAAACTTGAGGGACTCCCATTATTGCATTTATGACATGTTCTTCCCTTCTGTAGACATTAGCCTTATAATTCTCTTCTATTAAAATATATATATAATTCATAGCTGAAGTTACTCTTTGGAGAGCCTGTGCTGTCTGTAGCCCTCCCTCTTAGGGATGTTCAGCATAGATTCAAGGTGTTACACTTATGTTCTACATTTATACAATCCAGAATTTCTCCATGTTTTCTTTTATATTTCCTTTGAGAGCCCAGGTGTTAACACCTCCATGTGACTGACTGCTCTAAGGATTCTGGTACTTCTTATAGCCTGTACATAATTCTGCGAGACTTCATGTCTAGGAATATATTTTCACTTAATCATCCATTCTTGTTACTATATCATATTTTATATATTAAAAATAATTCTTTGTTATGAAATAAATCAGCCAAGCACTAAAACCAAAACATTTTATGTAAATGGCTATGTGAACAGCGTGATTTTTTTTCTATATCCAAGAGACCCATAGTAATGCAGTTTTCAAAAGTGTACCAGGAGGTGAATTAATTTAAAAAAAAAACACCTTTAAGCAAAGAGAAAAAGAAATCATTTTTTCTCCATCCTTAATTGACTTAATGTTGTAAATTTTTATTTCTATGATTGAAAAAGTACTCGGCTTGGGATTCTTAACTGCAGCATTGGTATCCAGAGTATTTTAGGGACTTTCCAAGAGAGAAACTTACATAGTTCAAATATAATGTCCAGTTTTGTGATGCTCTTGAGAGGTCCTCTATTGAGAATGCTCAGAATAAATGTCCAGATGGGGAGAAGGATAAAGTGTTTTAAAACTGTCAATTTGATTGCTACCTGGTGATTTTCATCACCATTTTAAAATCCTGTGTGATGTTTTAGTACCCCATAGCTCATGAACTGCTACACTCACTGATTTTACTGCTCTTTCTGTCCAGAAGATGAATTTTAAGTTTGGTTCATAGGACTTAAGACATTGATTTTTTTTGTTTGTTTTTGTTGATATTTTAACTCTGGTCATTTTCAAATCAGAAAGTATATAGTCAGTATCGAGGTGGTCTGTGCCAGGGTAAGGATGGAGAACAGGAAAATATAAGACACTGATTTTTTTTTCTCTTCTCTCCTAAGCATCACATATAAAAATGAATACTTTATTGCTAAAGCTTCCTCTTACTGCAAGAGGAACTCCTAACACTTCCTCAAAAACAAAGTGATATTTTCAGAGAACAGTGTATGACTTATCTTTCCCTTTTGGAAAATCCATGCTGATTCAGATAGTAATTTAGTCCATGGTAAACTCTCTTTTCCACTTTGAGCTCATCAGGGTGCCAGGTATTAAGAATGTGCTTAGGAGTTATTTTTTTCATTAGCCAGGTTTATATTTTAGCTAGAGGAGAAAGTAGCTTGGCAGCCTTTCCTAGGTCTCAAACAGGAGTCATTTTGCTCAAGCTGCAGTAGGTCTAAAATATTATTCTTTCATCCCTGTCTCCTTTTCATTTCTGTTCTCTTAGGATCAGTTGGTCCTGGTGATACATGTACACTGCCTTTTTACAGATCCTTAAGGTTGTGTGGAGTGGGGGTGTGGGGGCATGGTTATCCTTCTGTAGCTCCAAGAGACAGTCATAGGCACTTTCCTCCTACTTCTCATCACTCTCCTGACAGTTTGGACTCTTCTTACTAAGTCCAAAATTTCATTCTAAAAGATTCTTTACCTTCTAATGAAAACGAAGAGCCCCAAACCTTACCATTTTCATGGTAAAAGTATGAACTATGGTAGTTTTTTTAAAGTGAGTTCAGATTATAATTAAAATAAGTTGATGTCTTAATACTGGTTGAATGTATATGATGCCACCAAATTGAATCGTAACCATCACACATACATAGCAGGATGTTTTATGCTTTGGGACTTGGAATACCTCTTAAGGAATACTTTTAGATCAGGGGTTCTTGAGATGTTCCTCAAGACTATAAATATTCAAATCAGCTATAAAAGACCTATGAAGAAAGAGGCTATCTTTCTCCAGAGAAAGAACTGATAAATAGAAGTATGCGTAGTATGGTTTTACATATATTTATAAATCTGTGTCAGATGGTGGCCTTCTTTAGTGTGGGGGTGAAGAGGGAGGGAGACAGTTTGGAACTTAAAATGCAACTAAAGAAAGAAGGGAGGGGAAGGAAAGAGAGGGGAGATATAAGGGAAAATTCCATGGAAAGATTTCTGCAGACCTTGAACTTAGGAAACAACTGCATCATTTTTTTTTCTGCAGCCTTTTAACTGAAATTCAGCCTTTCCTTCAATCATTTAAAAACATCTCGTGTTTCACGAGACTACAAAAGAAGTTCATGAAGGAAAAAAAAATAGTCCATGTTAAGAATCCCTGGACTATTGGTTATAAATCTCTAACTGAAAGAGATCTTCAAGATCATCTTGTTCAACTTCATCATTTAGCAGTCAGTTGTGGAAACTGAGGCACAAGGACATTACGTGACTGTCTGAAGGTACAACTAGGTCAGTGGTTTTCAACCTTCCTAATGCTGCTACCCTTTAATACAGTTCCTCATGTTGTGGTGACCCCCAACCATAAAATTATTTTCGTTACTACTTCATAACTGTAATTTTGCTACTGTTATGAGTCTATCTGATATGGAGGATGTATTTTCATTGTTACAAATTGAACATAACCCACAAGTTGAGAACCGCCGAACTAGGTGGTATAGTGGATACAGCACTGGGCCCAGAGACAGGAAGATTGATCTTTGTGAATTTAAATCCAGCCTCAGACACTTACTAGCTGCATAACCCTGGGCAAGTCACTTAACCCTGTTTGCCTCAGTTTCCTCATCTGTAAAGTAACATGGAGAAGGAAATAGCAAACTGCTGCAACATGTTTGCCAAGAAAAGCCCAAATGAGGTCACAAAGATTAGGAAATAACTGAAAAATGGCTTGATATCAAAAAGTGTCAGAATTGGGATTTGAATCCTAATCCTTCACTCTGAAAGGACTTCCTAGTGTGCTAGAGGGCAACCAGAGTAAATGAATCATTGTGGATGCTCTTTTCTCGTGTAGCGTATAAAAGAGAAATGGTAGAATCTCATATTGATGTATGGACAATTCCATTTTTCAAGACTGAGTTACTAGCAAATTCATCCATCTTCTGAGATGATCAGGAGAGTTTTGTCTTCTCATCCTTACTTTTAAGATTTACTGAATCTTTAGGCAAACCCATGATCCTGAGATCCCTTTCAGGTTGTACCAAGGTGATAACAATTATATACATTATTTTCTCTACCTGACAATGGAATACATTAGAATTTTTCCCAAATACTCTTCACAAACCAAAGTTTCACTTCCCCAGTAAAAGAATCTCTGCCTACTTCCCTGTCTCTACTTGTAAGAAGTTTGGGGTTGGGGATGTTATGTCAAGATCCATAGATATCTTCTTGCAAAAGGGAAAGGAAAACATCTGATTGGATTGTTAGATTTTTTAAGAGTACCAGCCAATTTCCAGTTTGCATTTTGTATTTAGAGAAGCACCTGGATTTGTCCAGGGTAGATTGTTCCTTAATTATTTTTTTAATTTGAAAGAAGGAAGTCTGATTTGACTTTCCAATATCCCCCAATCAAAGGCATCTTTTAACCAGTTGTCTTCCCATTGTGAAGGTTCCATACAGTTCACTGTAGTCAAACATTCTACCAAGTGAAATTGGAAATAAAAGACAGGAACCCAAGTTTAAAAAGTTATGAGTGTTTGTTAATTTTCAAAGACATGAGGCCTAATTAAATGGTTACTTTTCATGAGGGGAAATTAGATAAAACATGTAGATTATCTTAATTACAATAATTTAGATAGTGATTATCTGACCTGAAATGACACGGCTTGCATGGAAATTTTCACATATTTGCCTATCAAGGTTGAAATAATGATGCTGGTCTCATGTTGCAGCTTGGTTCAACTAATTAGATAGAAGTCTAAGAGGGGCAGCCCCGCTTAGAGAATAGAAAGCTGGCCTCAAAGGCAGGAAGAACTTGGCTGAAGTCCTGCCTGTGATACCTCTCACCTGTCCTTCACCTCTCAGTGATCCAGGTAGTTCTCAAAGGCTCTGAGGTGCAGAGATAGTGCCCACCAGAGTGGCAGGAGCTGCTTCACATGGGAGTTTCCTTTACCAGTGATTTAACAGGCCAGTCTCTATCCTCTAATTCAGTGGTTCTCAACCTTCTTAAAGCCACTACCCTTTAATACTGGTATATGAGCATATCTGCATGTGGGAGGATCTGCCTGGAGACAGATAGGGGAGTGGTGTCTCGGTTCCTAAGACCATTGGAAATATGTGTTTTCCAATGGTCTTAGGTGACCCCTGTGAAAGGGTCGTAAGATCCCCCAAAGAGGTTGCGACCCACAGGTTGAGAACTGCTGCTCTAAATAGATAGCTTTAAAATAATATTAAGTCAGATATCTGAATTTACCCAAGAACTTTTACTGTCTGATCTTTTATCTTGTGATTTTTTTTTTTTCCAATGAGAACTTCTACATTTCTTCTTTTTTAATCCATAGGAAGCTGTTCCTCTGGCTCCAGGTCGTGATCTCGATTGGGATGAAGAGATGTCAAAAGCCCAGTCCCATGACTGCGTCCCTGTTCTCTCAGAACATCCACTTTATATCCTCTACACATCAGGAACAACTGGATTACCTAAGGTATTCATTGTTTCTAGGGTAACATCTCTGACTACATGGATTTCTGTCTCACTGAGAAGAAAGATATTTAATTGCTGTCCAAATGGACGGGTCCATTTCTTACACGTTTGGTTTTTGATACTTTAAATCCTCAAGTAGAAATTTCTGCCGAATCTTACAAATACTTAAATACAGCTGGCATATTTAAAATTGTAGAAGGTCACAACATCATGAATTGAGAGGAAAAGGCTTCACGGGCCATCTTGTCTAATAGCCTTATTTTATAGGCCCAGATAAATGACTACTTGGGAAAGCAAGTCAGCCCCTTCCCCTGAGATTCCTTTCTGTTTTTATTAAGGTGATCACAGATCTGGACATCACTTTCCCTTAATAATTCATAGTTATTATCCATTATGATATCACAATTAACAGTATCATTAATAATTCCCTAAATAACTGAAAATACAATTTTTCCTTAACAATTGACTGAAAGAGTCAAAAGGAAAGAAGTTCAGACAGGTAATGAGTGTCTGCTGGAGGATTTGAACCCAGATTTTCTGATCCCAGAGATCTATTACATTTTTTTCAAATAAGTCAGTTTATTCTCCTTGTTAATGTTTTACGTAGAATGTTCCAGGGTTTTATGTACATGAAGGAACAGATAAGATGTTTAATCAAACAGTAGGCATGATCCCCATTTTCTTATATTTCTTCCACTGTTTCTTCTCCCACTTGGAAGAGAACCTTTTGCAGAGAACCCCTTGTCAGTGAGTCTCATCGCTTTACAACAGAGGTTCTTAACTGTGTGTGTGTGTGTGTGTGTATGTGTATGTTGGACTCATTTGGCCATCTAGTGAAGCTTATGGATCGCTTTTTAGAATCTTTTTCTTTAAAAGTCATAATTGAAGGAAATGGTAAATTTAAGTTAATGGTTAACAAAGATAAATACGTAATTTTTTCCATCTGCCTTCCTTGTTCTCCTAGAATGTATCCGTGGATCCAAGGGGGTCCAGGGTAAGAACTTCAGCTTTAAACAATCATTAATGTCACAAATTATATTAAGGTCAAGTCCAGCTCCACAGTGAAAGATAGGATCTTGATGGAATGCCAGCTCCATTATGAGGAACAGAAAGTTGCAAAAGGGAAATGGAATGCATGTTTCAGTTAAAAGTCAACTTTAAGCCTAGATGATTGAAACGTTATCACTTTGAGTATTCGACATTTACATAAGACATTAATCCAGAGCACTGAGCCTGTTGACACTCTTTGGACTTAAAAGTTACTCAGATGTTAAAATGTGTGTATATGACGGTATTTATCAAATGAAAGTCGTCAGCTTTGTTTTACCATGTCAGATGCAAAATAAGAACATTAGGTTTTATATCGTCTCATTTGGTATTATGATACTCATTTGTCATCAGAAATCACAATAACTTATGATTTTCTCCAGCAACATTAAGGAAGGAGGTTTTTATTTCTCAAACTTGAATTTTCTCAATAGGTAGAACTTACCTCTTGAAGTGTGAAAACTTTTCTTTTTTTTTTTTTTTTAATTTTTCCCCCTGAAATATATTACGGCTTAGCTTGCTTTATGAAAAGAATGCATAGAACGTATATTGGGGCAGTGTGGTGACACAGTGGATAAAGTGCCAGGCTTAGAGTCAGGAAAACTGGGTTCAAATTTGTCCTCAGCTGTGTATGAGTTTAATATCCCCTCAACTGTGTGGCCCTGGGCAAGTGATTTCATCTGTCTGCCTCAGTTTCCTCCCCTTTAAAAGAGGAATCCTGATAGGACCTACCTCCCAAGGGTGTTGTTGGGACGAAATGAGGTCATAATGATAAAGCACTTAGTCCAGTGCATGCACATAGTAAGGACTATGTAAACATTAGTTATTATTATTATTATCACTACCAGAAGTAGCTTTTCTTATTAACCTGGGGTCATGCTTATGAACATTATATTGTGCTGTAGTACAATGATGTGTTGGAGACTTCTCGACCTATGTTAGATGGTCTCTAGTTTTTGTGCCTTCCTTGTTCCGTATCATTAGGGAGGTGGGAAGATGAATGGGTATGGTCAGCATGTTAGCCATCACTTTGGACTATAATTACTATGCCTGTACATTTCCCTCTTGCCTTGCTGTTCCAAATAATCAAGGAATTTTTTTCAGGCACCCAGTATGTGCTATGTACTATGTAGAGGCTGGGGACATATATGTTTTTAAAAAATGGAAAAAATGTTATTAAGGAGCTTATATTCTTTTTTTTTTTGGAGGGGGGAATGCAGGGCAATGGGGTTAAGTGACTTGCCCAAGGTCACATGGCTAGTAAGTGTTAAGTGTCTGCGGCTGGATTTGAACTCAGGTCCTCCTGACTCCAGGACCAATGCTATATTTACTGTGCCACCTAGCTGCCCATGGAGCTTATATTCTAATGGAGGAGAAAATATGTATGTATGTGGTTATATACAGATTAAAGATATTTAGGAAGGAGAAGAGAAAGGAGGAAGGAAGAAATATTTATTAAGCACCTATTATGTTCTAAGTATGGTACTAAGCTTTTCACAAATATTATCCCATTTGATTCTCCCAACAACCCTGGGAGGAAGGCACTGTTATTATCATCTCCATTTAATTTTTTTTTAATGTAAATAGTTTTATTTTCAGTTACATGTAAAGATAGTTTTCAGCATTCATTTTTTTTATCTTTTTGAGTTCCAAGTTTTTTTTTCCCTTCCTCCCTCTGCAAGATGGCAAGCAATGTGATATAGATTATACATGTCCAATCTTGTTGAACATATTTCCACATTAGTCATGTTGTGAGAGTAGAAATGGGACAAAAGGAAAAAAATATGAAAAAAAAGCCAAAGAAAGTGAAAATAGTATGCTGTGATCTGCATTCTGACTCTATCAGTCTTTTCTCTTGATGTGGATATCATTTTTTTTCTCTTTTTTTCCTTAATAGTATTTTTTTCCAATTACATTTAAAGATAGTTTTCAACATTCATTTTTGGTATAATTTTTGAGTTCCAAATTTTTCTCTCTCCCTTCCTTTTCTTTCCCTTCCCCAAGACAGTGAGGGATGTGATATAGATTATGCATGTAAAATTATGCTAAACATATTTTCACATTAGTCATGTTGTGAAAGAGAAATCAGAACAAAACAGGAAGACCATGAGAAAGAAAAGAAAACCAAAAGCAAAAAAGTGAAAATAGTATGCTTCAATCTGTATTTAAACTCCATAGTTGTTCTTCTGGATGTGATTAGCATTTTCCATCATGAGTCTTTTGAAATTTTCTTAGATGCTTGTATTTCTGAGAGAAGTTAAGTCTATCAAAGTTGGTCATCGCACAGTGTTGCTCTTTATACAATGTTCTCCTGGTTCTGCTCACTTCACTCAGCATCAGTTCTTATAAGTCTTCCCAGGTTTTTCTGAAATTTACCTTTTCATCATTTTTCATGGAACGGTAGTATTCCATTACATTCATATAGCACAACTTGTTCAGTCATTCCCCAGTTGATGGTCATTCCCTCAATTTCCAAGTCTTGACCCCCCTAAAAAAAAGAGCTACTATAAATATTTTTGTATATATGGGTCCTATTCCCTTTTTATGATCTCTTTGGGATGCAGATCTGGTAGTGATATTGCTGGATCATAGGATATGCATAGTTTTATAACCATTTGGCTGTAGTTCCAAATTGCTTTCCACAATGGTAGGATCAGTTCACAACTCTACCAGTATGCATTAGTTTCCAATTTTCCTACATCTTTTCCAACATTTTTCATTTCTCTTTTCTTTCATATTAGTTAATCTGATAGGTAAAAGGTGGTAGCTCAGAGTTGTTTTAATTTGCATTTCTCTAGAGTGATTTAGAGCCTTTTTCCTCTATGATTATAGATAGCTTTAATTTTATCTGAAAACTGCTTGTTCATGTCCTTTGATCATGTATCAACTCAGGATATCATCTGTATTTTACAGTAGGGGAAACTGAAGCAGGCAAAGGTTAAGTGAATTCTCTAGGATCACACAGAGAGTAAAGGGTCTGAGCTTGGACTTGAATTCAGGTCTTTCCAACTCCAGGCCTAGCATTCAATCTACTGTACTACCAGCAACTGGAGGGATGTAATAGTAATGGAATTTGAAGATCTTCCATGCCCCTTGTATTGGCAAGCAAACAGGTACTTAGCACCTTGTTTTAAGTTCACCATTGTGCCAAGTATTAAGATCCAAAACTTGTGAATCCCACAGTGGGATGAACTTGTTGAAGTAACAAGGAAGGGGCAGAATAGGGAGGAGCTAATACCATATATAAAGAAAAGCCCAAGCTGAAAGAGGCCAGAGCTGCTGGGAGTGAGCATCTGGAGGCTGAGCAACTATTGCTGGAGAGAGAGAAGAGAATTGAGAACTGAGAACTTCTTCTGAGAGCGGCTGAGAACTTCTGAGAGCCAGCCAGAGTTGTCTAGAAGAACTGAGAAGAGAATTGAAAAGAACTGAGAGATGAGAAGAGAGGAAAACTGGGAGGAAGCATGACTGTGGTGCTGGTATTTTGTCTGTCTGTTTTGATGTTACTTTGTCAGATTTGTCTGCTGATAGAGGACAATGCTGTCTACAGAAGCCCTGGGACCTCACTGCTGGTTCAGAAGCCCTGAAAGAGGATTTTCTTGTTATATGTTCACAGAAAACTGAGAGGAGTGTCTTGCTGACATTTTCAGAGGTCCTGGGACTATACTGATGATTTGTGCTGATTCCTCATTCCTTGTTGTTGGGTCTATGTTGATTTCACTGGCAGAAAGTGAATTGATAAGGATGCCAGCAATGTTTGTGAATGTTATTGTGGGTTTGTTAAGCTTTATCTTCCTAGGAACAGAAACTGTGAAGGACTTGCGGTGGACTAGACTCTGTGAGCTTCAATATGGAACAGGAACTGGACAAGGAGCTGAGCAACAGGGAGCTGGCAGGAGCTGGGACCATGGATGAGGAATCTTGGAAGCTGAGAGGCTGCTTCTAGTCAAGATGAAAAAACCTCTTCTTGGGTATTTAATGCAAATTGAGAAGATCATGATTTGCTGTGGCCTAGGAGTGGAGAACTTTGACCTTTACATCTAGATGGTTGAATTAAGGACTTACTCATTAAGGATGATTGGAAACTAATCTCCAATTAAGAAGAAAGAAGACTTTTTGTTTGAAGAGATTAAGACAATGTGACCTAGGGGTGGAGAACTTTTGACCATTGTACTTTGTGTCAATTAAGGAGGCTTGCCTCCTTAAGGATGATTGATTTAATTTCTTACTAAATGATGGTACTTTGTTTAAAACTATGTGACTACTTTGGTGAAAACTATGTGGCCATTTTAGTGATAAGTTGTTATGCCATAACATTGTGAATGCTGTACTTTGATTCCTGTCAATGTTTTGTCTTAGTTTGTTACTGAATAAATAAAGAGTTCACTATGCTGTGTAATCAGAACCTTGAAGCTGTCCACAGCAGCAGGCCTCTGGAAAGCTGCTCGTGCTTGGTTTTACATTAAATGTAATGGTAATGGAATTTGAAGGTCTTCCATGCTTCTTGTATTGGCAAGCAAACAGGTATTTAGCACCTTATTTCAAGTTCATGTTTGTATCAATTATTAAGATCCAGAACTTATGAATCCCACAGTGGGAGGAAGTTGTTGATATAATTGGAAGGGGTGGAACAGGGAGGAGCTAATACCACATATAAGGAAAACCCCAAGCTAGAGAGCCAGAATTGCTGAGAGAGAGAGAGAGAGAGAGAGAGAGAGAGAGGAGAGAGAGAGAGAGAGAACTGCTAGGATCCTGAGAACTTCTGAGAACTGCTATGAATTGAGAATTGCTGGGAGCCAGAATTGCTGAGAGCCATCGAGAATTTCTAAGAGCCATCCAGAACTGCTGGGAATGAGAACTGAAGTGAGAACTGAGAAGAACTGAGAACCTCTGGGAGCAAGCAGAATGAAAGCTGAGGAGCTACCATGAGTGAGGAAAGGAAGATCCTTGCTTGAGAGACCCTATTTTGTTTTGAAGGCTGGGGAATATGGGTGTTTGCTGCATTGGTTATGTGCACCAACTTCGTGGTTACTGAAATGAATTTGTCTTTCTGGTTTTGGGACTTGGTTTTCTTGTATTTGAGTAAGTGCTGTGGTTCTGTCTTCCATGTGGAGAGCCTGTTACATTTTGTGATTAATGACTATAGCAGCATATTCATAGCTGCTGTGGGCACTGTGAATATCACATTGCTGGTACAAGAGATTAGGAAAGACTTTATAAAAATAATATGTGGCCTGTGTCTTGAAAGAAGAGAGGGAATTTGTTTTTTTGTTTTTTGCTTTTTGGAAGGCAATGGGGGTTAAGTGACTGGCCCAATGTCACACGGCTAGTAAGTGTGTCAAGTGTCTGAGGCTGAATTTGAACTCAAGTCCTCCTGACTCCAGGGCTGGTGCTGTACTCACTGTACCACCTAGCCATCCCAAGAGGGAATTTATGAAGCAGAAAAAAGGAGTAGGTAGATTTCAAGCCTGGAGAGTGGTCACTGCAGTCATAGAGATGGGAGATGAGGTGTTGGGTGTGAGGAAGAGAGAAAAGGCAAGTTTTGAATATAGAATTGTGGCAGGGGAAATAATATAAAATGAGAATGGAAAATCACATGAAGGTCAGGTTGTGAAGGCTGTTAAATGTCAAATAGAATTTACTTTTTTTTATCTTAGAAGCAATAGGGAACCACTGGTGAGTACCAGCTAGAACAATGACATGGTCAGAGCTTTACCTAAGGAAAATAATTTTTGTAGATGTGAGTGGGATGGACTTGGGTGGGAGAAATTTTAAATGGGGAACCCAGCTAGGAGGCTTTTGCCATGGCTCAGGTGAAAGGATCTTAACAAAAATGCTGATTTTGTGATTAGAGAGGAGGGTTTGGATGGGAAAGATGTTGAGATAGGATGGACTACATAATGAATTTTTATCTGTGGGATGAGAGAGTTAAGAGAAGGTAAAGATAACAACATGGTTCCCAACCTGGAACATTAGAAGAATGGTGCCTTTGACAGAAATAGGGAAATTTGGAAGAGGAATGAATTGGGAAGGAGAAAGAACATTAGTTATGTCTTGAACATGTTAAGTAAGAGTCTATAAGAATCTAACCAGAGACCTTTTCTACAGAGTGAATTTTGTGGCCACTGTATCAGCAGCTCAGATATTTTTTGTTTACTTTTGGGGTTACAGTTTTGGAACAATGGTAAATTTCATACAGTATAAATTTCTGGAAGTCTTTCCTTTGGATGAGTAGGTTATGGAAACACATACATTTGGTTTTCCAATGAATTATATAAACATTTGTTATCATTATGCCAGGATGATGAATGCACTTTCTTTCTTATTATTAAAGATCTTATTTGGGGAATTGCATAGTGAATTTAGTTACATTCAGCATATTGACATATATCAAATTTGAATTTAGAGATAGAGTTGGTATTTGTTGATTTCAATAACTCAAAAAATCCATTCCATTTACTCTTTTCTGTGTCAAGGTGATGCATTAATTATAAGTCAAAAGTGTTTAGTTGGGGAATAAATTGGTGCCCATAATTATGGCTAACGGTACCCGTTCATACATGGATTAGCCTCTGAGATCTCTTGCAACTTTCAAATTCTGTGATTCATGATAGAACTATACCCATCTGATAGAAATATATTATCCAACTGTGCATGGGAGACTATGTGTTTTTTCATACTGAGAGAGGATTGAAGCCAAACTAGTTAATTAGTGTTTGCTACAACTCCCCAAGTAGTCATTTGTCTCTAACTCTTGCCTGCATGTTTATGTTAATCTGTGGGTTAAAAAGTGGCTGTGTGCTGTCAAATTTAACTAATTTGAATTCAGTCCAAACAATTGTAAGCAGTTACATGGGACAGACAATGGAGGTTAGAAAGATGAATAAAACTTGGCTCTTTCTTCCAAGCAGATTATAGGATAGAATAGTTCTTACCAAGTAACATTCTGTAGCACCTAGGGATGTTTTCCCCCCCCACAAAAAAAAAAAACTGCATGTAGGTTCACTTAAAAAAACTATCCTAATTTTAAGGTATTCAGTAGTTCTTTATTCAAAACCATAGGTGGTTAGTCCCCACTAGTGTATTTATTTTTATGACTTTGCTAGTTTGCCAGGGGGTACAATTAGTTGAAAGCAAAGACATTAAATGAAATAGCAGAGTAATAAAAATAGGAGTAGAGCGTGTACTCCATAAACCTGGGCCGCAGTCAACCCTAAATATTTTGTCATTAGGAATAGTGGACACACATAGCAAATGAACTGAGAAAGGTATACATGGAGGGGACAGGTGTAGCAATGTGTGGAATAAGAGAGTTATGTACAGGCATGCATATAAAGGGAAAATACACACTCATATATTGTGTGTGTGTGTGTGTGTGTGTGTGTGTGTGTGTGTGTGTGTGTGTAATGCCACGCACAAGCAGCTTTCCAGAAGATTGCTGCTGTGAACAGCTTTTAAGGTTCTGATTACACAATAGAGTGAACACTCTCTTCCATAACAAATCAAAGCAAAACATTCACAGAAAATCAAGGTACAGCATTCAGCATGTTATAACTTATCACAGACAATCAAAATACAGCATTCAAACAACTTATCACAGAAAATGGCCACATAGTTTCCACCACAGTGGCCACAAAGTTTTGAAGAAAGAGCAGTCATTTAGTAACTCAAGCATTCAGTAATCTCAATCATTCAATCATCTTTAAAAAGGTTTGCCTCTCAAAGGGCACAAAGTACAATAATCAAAGTTCTCCACTCATGGAGCATGCTAAGTTACAAATCAGTCACTTATTCAGTCATCAATCACTAAGTACAATATTTAGTCAATCATTCAATCAACTCAGTTGTTGAATCATCCTTCATCATTTACCGTTGAATCATCAGAAAATACACAGACCCTCCACCCCTAGGTCATTAGTAAATTACAATTTCTCAGTACACAGTATCCAAGTAGTCTTCTTTCAGCTTGACTCAGGGTGCTCTCTCGGATTCCCTGGATCCCCTTCCATGGTCCTAGATCCTACCTGGATTCACCAAACTTGGTTCAAAGGCAGATAGCTCCCAGGTCCTTGTCCAGCTCTCTGTGCAGTCTCTCTTTCAAGCTGAAGCTCAGTGTCCAGTCCACCTCAAGTCCTTCACAGTCTCTGTTCCTGGGAAGTCCAGGCTTAACAAAGCTACCAACAGGTACATACACAGTACCAGCATTACAGTCATGATTCCTCAGTCCCTTGGAAGCACTGGCTGACCCTTGGAAATCCTCAGCAGCTTCAGCTGGCTCTTGGATATCCTCAGCAGCTCTAGCTGGCCCTCGGCTCTGCCTGGCCCAGGAAATCCTCAACAGCCTCAGCACTCTGGCTGGCCCTCACCTCTGACTGGCTTTTGCAAATCTTCAGCAGCTCTGGCTCACCCTTGGACTCAGCAGGAGTTTCAGCTGGTTCCCAGAATCAAAATAATTTCATCCAGGTTCTCCAAATCAAAATCATTCTCTTCACCCTGGGGGTGGAGGGGAGGTGGTGGGCTTTTCTCTTCAGCCTCCCCAGTGGCAGCAGCTTTTGCCTCCTGGAAGCCTGCTCCAAGAAGGTCTGACTTTCCCAGCTAGGGTCTTTCCTTATATACAGACAGCATTAGGTTCCTGTTTCAGCCAACCCCTTCCTGTTACCTCAGCAACGGGGATTCATACCTTCTGTTTCTTTAACAGAGGCTTGATTTATTACTAAGTGCTAAGTACCTGTTACCTTTGTCAATACAAAGAGATCTTCAAATTCAAATTACTTTACCATTATAATATATTATATATTATGTATGTATAATATATGTGTGTATACATATACATATATATACACATATATATATATGTGTGTGTGTGTGTGTGTGTGTGTGTGTGTGTGTATGCACACTCACATATATAAGCAGAATTGGAAGTTGTCACTCAGAAGATCATGCTTGAATTCTGTCTTGAGGGAGGGACTTATATTCTGCAGGAGCCAGAGATTAACAGTGACAAAGCTGGGAAATAAGTAGGAGGAAATATTTGGAATAGAGAGGGATGCTAGGGGAACCTGAGTTCACTGGCATTTTCAGATAAATAATGGTGGCAATATGGACACTGTTTCTTATCTCTCTGCATCCTCATTTTTCTCTTAAATGATCTTCCTAGCAAACTCTGGATCCCATTGAGGTCAGTATGCTCTCTGGTTTTCATCTTAATTATGCCTTGGTTGTCTTTTGTAGAAGTCTCTGACAGGCAGATAAGACACCTTGGTCTATGGAGAGACATTTGTGCCCTACATAAAGAACTGGTCTTAGAGTCAGGAAAACCTAGGGGGCTCATTGCCCTGAAGCAAGTCATTTTCCCTCTCAGTGGCCCTCAGGCAGAACTCTAAGATCATCTACTGCTGATTTAGCTACTTATTTGCCTTGATAGACGGGGTGCTTTATCAGGAGATCTTATACTAATAAAATCATTGGTTTCATTTAAAAAAAAAGATTCTTCTGGAAATTACTTACTTTAGGAGAAGGGAAGGTTTAGAGCCACCAAGAGCCTTATAGAATGACTTTCTTTTTTTTTTATAGCTTGGCTCAATGGCCATTTCTCCTTTCTTAAGAGAATTCTGAACTGGGTTAAGAAATTGGCCAATACTGCATCTGGTAGGCATAATGAGATTTGTGGTGCCAAAGAGGTTCCATCAGGTAACATTCCTTACATCATAAATACAAGGTTGTGCTTGGGGGTAGGATTGTTTTGCACATTTGGCTAAAAATGTGTGTGTGTGTGTGTGTGTGTGTGTGTGTGTGTTGTGCAGACACTTGAACTCTGGAACTCAAGTAGGGAAGTTTGCAAAGAACAGTGGAGGAAAAAGTAGAATGAGGAAGGAAAGGATTTAAAAGTGAGTTGAGGATAATGGTGTGTAAAGACATTTTGTTAAAATTTATTTTAAATTTTTTGTCATTTTTTATTCTTGTTAGTTAATTCAACTAATCTTACTCTCTGACCTTGGAAGGGTTGAGAATGGGAGGGAAGGGCAGGGAACTTGGGGGAAAATCAAGTGGGGAAAAAAAAAATCAGACTTGTGACTTCCCTACCAATTTGGCAGTTAAAATGCCACACTGGTTTGACCTTTACCCTTTATCTCATAGTAGCTGAGATCAATATAAAATTATACATTGCCTCAGACAACCCCCATAAGGATTATTTTAGATCCATCTTGATTCATTTTAAAGCTTGAAGTAGAGATTTTATATCTGCTAAAATGCACAAAAGTAAAACCATCCAATAATTCTTAAATATAATTGACTATTTTCCACAAAATTAAGACTTTTGTCAGAGAAAGTCTCTCTCTTTCCATTTTTCTACCATGTATCTGGCATTTATAGAGTGCTCTAAGGCTTTAAAGTATTTTATACATTTTTCATTTGATCTTGAACACAATACTAAGAGGTAAGTGCTATTATTATCTCCATTTAACAGATGAGGAACATGAGGCAGGTAGAGGTCAAATGACTTGCCCAGAGTCCCAAATCTAGTGGGAAGCTGGATTTGAACTCAGATCTTACTATGTGTAATAGTAATGAAATTTGAAGATCCCTTTATATTGCTAAGCTAAGAGGTACTTAGCACCTAGTTTCAAATTAAGCCTCTGTTAAAGAAACAGAAGGTAGGAACCCTGTTGCTGATATAACAGGAAGGGGCTGAAGAGGGAGGAGCAATGCCATATATAAGGAAAAGCCCCAGAGAAGGTGAGTCAGAACTTCTTGGGATAAGTTTCATGCAGGCAGAAGCAGCTGATGCTGAGGAGGCTGAAGAGGAAATGCACAGGCTGGAGAGAATGATTTTGATTTTGGGAATCTAGGTGAAGTGATTTTGATTCTGAGAACCAGCTGGAGCTTCTGCTGGGGTGCTACCAGCTTCTCCTGGGAGCTGCCAAAGTCTTCCAAGAACCAGCTGGAGCTGCTGAAGACTGAGGAAGCATGACTGTGATGGTGGTACTTTGTATGAGCCTGTTTGTGGCTTTGTTAAGCCTTGACTTCCTGGGAATAGAGACTGTGAAGGATTTAAGGTGGACTGGACACTGTGAGCTTCAACGTGGAACAGGAACTGCACTGAGAGCTGGACAGTGAACTGGAAGCTGTCTGCCATTGAACCCAGGTGACAGTTTGGTGAATCCGGGTAAGAGCTGGGACCATGGAAGAGGATCCAGGGAATTTAAAAGCCTACTTTGGGTCAAGACGAAAAGACCTCTCCGTGAATCACTGAGTAGTGACTGACCCTGATGTGAGGTTTTGCTTTGGGACTCACTTTGGGAAGAGTTGTGTGATTTGGCCATATTGTTGTACCCAAACCCAAATCTCAGGTCACTTCACAGCACCTGACTTGTGGCCCACCATTAAGCCCCTTTTATATTTCTGTTTTTCTCTATTATAGCTTGAAACTGCTTAAGGCACGTCTGGCCATATTGCTCAAGGTGTTCCCTGACTCTGTCTCCCCTAATCAGCATTTCATATTTTCTCCTTGAATCATTAGAGCATACCAGACTCATTATGGTGCAAGGATCTTATCTGAGTACCATCCTGTTCTGCCCCACTGACCAAGCAGGGGCCATACCTCCTTTGCCTGGAACATGACCCCGACCAGTCCTGGGGGAATTCCAGCCCCCTCTGACTACAACCTGGGGAATTCCAGTTCTCCTCATCCCACGACCCTCCACCCTGTGCCCTCCACCCAGTTCTAGGAAAGACCCTTGTACCCTTGTACCATACTCCCCTGAGTCATGCACCACACTCCCGAGTCATATAGATTTAACCAATGGCTGTTCTTTGCTTCTGTACATCATAGCTTCTGCTAGCTCCCCTCCTTATTATAACTTTGTGGTTTTTAGCCTATATAAACCAAGATCTGAATTTCCAAAAATTACTCCTCATTTGAGTGCTGAACACTTGGGTAGTTGCGCATTTAATCAATAAATCCACATCTAAATTTATCTTGAACCCAGGTATCAGCTTGCTCTTATTTCTTTGCACAACAAGATGAGACTCTGGGCAGCCATTGAACCTCTTCCCCACCTCCACCCCACCCTGGCTTTGAAAATCCAGAAGTTCGTGCTTCCCTCTCTGGTAACTGAATAGGTATGAGTGTAATGGTCAGACAGCTGGAAGCCTTGTCTGCTGAATTGTGTTATTTTCTGTTGAGTAGTGACCGATGGAATTATAATTTATTTCTGATTGTACTTTGTGATTGAATTAAGGACTCTGTGATTGACTAAAGAATGTACTACTCAGGGTGAAGTACTTTGATTTTTGTGTTTTGTGACACTTAAGGAGGCAAACCTCCTTAAGGATGATAGAATGATTGAGTTACTAAGTGATTGACTGACTAAATGATTGTACTTTGTTCAAAACTATGTGAACACTGTGGTGAAAACTATGTGGCCATTTTAGTGATAAGTTCTTGTGAATGCTATATTTTGATTTTCTGTGATAAATTGTAATGCTGTGAATGCTGTACCTTGATTTTCTGTGAATGTTTTGCTCTGATTTGTTATTGAATAGAGTGTTCACTACACTGTGTAATCAGAACCTTGAAAAGCTGTTCATAGCAGCATTCTTCTGGAAAGCTGCTCATGCTTGGCTTTATACTATGTTCTATCATTATCATTTTATAGAATCTATCCTTTGAATAATCTATACACATATATTTACATACATGTATAAATACACATATATATGTATACATATATATGCATATATGTATTCATACACACATATGTTTAGGGCAACTAAGTGGTATGGTAGAGAGAATGATGGGCCTGGAGTAAGGAAGTCTTGAGTTCAAATCCAGCCTCAGTCACTTTCTAGCTGTGTGACTCTGGGCAAGTCACTTAACCCTATTTCCTTTAATTTCCTCATATGTAAAATAAACTGGGGAAGGAAATGGCAAACTACTCCAGGATCTCTGCCAAGAAAACCACAAATGGGATCACAAAGGGTCATAGTCGAAAATCCCTAAACAAAAATACACGAGTATGTTTTTTAAGACTTGTATTTACCTTAGCTATTGAAATGAAAATAAAAGATTATACATTTTTTCCTATGTTGAGATGTCACTGTCCCTTAGTACCTTTATTTTCTTTGACTCAAAGAAAATCAACTATTGAGTGGTGGATTTCCTATTATCAATACATAATATGTTCTCCTTTCTGTGTCCCATCATCTCCTTACGGTGAGATAGTCTATTCATCGTTAAAGATTAACTCAGACTCTGAAAGATTAGGATTCTTGATGTTGTCCTTGTTAGTCTTTGTTGAAAAGAATGATGTGACTTGCATTCTCAAACTTTTCAGCATAGCCATTTACATAAGGGTTGCTACACTAGGCCTGTTTCACATTCCACATGTACCAATCTTTATTAAGTAGAAGTTCCCAACTGATGTGTCAACTGAAGGGGTGTGTGTGTATGTGTGTGTGTGTGTGTGTGTGTGTGTGTTCTTTCTGATATCACTCTAGAGATTTATGCATAATTTCATTATCCTTTAGTATCTATGTGTTATCTCTCTCTATATATATGATTTATGCATAATTAAATTATCCTTTAGTATCTGTGTTTTATCTCTCTTTATATATATAATCTATGATTTATGCATAATTTCATTATCCTTTAGTATCTATGTATGTAGTAGTAACTCATCAGTTTGTCCAAATATTTTTTTCAATTTCTTTATATCCATTCAGGTACAACCTTTAAGGGTTAATCATCACCCAAACCTTGTTTTCTCTTGTGTGAAGTGATACGTTGTTTTATTTCTTTCCTAAACTCAGCTTGCTCAAGTTTTAAAGGATGCCCCTTTGTCCTAACATTTGTAGATTTTCCATTTATGATTTCATAGATTTTTTCATCCTGTTTCCTGTTGGCCTTTATCTTTTCCAAGTGAAAAATCATTCATTCATCCATTATTTATTAAGTCTTCACTAAATTTGGATCGCTGTAATAGGTGCTTGGGGAATTTACAGAGTTTAGATAATGACTTGGTCTAATACAGAGAGAATATTTCAAGATAAGTACATCAAAGAGTCTCAGAACAGTTGGGTTATATGAAGCCCAGCTCTAAAGGCTTCATATGAGAAGTTGCATTTGAGAAAGTTTGTAAAAGAAAGGAAAGGAATTCTGTGGGCAGAGAGAAGAAAGGCTATTATAGGAACAGAGAACACCTTGAACAAAAGTTCAAAGATGGGAGAGTATAGGATGGATTCATGGGAGAAAGGGATGAAGTGGGGGGGGGGAGTGATAGTGTTCTAGTTTGTTTGGGGTTTATAGTTCATCAGTGTAATATGACATAAAAACTGGTGGTTTCAACATATAAAGAAGGTTTTTGAAATACAGAATTTCTTGACCAATGTCAAGTATACAAGTGAGTTTACTCTGTAAATGGCATGAACTTTGGACTGGAGGGAAGAAGATGTTAAAGAAAAGACAGCAGGGAATCCATTGCAATGGCAGATGGTAATGAGGTCGTGTACAAGGGTAGTAGGAAGGGGATGACAGATTGGGTGATAGATACCAGAAACATTGCCCAGTTAGGATCCACAGGAATTGGTGCTAGCTTAGCTGGGAAACCGGAGGTGATGTCTTTGATAGCTCTTCTGAAGACTTGAGGCTAACTGTGGACAGCAGGTTCAATATATGAGTCTCCATTGCAAAGTTATGTGATCTTGGATGACTTTAAGGGAGGCAGAGTTTCCAGGAATAATAGTTCTGCTGTACTCTGCCCTAGTCAGGCCTCCTCTGGAGTATTGTGTTCACTTCTGGATAAGCATTGATAAGCTAGAGAACATCCAGACGAAGGTATCCAGCATGGTCAAATGCTTTGAGTCCATGTCATATGAGGATAACCTGAAAGGATGGGGGAAAAGACAGTTCTCAAGGAGGACATGATTGCTGGACTTAAGTCTTAAGGGGCTGCCAAGAAAAGGAAGGACTACATTGTTCTAAATGGCCCCTGAGGGCAGAACTTGGAGCAATAAGTAGGAGGAGCAAAGAGGCCCATTTGGACTTGAGATGAGGAAAACTTCCTAACAATTAGAGTTGTCAGAAAGTGGACTGAGCACCCTCAAGTGGTGGTGTGTTCCCTCTCTTTGACTACCTTCAAG
The DNA here is from genome assembly GCA_028627135.1 of Pseudochirops cupreus. Lineage (NCBI taxonomy): Eukaryota > Metazoa > Chordata > Mammalia > Diprotodontia > Pseudocheiridae > Pseudochirops > Pseudochirops cupreus. The sequence goes on along the minus strand of CM053581.1, from coordinate 358,887,826 downwards.
CAGGGGCTGCATGACCCCATGATAGGTGTAGTATTGTGTGGATTCCTTTCATGTATGGATTGTCTTACCTATCCCCCAGGGTTCCATTGAACTACAATTTTAATGATTTCAAGGGAGAGAAGAAATCCAATCATTTTGGTTTTGCCTCTTCCAGCATTCAACTGCTCTATCCGCACCCCTCTTTTCTTTCCTACCACAGCTCCACCTGTCTTTGCAAAAAATTGTGTTGTCTCACTCTGGATCTTGTCTGTTTCTAGTGTGCATTTTTTAAAGATGCAGTGGAACGGGACTATAGATCATAAATTTGTAAAATGCTGTTACATCAAGGAGAGAAAGAAAAAAACATTATTTTTCATATATTTCTTGATGTTTCTTAACATTTTTTATCTTTTTCCAGAGGCAGCAGCTCATTGAACAGATTGCCTCAGAAAAAAAAAAAAGGAGCCTATAACAATACTTCAGTTCCAAAGAGTTCATCTTTCAACACATTGTTTTGGGCTTTGCTATACCTAAATGCAAATTTTTTTCTTTCTTTCTACTTTAAAAAGATGCCACATTTCTTAGTTTTCACTTTTTTTTTTCTTTTGAGACATGATGCCTTTTCATATTAAGGCTTGTCCAAGATGAATGCAACAAGATGGTGGTTAATTAGGAGACTTTTCTGAGAATGTATTGGCAGTCACTGATTTTTAGTTTTATTGATGCCTTAAATTGTCATACATTGATTCTGCATGGTTCATTCTGACAGAAAGCTGACCTAGAAGTCAGTCCCTCTGCTAAAACATACTGTCTTTGTGACACCAATCAAGTCAGTTTAACTCTCAATGTTTTAGGTAACTGTCTCAAGACTAGAAGTAGGAAAAAAGTTGCTGATATGCATTGTGGGAAGGAATTCCTTCAACCAGAAGTTCATTTGGCCAATGAAATCATAGGTCTCGTAACTATCCCTTACATTTTTGCATAATTGACTTCCATTTCAGTTGTCTTAGGAAGGTTGTGAAGATTACCTGGTAGGATAGGGTACCAGACCTGTTTTGTCCCTTTTTGAGCTAAATTGTCAAGCATTCAAACTCTACTGCAGAGAGTTCAACTTGGATGGACCAGCCTTGTTTGAATGCCAAATGTAAGTTTGCCTAAAAGACTGTTCTATGGAGAACTCACAAGTGGTGGCAAGAAGCAATACAATGCCACTCTCAAGGTCTCTCTGAAGAACTTTGGAATTGATTGTGAGATATGGGAGACACTGGCATAGGACTGCCCAGCATGATGTGCCCTCATTAAAGAAGGTTCTGTGCTCTATGGAATTGAAGTAGCTCAAAAGAAGTGTGAGATGCCCAAATTTAGGGAATCTACCTCAAATGTTCACATGAAGTATTTGTGCCTAACCAGTGGTAGAGAATTCTGAGCTTTTATTGTCTAATCAGCCACAGCTGGACACACTGTAACTTGTCTCTAACATGGTGATGTCATTTGGGTCCTCTTTGAGAACAAAGGACACCAATTAACCAGTGTAACTTGCCATGATGAATATACCTATCCCTCTCACTTCTCCTATGGAGTAAACCTTCCCTTGTAATAAAGACTAATACATAAACATAAGCACACAGGAACACAAATGGTACAATAGAACCAATGAACACATCCATTGCATCTGACTGCCTATGCAACATGGTCCACTGTCTGTCTTGTGTAAGGAAGGAGGTAGATTTCCTAATCACCTTTTCCAGGGCTAGACTTAAAGTATTTCTACAACTGTCAGTTTGCTTTTCCATTACTCTCCTTTGACATTGCTATACTCTTTGTGTAGCCTATTTTCTGGTTTTGCTTACTCCACACAGTGCTATTTTAATAGTTCAATCCTGCAGTAATCATATTCTCTTGAGAGTTTCTTTTATCAGTGCAGATTTGGGCAAATTCTTCCATGTCATCTCTTTGTGTGATGACTCATTAATGTAGGAGTACCCATCCTGGGTTTCACAAACCCTATAGAAGAACTTTGTTCTTCTCTGGGCTGTACTCTTGACTCTCTCAGACATTCTCTGCCATACCCTATTCATTCATTCATTCATTCATTCATTCAGTAAACATTCATGTAGCACCCATGTGCCAGGCATTGTGCTACGCCCCAGAAATATCTTTACCTTGGAAGCTCACTCCATTGCTGGACTTGAAACATTGCACGTGCTCATTGCTTCTGTGACTTTTGGTTCTAATTGGCTGATTTCCTCTGGATGGTTCCTCCCAGAGACCTCATGTTAATGAGGAGGCCAAGGCTAGCTCTTTCCTCATTCCTTTCCAGGCTATACTTCTGATTCTCTTGGAATATGTACGTGTGGCGTGTTTATGTGTGTGTGTGTGTGTGTGTGTTATATGTGTGTGTTTGTATACATTATATATGTGCATATGTTTGTGTTTTCACATATATAATTTACATATATTTTACATTTTTCCACATTTTTTCCATTTCTTGCCTCTCCCCTACCCTTTTCAGCTCCCTTTCATATGTTGTCTTCCTCCGTTAGAATGCAAATTCCTTGGAAGCAAGGATTCTCTTTCTGTTTGTGTTTATGTTCCTAGCACTAGCATGGTTCTTGACCTATGTTGTTGTTCAGTCATTTTCAGTCATGTCCATCTCTTCATGACCCCATTTGGGTTTTTCTTGGCAGAGATACAGGAGTGTTTTTCCATTTCCTTCTTCAGCTCATTTTACAGATGAGGAAACTGAGGCAAACAGGGTTAAGTGACTTGCCCAGGATCACACAGCTAGTAAGTGTCTAAAGTCAGATTTGAACTCACAAAGATGAGTCTTCCTGAATCCAGGCCCAGCACTCTGTACACTGTTCCACCTAGAAGTACACAATAAGCACTTAATATATGCTTCTTGACTTGATTTGATGAAATATGTAAGAGATAGTTGGAATGACAAATTCTACTGACCAAAACCAGATGAATGAAGATTGAATTAGAAACCCCTTCATATTAACCTAGAAAAAGATGTGGCATCAACCCAATGAGAGACAAATCTTCTGGTCTCTTCATCTGATCCAGAAATTTTGAATTGTTTTCTGATCAGTGAAGTTATGAAAATGTTACTCTACCCTTGGAGAAGCTTATCCCATTCTTGCCAAAATGTGCTAACAAATTGTAGTTCCCAATTCTGTTTTTATTCCAATCCAAAGCAAGAAACAACCCAGAGGCTGAACATGAAATATATGCTTTTCTTTCAAAAACTATTCCCAGAATAAAACTGTTGGCTGACAAGGAATGAGATCAAGATTCTCCCAATTGATGTGACTGTGTTTTGATAAATACTTCACAACTTTATGATACTGAAAAGCATTATATGTGGAATAAAGCTTTCTTCATAAAAATTAATCTTATCTATTATAGTTTTGTTCATATACATGGTAAATGGTACTTGTCCACCCTTTTATACTGAATAGGGGTTATGTGAAGGTCTATTGAAAACCAAAACCACTTGAAACAAAGAAAGTTGAGAACAAATGCTTTACTTTATCTTCAGTGATCCTGGTTGAATGATCAAAGTAGATTGTGTATGCGCCATATTGGGAAAGTCACTGATGAATTGGAATGTGCCCAGGAGAGGGCAACTTGGTAGAGACTAATGATGAAGGAAGTGAGTGTGTGTGTGTGTGTGTCTGTCTGTGTGTGTGTGTGTGTGTGTGTGTGTCTGTGTCTGTATGTGTGTATGAGAGAGACAGAGAGAGAGAGAATTGGAGAGAGAGAGAGATCACATGGAAATAAATGTGAAAAATTTAGAGAAACACTTAAAAACCTATAAAAGCTGATGAATAGTGAAGTAAGAACAGCTAGGAATCAATATAAACAAGGACTCAGTAAGGTAATCCAAAAAGAACACTAAAATGAATTTTCTATAAAATGTATATCTTGCGTAAAGAATCTATCCACTTCTGTCAGTCATCTGTCTCTATCCATGACTGGTTAGGCTGCCAACTTTGGACAGCCAGTGGATCCTTGTCGATGGATTGTATACCACTTCAGTGTTGCAAGTCGTTCTTAGTAAAACCCGGTTTACTGACACCATGAATATTTTCCATTGTGATTGTGATTCTTGTGAGTTTTTGTGTGCCATGATTCACAGCTTTATGCATCAGTAAAATAATTTGTTGTATTTTGTTTTGTTTTTGCTGGAGTGGGATTGGACCTTTGATTTCATTAAGTCCATGCAACAGGAGCCTTACTTGAGATTTCTTGATACTGTGTGAATACTGGTGGAAAATCCAGACTGTCCATTGGCTACCCTTTGATATCACCACATAATTGACCCAATTTCTTTCCTTGCTATGCATCTCTTTAGTGGTTTCCTTTTCAGAATTATCTTTCAGACAGTTGAGACTGTGGTATTTTGTGCCTGATAGCCAGTAATTTTATTTTTAAAGAGAAGGAAAACAGGACCAATGGTGGCAGAATTTTAGGCAGCTCTGGAAGGGGCATTTTCTTTGCTAAATTAACAATAATAATAATCCTTAGCATGTATATAATACTTTAAGTTTTGAAAATCACCTTGCAAATGTTATCTCATTTTATCCTCACACCCTGAGAAGGAAGTACTATTATCCCCATTTTATTTACAGATAAGGTCCCAGTGGCAAACAGAAATTAAGTTAATTGGGCCAGGGTCATACAACTAGTAAGTATCCAAAGCTGGATTTGTACTCAGGTCTTCCTGATTTGGGATCCAGTACTTCATCCACAGTACCCTCTAGCTCAGTGGTTCTCAACCTGTGGGTCACAACCCCTTTGGGGGTCGAACAAGATCACCTAAGACCATGGTCTTTGGAACTGAGATGCAGCTCCTCTATCCATCTCCAGGCGGGTCTGCCCGCATGCAGATACACCCACACATGAGTATTAAAGGATAGCGGCATTAGGAAGGTTGAGAACCACTGCTTTAGCTGCTTAGTTAAAGGTTAAGGACTTGGGATGATTCATATGTTTATTTGTTTGCCTTTTGTCAGTGGTTATTAAGTTTATTATGAAAAAAACAAACATGCTTCACTTGATAGCTTCTGAGGTCCCATCTAACTCTGAGATGCCATGACTCTGTGCTTCTAAAATATGGCTCAAGTATTCTTAAATGCAGGACATCAGAGTGATGAATAAGAAACTTAAAGAATCATTTGCAGTGTATGAACTGATGCAGAGTGATGTAGGCAGAATGTTAAGCACAATATACAGAGGGAGGCCATAAGATAAACCAAAGTAATGCTAAATGAAGATAAAGGCTGTTTAATGATAATGGCCAGTCAGAACCCTGAGGAAGAGAGGAGGCAGCCTCTAACTCCTTACAGGAGAGACATGTGGAATTACATGTGACGACAGCTTCACTTGCACACCCTGCATCAGTTCCTTTTGCTTATCTATTTTTACGTGTTATGGGAAGGCTGGGATGGAACCAAAGATGAGTAACTGTGATGCCACGCATGAGCTAGGAGGCACGGTGGATAGAGTGTCTGGCTTGGAGTCAGGAGCTCATCTTCCTAAGATAATATCTGGACTCAGATATTTACTAGCTGGGTGACCCTGGTCAAGCCACTTAACTCTGTTTGCCTCAGTTTCCTCATCTGTAAAATAAGCCGAAGAAGGAAATGTCAAACTACTCCAATATCTTTACCAAGAACGCCCCAAATGGGGTCATGAACACAACTGAAAATGATTGAATGACAACAAAAATAACAAAACCCAAAGATATCAATGAAATTTATTTTGCCCAATGAATATTGTTAATGTAGCACTATTTTCAAGGCCAAGATTTTATTAACAATTTTCATGGTCTAGAAAATAAACTTACAAGAAGGTTGGGAATTGGGCTTGTGATTTCACTGGGGAAGGGAGTGCCCAGTAAGGAAGTTCCTTTACCAAACACAGGTCTGCACTTTCTCTGTAACTTAACTGGCCCCTTATCTATCACGCTACCCTGCAGCTGTGTGTATTTATAGAGGTGTTCTGTATCTGTAAAGGAAAGGGAATGACCTATGATTTCATTAGTATGGGATCTCTCAGGTGAGAAAACTTACTCTGTAAATAAAAGTTGGTGTGACATCTGCAACTTCTAGTCTGAGAGATTTCCTTAGAGTCTTGCGAGGTTGCCAACAAGTTTCCAAGCCTTTAAGTCCCTACTATGTGCCAGACATTGCAATAAGTACTGGGGAGCCAAAGCAAGGCCAAAAGAAAATCCCAGCTCATATCAATCTCACAGTCTAATGCAGGAGACAACATGCAACAGCTATGTCGAAACAGGATACATATATATGATAAACTGGAGATAATCTCAAAGGAAAGATACCATGATTAAGGAAGATTGGGAAAGGCTTTTTGTATGAAATGGAACTTTAGTTGAGGCTTGAAGGAAGCCTGGGAAACTAGAAGACAGAAAAGAGTCAGGCAGTATGGATCGGGGTAGGGATTTGAACCCGTTTTCCTGGCTCTAAGACCTGTTCTCTATCCACTGCCCCATACTGTCTCTAAAGCATATTATAATAATAAGAGGGGAAAACGAGTAGCAAGTATTCCATCACTTAGTTTTGTAGTGATAATAAAAATAATATTTAAAATATGGAGACATTATTTCTTATGGCATGAACAGTCATAGTTTATAAGAAATATCTAGCTGTTTAGAAATTTTATGTTCTTGAGGGATTAATTTCTAGACAAAAATGTGATATTCTCTCACCTCTCAGGTTAACCAGCCAGTGGTTGCCTATACATCAAAAAATATTTTCTGACTGTTTAAACTAAATTTCCCATCATTAGGTCTCAACCCAGTACAACTTTTCTTCATTATGCCAGCCACAGAATGAGGGTAGGGAATAAGTCTTTTACAGGCCCTTATGCTCAATCAATAATCTAGGAGATTGTGTGAAAATGGCCAGATCTTAGTGGAGCTATTTAATAAACTCTCCCATCATTTTTCAGGCCTCCCCTTTTGAATTGCAGCCCACAGCATGAGCATTAAGTATATAGCTTTTTTGTCTGAAGATAATAAAGATTATGTGCTTCTCTGAAATATATGGATTTTTACATGGCTTTCAAAATGGGAATTTTTGATCTTTTCAGAATACAAGCTTTGATCACCCACAATGAGACAAAGGCTTATAGAACGACATTGAAATATCACAGTAAGATTGCCAACCACATGAATAGTTGCATGAATATTGATATCCTAGTGTGACTATGGGCGATGAAAAGTGGGGAAATTAATTCATCCAGATGCCTTACCCATATACATTTGTTTATTCAAAAAATGATGTCAGACATCTAGCTCCTGGGAAATGCTTTCATCTGGGTACTCTGAACACATGTTGATATAGCCTAATTGATAGCAAGCTAAAAAATGACTTGTAGCTTCTCAAAGCTAGATATTAACATGGAATACACCAATCTCCAAAGAATGAAAAATTACTATTGCAGAGAGGACAGTGGAAGGACAGATGATGGGTATGAACAGGCTGTTGTTAGCAATAGTTAACCATTGAGGAATTCTAAAGAAAGCAAGTAAAATATAGCACCTAGAAATTGGAGGAGAAAGAGGAAAATTAGATTCTTCCCTCATCACAGGAAGAGAAGATAGTCTGGATGTATAGCCAGGGCCAGAAATTACAGGCATGAATGCTCCATGATGTCAGAAAGGAAGGAAAGATAGAACTTCTGTGCCAGACTTATGAAAGTACTCAGCTAAGAGTTGCACAGGATGAACAGGCATAAATGGGTTGCCATCCATTAACTCATGTGTTTGTATCCTTAGCATCTAGCAAAGTGCTTAACACTCATTAGGAACTTATTAACTGTTTGTTTAATTTATTGCATCACTGAAGGGAATTTAAAAACCTTTTGAATAATTAGTTGTTTGATTATGAGGTAAATCAGTTCACTCTCTCTTTCTTTACTTGTAACATAAGGTTGTTGAACTAGATCAGCGTTCTTAACCTGGAGTCTGTAGATGGATTTGGGGGGGATCTATGAATTTTGATGGGAAAAAAATTCTATGTTTATTTTTATTAACCTTGAATTGAAATTTACCACATTGTTCGATTATTTAAAAACATTATTATGAGAAGGGGGTCCATAGTCTTTACCCAATGCTGCCAAAGTGATCCATGACACAACAAAAGAATTAGATGAGTTCCAACGACTCTTAAAATTCCCATGATAGTCTCTAAGACTGTGGAAAGTGAATGCTGTTCCATGTGACAGACCGTGGAAAAATCAGGTAGCGTAAAAGAAATGAAATATTTTGTTTTCTCCACTTTGTATTCCTTATTCATTTTTCTTTGTTGGTTGCCCTTCCAAGGGTATTCTGATTATTTTGGTGTAATGCTTTTTTTTTAAAGATAGTAATAAAGGGATGAATAGAAGGAAGCTAACTCTACAGAAAAGAATCATGCTGTTGGAAAGCATTGCATTTCTATGGGTCTTGTCGTTTGAAAACATCTTTTCACATATATGATCTTATTTTTTTTTTCCATACGTGGCTCTTTCAGGTTGGTAGGGCAAGTTTATCTTCATTTTACAGGTGTGAGGACATGAGTAAATGTGGGTGGAGACATCATGGCTTTTGCGAGCACAGTTGAAAATTTGCAGGTGTTATTTAAATTAAAGGTTTAAAAACAATCTAGTTACAATATAGTCTGAGAGAGTGAGTAAGAGAGACAGAATATAGAGCGATGGAAAGAATGTTGGTTTTGGAATTTTGGTGGGTTGAAAATCTATTTAGTTCATGTATATTTTGTTGTAAGCATGGACAAATCTTGCTTCTGTAAGTTTCAGTTTCTCAGTCTGTAAAATGGAGATAATAGCACCCATTGGTGGTATTTACTTCATTTCACATTTTGATGATGAAATCAGACAGCATATGTAGAGGGCTTTGCAAAAGCTTAAAATTCTATACATAAATATTAACAAGCATGTTGTTAAAGAAACATAATATCTTATGTAAACATTTAGCAATAATAAATTCATCATTCTTTTTAGCTATTCAAATTTCCTTTATAATGTATTTTATAGAGGAGTGATAGATGCAATTAACATTGCTATTGATATGTCTGAGTACTGTATTAATTTGTGAATTTATCGTGTCAGAATTTTAAAATTACTGCCTTAAGTTCTGGACTTGATATCAGGAGGATCAAGGTTCAGATCCCACCTCAGAAACTTACTGGTTATGTGACCCTATGCAAATGATTTTACCTCTTTGGACCTTAGCTTCCTCATTGGTAAAATGAAAGAGTTGGGCATGACCTCTAAGGAACCTTCCATCTCTAACCCTGGATTCCTCTAAGATGCAAGAAAATATTTGAGAGTGTGGACCATAAAAACAACTAGAGGCATTGTCTTTGTAAGCATTGTTTCCAAAAATTACCTTTGAGGAAATGCTCCATTTTTTCTCCCTAAATATGACTAATTGCTTTGAGAGGAAAACTATTCATGAGTTGATTAACATCAAATTAATCAAGGTTTTGTGCCAAAAGAGAACTTCTCTGGAGAATGAAATAATTAGCCACATCCTAGGAGGACCGATGAGAAGAACTTTGGAAAAATAGCTCTTTGGTTTAGTTTGGAACCTGCACCTGTACAGTGCACTGGCAGGAGTTTTAGAATTGCTGATACTCTTCTGGTGCTCCAGAGAGACAGGCTGCATGTTAACCATATCATCCAGCCCAGAAGGCAGTTTGCAGATGCCAGGGAAGCTGCTTGTGAGACTGGTCAAGGCGCCAGGTGTTGCTGGTATAGGAGTGAGGGAAGAATATGTTTCCCAGTTTGAGAACAATGTTTTATTAGTGGTTCCTGAGGAGAGGATCAATTTTAGTAACTGCAGAAAAAGGTCAATCCTTTTTTTTGTTTGGTTTTTACTCTGCTGGTACATGCACGTGACTATGTATGTATGCGCTTTGGAGCTTAAATTTGCTAATCATGATTCCTATTTATTATTATTATTATTATTATTATTATTATTATTATTATCATTTATAGTAGTCATTGCTTTTTAAAGTCCAAATCTGTGATTTCATCAGTGTAAAAAACTTATCCAGGCTTGTGACTGTTGTGCAACCTATTGGGTTGCCTAGGGGCGGCTAGGTGGTGTCATAATGCACAGTGTTGGGGCTGGAATCAGGAAGACTGATCGTCCTGAGTTCAAATCTAGCCCCAGACCCTTATTAGCTGTGTGACCCTGAGCAAGCTACTTAACCCTATTTGCCTCAGTGTCCTCATCTGTAAAATGAACTGGAGAAAGAAACAGCAAACCACTCCAGGATCTTTGCCAAGAAAACCCCAAAAGGGGTCACAGTCAGACACAGCTGAAATGAGTGAATAATGATAGAGTACTGAAAAATTAAATGAACTGACTAGGTCACATAGCTCCTATGACTCACAGGCAGGACTTGATCCCAGTTCTTCCTGACTGAGGCCAGCTTTCTATCCTCTGTGTTATGCTGCTTCTTCACCACTGCTTTTTAGCAAAAGATAATGGGCTGGAATCTAATGACAGGCAAATTACTTGTGTTCTGAATTTCTGAATGGGAGTCCGCTCAATCAATTTTTATAGCATAGGTTTTTTGTAAAATATTATTGAATTAGAAAATCATTCCTAAACTATTAGATAATTAACTGTCTGTGATTTAATGATAGAACCTAATTAATGCATTTACTAATAGTTTTTATTTTGAAGTGCCAAATTATTCATTAGTGTTTGATTGTCTTTTGATTTGAAAAAAATTGCTTGTAGCACTAGATTAAAAAGCACATAATAGAGGTTTGCTAGCAAAATGCCAGCTACAGAACACAATCTACTATAAGGTACGCATGCCTTGAATCCTTTCCAAGATGGATTACAACTAGAAGTTCTAGAAATATTTTCCAACATTTTTCATCTGTAATAGATTGCCTCCAGTGTAATAAAAACAGGAGAGGGGTACTCACTCTCAGAGAATATTTTTCTATAGCACACCCTGTCTTCAGAATCACACAATTCACTGAGAGATACAGAAAATGCCATATCTCACTGTCTACTGTTTGTTGACTTCCCAGAAACTTTTGGTGGAAAAAAATTCAATCTTAAAAGCTGTCCTCAAATCATGAGTGTCCTGTATGTATGTAAAAATCACACACAGACACGCCCATGGAGAGAACTGTATTTAGGTCTCTGAGGAAGGAGGGAATAAATATTTATGAAGAACCTACTATGTATCAGGTGCCTACTCTATGTCAGACACGGTGCTAATTACTCTACAAATTATGTCATTTGATTCCATTTAGTGATGATACCCATTGATGGGTTTCAGCATTACCTGAGGCATAAATCAGGCAGAAATGTTCACCTAAGAATTTTTACCAGTGCCATGGAAGATGCCACATGCAGAGAAGGAGTAATGAAAGCATTCTCTTTGAATGACACGCTTCTCTAAATGTTTCTGGTAGTAAATGGCATTGGACTAATTGCTTCAGGCCCCGGAACATTACTGTACCTCCTAAATGGAATCTATAGTCATTTCAAAGAGATTGACCTAGCCATCCACAGTGGATGAAAAATGTACACAGCCCAGTATTTGACGTGTGGTTTGACAGACAGCCCACTGAGCTAGTCTTTCAGTGTATCTGTGTTCATGGGTCTTGGACATTGCAGATATATGCTGAGCTAGGCCCATATTTTAATACAGTGATAGTACTAGGCCTAATCGGATTTGAAAATTCTGCTGTATATGCGGCATTTCCTTGTTCTGTCTCTGTATCTCTTGTTCCTAGCCCCATGTTTTATACATGATAGGTATTTAGTAAATGCCTAAATGTTAGATGGAAAGTGTCTAAATCTTTTTAGTGCTACTAGGCCTCTAGTGATGCAAAAGGGCTGTAAGTTTTGGAACACCTTAATGTCACAAGAATCAACATTGCCAGGGGCCCCAAAGGCTGTGGCAAGATTGGGCTTAGGCACAATTCCAGTGAAAACTTGTGTGTTAGAAGTAGCATTAAAAACACAACACACACAGTTACCCGCCATATAATCGAGTATGGAGAATCAGCTATATGACTTTTCGAGTTTTAGAAATAAATCAGATGACTTAGTCAATATTGGCAAAATATTGATGGCCTAGTGGATATGGCACTGGACCTGGAGTCAGGAAATCTTACAGCTTTTTCTGTCGTGTCTGACTCTTCATGACCCTATTTGGGATTTTCTTGGCAAAAACACTGGAGTGTGGGGCAGTTAGGTGGAGCAGTGAATAGTGCACCGGCCTTGGAGTCAGGAGGACCTGAGTTCAAATCTGGCCTCAGACACTTGACACATTTACTAGCTGTGTGACCTTGGGCAAGTCACTTAACCCCAATTGCCCTCCAAAAAAAAAAAGCAAAAAAAACCCAACAACCCAAAAAACAAAAACCACTGGAGTGGTTTGCCATTTCATTCTCCAGCTCATTTTGCAAATGAGGTATGAAGCAAAGTTGCGGCAAGTGATTTAGGAGTCAAGAAAACCTGAGTTCAAACATTGCCTCAGACACTTACGTCTGTGTGACCCTGGGTAATTTACCTAACTACTGCCTGCCTCAGTTTCCTCAATGATGAAGCAGGGATAATAATGGCACCTCCTTCTCAGGGTTGTTGTAAGTATCAAATGAGGTTGTATTTGTGAAGTGCATGACACAGTGTCTGGCATAGGTAGGTGCTTAATAAATGCTCCTTCCCTGCCCTTCCTTAAAACACCCAAGCAAATTCCTCCATATCTGGTAGAAAAAAAAAAAAACAAAAAAATTGTTTTTTAACAGAAAGTAGAGATGCATCCTTTAATTCCAACCACATGATATCATGCTTGTCTTGTGTATTTGAAGAGAGTTTTGTTGCTAGTCTCTGGGCATTTGGGAAATATTCGATCCACTTGTATAGGTGGTACAGGAGAAATGAATAATGTGAAAATAAGCAAACCTTCTTACAAACTTTGGTTGGTTTTAACTTGGACTGTTTTCTTACTTAGGGTGTCGTCAGACCTACTGGGGGCTATGCAGTGATGCTGAACTGGACCATGTCTTCTATATATGGACTGAAACCGGGAGAGGTAATTGTTATTATTTTTTAAATTTGTCTATTGACTTATTAAAATATACATTTGGAGGGGCAGCTAAGTGGCACAGTGCATAGAGCACTGGCCCGGGAGTCAAGAGGATCTGAATTCAAATCCAGCCTCAGACACTTACTAGTTGTGTGACCCTGGGCAAGTCATTTAACCCTGATAGCCTTCTCCCTCCCAAAACAAACAAAATATATAATTTCCCATATGTTTTGTTTTTGCATCGCCTGTCTTTCCCCTAATATCCCTCCATTCTCTCCATTTCCAGAGAGCTATCCCTTATTCTAGAGAATTTTTTTAATTATAAAGAGAAAAATATCAGCAAAACTGATCAATATATTGGACAAAAAAGCTGACGGTGACTGAGTTACTGTGCGACTTTGAACAAGTTACTTAAGCTCTTTCAGGCCTTAACTTCCCCTTCTGTAAAAATGGAAATAATAGCACCCACCTCTAGAGAGTCACGGAGAATGAGGATGGAGAAAAGACCATTAGATCTGGTGACGCAGAGATCATTGGCAACTTTATAAAAGCAGATTTAGTGGATTGATGAGGATGCCTTTTATGTCAAAGCATTTGCCGTCATTTAAAGTGTTCCTTAAATGCTAGTTGTTGATAATGTTTTTTGTTATTAATAATAACAAACAGTGTTTTACACTGTGGAGCTGCTACCTCTGCAAAGGAGTGGGGAGAAGTATCTTTTCATATCTTTTTTGGGAGGATAAGCTTGTTCTTTGTAATTTTGCAATGTTAATTTTTTAAAATTGTTTTGTTATTTGGTCCATTTTCACCATCATAGTCATTGTGAATATTGATTTCTTGGTCCTGCTTACTTAACTTTGCATCACTTGATTTACCTCTCCTTTCACTTCAATTCAACATATTTGTTGTTTCTTTTTCACGTTTTTTTTTTCCCTCATGAACAAAATTCTATTTTCTTTTCCTTCTTTGTCCTCCCATTGGAAAGAAAATAAAAAGAAACAAGATCCTTATAATAAATGTGAAAGATCAAACAAAAGAACTTGTAACTATAGTTTATTATGCAGCATTCCTCTTCCATCACTGTACATTCATGGTCCACGGTTTGTGAGCTGATCCTCAATCTACAGACATCTATCTAAAACAAATACATTTGTTTTCATATTGCCTAAATTTTTCCACATCCCTCTTTGTTCTGCTTCCTAGAGAGCATCGTTTTAGAAGAAAAAAGTAAAGGAGGATAAAGAAGGGAAAAAATTAGTCAAGCTAATCAAGATATTGAAAAATATTTAAAAATGTGGCATTTCATTGTCTCATATATATGCAAAAAATAGGGAACAGTAGCTTCTCATATCTGTTTCTTGGGTCTGTGTTGTTTTTTGAAATTTTGCAACACTGATTTTTAATTGTTCTGTGCCTGTTATTTTATCCATTTCCATCGTCAGAGTCAATATAGTTGACTGCTTACTTCATTTTGCATCAATTCATGTATATTTTTTCAGGCTTCTCCGTAGTCATCATATTAATTTTTTTTCTTACAGCAAAATACTGCAGCGTTACATTCACATGCTACAATTGGTTAAACCATTCTGTTACTGATTTACATCTATTTGGTTTCCAGATTTTTGCTACTATGAAAAAAGGGTACAATAAATATTTTGGTGTAGATGGAGTCTTCTTGGAATCAGTGACCTGAGGAGGTCATGGTGATTTTTAAATCCAGAGGACATGAACTCTCTTTGATGAGAACTTTCTGATTGGGTCATTCTCTTGTTTTCTAGGTTTGGTGGGCAGCTTCTGACCTAGGATGGGTCGTTGGGCACTCCTATATTTGCTATGGACCTCTCTTGCATGGAAACACGACTGTTTTGTACGAGGTAACACATTCACAACTATTACTAAGTGTAATTAAATTTTATTCTTTTGAAATGTGCAGTGTTCCAATAATCTTAGTGAAGCTTTAATTGATCAAATCTGTTAAAACTTCACTGGCACATTTGGAACACTGTAAAGATTATAAGTGTCAAAAACAACCCAAAGGGTAGAAATATTTGTCTCTTGTCTTCATGAATGTGATCTAGCATACACCTAAAAATAGAAATGATACTCTTACTTTATTTGTTTATGGAAATATATTTGGTTGTAGTTGTCTTGTTGTTCAAAGAGGAAAGACTTCTGAATATCCAGTTCTTCTACCTAATTTCCCTTTCATTAGAAAAGGCAATGCCTTGAGTTCATGCCAGACCTATATGTATAAGGTGTTAACATATCTTCTCCAGTCACTATTTCTTATAGGGTGTACATGTGCGAACAAAGCTATCCCCTCGCATGCAGCAAGATATGAAGGGTATTTTGTGATGGGATTGGGGGTAGCCTGAAGGAAAGTAAGAATAGATACATTTTTAGCATCTCCCTTTGCCCATTCTTTTCTGAATTCCTTTGAGGAGAGGAAGCAGGCAGTTAAGGCAGGAAGTTGTAACTCTGCTCTCCCCTGGGAGAGAGGATATGGGCTAGAGTTAAATCTGTCTGCTCCCTTAAATATTACTAATCTAGGGAATATGCTATATCTCTAGTTCACCATGATCTGTCACATATCATATATACTACCTAAAGTGTGATACTCTTTGTGTATGTTTTTTGCATGTGTGTGTGTGTGTGTGTGTGTGTGTGTGTGTGTGTTGTATGTAGTCCCAAATCATAGAATCTATATCAGGGCATCTTGAACTAATGTCTATGAATTTTTATTATTATTTTGATAAATATATTATTTTAACATGATTTATTTACTTTGTAATCTTATGTGTTATTTTATGTTTTTGAAAACATTTTTCTGAGCCGTCCCAACACAAAAAGGATTAAGAATCCCTCAGCTAGATGGATATTTGCTTGATCAGCTGGTACATGAATAAAAATAGATTACCGTTGTTGTTTAACTTAACTACACAGAATATGACATATCTTTAAAAACAGCCCTTTCCTCACAGGGGGTCTTGGTGGCCCTGGAAGTGTATGTGCTTGTTCCTGATTTGAGGAAGCATCTGGCAGGTTTTCCAGTTTGCTCAAAGACTCTGACCAGTCACCAAGCCAGGGAGTGAAAATCATTTGATTCCACTGGCAACAACTTCTATAAACTTGGAACTCAATGAAGGGGCTTTGGCCAGATGGATTTCCCGTCATGCAATATGGAGGGTGGCATGGTTGTGATGGTTAACGTGGGGGAGGGGGAAATGCATACATATATACAGCTATTCTCTTCTTTTCTAGATTTGGTGGGCAGTATGTATGTATGCATTGACACATCCACACATAGACACATTCACACACATATATATGCAATATAGACGTGTGTAGTTATGTGTCAACATTCCCAGCTTCTAGTAAATTTTTGGTTTTGTGTTGTACTTTGCCAATTATTTTTCCCTTTTGTTTGAATTTCAAAGAAGAAATCAACTCAGGGAAGATTTTCTTTTTTTTTGTGGGGGAAGAGAACCTGAAAGAGATAAAATTGCTAAGGAAGTTCTACTTCTTTTAACAGATAAATTTAACCTCCAGAGTTACAAATTCTGTCTACATAGCTTAGTGTCTGGTGTGTAGAAAGTGCTTAATAAAAGCTTGTTGATTAATTGATCTACTTCCTCTGATATTAATACCTAGCTTTTATTAAATGCCTTAAGGTTTTGATAGCGCTTTACAAATATTCTCTTATTTGAGTCTCACAGTTACCTGGGGGGATTGTGGAGGGGGGTGTTGTTATACTGACTTCACAGTTGATTAAACTGAAGTAGAGATTTGATTAGATGACTTGCTCAGGGTCATACAACTAATAAGTGTCTGAGTCAGGATTTGAACTCGGCTTCTACTAATGTCAGGTCTTAGCTCTCCATCTCCTGTGCCATCTAGATGCTTGTAGGAAGCTGTGTCTTTTGGTTTCTTTCTTAGACCTTCTTAGCGTACTCACAGTGTTGCAACCCATAGTTACCACCATACTCTATAATCATGGATCACTTAGAAGAACCAAATGGAGTGATTTTTTTTTCTGTACTTGGGTTGGTTTTCTGTGGTACATTTTGTAGATTAAGCCAAAATAATAATAATAATAATTTTGTGGAAAACATAAAATGGAAGAAATTGAAAAGTGGGAAATTAAGAGCATTTCTGTTTTTGGTTATATGTTATATTTTCATGAGGTTCTGGCTTTGCACTTTTTAAAAGTCATTTTAGAAATTTTATAACAGAGAAATATTTTTATGACCTTCTTGGATACTTCATGTGTTTGACTTTTTAAAAATATTTTATCATCTTCTTTTTCAAATTCTTAGAAAATGTGAGCAGGGTTTGTTAGCTATAAAAATAGGTTTTTTTACTTTTTTTTTTTAAAGATCATGTTTTATTTTAAAGATCATGTTATTTTTAAAGGATTATTATTCCACCAAAAAGTGAAATTGAGAAGATAAAGCAAACCTCTTAAAGAGATTTATCTATAAAGGCTCTTGTTAAGATGTCAATATTTACAATTTAGGCTGATACAGGGGCCCTCCCTGAGGGCCCAATATGGCTGTTTTCATAAGCCCTCAAGCTAAGAAATGTTTTTATATTTTTTGAATAAGGTTTTTTTGTTTTTAAAAATTAAAAAAAAACGTTCTTAGCGCACTGGTCATACATAAATAGACCATGCTGGATTTGGATAGGTGATTGTAAAGCCAAGCATGCACAGCTTTCCGGAGGACTGCTGCTATCAATAGCTTTCAAGGTTCTGATTACACAGTATAGCGAGCTCTCTATTTATCCAGTAACAAACTAAGACAAAACATTCACAGAAATCACAGTACAGCACTCACAATGTTATGGTGTAACAACTTATCACTAAAATGGCCTCATAATTTTCACCAAAGTGGCCGCACAGTTTTAAACAAAGTACATTCATTTAGTAACTCAATCATTTAGTAAGTCCTTAATTCAGTCACAAAGTACAAAGGTCAGAGTTCTCCACCCCTAGGTCACATTGTTTTAATCTCTTCAGTCAAATGCCTTCTTTCTTCTTAACTGGAGAAGCCCTTAACTCAATCATCTAAATATAAAGGTCAAAGTTCTCTACCCCTAGGCCATAGTAAATCATGTTCTTCTCAGTTTGTATTAAATACCCCAGGAGAGGTCTTTTCATCTTGACTCAAGGCAAGCTCTCAGTTTCCATGGTTCCTCTTCCATGGTCCCAACTCCTGCCAGCTCTTTGTTGTGCAGCTCCTTGTCCAGTTCCTGTTCTATATTGAAGCTCGCAGAGTCTAGTCCACCTCAAGTCCTTCACAGTTTCTGTTTCTGGGATGATGAGGTATAACAAAGCCACAATAACATTCAGGCACATTGCCAGCATCCTCATCAATTCACTTTCTGCCTATGAAATCAATATAGACTCAACAACAAGGTCTGAGGAATCAGCACAAATCATCAGTATAGTCCCAGTACCTCTGAAAATGTCAGCAAGACCCTCCTCCAGGATTTCTGTAAACATACAACAAGAAAATCCTCTTCTAGGGCTTCTGAACCAGCAGTGAGGTCCCAGGGCTTCTGTAGCAACAGCACTGTCCTCTATCTGCAGACGAATCAGACAAAGTACCAGCACCAAAGCCATGCCTCCTCCCAGTTCTCCTCTCTTCTCATTTCTCAGGTCTTCTCAGTTCTCATTTCAGTTCTCAGTTCTCAATTCTATTCTCAATTCTTCTTTCTCTCCAGCAGTAGCTGCTCTGCCTCCACACTGTTTGCTCCCTGCATGTCCTGGCCTCTCTCAGCTTGGGCTTTTCCTTATATATGGTATTAGATCCTCCCTGTTCTGCCCCTTCCTGTTACATCAACAAGTTCATCCCATTGTGGAATTTGCAAGTTTTGGATCTTAATACTTGACACAATCATGAACTTAAAAAAAGATGCTAAGTACTTGTTTGCCTATACAAGGGCCATGGAAGATCTTCAAATTCCATTACTATTACAGTGATGTGATGATTTTTTTCTACTACTTTTTTGTTAATTTTCATAAATTCCTTGATCCAGTGATAGACTGCTAGACCCAAGAGTCAGGAAGACACAGGTTCAAATCTGACCCCAAATATCCAGTAGTTGTTTATGAATATTTGAGTGGATACCATCTCCAGTCATCTTGATCTATATCTGGCCACTGGACCCAGATGACTCCAGAGGAGAAAGTGGCTTGCACAGCCCTGCTTCACTTAAATCCAATTCATTTTCAAGTCATGGCATCATCTTCCTCTTGCCATGGTCCTCTTTGAGAACAAAAGACAAGCAAAAACAACCTGTGATGAATATATGAGCTGATGTTAATTTTGATATCCACTTGTTACTTGTCTTGATGTCAGGTGTTGGTCTAAACTCAGTTCTGCCCAACTGCTGTCCAGCTTTCCCAACAGTTTTTGTCAAATCAAGTCTTTCCATTAACTGGCATTTGGGGGTTTGTTAGACACTATGCTACTGTTTGCTTCTGTATGTGGTCGCCACTATTGATTCCAGCTTTAGCCCTCTCTCTCTTTTATAACCAGCATCAAATCATTTTAATGGCTTGATGCTGCTGCAACTTTGTTTTAAAGAATTTCACAGAACACTGCCAAGTTATCAGCCAGTGTGTATCCCAAGTAAAACTTGAACCCAGGTCTCTGTGGTCAGTGTCCCAATCAAAATATAAATGTGGCATAAGTAAAGAGCCTTGTGAGATCTGTAGAATAAAGGTATTTCCCCGACTGGAGACTGTAGTATAGTTTTCTTAGATTATACAGCCTTTTGCCTCGACCTTGAATGATAAGCAGAATTTTAACAGAGATAAGCATGAGACAAGATGTCTAGCACCAATATGAACAAATTCATAACCACAAAAATATATCAGATATATGATGGGGGTATAATAGCATCTAGTCTACTTGGAAATTAAAAATTCCCATGTTAAAGGAAAAATAACCATAACCACAGCATATAGTTTCTGTTCTGTACGGAAAAAACTGAACTTCCCCAATACATGATCTGTTATTGTGATTTCTCTGCTAAGGAAAAATTGAAACAATTACTTTAAATGATATCCACAATGGGATCTTTCATAGTATGTTCTGTTGTCGCTTGTATGATCTATATGATACAGTGTTGTTTGAAAGACCTACCATTTTAATTGAAAATAAATTGAAAGTTAGTAAGAAAAAAGAGAAAAATAAATGGGAGAGTACATTGCATAAGGGGAAGATCACTTATTTCTTAAGATCTGGGTTCAGATCCACCTCCGATATTTTTTTTTAAAACCTGTGACTTTGGGAAAGTCATTTGTGCTAACTGGGCATCACTTTCCTGGTCTGTGTAATAAAGGAGTTGGACTAGATGGCTATTAAGGTCTCCTGATTTTAGATCTGTGATCTTACATTTTCATATTAATGGATCATAGCTCTTCAGAGTCATGAATGAAAAAATACTGGAGAACTTTTTTTCTCCTCCCTTTGATGATGAATTCCAATTTCTCAAAATCTAGTTTCTCAAGTGGTAGGAGATAACTCTCTAGCTTCTCAAGTGCCCAAACCCTTAAATATTCAAAAGGCAGTTTGTGAATTAAATGTCTTCTATTGACTATGGAGTGCCCATGTCGTTTGATTAATAAGTAATAGATGGTTCCTTTTTTGTATATGATGTTAAAGGGCAAATTTTATATTCTAGACTTCCAGAAACCTTTGTCTATAACTGGCACAAGAGACTCAAACCATTGGTAACTATTAATTGGAAATCTTATTTATCTCCTGGATAGATAATGGTTGCCCACTTAACAGCAATGCATATCTTACCCTAGAAGTGCCCAGTGAATCTTGTTCTCTGAGGGGGATAGGGAAGCGACCATCTTCATACGTGGTAGTATGAGTGAAAAGAAATCACAAGTACCTGATTATCTAAATTATTTTAACCTTAACTTTCTGATGATTAATAAGCAATCACAAATTTATTTTGCCATGAGATGCATTAAATTTCAATGCTTATTCCTTTTACTTGTTGAGAGTGTTAGGTTTTTGTCTTTTTTTTTTTTTTGGTGGGAGACATTTTGTACAAGTAAATTTGGCATGTGTTCCATGGTGATTACTTATAAAAACACAGGTCACCTTGATACCTCATAATGACCAAGATTGCCTGATTGATTTTAAAACAGTTTCTAATTACAGAATTCTTAGCATTAGGCTGTCTGTAGAGCTCAAAATAAAGAGGATTTAGGAATTATGCATCAACACAATAAATATTTTTAGTCATACTGTATAATTCAGGCCAAACTAATCCTATTTAGGTCAGGTTTTTTTGGCTCAATTTTTCAGTGATAATGATCAAATTAAATAGCTAGCTGAGATATCCACTATAGTTTACCCTGGAGAAACTTGGCCATAACCGAAAACATTGCCGTCTTTGCAATTGGCTTTTTAAATGATTTTTTTTATTATTTGATTTTTTAAATAGGCGAAGAATATCTTTTAAAACAAAGATTCCGTTGTAACTAATATAACATATCCATAATTAAGTCTTTTTCTCTATCACTATGTACGTGATACATACACACATATATACATACACACTCATATATAATGTATGTGTAATGTTATGCACAATAATAGAGCAAATACTGTTATAGTAAAATATATTTCTCTAAGTATATTAAAGTAGTTAAATAATAACTTATAATTGTATAACAGCTTATAACTTATAATGTTCTTTTTTCACCATCAACCTGGGAAGTAAGCAGTCAAAGTATGATTTGTTTCATTGACACAGAAATCAAGACTCAGACATTAAATGATTTCTCTGTGGGTTATAGAACTAAAAAGTAATGTCATTGGCAATGCAACAATAACAACAACAAGACTATTGATCATTGTAATATAGATCTTTAAATATGCATAGTGTTTTATATATTTATCTCATTTGAGTCTTAAAATTACCTGGGAGCTTGGTGATACCATGCTCATTTTATAGAAGAAAAAACTAAGAATGAGGAATGATAAGTGACTTGCTCAAAGTCACTGAGCTCATGCCTGAGAAAGGATTCAAACTCATTTCTTACTGACTCCAAGTCAAAAGCTTTTCCATTGTGTCACCTATATCTTCTAATCTATTGATATGGTCCTGTTTCCCTTACTCCATTCTTCCTCTTTCTACAGCAGTGGTTCTCAACCTGTGTGTCGCAACCCCTTTGGGGGTTTGAACGACCCTTTCACAGGGGTCGCAAAACACATATTTCTGATCGTCTTAGGAACCGAGACACGGCTCCTCTATCAGTCTCCAGGCGGGTCCGCCCACATGCAGATATGCCCACATATGAGTATTAAAGGGTCACAGCATTAGGAAGGTCGAGAACCACTGCTCTAAGGTAATGAAAAAGCAATGGTCCTATGGCATACAAGCTATCTTTAGGGAATATCTCATCAAGTTAACTTCTTCAGAATGTTTACATTGTATGACTACATCTACAGGTGTCTCTTGAGAAGATTTCTTTACATTTTTTTCCCTCTGTATCCATGGACTTCTTCATAGAATTAAACATATCCTGTAAATCATCCTACCTGGCTGTTAGTACAATAAGTGGGGGAGGATGTGTGAGCTTTGGATGAGAGATGAATTATTAATTCACATTTTTATTATATTGTAAATACATACAGTAAAGCAAAAAGCTTTTTTCTGGAGTACACACACAGATCACCACGGCACACAGATCATTGTTCTGGTGTCACAACGTAAATGTGCAGTTACCAAATTCATGAAATCTGCTTTTGTTTCTATACATACTCATTTAAAGCTATATGCTCATTTATAGTCTTTGGTAAATAGGAATGAGTTTCTGTTGCACAGATTGCTTGAAAGTAGCATCAAGGAGCCACTTTTAATCAGTCTTTTCTTTATTTATAGTACACATTAAGACAGAGGGCTTTGCTTAAATAATTGGCCATGAAGATGGAATTAGAAAGAGAAGGATCATTCGCAGATTTGCTAATTGGTCTCTACTCCAAAGGTTTGGACTGATCTTGACAAATGCATTTCAAATCAATTAAAATGGAAAACTGTTTTATTAAATATGTACTATATATACACATATACAATATGTGTAGATGTATACACGTGTTTATATGCACACACATATGTGTGCATGTGTACACGTATGTAGGTATATGTGTGTATTGTGTGTGTGTATCCCAAATGTTGAAGTTCTGAAGATTTGACAATGTTAATATAAAACTGCTCCCCAGGTAAGACTTTTCAAGTAACTACTATATTTTTCAGAGTGAAAGTTGTGCTGAGTCAGTATCTAAAGAAGACTTTGTTCCTTTTTCTGCCTTAATAATCAATTCAATTCAAGATCTCCAAGGTCCCATTATCCCAGTCCCAAGAGTAGTTCTATCTTCCCTCCTGCAAGAATGGCCCTAGGGGAATATGAAGGCTTGGCTTCAGTCCATGTGGAAATTGTTCTCCATCCTTCTCTCTGTTTCTCCTCTTAGCCTTACCTATAATAAAGAAGGAGGGGGAATTCAGGGAGCCAGAACCAGCAAACAGGAAGGCTTTCACTGCCCAGAGATAAACTCAACTCCTCCATTCTTTTCAGTGCCTCTCTTCTTGGTCTCCAACTGAGTCAAAGACACAGGAGGCAGCTCAGAAAAGTGAAAGGAGTCCTGGACTGAAGGTCCATTTTTTGTTATTTAATGCATGCTTGTACTTAGACAAGAAACTCATAATCTCTGAACCTCAGTCCCTCATCTGTAAAATGAGGGGTTTGGACTGGATGGTTTCTGAGGTCCCATATTTCTCTAAATCTATCCTATGATGTCAACATACTAAAATAAATCTGTTTGTGAGATAACACTGTGTTTAGTCAATTTGTAGGGCTAATCTATGCAAATGCATGATATAGGAGATAAGGTTAACTAGAACATAGGGTATGTGAATGAGTTTTGTCAGGAAATAAAGATAAATAGACTGGAGCCATGCATAGAAGGGCCTTAAATGCTAGGGTAAGTCATTTGTAGTTCATTTGACAGGTAATGGGGAGTCATTTGAGATTTGAAATTACAGAGATCATTAGACTTAAATTTTAAGAAGATTATTTCTGTAGCAGTTTGAAGGATCTATTGCAGAGACTGGCAGAAGGGGGTCTGGTTAGGAGGCTGTTAAAATAGTTCAGGAGAAAGGCAATGAAGACTGGTAACAATATGGTGACAGGGAGAATGGAGAAAAGAAACAGTTGTGAGAGCTATTGCTGAGGTACAATTGATTGTAAAATTGATCCCTCAAAAATTTGGATGTAGAAGATTGTTGAGAAGAAAAAGGTCTCCTAATGTAGAATTGGAAGGGACATTGGAGGCCCTTGAGTCATTGAACAAATGAGGAAATTGAAGCATGTCATCTTCCTTTGGTGAGGACTCATGGTGCCAACATTTTCTGGAGGGACCTAAGCCAGCCTTTTTTTTTTTTCCTTCCCACATGTTTCCTGTCTTGAGCACTTCAAAATAATTTCTTTTTGGTGTCTTACCTTGGAATTTCCTTTAGCCCTCCATAAGGCCCACCTTCATTCTCTCATTTGTGCATTCATTCCTCTTGGGTACTACATTTTATGGATGAGTCCAAAGTACCTTTCATTGCTGACTCAGAACTTTGTTCTTGATTTGTACACCTCAAGGCCATGCTCCTGTATTGGGCACTGGATCTAAATCTATGATTCTGTCTTATGGATTAACTCGAGATTAAGCGGGAATATAATATTGGTCACATCCTTAGTTCACTCCCTTGTAGCCTTTCTTTCTCATTATGTTCTGGTTGATGGTTTACAGCTTTTATGTATATATGCCTGGTGAAAGTTGAAGCAAAGTGTGGTAGAAACTGGGCATGGACTAATATCTTGCACCATTTACCAAGATAAGATCAAAACAGATAAATGACCTAGATAAAGAGAGGTTTTATCAGAAAATTAAAAGAACATGGAACATGTTACTTATTAGACTAATAGATAGGTGAACAATTTGTGAATAAGCAAGATAGAGAGTAAAGTTAGGTGTAAAATGGATAATTTCAATTATATTAAATCAAAAGATTTTGTACAAATAAAACAAATATAGTCAAAATCAGAAGGAAAATTGTGGGGGGAATTTATAGGCAATTTATCAGATAAAGATCTCACATCTAAATATATATAAAGAACTTTGTCAAATCTGTAAGAATCTGACTCATTCCCCAGCTGATAAATGGTCAAAGGATTTGAACAGGTAGTTTTCCAATGAAGAAATCAAAACAATTTATAGTCATATGAAAAAATGCCCTAAGTCATTATTGATTAGAGAACTACAAATTAAAACAACCCATGAGACATCATTTTATATCTACAAGACTAGCTAAAATGATAGAAAGGGAGAGTGACAGTGTTGGAAGGGATGTGGAAAAATTGGGACACTAATTCATTGTTGGTAGAATTGTGAACTGATCTAATGATTTTGGAGAGCAATCTGGAATTATGCCCAGAGTTATTACACTACCTGTACCCTTTGACCAAGTGATATCACTACTAGGTCTGTTTCCCAAGATAATTGGGGAAAAAGAAAAAGAACTTATATGTTTTAAAATATTTATAGCAACTCTCCATGTGGTGGCAAAGAACTGGAAATGGCTGAACATACTGGAGTGTGTGATTCTGATGGAATACACTGTGTTATAAGAAATGATGATTCAGTGATCTTAGGAAAATGTGGATAGAACTGCATGAAAGAATGAAGAATGAAGAGAGCAGAGCCAAGAAAACATTGTATTCTGTTAGAACAATATTATTTTAACAAAGACTTTGACTAGATTAGTTATTTTGATTGTCAGAAATACCCATGTTAACTATAAAGGGCATATGAAGAAAAATGCTGTCTGCATTCAGAGAAAGAACTGATAAATAGAAGTATGTATAAAAGTATTTTACATACACACATGTACATACACACACATACCTATTTGTGTCCAGTAGTGGTCATCTCTAGGATGGGTGGGAAGAAAAAGAAAGACTTTACATGATAATTTTGTATATATGAAAGGAATTGTATATAGTAGATTTGCAACTTCATATGCAATCATCTTTTTATTGTACTATATTATATAAATGCTTATTTTATAACATGAACTAAAATGAAATTTAAAAAATAAAACAGATGTATGATCTGGAAAAAAAATTAAGCGATAGAATGATACCTTGGAACATAGTGGAAAGAACAATGACCTTCAATCAGGAGATGCCATTAGCTCTCTGTAGCCTTTGGTGAATCCTGTTGCTGCCATGGTAGTGATTTTTCTCTTGTGTAAAATGAGGGGGTTGGTCTAGATCAGTGGTTCTCAACCTGTGGGTCATGACCCCTTTGGGAGTCAAATGACCCTTTCACAGGGGTCACAGGGGTCGCCTAAGACCATCAGAAAACACATATTTCCGATGGTCTTAGGAACTGAGACACCGCTCCTCTATCCGTCTCCAGGCGTGTCCGCCCACATGCAGATACACCCACATATGAGTATTAAAGGGTTGTGGCATTAAGAAGGTTGAGAACCACTACTCTAGATGGTCTTCAGGCTCCCTTCCAACCTTAAATGCTCTGATCTGTAGAATGGGTAAGTGATCTGGATGTTCCCTTGTAGCTCTGTAAGGTTTTAAGATTCCAGGTTATTTGAATATTCACTTGAATGCTGGTTTTTCTCGTTTCAAATTGAATACATTTTAGAGTGATAAGCTTTTATTCTATAATTATGAAGCTTACTCTAATTTCTGTGTTCTAAATTCATGAGTGCAATTGCATGGGCAGATTTGTGGTTTGATTGAAGAAAAATGATTTCTCTCTTAAAAAGTTAGATATCATATCTTTTCTTTTTCTTTTTTTGAATATCATATGTTTTCAAAGACACATGTTTAGTTTCTTCTTTTCCCAACTGTAGATCAGTCACAAAAGCCTTGGCCCCTGTATTTGTTATGAAACATTGGTCCTGAGGTACCTAACTTTGACATATTTTGAGATGGACCTTTTTTCTTTTTCAAAACGTGCTTGTGAAAAAATTGGACAACTGAGTATTTTCTCCAATCTTCATGATCTCCCAAGCCACTCAAATAGGAGTATGAGCCAGAGATACAGAAATTTCACTTTTTTTCCCCCTAGCCCAGGTTACCAAGAACCTAAACAAGACAGGAACTTTACAAACAGCCGAGAAGGCCATTATGTTCCAGCCCCTGTGGAACAGTCACTAAACACCCCTTTCTCCACTTTTCATGCTCCCTGTTTCAGGACTGCACCCATATGCTTGTATCAGAATTCAACACCACACTGGGTCCCCACCACCTGCTAAAGTGATTAGAGATTCCAATTCCAAATAGCAGAAAATTGCTAATGCTATGATAACCATGTGGCATCATTCTATGCTATAACAGAACTCAGCCCAAGTAAATAAACAGAGGGAATGAGTAGGAAACATATCTGTTCTTGTCCCAGAGCCCAGTTCTACACTAATCCCCTACCCTCTTAAATTTACTTAGATTGTGAACGCAAGTATGGAAATGCTCTATGCCTCTGGGCCAGGAAACAGAGGGAATGAAGGAAGGCCAGTGTGCATGGAACTGTGTGACACTCCATTATGCCTATGGGAAAGAGCCTGTCTTTCATCTGTGGCCAGTTTAGTTCCTCATAACTCAATTTGGAACAATGACCAAGAATGGCAAACTATGAATTGCCCAGCTTGGGCCTGATTTGAAGATCAGCTGACATACTTTGAAGATCAACTTCCAGGAAAACTGCCATCAAAGGGGAAAGAGTCAGAAAGGAAGAAATAAGGGAAAATGAGGTTAAAAAAGGCCCAAATTATTATTTGGTCATTGAAGGAGGAAAAATCAAAGACTTTGAACATAAGCAGATAAACCAACAGGAAAAACATTAACAGCAGGAGTAAATATAGTCTCCAGATCTAGTAAATGAGCTCAGGCGTCTATGAATAAGTGTTGTATTATATAGAAAAATGATTCAAAATTTGAAGGAGCAGAAGGCCCTGTGGATTTTGAAGAGAGCATAGATCCACAGCATATGGTTCTTGGATGATTTAAAAGAGAAATAAGAATTTTAAGAGGAGAATTTATGGCCTGCACCACAGAAATAATTGGCAAAATAGAATAAAAACAACCTCGAATCCACAGTCACATGTCTCATCAAAACAACAGCAAGAGAGGATAAAGAATTGTTAAGGCAAATTAAACAGAAGTGAAGAATAACCTGGAAAAAGAGAAGCAAGAAGCAACGAAAAGAAAGCTTGCCCTCCATAGAGGCAAATAATATTGATCTCATAGATGGAATGTGTAGAGATAATTTAAGGACCAGTTCTCCTAGAAGAAATGACAAGTCAAAACCCACTTGTTACAGTCCCTTGGAAACAATTTCGAGCCCATTTACTATTAACCTTGGGGATCCCACAAAATAAATAGAAAAAAAGATATATCTTCATTTCAATAAAATTGCTTTCAATGACAATTGTATATGTTTTATTTTATGCATTTAAAAACATTATTCAGAGAAGGACTTCATAGGCTTCAGCAGATTGCCCTAAGGTTCCATGACAGAAAAGAGGTTAACAACCCTTCCTGTAGAGTTTTGTACTGAGAGCTATTGCATCAAAGTGCAGGTGAGGCATTCTCTCTCCATATATAAAATAAATTGGAGATTATCAAAGATTGTACCTGGCTTGCATACTTAACTATTTGCAAATGAAAATGGGCATGTCATAACTGTCATCAAAGCTATGTAATACATGTATAATATGTAAAAGAAAATTTTCACATGTCACAAAAAAATCTTCTATTATGACACAGAAGTGATATTACCAGAAAAGTATTGACCATGTGTAGATTGCATTTCCTGGCATATAATATATATTCCAGCATATAATATATTTCTGCATAATGCTATAGATCAGCGGTTCTCAACCTGTGGGTTATGTTCAATTTAAATACATCCTGCATATCAGATATTTATATTACAATTCATAACAGTAGCAAAATTACAGTTATGAAGTAGCAATGAAAATCATTTTATGGTTGGGGGTCACCACAACATGAGGAACTGTATTAAAGGGTCGCGGCATTAGGAAGGTTGAGAACCACTGCTATAGGTAGTGTTTCTACTTATATTGCACATGGATTACATTCAAGTTCTACACCCAGAGTTACAAATGATAAAACATACCTCCAACGGTGCTTCTGGGTGCTACTTAAGTTTTATTAATTAAGTTTTTTTCCCATATAGAAGGAAGGGGGAGTGATAAGCTTTTATTCTACAATTATGAAGCTTACTCTAATTTCTATGTTCTAAATTCATGAGTACAGTTGTAAATGCAAATATATTTTGTATGTTTTTATATTTGTTCTCTTTATATTAATTATTCACATACTTATACATCTATCTACCTGTTAGCTCTCCCATTAGAATGTGGACTCCTGAAGAGGAGAGATTTTGTCCCCAGCACCTAGCACAGGGCCTAGAACCTAGTAGGTACGTAATCAATGCTTGTTGATTAATTGACTTGGAAACTGAAGTTTTCAATGACATTTTGATGGGAAATAGGTTCCTTTCTCCATGGTATTATTTTCAAAATATGGGAATATGTGATTTCCTTCCCTTCCTTTCTTATATTCTTGACGTAAGTGACTGGAAGCACTAAGAACTATGTTTAATACCTGTCGTGTATACTGGTAGGTACTTCCTTTTATTTGTCCTCTAGCTTGACTCTCACTGCATCCAGAGCCATCTCTACTCATCCTTATCTATATTGGGCCATTGGACCCAGATGGCTCCAGAGGAGAAAGCAAGGCTGATGACCTTGCATAGCCCTCCCTCACTTAAATTCAGTTCACTTGAATGTCATGGCATCACCTCCCTGTGGGCATGCCCTTCTTTAGGAACAAAGGATGAATGATAACAGCATACGGCTTGGAAAGATGGAGAACCCTCAGAGAACCTACTACATAGAAAAATGATTCAGCATTTGATGAGGACAACCAGAAATAGTGAATGACTTCAAGTTGCTGTCATGGGGAAAAAGTTTTTTTTTTTTCACCTGAAGTACAGAAGGCTTGGGGTGAAATGTGTCTAAGAATTTTTAAGGGCCATCATATGGATGAAAGATGAGATGTGTCTGATTTCACCTTGAGGGGAAGAACTAAAGACAACAGGTGAAAATTTCAAGGACATCAAATATTGGCTTGTTTCAAGCAACAATAATTAGAGCTAGCCAAAAATGGAATTTTCTTCTTTGAGCAGGAAATACTGAATTTCTTCAAGGTCTTCAAGGTCTTGGAGGTTTTCAAGCAAAGGCTGGATGAATCAGATACGTTTTAAAAGAAATTATTTTCTTTTTTCTTGTGTGGATTAGATTGGATGCTTTGAAG
The DNA here is from genome assembly GCA_028627135.1 of Pseudochirops cupreus. Taxonomy (NCBI): domain Eukaryota; kingdom Metazoa; phylum Chordata; class Mammalia; order Diprotodontia; family Pseudocheiridae; genus Pseudochirops; species Pseudochirops cupreus. The sequence goes on along the minus strand of CM053581.1, from coordinate 358,857,307 downwards.
ATCTTTTCAACAGTAATGCTTTTAAATTTTGTAACTTTCCAACGCCTGACCTCTTTCATTGTCACTCGCTTATAAGCATTCCCCCCTGCTCCAAATACCACTCTCATAACTTCTTCTTATCTCTGATACCTAGACTAGTTACCAACTAAATTAAAATTCTCAGGCCCTTAATGAGTTGCTTCCCAATGCACAACCAGTGTCATATCTTCTAAGAACTCAGGTCAGGCCAGTACATCTGTATTCCTCCTCTGTCTACCCTTTCTTGGTTGTGCCTCAGATATGATACTTATGATACCAAATGACCTTTCATTGAAGAGCTGCTACATTACTTTCCTTTGCATCCTTCTTGCAATATGAGGATACAGTACCCTTTTTACTTTCTTTTATTTTAAGCAACTGGGACCAGTAAATTGTCCACGTATAGTACCTCTTGTGTAAATAGGTACTAGGCTTCCTTTTATTTGTCCCAAATCCATTTCTTTTATTCTTCAAAAGCATAGCAATGCCTTCTGATTCTGGTATTCTGGGATCTTGTGAGCAGCCTGTGCTCACCAAGGTCGTAACTTCCTAGGCTTTAATATTATTTCAAGTTTTATCTTTCCCAGTTGAATGATTCCATCTTTTTTTTCATCTCTTGATACAGAAACATCTCTACTCACTTGATCTCTGTAATTGCCCTCTCTGGAATAGGACTGTGTACCTATGTTTTTCTTTCTGGTTTTGTTCCTGCCTCTATTATCTACCTGCATCTATATTAATATCATATGATGCATTATACAGTGCTAGATAAAACATAATATTCAGTTATTTTCTAGTCATGTCTAATTCTTCATGAACCCATTTGGGATTTTCTTGGCAGAGATACTGGAGTAGTTTGCTATTTCTTTCTGCAGGTCATTTTACAGATGAAGAAACTGAGGCAAACAGGGTTAAGTGATTTGCCAAGGTCACAAAGCTAATGTGTCTGAGGTCACATTTGAAATCAAGAAGATGAGTCTTCTTAATTCTTAAGTCTGGTACTTTGTCCACTGTACCACATTAAATATAACATAAATCTGTAGCAAAATAGCTATATTACATTATATTGATACATTTGTGTGTAATGTATAACAAATGCATATCATATTATTTATTAAATATTGGATATTGAGTGGCCAGATATGGAAAAAGAGTTTAAATGGAGAGCTTAGATAACTCTTATAAAGAAAGAGAGGAATGTGTATATGAATTGATAACTATTCCTTAAATATAATTAGCATATAAGTCAATCTCTCTGCTCAGTATTGAGTTTCTGTCTAAGAAGTCCCCTTCTAGGTATGGCCATTGACTCTCCGTATTGTTTCCTAATATCTCTATAGGATGCAAATTTTTGCACATGTAGCATGTGTTTACATGCGTTCTTTGTTAATATTATTAAGGGCTAGCATTTATATAGCCCCTTTACGGCTTGCAAAATGCTTTACAAATATTGTCTTATATGATCATCAGAAATGTTATTATCTTCTGAGGAAACTGAGGCAGGCGGAGCTTAAGTGGCTTACTCAGGGTTGCCCAGCTAATAAGTGTTTGAGGCTGGATTTGATCTTAGATTTTCCTGACTTCAAGTCCAGTGCTCTATCCACTGCTCCACTTAGCTGCTAAAAGTTTTAGGTTTTCAATGGTTTGTCCTCCCCCCATCCCCCATTTCCACATATTGTGAGAAGGATGCAAAGGAGAGTAATGTACCAGCTCTTCAACAAAAGGTCATTTGGTATCAGAAGTACCATAGCAGAGGCAGAACCAGGAAAAGGGTAGACAGAGGAGGAATACATCTTTAAGACTGACAATTGCATCTATTAATTCCCATTGCAATTCCCAGTAGCGATCTGCATGAGTGACTTTTCTTAATTGCGCAGTGACTCTTTACATATAGTGAATTTTAACTAACATAATAAACAGAGGCAGAGACCCAGAGAAAAGAGTGCCTTTTAGTATAATAGAATGCAGAAGGCAGGGTTTATTTTTTGGATGCCAGTAATACCAAAAATCTGTCTTCAGTAGGAACATGAATAGAAGTTGATGACTCAGGTTTTGCCAGGATATTGACTCTATAATGTGATCTGTTTCTGAAATTGGAAAAATTGTACAGCTGATGCCAGCTTCTTTCTACCTACTTGCATGGTTAGTTGTTCAAATATATTTACTTATTAGATTTTGTTTTTCTTTTCCCATTATTGGGTTTGCTTGGCTGGCTTTCTCTCTTTCCCCCCCCCCCCCATTTTTTAAAAGATAGAATAGATAGGTATAGGTTTTGTCATGGATAAGACAATCAGTAGTGTTTATTGTGTACTTTTTAATGTGTTCAAAGCTATGGGATGCTTTGTGTAGAGCGTGGAATGAGGACAAAGCACAATCCCTTGATTTCCCTTCCAAGAATTTATTATGAAGGCAAGATTTACAAATAGGATCTAAAAATAAAAACAAAACAAACAAATAGTGCAGGGCTTTATGTAAGGAAGTTCTAAGGATAGCCTGGCTTTGTTTTCAGCCTTTAGTTATGGTCCTGCTAAGGCCCAGAGGCCCGTAAATCCACCAATCAGAGTTTTCCTTAACAGCCACTCCACTCCTACAGCTGCTGTCTCCTGTAAATGATATTGCCTCTGAGTCTGCTTTCTCTGTGATAAGAGATGGGTCATAAGAGTGTCGCAAGGTAGGCCATGGGTTCTTAGAGAAAAAAGAAATGGTCTTTAGGCCCTTCCAGGAAGATTTGAACAGAAGTGAAAATTAGGCTCTGGTCTTTATTGTTCAGTCATTTTTCAGTTATGTTTGACTCATTGTGACCCCATTTAGAGTATTCTTGGCAAAGATACGGGGGTAGTTTGCCATTTCCTTCTCCAGTTCACTTTGTGGATGAGGAAACTGAGGCAAATTGGCTTAAGTGAACTTGCCCAGGGTCACCCAGCTACTAAGTGTCTGAGGCTGAACTCAAGTACTATCCATTGTGCCAGCTAGATGCCCGATATGGTCTTTAGGATCATAGAATTGAGATTAGAAAGAATCTTGGAGGCTGCCTCATCCAATTCCCTCATTTTACAGGAAAGCCTGGGGAAGAAAAGTGTCATGGCTATGGTCGCACAGGTAGTAAACATAGGTCCTCCGACTCTAGCCAGCCCATTAGTCATTCAAGAGCTCATTAGACTAATAAGGAATTCAGCCTTCTATGGTAGTCGTTAATGTGGAAGAACCCTTATTTATTGTCACACATCCAAAAAGTGGTCCCTGAAGCTGTTCTGTGCATTTTAATTAGCCATATAACTATCCCTTTGTGGAAGATAAAAATATGACTTACTAACCAGAAGCAAGGAAGTAGTTGCTGAAGGGAGTTATAATGACCATATTCACTCAATGTCCACATAAGCTTGCCATTTGTTTTAGGAGAATAAGGGGAAAGGCAGAATGAGCTTTGGGTCAGTAGCTCCTTGAGATGTCCTGAGATTGAAGGCTACCATGGTTATCAAGTTGGCGATGAATATCATATGATCAAAAATAGTGGAGATCTTGTGTCTGAGGAATGTCTATCTTAGCAGGACTATGTTAGGTATCATTGTGGTCAAAGGAACTACCCTTTGGTCAGGTCTCTGTGACTCTGAGGAACCTTCTGGGGGGGGAAAGAGAAGAAAAAGTCAGATCACTCACTGCTCACCTAATCTGTAGTGAAATGATAGGAGAATCATGGGATGGGAATTCTTGGTGAAGGAATTTTTTGCTCTCTAAGAGTGAGCTTAGGAGTGGTATCTAGGACATCTTTCCCTCCTCCATTCTCCTACCACACCACATATGCAGTTATATGGGAGAAGAATTAGGGGATTCATGATAGCTTCCCTCAAACATTTGCCTTCTTAACCTCAGAGAGCAGAACCAGGAGCCTTGCAGGGGAGATGTGCAGACTGAGGTGTGAAAAAGAGAAAACTTCCAAAATTATTGAGTGAGCTAATTGTGGAGGTGGTGGTAGGTTGCCCATAACTGGAAGACCTCATTGTTTGTATGGAATCTATTCCTTTTCAAAGATGGACTGGATCAGATGGCCTCTGAGGTCCATTCTAACTCTGATACTTTATAATTCTGGATAAATATTGAATAATCTCTAGCAAATGGAAAGAACAGGAAGGGAGTTACCTACAGACTCACCTCAATTCCAATATTATCAAGGTTGGTACTTTAAAGTGGAGAAGAAGAAAACAAGAGAAACTTTATGAGTGTCCCTAAAATAGGGCCCTTCCTGAACAAGGAATCAGATAGCTAGAAATGTTAGTGAAGGATAGAGAGTAGAATTGTAATTTCATTGGCCTAGGCAGCTCCCAGAAAGGAATCCTGTCTACCAAAACTGGCCAACAGCTGCCTTGCAACTTATAATATTGGAAAGTTGCCCTTGGCACCAAGAGGTTAAGTGACTTGCCTAGGGTCATACCACTAATATCTGCCAGATATGGAATTTTGACTAAGGCCTTCTTATTTCTAAAACCAATTATCTGTTATAACCTACTGCCTTTTACATGTAGGACAGTTAGAAATCTTCCATATACTTTATATAACACATTAACAAGTACTGTAACAGTGCGTCCTTCTATCTTGAAGAGTTGTGCCAGGAAATGATCATTCCTTTCTTGAGCATGGAGTCGGATATTTACTGAGGAAGGGAGGAATAATTGAAAAATATGAGTTCTCCAAGTTAGCTGTTGATTTTATGTTGTTTTTTTAAACATTCTGTGTTTAATCATTTATGCTAGCAGGAGAAAGTACCAATATTGGTTTTACAAAAAGGAATCCATGAGTGGAATGTTTTATGTGATCCTTTCCTCTTCCCCCAAAAGGAGATTATTATTATCATAACCAAGAGATGCCACGTGGCATAATGGATGAAGTCTGGCTGACCTTGGGGATAATCAGTTAGCCTCTCTTGAACTCAGTTTCTTCATCTGTCAGAAAAGGGAGTTGGACTAGATGACCTCTGAGGTCCCTTTCACTTTAAATCTATGAAATTACCATTTTGGCTTTGTGATTCTGGGCAATTCGCTCAACCTCTCAGTGCCCCAGATAAAGGTCTAAATCTGTAAGTTGTTGCATAGTGGCTGATCTGCTCTGGTAGAGGGAATTTTCTTCAAATCAGAAGTTCCAAGAAAGCCACAAAAGAGGTCACGAAGTCAGGCATGACTGAAACAACTGAAAAACAACCATAACACTAGAACTCAATCATCTCTCATTTTTGCTGCATGGTCTGTCAGCAGTTTTTTGGGGAGTGGGAAATGAGATGTGGTCATTCAGACCCTTAATGGTGTCTTATTGGCTATTCTTTGCATGTGGATCATCATTGGTCACATTATGCAGCTTGTTGACTCCTATCATCCATCTCTCCTTTGAACTTTGGGTGAGCTTTGATTGTCAAGGTGTCCATCCTATAATCCTTAGTCATATAGCACCCCCTAGAGAATGGTCATGCTTCTGCTTTCTTTACTCTGTCACTTCATAAAATCTTCCCAAGTTTCTCTGAAATTATCCCTTTCATCCTTTCTTATATTCCATTACAATTATATATAATATGTGCAACCATTCATCAACAGATGTGAACACTCTTTGTTTCTCATTCTTTGCTGCTACAGAAAACAGGAGCTTGAAATATTTGAGCACATACAGGTTTGTTGTACTGTTTCTGTTCTCTTTCAGGTATAGATCTATGTATTACTGGGTAAACGGGTATGCGTGGTTTAGTCACTTTGGGGGCATAGTTTCAGATTGTTTTCCACAGTGTGAATTCACATTTCCATGAGTCAGGAGAACAATTCATTCTGTAGCAACATCTTCATAAGGAATGACATAAGAAATCTGATCAACACAAAGAATGACCACAATTCCAAAAGACCCATGATGAAACATGCTACTTTAACTCTTGACAGAGGAGTGACTCAGAGTATGAAATGAGACGTGGTTTTTTGTTGTTTTTGATGGTTTGTTTATTAGTTTTTTGTTGTCATTGTTTTGGTTATAGCCGTTATGGAAATTTATTTTCCTTTATTCTGTATTGCAAAGCTTTTTTTTTCTTTTTTCCTTTCTTCTCAATAATGGAGCAGAAGAAGGAGAGATGATAGATTTTTATTAATTTTTAAAAAATTAAATTACGTTGAAAAGAGAGAATATTGACATTGTAAAAACTGGATTAAAAAAAAATCATGAAGCATCTTGCGGTCACTGGAAGGGCAACATGATTTCCCAAGTGCATTCCAGTTCACTATGCTCTCTCTATTAAATTCTGAGCCCAGATTATAGTCCATCTGGGGTACCTGTCCAAGATATTTGTACTGATGGATTAACTAGATGGAGAGGATTAAGAACCATTTTGGGTTTTTAACTGTTAAGTAGGTGGTCCTAGTCAAATAATTCATCAAATAATTGTCAACCTGCTGGTTTAAACCTCTGTGTACTTAGCAAGACTTGTCTTTGAAGAGTAGACTGAAGCCATAATCAAAGCTTTTCCATCTTCATAGAAGTTTCTGGATAAATATTAACTTTTAATATTGAATTAACATTTTTTAAAAAGCCAGTGAACACTAAATCACCTATCACCTCTTTTATGCGTATAGTCATGTGAAATACAATTCCTTTTTAAATACTATGAGGGTTATCTTAAAATGTGGATGATCACATGACTCAGCTGTAAAAGTTCATTTAATACCTTTTCCAGAGGAGATCAAAATACTTTAAAATAATTATCTCACTTTGTTTAATTTATCTGAGAAATTTTGATAGGACTGAACTCTTATTTACGCTTAGCCAAATGATTTTTGTATGATGATATATGGATCTTCCAAATCATA
>CM053581.1:358820734-358849959 GCA_028627135.1 Pseudochirops cupreus | reverse complement strand
AGGAGGGTGTATATATATGTGTATGAATACATATCTGAGTATGTGTATATATATATATATGTACATAAAGGGCACAAGATCAATTGAATAGGAAGGGATGATACTCTAAAAGGTGAAATTCTGAGGTGGGAGAGGATTAGAATGAGAGGAGACAGGGAGAGAGAGAATGGGGTTAATCATCTCATATAGAAGAGGCAAGGGATAACTGTTACAATGGAGGGGAAGAACAGGAAGACAAAAGGGAAAGGGTCAACCTTACTCTCATTGAATTTGGCTTCAGGAAGGAATGACATAAACTCTAAACTGGGTATCTTGCCACACAGGAGAGTGGGGGAGGGGATAGGGATGAGATGTGGGATGATGGAGAGGAGGGTAGGGACAGGGTAGAGAATAGAACAAGGTGGGGGCAGGATAGGAAGGAGGAACATATAATCAGTCTTTCACAATATGTCCATTTTGGGGATGTTCTGCATAACTACACATGTACAGTCTGTATTGAATTGCTTGTCTTTCCAGTGGGGGTGGGTGATGAGGGAGGAAGGGAAAGAATCTGGAATTTAAAGTTCTATAATCAAATGTTGAAAAAAAAAATATATATATACATATATATATGTATGTATATATAATTATTATTATTAACTACATGCAAATGGGAATTAAGATATACAGTCCTGGGGTAGGGAGATTCATCTTGTCCTATCAGAAAGTCAGAGGGGTGATGGGGGAGGGGTTATACAGTGGGATGGCTGTTTTGGGGTGGTAGGTTGGGGAAAGATGGGGAGAAAATTCATGACTCAAAATCTTATGGAAATGAATGATGTAAACAAGAAAATAAAAGAAAGGAATAGCAAGGAGTCTTCTTTAATTGAAGCGTCTAGGTGGCATCACGGATGGCGTGCCAAGCCTGTAGTCAGGAAGTCTTACCTTCGGGAGTTCACATCTGGCCCCAGACACTTAGTAACTGTGTGACCCTAGGCAAGTCACTGAATCCTGTTTGCCTCAATTTTCCCATCTGTAAAATGAGCTGGAGAAGGAAATGGCAAACCTCTGCAGTATCTTTGCTAAGAAAGCCCCAAATGGGGTCAGGAAGAGTCAGATATAACTGAAAAAAATACAACAAACCTCTGTACTTACATTTTAAAGAATAGAGAGTATTCATTGTAAATTGGACGAGTAAAAAGTAAGAGGACTGGAATGGACTTTAAAAGCCAAATAGAGAGTTTATATTTAATCACGGAGGTAATGGGGAGCCACTGGAGTTTACTGAATGAGGGAGGGGAAAGGTGTGTGTGACATAGACCTTTGCTTTTGGAAAATCACTTTGATAGCTGAGTGAAGAGTGGACTGGAGTGGGCAGAGACGAGGCCAGTAGACTAAGTGGACAACTGTTATATGAATCCATGAGCGCAGTGATGATCCAAAGAATTTAATTTTGTTTATAGATGGTGTGCAATTCTGTATTTCTTGTAATGGTCTATTTCCTTTTCTCCTCTTCCACTCTTGTCAAAGCAGAAACGTAGGACCCATGGCATTTAATATTTTTTCTTTGTTTCATGGGTTTCTAGGGTCACAGAAGTCACACAGTATCTGACCCACTCGTGATGAGCCTCTCTGTACTTAGATTTGCCCTTGGACAGCAGTCTTAGTTTATCATCAGCCTGCCAGAGCTTGCATAGCCTTAGAAGACCCAAGGTCCTCTCAGCTCCATGATGAGACATTGAGACATTCTCAGTTATGGCTAAACAGGTCTACTTACTGTTCTTTCTACACAATGTTCCACACACACACATTTGCATGTGTGTGTATGTATATATGTATATGTATGTATGTATATATAGATACATGTACATACATACATACACATGTAGACACACACTATACTCCCACCTCACCTATGCCTGTTGGAATCCCCATCTTTCTTTTTTTAAATTTGATTTTAAAACTATACACACATACACACATACACACACACATACATATATATATATATATATATATATATATATATATATATATATTTTTTTTTTTTAGTTTTCAACATTGACTTCTGTAAGATTTTGAGTTCCAAATTTTCTTACCATCTCTCCCCTCCACCACCCCAAGATGGCATGTAATTTGATATATGCTCCACGTATAAATCCATATTGAACCTATTTTCACGTTGGTCATGTTGTAAAGAAGATTTAGAACCAATGGGAGAAACCACAAGAAAGAAGAAACCAACAAAAAAAAGAAAAGAAAAAAAGAGAGCAATTAATATGTTTCAATCTTCATTCAGACTCTAGTTCTTTTTTCTGGATGTGGGCAGCATTTTACATCATGAGTCCTTTGGAGTTGTCTTGGATCTTTTAATTTCTAGGAAGAGCTAGGTCTATCAAAGCTAGTCATTGCATGTTGTGGCTGTTACTGTGTATAATGTTCTCCTGGTTCTGCTCACTTCACTCAGCATCAGTTCTTATAAGTCTTTCCAGGTTTTTATGAAGTCTACCTGCTTCTAATTTCTTGTAACACTATAGTATTCCATTACATACACACACCACACCTTGTTCAGCTATTACCCAACTGATGGGCATCCCCTCAATTTCCAGTTTTTTGCCACCACAAAAAGAACTACTATAAATGTTTTTGTACTTATGGGTCCTTTTCTGAAATCTCTATCTTTTTTCAAAGCTCACCTCCAAAGCCTTTCTTCGCTTCCTCCAGTTGTTATTATTTCCTACCTGCCCAGTAATTATCAATCTTTATTTTATCTTGTAATTTACTTACCTGTACATATATTATTTCTCACTAGTAGAATGGGTGTTCTTGGGAAGAGGCTGTTTAGTTTTGGATTTTGTATCCTTCAGTTACTCACAAAATGTCTGGCACATAGTAGGGTACATGAACTGAATTATATTGAATTCAATATCTGATGTTAATCACAATGAACAACCTCTTTAGGGTCACCTAAAGTCTTTGGATCAGTGTATGACCTTTTTGAATGATTAAATATCTTTTAGTGTATGCAAAAAATCTGTCTTTTCAAATCAGCCTGGAGCATAATTTGACTAGATCTTGACCTCAATACTTTAAGAAGTATGCAAACTTGTTCTCATCATAATTTTTAATCAAAACTGTCTGAGTGCACATTCTCTCTCATCAGATAGGTTTTAAGAGGCTTTAGGAGCCTGGTGCTTTGGGTATTACTATGCAAGTATGCTTATATATTTTTTTTTCATTTCAGGGACAGATTTTCAACCCATTCCTAATTTCATAATTTATGTATTAGTTAAAACTATAGTTTTAATGCTGTTTTTCCTGTATCATTTGAATTATGACATTGATTGCTTCTCCCCAGTACTGTTGACATCTTTACTTTATGTTATAGAATAATGCAATTTCATAGTTGGAATGGCCCCTCCCTTCTTTTCTTCTTCCCTTCTTCCCTCTTCTTTTCCACCTTCCTTCCTTCTATTCCTCCCTCCCTCCCTTCTTCCCTTTCACGCTCCCACCTTTTTTTGGTTCCTCCCTTCCTTCTTTCTTTCCTCCCTTCCTTCTTTCCTTCCTTCCTTCCTTTTTTCTTTCTTTTTTTCTTTCTTTCTTTCTTTCTTTCTTTCTTTCTTTCTTTCTTTCTTTCTTTCTTTTCCTTCCTTCCTTCCTTCCTTCCTTCCTTCCTTCCTTCCTTCCTTCCTTCCTTCCTTCCTTCCTTCCTTCCTTCCTTCCTCACCATCTCCCTTTGTCCTGTGCTTCAATTTAACTTAGGAGAAGGAAAAGAACACCAAAACCCTTATAACAAATATACATACGCAACCAAAATAAACTTCCATATTAACCAAGTCCAAAAATATATGTCTTATTTAGAACTTCTTATTGCTACCACTTTTCTGTTGAGAGACGTGTAGTGTGCTTGATTATCAGCTGTCCTGGAAAGGTTGTCCAGTCTTACCTGTAGCTAATTAGGGATCCCAAGGCTGACCTCTGGTCATAGCCCAGTGACCTCGAAGGATGTCAATAGTCTGTGACATTTTAGGGTTCCATCATTTACTCTATATCAGGTGAGGTAATCCTGGCTTTTATTGGTTTCATGTATCATTATTTTATTATTGCTGTGATTATTATTACTAATTATTGTTGTTGGATTTGCTGTTTCATTGGTATAGATAACTTCCCCTTCTCTGGTCACTACTTGATGCCACCTCATAATACATCTTGCTATGGTCACTATCTATGTGGTGCTTTAAGATTCACATAATCCTTTATATGCACATGCACAAGTATATAATGCATATATATTTCAAAGACAATTATTTATGCAGATAACATTACAAATGTAAAATATGTGTAAGTTTTATGTAGAGATTTAGATACATATATATGTGCATATACATGTATCATTACATATCTGTATATATATTTACATGCATGTGTATACATGTTGTTTTTTCCCCTTTGAATCCATCTAAGAGCCTTGGGAGGTGAGTGCTATTGTTTCCCCAATTTTACAGATGAAAAGATTGGCACTAAAAGAAGTTCACTTGCCCAGGGTCACACAGCTAGTAGGTGTCCAAGATGGGATTTGAACCATTTCTTCCTGATTCCCACATCTAAAGCTACATCCACCATACCAAGGGACCTGTATAGAACTAGGGATATGTTTCCTAAAATCCCTTCTTGCCTTGGCCTTTCAATACTAGCTCCCAAAGCTAGTTAAACTGAGGGAATTCAAGGAACAGGGAGATAACTACATTCATATTGGATTAGCTAATCCTAAACTCCTGATTTTCAAAGATGAGGAAATTGAGACCTCTTGTTGTTGTTGAGTTATATCAGTCTCGTTTAATTATCTATGATCCTGTTTGGGGTTTTCATGGCAAAGATACTGCAGTGGTTTTCCATTTCCTTCTCCAGCTCATTTTACAGTTGAGGAAACTGAGGCAAACATAGTTAAGTGACTTGCCCAGGGTCACACAGCTAGTAAATGTCTGGAGGCAGATTTGAACTTTGGATTCCAGGCCAACACACTATCCACTGCCCCAAACTGAGGCCTGGGGAAATGAATTGATATTTCCAAGATCACACAAGAAGGAAAAGGCAGAACTGGAACTCTTGTCCCATGACTCCAAGTTCAATGCCCTTTCATCCTGCCTCCCATTTTCCCTAATGCCATAGGCATGCATTGGTGAGACATCCTGGGTATGGCACAAAAGATAGGGCCCCATTCTGTCACTGATGGAGTCAATGGCTTCAAGTACACATAACCCCTTTTTTGCAGAGGTCCCAGAATTTAAAATGCCACTATCTCCCAAAACAAAAATGATGATTGCTATACTTATCCTAAATAATAATAAAACACAGTAGCTCGTAATCATAAGAGTGCTTTGCAAAACATTTTAAATACGTTATCTCATGTCATTCTCACAGCAACCCAGTGAGGGAGGTGCCCTCATTATTTGCCATTTCATAGGTGAGCAAACTGAGGCCCAGAGAGGTTAAGTGAATTTCCAGGAATCACAGAGCTAGTTAATGTCTAAGGCAGGATTTGAACTTGGGTCTTCCTGACTCCATGTCTAACATACGAGCTCTGGAACCAGTGATCCTATAATCAAACCTCAGCTTGCCACTTAGTGTGCAGCTCACTTCTCTGCTCTAGACCTCAGTCATCTATAAAATGAGAAGTATGGATTTTTAACTGAGGCTGCTGCTTAACCCTGGAGCTGCAATCTTATGAGCCAATGGTATTTAATTGAGAAGATGCCAATTTACCTTGGTAGAGGATTGTTCTTTGAAATTCCCCATATTATTAAATTTACACATATATAACCTCATGCAGCCACATGCACGTATCTCCAGTCAGTCAATAAGCTTTTATTAAGTGCTGCTGTGTTCTAGACATTGTGCTAAATGTTGTACACACACACACATGCACATACACACACACCAGATGAATTCTCAACCCACTCAGGGCTGAGTGCCCTACCCATCATTCCAGAGCTAATATGATCCTAGCATCAAACCTAATTCTCCTGAGTACACCTCTCTTTGCCTAATACCTGACTGCCACCATAAGGCAGCTAGGCGGTTCAGTGGATAGAGTGTCAGGCTTGGAGTCAAGGAAGGATTCTCTTTCTGAGTTCAAATCTGTCCTCAGACGCTTATTAGCTGTATCACGCTGGGCAAATCATTTAACCTTGCTTACCTCTGTTTCCTCCTCTATAAAATGAGCTGGAGAAGGAACTGGCAAACCACTGTTGTCTCTTTGCCAACAAAACCCCAAATGGAATCACAAAGAATTGGACACGAGCGAAACACCTGAAAAACCCCCAAACTGCCGCCCTACAGTGTGATTACACGACTGAGAAAATGCTACTGGGTCAACCACTTGAGGTTAATTTTGAACATTTCAATATCAGTTCCTTTAAATTCTTCCATGGATTGTGGGAAATAAACACATTCTTTAGCCATGCTGCTGTGATTAGACTCTCTTCGCAGCAGGGTTTAGCAGATGAGTGACAGCTTCCTTATTCTCACTTGAATTCAATGGGTCCAGTATCCTTGGAGATGACAAAAGAAAGTAGCTCATAGTCATTGGGGAGAATTATGCTTAAAGTAAGAATTTAAGAGTTATACAATCTCAGAGGTAGAAGGGACGTCTTAGGTCCTGGAGTCCAACCTGAATCTTAGCAGGAACTTTCTCTAAATTTTTTTTAATGTAGGATTATAGTCCTATAGCTGGGAGAAACCTCAGAAGCCAACAAGTCCAAGGTCACTCATTTCATAGATGAGGGAGATTATGCCAATGAAGGTTAAGAGGCTTAGCCAAGATCGTATGTATAGTAAATGGTAGAGACAGGATTTGATCCCAGGTCCTCTGACTCCACAGTCTGTGTAATTTCTATTGTTAAATTTCCTGTTTCTTTGTGACTCTCCCACCCCCCATATATTCCCTTGCTTACACTTTGCATGTTCAGCAAATATCGCTGATTTTCCATAGCGCCAAATGGCAGAACTGAATATGGTTTAAACTGTTGTAGTTTCAGCTGTTTTGAGAAAGTTTAAGAAAACATGAAACACTTCACTTTGAGTGGAGGGAAAGAGGAAGAGAGGGGATCTTCTTTGTTCCCTGGCTTAGCTTAGCTGCTTTTCTTTGTTATAAAGAAAGGCTCCTGTCATGGCAGAATTAGGGTGTAGATCTGGGAATGACTACTGCCAATATAAAAGGCATTAAAAATGTAAATCAGTAGAAAAGACATATAAGAACTGATCATTGTAAGAACCGTTAGATTTTTTTTTTTAAAGAGTGAAGCTAGAATGAGATCATTTTATAGGCTGCATAGCTTTGTTTTACCAGATGGTGATTCCTTTTCCTGGGAAGGCTCATTGAATGGCAATGCTATATTGAGTATTTAACATAAATTAGCTACAGTCCATTTTTGGAAATTCATTGTAAAATAACTTCCATTGTAGATGAAAAAAAAATTGCAACGAATGCCTTGACTTGGAAATATTTAAAGTCAAGATAGCAAATTAAGTAAACATGCATGTAGTAAGTACTTACTATATGGTAGACAGGCAGTTAGGTGGCTAAGTGGATAGAGAACTAGGAAAACTTGTGTTCCTGAGTTCAAATTCAGCCCCAGACTCTTACTAGCTGTGTGGCTCTGGGCAAGTCACTTAATGATGCTTGTCTCAGTTCTTCATCTATAAAATGAGTTGGAGAAGGAATTGGCCAACTCCTACAGTATCTTTGCCAGGCAAATCCCAAATGGGTCACAGTTAGACATGATTGAAAAGTGATTGAATGACATACGATAGACATATGACATACGCAGCCCTAAGTGCTGCGGATTCAGAGAAGTTAATGATCTGTATTGTCCCCAGGACATATTGTAATAAGGAAGTTTTCTTATTTTAAAAAAAAAATATGTATTTGCAAGGAATAATTTAAAATGTGCCTCCTTTTTCAATTCAGGTTCAAAACTTTATTTGTGGCTGGTGAGCACTGTGATGTGGAGACACTGGAGTGGTCAAAAAATGTTTTCCGAGTACCTGTCTTGGACCATTGGTGGCAAACAGGTGAGCGGTTTTCCAATGCAAACTGAATTCTTAATGGAAAAAAAAAACAAGGGAGACAATAAAGGATGTCCCAGAGATAATCATTGTATGGCATGGAAACTGCCAACACTGATATTCACAGGACTGATTGCAAAGACAAGGCACTATTTGGTATGCATATTATTAATCAACTTCCCTGCTTCTACCCATCTTGTTACTATTCTCTTCATTCTCTAGACTTGAAAACTTAAGGTTATCTTCTATTCCTTCTTAGATCCTTTTTTCTTCCCTTACAATTACTTAATACTATTTTATGTTTTCCAATTGCACAGCAGTCACTTTTATAAGATCTTGAGTTCAAAATTTTTTCTTCCCTCCCCATCCGCTTTCCCAAGATGGCAAACTCTCTGATATAGACTCTATTCCTTCTTTGGTTCTTATGTCCGGTTTTAGCAGTGATTCATCTCAAATTCATCTTTATTCCCCCAGTCTTGCTCTTTCCATTCCTGTTTGTCATCATACATCTGAATTTATCCTCACATATGGAAAGGCAGCCTAGAATAAAAATGATGAGGATGATGACGATGATTTTTGTCATTGTTGCTCAGCTGTTTAAGTCATGTCTGATTCTCTGTGACCCCATTTGGAGTTTTCTTGGCAAAGATACTGGAGTACCTTTAGTTTGCCATTTCCTTCTCCAGCTCATTTTACAGATGGGGAAACTGAGCATGCTTGCCCAGAGTCACGTACCTTGTAAATGTCCGAGGCCTGGTTTGAGTTCAGGTCTTCTTGAGTCCAGGCCTGGCACTCTATTCACTGTGCCACCTAGCTGTCCGATGATGATGATGATGATGGTGATGATGATGATGACAATGAAGATAATGATGGTGATGATGTTAGTAATGATAAGTCCCTACCCCACATGTACAGATAACAAAACTAAGACCTACTGAAGATAAATGACTTGGTTGTAAGCATCAGTGGCAGGATTCAACCTAGGTCCTCATTCTAGAACCAGAGCTTTTTCCTTGGTAACATGTGATATCCTCATCCTAGGATTCAAAACTATTCATAATCTAGTTCTGGTTAACATATCTAAACCAATTCTCTCCCCCTCCCCTACCTGTACCAACTCTTTACTCAGACTGGATTCTTAATTCTTCTTCTTGCCATGTAAATTCATGGCTTTCTGGTTCTGTTCACAATCGTTACTTTTTTCCTGAGTAGGGCACCATACTCATTGCCCAAGTCTTCCCAGACTCACTTTGATTTCCATTTTTCAATCATTGAACCTGGAATTGGAAGGGACTCTAGAGAGAACCTATTCAAAATCATTCGTTTTACAGATGAGGAAGATTATGCCCAGAGAAGGCAACGACCTTGTCCAATGTTATTTGGAAAAGGTAAGGAGTAGTGCAGATAATGTAAACCCATTTCCTCTTATTTTTCTTTCCACTACACCACCCTACCTATTTCATGATATCTTTCTGGTCTACGGTCATTTTTCAGTTGTGTCTGTCTCTTTAAGACCACATTTGGGATTTTCTTGGCGAAGATACTGATGTGATTTGTTATTTCCTTCTCCAACTCATGTTTCAGATAAGGAAACTGAGGCAGACAGGGTTAAGTGACTTCCCCAGGGTCACATAGCAAGAAATACCTCCAGATTTGGACTCAGAAAGATGAGTCTTCCTGAATCTAAGCCCAGCACTTTATCTGCTGTATCAGCCGCTACTGCTCATTCTCTTCTCCAGATTCCTATAGTACTTAATCTGTGTTTCACATTCTTGTGCATTAGTGTTTGTACTGTTTGTTTGATCGGCTCCAATGGAACATACTGTACATTGATTCTGACATAAAATACAAAGGACGACAGCCACCACCAACAGGCTATGCACTCCTTGAGGGCAAGGTCTGTTTCAGGGATGTTTGTCTTTGTATACCCATTGACGTGTCCAGTAGTAGATCCAGAACTGGCCTCAGAGTCAGGAAGACCTTGGCTTACATTCTGCTTCTGACACCTATTGGGTATATGTCCCTGGTGAAGTCAATTAACCTCTTAAGTATTCCCACGCATCTCTCTAAGACAGTACATTTCAGAGCAGATTCCTGATTTGTAGTGGGAGAGGGAAATTCATCACCAGGATGTCCCTATACCCTTAATAATTTCTGATCCCACCAAATAGGATAGGTCTCATGTACACATGCGTGGGACAAAAGTCCCATTGCCTAGCACACTGAAGATTCTTGAGTTGTTTTGTGGGTGTATTATATACTACAAGGGACTGTGATTTCAGCAGTATAGGTACACTTTCTAACCGTGCAGAGCATCCAGGTTGTTGCCTTAGTAGTTCATTTTAGTAGTATTTTATTTTTTCTAATTACATATAACGATGATTTTTGGAATTCATTTAATATTTTTTAAGTTTCAAATTTTCTCTCTCCCTTCCTCTCCTACCCCTCTCTAAGCAATTTGATGTAGATTATAACTGTACAGTCATATAAAATATATTTCCATAAGAGTCATGTTGCAAAAGAAGAAACAGACCAAAAGAAAAAAATCCACAAAAAAAAATTCAAAAGAAAGAGAATAGTGTGCTTTGATCTGTATTTGGACTCTATTAATTCTTTCTCTGGGTGTGGGTAGCTTTTTCCATCATGAGTCCTTTGGAATTTTGTTGGATCTTTATATTGCTGAGAAGAACTAAGCCATTCGTAGTTGATCATTGTACAATGTTGGTTGTTACTCATTTCTGTTACTTGCTATGACTGAAATAACATGGCTACCATTTTGGTGGAGGACCACTCTGCTCTGGCTTAATTGAGGACTAGTCCAGCTAACAGTCTGTAGACCTATCCTATTTGGTGGGGTCAGGAAGAGCTAGTGTTCATTCACATGACTTGGCCCTGAGAATACAGAGCCATGCATCTGAACCATAGCCATTAATCAAGACAGCTGGGGTAGCACTCTAAACACTGATATCCAGTCAAAGGAATTTGTGACCTCATGTGAGTTACATCAGGTTTTCTGAACCTCAGTATCCTTATCTGTAAAAAGAGGGGGTAAACTAGATAATCTGTAAGGTTTCTTTCCTTCTCTAAATTTTGTAACTCAGTGTTTCTAAGTAGGACTTTATTGGAGGCCTTAGAGTCTCTGTTCCTAAATATATTGTAAGGTTGGGTCATAGAATCATCAATGTTGAACTGGAAGGAAACTCAGAGACCATTTAATCTACCTTCCCTATTTTACAGATAAGGAAACTGAGCAGCCCATAGATGTTCAATGACTTGCCCAAGGTCACAGGCAGGATTTGAACCCAGGACCTCTCACTGCAGAGTACTTTCCACAGTACTGCCCCCTTTGGCAGTTTGGTGTATTACTGGCATATGCTTAAGTTTTTCTTATTTGACTATTCCTTTACTTTTTCTGGGCTTCTCACTTATTCATGTAATCATCCATACTTTGCTTTGAGAGCCAGTGTGGTTTAGGGAAAGAATGCTGGATTTGGAGTCTGGAAATTTGGAATCAAATCTGATAGCCAGTACTCACCAACTTTGTGATGATGGATGAATCACTGAGTTTCTCGGAGTTTTAGTTCCCTTTTCTGCAAATGGGGATAGTAATGTTTGTACTCCCTGCCAGTTAATATGGTGGTTGTATGAAAACCGTTTTACAAACCTTAATGTGTTATAGCACGGTGTTTGCTATTCAGTCATTTTTAGTAATGTCCAACTTTTCAAGACCTCATTTGGGATTTTTTTGGTGAAGATACTGGAGTGGTTTGCCATTTCCTGCACCAGTTCATTGTTACAGATGAGGAAATTGAGGCAGACAGGATTAAGTGAGTGAGTGGCCCAGGATCACACAGCTAGTCTAAGGCCAGATTTGAACTCCAGAAGATGTCTTTCTGCTTCCAGTCTTGGCACTCTATGCAACCCCCAGCCTGCCTCTATCAAGGTGAATTATTTTCATTAACTTGATGATCTAAATAGTTTCGTTGATCTGTTCCTAATTACTTTGGAGGTTGTCTCATTACCCAAACTTTTCAGAAATATTTATCTTCTTCAGGAGCAGTGGCCTAATTTCCTAATAAGATTACCTTAAAAATTTTTTTTCCAGAGAAACTTGACAGACTGTAAATAGCATTCATATTTTTCCCCTTGTTATGTTTAAGGACTCATTAATGGTGTGTGAGTATATTCATAGGCATGTCGCCTGATCCACTTAGCTTTAGTCTGAAAAAGTTATTTTTTTGGTCTTGGTACCAAGGAAAATTTTTGTGTAAAGCCTTTTGTTATAAGGAACCCAAGCTATAGGAGCCATGTACCCCTTCACTGTATCAACAATTAAAGCAAAGCTCAGGCCTTTGGTTACTTTTAGCCCTGCTCAATTATGTCAACCATTTTACATCATAGATCCTTAAAAACTTAGGTTTCTGAATACAGTTGCATACTATTAACTAACTGGTAACTTTTCTGTTTGTTAGTTTCATTGTCAAAATCAAGTCTGTTTAACTAATTAAATCAGAAGTTAATTCTAAAAAGAAATGTTCCAAGTTTGATCTTGTAGGTTCCAAGAAGCACTTTGCTTTCCCCATGGTCATTGCTAAGGTCCTTGGATTTAGTACCTTAGTAGAAGGATGCTTCTAAGCCCCTGGATTTTAATATATTCAATGGTTTTGGGGATGAAAATATGTTTTGAAAAAGGATACATTACAGAATCACAGAGTGAACAGGCATTTCAGAGACTGTCCAGTACACCCCGTATCTCAAAACATGAAGCCCTCCCCCAACTTTTTAATGTTTTCAAAAATGGTTATCTAGTCTTTGCTTCAAAATGTCCAATGAAAAGGAATCCACTATTTCCCCAGGGAATTCATTCCACTTTTGGACAGTTCTGATTGGTAGAAAGTTTTCCTTGCATTAGCTCATGATGGCATCTTGGAACCCATTGCTTTTTGCCTTCTGAAGCCAAATGGAGCATTTTTGTTGTTTTTTAGTTGTTTTCAGTTGCATACAACTCTTCATGACTCCATGTGGGTTTTCTTGGCAGAGATACTGGCATAATTTGCCATTTCTTTCTCTAGCTTTTTTGAAAGAGGAAGAAACTGAGGCAAACAGAGTTAAGTGAATTGCTGAGGATCACACGGCTAGTTAAATGTCTGAAGTCACATTTGAATTCAGGAAGATGAATCTTGTTGACTCCAGACTATATACTCTATCCACTACACTACCTAGCTGCCCCAAATGGAACATATCTAACCACTTTTCTGCATAACAGACGTTTGACTTCTTGAAGACAACTTTAATAGCCCACACAAACTTTGTCTCTTTTAGGCTAAACATCCCCATTTCTGCAAATAATTTTTCCATAGCTTTACCTAGAGGTCTTTAACCATTCTGGTTACCTTCTTTTGGACTACTCTCCATTCTGTCTTTTTTCCTTCTTGAACTGTAATACCCAAGACTCAGCACCATAGTCCAGGTGTGGTCTGACTTGGGAAGAATAATGAGGGACAGCTTATTATGTCTGGGTCATCTGATGCTGAATTAATATTTCTGGATTCTTTTTCATATCACTGACCCATTGAACTTGAAGCACATTGAAGTCCCCAGATATTTGCATGGAAAATTCCTTCCCAATCTTGTACTTTTGAAGTTATTATTTCTTTTTATCTTAAGGTAAAGTGTTCTATTTATCATTGCATTTCATCATATTTGATTTGGCCCAATTCATTCCTGTCCAGATGTTTTAGAATTCTGCCTTTGTCCTCCAGTGTGTTGGCAATCTGTCTCAGCTTTAAATGAGCAGCAGATGATGTTGTCAGTAAATGCTGGAAATAGCCCAAAATCAGACACAGATTCCTAGGCTTTTTACTTGAGACCTCCTTCAAATTTTATAGCAAATTATTAATCATAATTCTTTGTGTCATCTTTTTTCTCTTCCATCTCTTCTACTTCCTCCCCTTTTTTCCTCCTTTCTTTCTCTTCCCTCTTTCTTTTTCTAGATGTTTTTACTAACCATTGTTATAAAATTTTCTTGATTTCCTTCCCCCACCAAGAATTGAAGTCAAACTCATTGGCTTTATAGTTTTCATGATATAATCTCTTTCATTTAAAAAAATTAAATCAGAATATTTGACCTTCATTCTCTAGTGCCCCTCTCCATTTCTCCAAGAGTTTCTAAGGTCAATGACAGTGGCTTATTAATCATATCTGCCTGTTCATTCAATGCCCTGGGATATGATTTATCTAGACAGGTGATATAAACTTATCAAATGTAACTACACATTCTCTTCTGATCTCCTTACCTGAAGATATTGGCTTTTAATTCCCTATTAGCATTTTTTATCTTTCCTTTCCTAATCAAAGATTGTTCTTCTTGGCAGAAAACATAGAAGCAACCACAAAATTGGCAACCACAAGCAGAAGCATGTGACAATGGTAAAAACACTGACTCTGCTGTGGGAAAACCTGAGTTCAAATCTCTTCTCTCACATTTATTATGTGCATGGCTTAATTCAAGTCATTTGATCTGTCCAGTCCTCAGTTTCCTAATCTGTACGATAGAGTTGGACTAGGTAGGCTACTGGTTGGATCCCTTTCAGCCCTACATCAGATCCTATGACTTTCTCTTTGTTGTTCATTCAGTGTTGTTCTACTCATCTCCAAACAATGGTCCTTTACCTTTCCTCAATACCCCTTTATTGTCTTTTGATTTCCATGGCCATCAGATTGAAGCCACCTCATTAGCAATCTAGTTTTATTTGCAGAGGACAAAAGCAATCCTTGTGTATTTGAAATCTGCTTACTTCTAAATGGAAGTAGGGAGTGTTATGTTGGACTTGGGGCGGATAGAAGTTATAATTTTAAAATTATTTTTAGTAGAAATTTGCATAATCACAGACTAAGGATTGAGACCACTGAAAGAGAATGCATTTCTAAAAGTATCTCCTTTTTATACTGAGGAGTTGGGCCTTCTTAGATATGAAAAGTGGGAAAACTATTCCTTTCTTACACTTTAATGTTATTATTGTTGTTCAGTTGTGTCTAACCCTTTGTGATCTCATTTGCGGTTTTCTTGGCAAAGATACTGGGTTGGTTTACCATTTCCCTGGCCAGTTAATTTTATAGGTAAGAAAACTGAGGGAAACAGGATTAGGTGACTTGCCCAGACTCACACAGCTAGTAAGTGTCTGAGACTGGATTTGAACTTGGGTCTTCCTGACTCCAAACCCAGCACTCTATGCAGTGTACCACCTAGCCGCCTTACCTTTTAATGGCCTCGCTTTAAACTAAGTGAAGAAAAAGATTGTGACCTTCCCTGCCCCGCCCCCTCAGCTCCAGCAGCTGTTTTCAGAAGGACAATGCTGTTCCTTTCAGATTGGATCTATAATAAAGTTTGTCAAAAGTAAACTGTGGATTCATAAATAAAATTACATTCTCTGCTGTCTCTAGGTAGAATAGCAAGTACAGATGTATACAGTTAATGCATGGAAGCTTCCAAAAAGGCTTACCGAAGCTTGAGAAACAAGCAGATGAGGTCCCCAGTGGGTGCAGAATTTCAGGTGATTTTGCGATATCACTTTAATGTGTTGTTCAGAGAAAATTAATAGCTGCACTATGTTGGTGCAGTGGTGCGTTAATCACGTGTGAATAGGTTCTCATTACTCTGGGAGATATAGTGTTTTGGTTTTTTTCCTAATAAAGACTTGTACTTTTCCTACTCTCTCCTGCTTTTTGGCATTTGGAGCTCTGTTAAAAGTCCAATGTCCAGTGTTTGTGCTCACATGCCTAACTGAAATTTGGAAGTAGGAAAAATTCTTCCTCCATTCATCTCCCTCTGAAGGCATTTCCAATTTACCTTGCGTGAATCTTGCATGGACATATTTGTTTGCACATTATCTTCCCCCTTAGAGTGTCAGCTCCCTAAAGGCAGAGGCTCTTTTTACTTTTCTTTGCATCTGTGGTGCCTAAAGCTATACCCAGCACTTAGTAGGTGCTTAGCTAAGTGCCTGTTGACTTGAATTGTTGCAGGTTTGTATTGGAAGAAGGTCTTTGCTTACCTAAGAAGAAAGTCCTATACCAATGAAATATTTTTTTAACTCCAATTTTGTTTTTGTTTTGTTTTTATGTAACACACACACACACACACACACACATACACATATACATATATACACACATACCTACACACACTACTGGATATCTAGGGTCAGATTTGAACCTGGGTCAAATGGGTGTCATGAATACAGAACAGTTCAGAATCAGGAAAACCTGGATTCACTGTCTATCTGCAGTTCATACTAATTGTGTGACCCTGAGAAAGCCATTTAATATCCCTAAGAAAAATCAGTATCCCTAAAACAAACTCTAAGATTATGCTTTAGAGATGAGGTGCTGATTTGCATTGCTAGAGAGTTCCTTGCCCATCATTGATCAATGATGTGATATGTGTATATGTATACATATAGGTATGCGTAGATACATGGATGTATATACATGCATATGGGTATATACACATGTATAAATACATATACATCAATAAGCATATGCCTCATGAACACATCAGTAATGGGACAGTGCCCAAGATTTCATTGGAATATGGAACTCTTATGGTGATGAAACTCATTACACTAATACAGGATATCACCATCTTTAAAATTATTCATTTATACATGAATGTACATTCACATATTAGAGTATATTCACATTTGTCATACATATACGTGTGTAGGTTGTTATTGTTGCAAACAACAATAATGTCCTTTGTTCTCGAAGAGGGACCATGCACCATGATGCCATGACTTGCAAGTGAATTGGATTTAAGTGAGGCAGGACTGTGCAAAGCCACTAGCCTCACTTCTACTCTGGAGCCGTCTGGGTCCAGTGATCAGATATAGATCAGGATGACTGGAGATGGTCCCCACTCATATATCCATAAACAACTTCTGGATATCTGGGGTATAGTCTAGCAGGAGGAAAAGTGCTGAATTTTTTCAGTTCACTTGAATAATGAATTGTAATTCACTAAGAGCAGCTACTGGGTGAAATGGATGGAGTGCTAGACCTTGAGTCAGGAAGACCCAAGTTCAGATCTCCAGTAGTGTGTGTAGGTATGTATATGCGTGTGTACATGCTTATATGCATGCATACCTACATAAACACACATGTATGTTTGTATGTGTATATGCACATATATACACATATGTGTGATGTCTACAAATGCACATATATGTCAGACAGCATTGTACACTGCCTAGGGAGCTGACCTTAAAAGTTTGGACTTGTATTTGTTTAGCCTCTGGATACTGTGTGTCTGTCCGTCCAGGAATCCACTGTAACCAGGTTGTATCCTGCCTTTAAGAGCCTATTTTAAAATTTTCATTGTGAGTATTGATACTTCAGAAATCAGCAAATGCTAAAAATCACAGCTTAACTTTTTGTTTTGTTGATTTCTAGACTTAAGAAAATGATGGAGAAATATTAGTAATGTAGATTAAAATTTTAAAATGTGTTATGTGTCTTTTTATTTTGAGGGAGGATGGGAAGTCATTTGTTAACCATTACCCATCACAGTCCTGGACGCTGGACAAGTCACTAAAATGCTTCCTACTCTAGACAGCTCTCTAAGTCTCTAGGTGCCATAGAGGGTGACATCTTGCATGGATAAAAGGAGATGGGGCACCATGACAGTTCCATGTACCAGTGAAATTTCAGATTCTCTCAAATTGTTTCTGTGTGTGTACACATATGCACATGTGTTTGTACACATGCATCAGGCTATAAATGAAATATTTAAAAACTAAATGCCACGTACAATTTATAACCATCAGAAGAACCTACTTCAAAACTAAAATGTGCAAATAAAAATTGATTAAACTATGTGACTTGGAGCTTAAGAAAACACTCTAGTCAATATGTGTTTATAAAAGTAGGTTGTTTTTATAACCCAGATGTTATTTGTAATCTCAGGGATAGATTTCTTGTGACTAACAACAGCTTTTATTTCATTAATAATCACGCTCTTGGATTACTGCTTTATTGTGCCTGTGGCTCAAAATTGAGAACATAATGTGGGAGAAAACCAAGAGCTGATCATCTCATAGGAGAATTTCAATAAAGAGATGTGCTTGTTCTGTACTATGGGAGCCCTGATCTGGTTTATGATTGACTTAGTGCTAACTTCCAAATCCTTCATTAAGAGAGTCTTACTGGCTAATTTTACTAAGGTGGGATACATCTCTTTGTCACCACACATGTGTACAAAGGCTGAAAAATGGTCAGTCGTCCAGCTTTCCAGCTGTGCAATGCCCTAGAAGAGAGAGTTGGAAAATATCTAATCCATTAACTGATTTTATTTTTTACCTGTGTTTTCTACCCACTTAGAAAACACAGCTTGAAAGTAAGCATCCATAGCCCCGGGTGATAAAATGAGATTGTAATGTCATTTTTCTTTAAAACACAGCTAAACAAGGGAAAAGTAATTAAGAGAACAGGACTGTTTCTCTATGTGTCATTAATTGGTGAAAATCTTGTGCACAAAAGGTCCAATGAATCTTCATTTTATTAAATAGCCATCACACTGAAAAAAAATTATTACTACATTATCTTCCTTACCACTAAGAGGGGAATTACTAGAAGTGAATTAGTGAAATTCTTTTTCAGAGAAGAAAGTCCCTTGCAACAGAGAAGAGTCTGGGAATGGTTTTCTGATATTTCTGACCACTCTAAAAAGTTTATTTTTATAAAAAAGCCTATTTCTCATAAAAAGAAATCAGTAAGTGGAAATATGAGTCTTTTTTAGAGAATAGATTTTGACAATACCTTAGAGTTAAGTGGACCTCCTTCTTTCTCAGCATTACATTTTGCAGTTGCTTTGATCAGATTACTATCATTCTCTTAGGAAACTACATTAATCAGCCAATCAACAAGACTTATTAAGCACCTACTGTGTTCCAGGTCATGTGCTAGGTATCAAGGATACAAAGAAAAAATGGAAATAGTTCATGGTTTCAAGG
The DNA here is from genome assembly GCA_028627135.1 of Pseudochirops cupreus. NCBI lineage: Eukaryota > Metazoa > Chordata > Mammalia > Diprotodontia > Pseudocheiridae > Pseudochirops > Pseudochirops cupreus. The sequence goes on along the minus strand of CM053581.1, from coordinate 358,830,907 downwards.
ATCTTTCATTTTATTAATTCGATTACTATAAGATGAAACAAAATAGAACAAAAACATAACTTCTGTATTTGTAGATGGCCCTTAATCCTAGGTATTTAATTTTCAAAAAGAGACTGGATGTTGTGATTCCTTGGTATGGAAGGTGAGGAAACTCCATCTACTAATGGAGGTCAGTAACTGATTGCACAATCCTAGAAATCTGCAAGAGCACTGAGAGATTAGAAATTACTTGTCCAAGATCACACAGCCTAAGGTAGGGTTTCAAATTGGTACATCTTGGTTTTGAGATCCCCTCTTTTTCTATGCATCATATTCTTTGTATTCAACACAGTCATTTTCTGTAATACTACTTAAACATAGTTAGGTAGATGATTTCTTCTTGCATTACTTTAAAATTTATTAAATTTGTATTTCCAATTTGTCCTCTGGTTCTAAGAGATATGGGCAGTTTTCTTTAAGATTTATTGAAATTGATTGTCTAAGCTGGATTTTTTGGTTATGATTATCAGGTAATGGAATGATTCTCACATGAGCTGTCCTTGATTTGTTTTCCAGGTCATTTGTTTTCATGTTCTTCTTCTCTTCCTCCTCCTCCTCCTCCTCCTTTCTTCTTCTTTTTGATTTTGTTCTGGTGTTTCTTGTTGTCTTTTGAAGTCATTAACTTATATTTGATCACATCCAATTTTTAGAGAGTTGGTTGCTTGGGGAGGGTTTTCTACATTGTATATCAAGCTGTTAATTCCCTATACAATTCTTTCTTACATAACTCTCATTTCTTTTTGCCCCTTTCCCCTCTAGCACTTTCATTTCATTACTTTTTTTGTTTCATCTCTTTCAGGAATTTAAGTTGAATTTGTGCCCAAGCTAGGTTTTTATTTGGCTTTGCTTGTAGATGTTTTAGAATAAGTTTTTTTTTTTCCCCTTGAGTTTGTGTCTTGAGTGTTCTAGTCAGCATCAATAGCTTTTTATAGTGGAATTTTTTGTTTGCTCATTCTTTTAGTCAATTTCCTGACTTCAGATTTGATATTAAGGCTAAAGTCTGCACACCTCTGAAAGGATTATCTGGGCTTTTTCTGTTGCTACTTTCTAGGATATTAAGTGTTATGTTATTCCAGGGTCACAGGGACAAGATCCAGTGGAGGAACATTCAAGTTTTTTGTATACCGAAAGAGAGCTATAGGGGGCAAAATCTGATCACTGCCTCCATAGTCTGACCCTGCAAGTTCTTTACCTGGATTTGAGTATGAGCATCATACTTCTGGCTTTGCCCTGTTTGGAATTCTAGTAGACTGTCGCTGGGCTCAGATGTTGTCAACCCGCTGGATAGCTCTGCTGGTTCAGAGTAATAGGACTGTAGGCTTCCCCTTGTTCTAGCTTTCCTGTCCTGTTTATTCTTCTGTTTGCTTCAGACTGGGCTGCAATTTCAAATTGAGACATTGCCTTCCTCCTTGGGTTGTGCAAAACAGTTGCTGGTTGCTTCTGAATTTGCTTCTTGGTCAATTCACAGCCTAGAACCCATGACTCTTAGCTCATTCTGGAATTCCACCCGAAGTCACAGGTCTCTTCCTCAATCTGTTCTGGGTTTTTGACTTGAAGCTTGGTCATGAATGACAGAGCAGCTAGTTGGTACCTGTTCTTGTGCCCTACACACATTTAGAACTCTCTATGCTACACCTTGGATCTCTTCTTGCCCTGGCACACTGCCTCTTTGTGTGCTGGAATGCCTACTCTCTGGTGTCCAAAGATCTCTATCTTGTTTCCCTATGCCAAACTGGGATAGAAAAATGACTCAGAACTTTTTTTGATTTACCCATATTACTTTTTAAAAGAAAATGTAACTAAATTTTAAAATTCCCAAGTAGGGATACCAGAGAAAGAAAGGTAGTGATTTGACAAACAGAGGAGGTGGAGACTGGTATAGATGTTGAGTTATTTTATCTTTTTGTGGCATCTTTGCTGAAATTTTGTTAAATTAGAGTTTCCTTCTGCCATTTGATGGAAATCTGTCTACCTTGATTTTAGTCCCTGTCTCTTACATAATGGTGTATGGTCCAGAAATGCTCAGTAGACTGAGCTGATATCTTTTGAAGGGTGCTCCAAATGTCCCAACAAAATGCATTTCTTTGATTCTGGGATTAAAAAGCATTGGTGCTCAAGGCAAATTCTGCCACCTAGTGTTCAGTCACTTGGGTACACATTAGGGGACCCCAAGTGCCATGGTTAATATTTTCCAAAGTCTCTTAGGAACAGGCTTTGTTGGCACTGGGGATAAAATGTCATTCCAGACATAACCTGAGAACATTTGAACTCCTCAAAGCTTTGGAAAAGCCTCGCAGCAAAATTGACAGCAATGTAAAAATTTCTGGTTACCTTTGAGCCTAGGAGCTAATCACTGTCTACTAGAACATTCTGGGATATTCTAGGTAGGACAATGAAATATCTAGAATCATTAACTTTACTAAGGAATATAATTTTGGGGGCAGCTAGGTGGCATAGTGAATAAAGCACCGGCCCTGAAATTGGAAGGACCTGAGTTCAAATCCACCCTTAGACACATAACACTTACCAGCTGTGTGACCTTGGGAAAGTCACTTAAACCCAACTGCCTTGCCTTACCCCCTCCAAAAAGCAATGTATATATACATATATATATATAATTTATTATATATTGCTATTATATATATATATTTATTTTATATTTATAATTATATATTATAACACACACATATGTAAAATTCTTGTATTAGCTTTCATAGTTCACAGGTTGTTTTAACTCATTTTCAGTAATGTAGTTCAATTTAACAAAAAAAAATTAACAATCTACTATAAGCAATGCACTGTGATAGATATTGGGATACAAAGGCAAAAATGAAACAGTACTTACTCCAGAAGACTTTACATTTTACTGGTAAGGACACAGCAGATACATAGGCAGCTGGCACGATGGATAGAGTGTTGGACCTGGAGTCAGGAAGACCTGAAGTCTGATATCACCTCAGAGACTTACTAGCTTTCTGACTGAGCAAGTCACTTAATCTTTTTGAATCTCAGTTTGCTCATCTCTAAAATGGGCATAATAGCACCTAATTGCTTGGGTTTTCATAAGGATAAAATGATATATTTGTAAAGCACATTGCATAGCCGTAGCTATGCAAATCAGGACCATAGCCAGGTCCTGATTAGTGCAAAGAACAAATCCCCTAAAGTGGGTTACGTATTTTAGAATTCACACTTTTGAAGTTGTAATTATTGACGTTTGGTATCTGACACTTAGTAAATGCTACATGGGTGCTTATTCTCCCTTCCCTACAGCTTGATGGACATACACAGTTTGAATTCAAATAATGTGACCACTTCAAAGGTGTTCATTATTCTCACTCATCAGGGCCAACTTGTAGTAATAAATATAAAGTATGTACAGAGTAATACTAAGTCATTTTAAGAGGGTGAGAGTACTAACAGTAAGTGGTTAATAATACCAGACTAAAGATCAAAAAAGCATTTAGGACACAGATGAAATAAGCTCTGAATGTAAGGGACTTAAGTTCTATTCAAGTGAAGGCAAAGATAACAAATTAACACAGACAAGTATAATGCTGGGGAGTGATGGCGGCAAAAGATATTAGACAAAGTGTTCTTGGGATATTTGTGAACAGAGAGAATGCTAATAGTTCAAGGCAATTGAAAGCTAATTAGAGGGAATGACAGTTGAGCTGAGCCTTGAAGGAAGATGAGGATATTAGAAGATGAAGATGAGGAATGAATATGTACCATGAATGGGAGACAGTTTTCATGTAAACAGATGACAGAGTTCAAAGAATAGCTTCCTAGTCCAGTTTCTTTGGAATGTACAATTCTTTTTTTTTATTTAATATTTTAATCTTTCCCCAATCACATATGAAAACAGTTTTAACATTCTTTTTTAAAAAAAATTTTGACTTCCAAATTATCTCCTTCCCTCCTCCCCTCTCCCCCACAATTTGACATAGGTTATACATGTGCAGTCATATAAAACATATTTCCACATAAGTCAATGCTGTGAAAGAAAACACAGGCCAAAAAAAAAACACAAGAAAAATAAAGAAAAAGTATGCTTCAATCTGCATTCAGACTCCATCCGTTCTTTTTCTGGTGATAGCATTTTTCATCATAAGTTTTTCAGAATTGTCTTGGTTCATTGTATTTGTGAGAATAGCTAAGTTATTCACAATTGATCATCATATAATATTGCTGTTGCTATGTGTAGTGTTCACCTGGTTCTGATCATTTCACTTTGCATCAGTTCATGTTGTTTTTTTTTTATGTTCTTCTGAGAGCTCATGATTTCTTATAGGAAAATAGTATTCTATCACAGTCATATGTAACAACGTTTTCAGCTAAAGAATGTACAATTCTTGAAGGGAAGTCATGTCAGATAAAATTGGAAAGGTGGGTTAGTATTGGACTTGGAGAGTTTTAAGAACCAGAATTAATAGTTCACATTTTGTCCTACTAATAATAGTGAGTCACTGAAGGTTTTAAAGCAAGTGACTGGTTTGATCAGATCTCTTCCTTAGGAAGATTATTTTACAAAACCATGTTCAGGGGAGAAATTAGAAACAGAGAGATTAATTAGGTGGCTCTGCATATGTTCAGATGAGTGGTCATGCAGACGAGCTAGATCAGTGGTTTTAGGTGCAGAATATAACAGATGGATGCTCTGAAAACATTGCAGAAGTAGAGTCTGCAGGACTTAGAAGGTGACTGGATAGCTGGGGTGGAGAAGAGAGAGAAATAAGAGATAACTGAACTTTGAAAACTGAGGGTTTGGGTGTGGCAGCCTTGGGTAGGGGGAAGGGATACATTCTCCTTTGGGCACACAGAAGGGGGGAGTGATTGTAGAATATTAAAGCAGAAACGTCCAGAAACATTTTGAGATGTTACTGGAATTCAAAAGAAGGAATAGTTCAGAAGAGAATAAGGTTCAAGAAAGAAAATTAGGGGATGTTGCCACTTGAAGAGAGATATATAAGAGCCTCCCATAGGAGACTGATGAGGAGTGACCAGAGTGATAGGAAGAGAATCCAGAGAGAACAATAACATGGACATCAAAAGAGGAAAAAGCATAAAGGAGTAAAAGGTAATTGACCTCTGGTAAAAAGCTTGAATAATATCAAGGAGGATGAGTTCTGAGAAAAGGACACCTGACTGAGAAATTAGTAACCTTTAGAGAGCTATTTTATTTCATTTAGGAGGTCAAAGGTCAGAGGACAAAGCTTTGAACTTGAGGTAAGTCAATGAGAAAAAACATCTTTTTCTATGAGTTTATTCTCTTTTGTTGCTAGATATTATATGATCCAAGCTCTGTCTTGGAGATTGATACTATGGTCAAAAGAAAGTATTTTTTTGTTTTGTTTTGTTTTGTTTTATGATCAAGGAGATCAAAGAATTATTATAAGCCAAAAGTAGTAATAGAGCAATCATGGAAAGGGGGAATCAGTCATTACATGATAATTTGTTAAGCACTTGTACTGTACTAAGTACAGTACTCATCTCTGCAATACAAAGACAAAAATGAGTTAGTACTTTATGTTCTTTAAGCAGAAACAACATATAAGAATATGTTTCTGTCTAGAGAAACAATATATTTGTACATAAAAGGGTATATTGGAGCCATCGTGAGGGGTTTACCCAAATAGTGAGATGAATAAAAAGCTGGAGAGACAAAGTATCTGGGTAATTAATAATTTGTTAATTAGGCTATCAAATAATAAATTGATGGTCAGTGGTCTTTCTTGATAACCAAAGATACCATGGAGATCATTGAATGCTTAAATACCTTTGGAAAAGTGGGTGCCCCTGATAGGCAGAGACCAACACTGATTGGTGAACAGTTAATGAGGGGCTAGACCAGGAGGTGTGCTGAGAGTCTTCAGCTCCTGTGGCTGAGACCATGACTTGATTATGAAACTCACCTGCCTCTAGCTATCTGGACAAAGGTACCTATCTCCACCAGACCACTTGAGTTGAAGAATGGGGGGGAGGGAGTTCTAGGGCATAAATCTAATGTTTGTAGGGTTGGAATTCACCCCTATTAGATTCTGTTTACACTTTAATCAGAAGTAAGCTCTACTAGTTGGGTGGGGTTCCACCCAAGATTGAGAATGGTCCTTAAGGATTAGGCCAATTTCATCATTGGCCCTGTCCCTCAGACACTAATTGACCTAAAAAGATTGGTCCCTGAATAAAAATTAGAAAGAAAAACATAACCTCAATCCTAATTTAATAATTGGTTATTAATAGAAAAATAATAATTTCTCTCAGTAGACTGTTAAATTTCCAATGTGAGAATTTACACCTCAGTATTCAATAAATGCTTCCAATCATTACTTGTTTTAGGCTTGATTGTCTAGACTTAAGAAAGTGATGAAGAAAATATTAATGCAGGTTAAACTTGAGTGTTGTTCATAAGTAAGAGTACTAGTTGTTAAACATTTTGTTGTTAAACATTTACCAGCACACCATTGTGAAATATATATACTTTTTATATATAAAAAGTGTAGACAAGATAAATGTAAGAAAAGCCAGGGAAGGAGGACACTTGTTGCTGGTTGAATTAGAAATTACTTCATATAGAAGATGGCACCTCAGTTGAGATTTGAAGGTAACGTGGACTTTTAGGAGGAGCAGATGAAGAGGAGTCTATACCAGGCATGAGAAACAGCTGATGCCAAGTTTCAGGAATAGGACACAGAATGTCTTGTACAACAAGCAGCAAAAACGTCCGTCAATGTGAACCACAGTCCTGGAATAGGAGTAATCTATAGAAGTTTATAGTTTGGATTTGAGTTAAAGGCTTTAAAAGCTAAGTGGAAGTGTTTGTATTATATCTTAGGATTTGTTGAGTAGAGGAAATATGGTCAGACCTTTACTTTAGGAAAATCACTTTTTGAAAGCTGTGTGGAGAATGAATTGGAGTGGGGAGAGATTGGAGAAGAGAGGGAAAGTGATTAGGAAGACAAGAAGTGATGAGGCCTGAACTGTGATGGTGGAATGTGAGGAGAGAGAATGTGATCAATGAAAGAAATGAGAGGGTAGAAATGACAAGGTGCTACAACTGATTCGATTTGCGGAAGAGTGAAAATGAGGGCTCAAGGATACAGCTGTGATTGTGAACTTGGGTCAGAGGAAGGATGGTGATAACGTCAGCTGAAATAGGGAAGACGCAAGAAAGAGGGCTTGGGAAGAAAGGCAATGATTTTCATTTGGGATATGTAGAATTTGAGATGCCTACAGGATAACCTATATTCTCCAGCTAGAAATGCAACATTGAAGGTAAAGAGAGAAATTGGAACTCGCTATAAAGATTGACAAAGATAGAATCAAGGGTATGAAGAAAGGACTGGCCTTCAAAAATGGAAGACCTTCCTCATGTTCTGAAACGAAATCCAACGGAGAGGGGGAAGATATAGAGATCTTCTGAGATATGAAGTTAAAGAGATGAGCTTATGACCATTGGCTTTAGTTGTCTGTGTAAAGTAGGAAGCAAGATTATTTGCTGAAGGAAAAGAGGGTTTGATTATGAGAGTTTCATTGGGGACTTAAGGAGAGAAGAGAATATTTGGAATAGCTGATGTAGTTTAGGGGTGCAGGGACCCTAAAATATTGAGGTAGAGAGTGGAGTCATCTGGAAAGAATTCAGACACAAACAGTCTTCTAGTCAAGTGGCAAAAAACGTTTGTTATAATGCTAATAAAGTGGGCAGAGCTCCTTAGAGAACTTGCAACCTAATGGGGAAGATGCTAAAGCTTATGCAAGGGTGAGGCCCTCTAAGTCCTCAAGTGCTGCCTTTTGACTAAATCCAAACTTCATAGAACAAATCCACTCAATAAAACAAATCCCTGTAATAAAAGGATTTGTTTGCCTCACTTGGCTCACTCATGAATTATTACCAGGGATAGACTTTTTTGACTGGGAAGAGATAGGATCCTAGGGCTGGGGTCCAAGAACCCCAACACAGATATTGTGTGGATGAGATAAGAACAATAGGTTAAAAAATTAATGGATTTCCAAACAGAATATTGCGTACCTTCTCAGACATGTTTGATTTTGCTTAGTTATTTTGTTACAAGTTATATTAATTATGGGGGTAGATGGGTAAGGCATGTAGAAATGCCTATCATCTGAAAATAAGAGACATAAATAAATGTTAGAAATAAATACCCAAATTAATAAATGATTGTGATGCAGCAATGAAGGAAGGGCCAGTTGAAGTTATATATAACATGACTTAGTAGTAGACTGCTCATGGCTTCCTTCAGTAGTATGAAACAGATTGGTAGTAGGAGTAGAGATGGCAGATGGTTGTAGTGCTGGTGGTAGTAGTGGTTTCCTGGGGAACCCAAGGCTGGGTATTGCCAGAGACACAGAGGTAAGGGAGTAAAAAATGGAGGAAATGGCCTTATTGCACTGGTTGACTACACAATCAAGATTGTGAAGAGAAAAATAAAGGGGCAGAACAGGGATTACGAACTAGGAGAATAAAGAAGTGTAAGGATTCAAGGGATTTTTTTTTTGGTAGAGAGAGAGGTAAAAGGAAAGGGGAAAAGAAAGAAGGTGAGAGAATTTCAAGATTATAGAGGTGAGAATATTTGGAATGATGAGTTCTAACATGATTATTCCTATGGGTGCTGGAGATGAAGGTCATGGGAATTGAGGCTGATGAAATACAAAGTCAGAGTGTTTGAGAGGATATCACTGTAAATATATTGAAGCAACCAAAGATAAGGACAGCGGAATGGGGTTAGTCTTGAGGAATGAACCAGTTAGTGCACTCTTTGAGAAAGGAGGAAAAGGAACATGGAGGGTGGTAGATCATAGCAAAAATGGTTCTGAACAGAGCCATGTAAATTTTGGCATTATCCCTCAAAGAGGAAGTGTTGCTGAGTGATGGCAGCAGGAGAATCTCAGAATTGTGATGGGGAACAACAAGGATCTTGCTCCTCACCTACTTGTACCAGATAGAGAGGATTTTCCAGGAGGTTTCACAGTGAATAAGGTGAAATACTGAATGAAACAAATAGTTCAGACATAATATAATCTCTGCTGTATCGTATTAGAATAAACTGCTGCCATGTCTGGCCTGTACACTTTGTGTGTGCGTGTGTGTGTGTGTGTGTGTTGCAAATGTCATTATTGTTGCCTAGCAACCTTTGTTTTTCCTTTCTCTTATTCAGAGCATACAGTCTTTATTAGAAGAAAGTAGGTGGTTTTACTGATGATTTGGGAGCGGGAAGCTTAGAGTTAAGCCTCATGCATCTAGTTTCTGAAAGGAATAATCCTTTCCCAAATTTCAGGTAGACTTAATGAGGCTTTTCCTTTTGACAGAGGATCGCTGTTTATCCAATGTTAATCCAACTACAGATGAATTTACCTGATTCAAACAGTAATCATCTAATCAGTCATTTTCATTTGGATAGTATTACAATGAGTAAAGTATATAAAGCATCTTTGGTACGATTGCTACACATGAAAAAGTCTAATTACTTTTTATAGTCTCTATTTGTAACTCTTATTGTCTCAAGTATAATGCAACAGAGCAGGATTCAAAGAAAGCATGAATTACCATTGCAGGGTTGGAAGAGACATTGAGAGATGATGTAGCTCATTCCTTCGCACTCAGGTAGGAGGATCCCATATAAATTATCTTAGGAAGAAGAAAAGTGGACCAGTTTTTATGTGCTTTCAGATAAGGAGGTCCTCTAGCTTCCTTTAGCCGTTCATTCTGGTGTCTAATAATCTCTGTTGGCTTGAAGGCTGTATCAGCAAGCACCCCAGCACACTCAGGGTGGCTGCTAGCACAGGTTCTTAGATCTGCTTTTCTAAAGGAAAGCAATTCAAAATGGGTTCACAATCTTACTTTAATCGATCAAATATCATTTACCTAGTTCAGGGGGAAAAGTCAGCACCCTGAACTTCAGAGAATACAAACAGAAGTTACAAACAAACAGAAAAACAGATCAGCAGACGGCTTCCAGCGTCTGACCATTACATCAGTTACCTATTCAGTTACGAGAGAGGGAAGCACCAACATCTGGGTTTTTCACAGCCGGGGGGCTCAATGGCTGCCCAGAGTCTCTTCTGGCCAAATCATACAACTCTTCTCAAAGTGAGCCCCAAACCAAAACCTCACAT
>CM053581.1:358798554-358820234 GCA_028627135.1 Pseudochirops cupreus | reverse complement strand
GAAGGCCAGAAGGACTTTGGGAGAGCAGTATCCAGTATCGTAGAGCCTGAGTTGCTGAGAGAAAGACTGCTGAGAGCCCATTGAAACTTCCCAGGACTTTTGAGAACTGCCAAGAACTGAGGAGGTGTGGCTGTGATGCCAGTATTTTGTCTGTCTGTTTTGATGTTGTTTTGCCAGATTCACCTGATGGTGAAGGACAGTGCTGCTGTTGTAGAAGTTCTGGAACCTGGCTGTTGGTTCAGAAGCCCTGAAGGAGGATTTTCTTGTGGTACCTGCGCAGAAATCCTGGAAGAGGGCCTTGCTGATGTTTTCAGGGGTTTGGGGGCTATTCTACAGACAGATAGTGACTTGATGAGGACACTGGCTATGGCTTTGTTGAGCCTTGTCTCCCCAGGAACTGAGATTGCTGAGGGCTTGCCTGGAGTGAAAATGAAAGAAGGCCCTTTCCTTGGGTATTCAATGCTGAGCTTAACCTTATTGTAACTTAAGGGTGGGTGGCCTTTTGTGCTCTCCTGCCCCTTTCGAGATTCAGGGGTGGGAAACTTTTGAGTTTTCTTTGTGCTCTGTGATTGGCCAAATGAATGTACTTTGTTTATGGTTGGAGACTAATCTCCATTTGAGAAGAGACTTTTGACTGACTAAATGAATGTACTGTCTAGGGGTATAGTAGTGCCTGGATTGAATTGAGAACTTACTTGCTAAAGGAACAAGTTACACTGTATTTTGACTTTCTCTGTTCTGTGAATGTTTGCGGAATAAATGGGGTTTACTTTGCTTGGCATTACAACTCTGTTTATTCAATAACAAATCAGAGCAAAACATTCACAGTAAATCAAGGTACAGCATTCACAATTTTACAACTTATCACAGATAATCAAAATACAGCATTCACAACAACTTATCACAGAAAATGGCCACATATTTTTTCACCACAGTGGTCACACAGTTTTGAACAATTAATTTAGTCAATTGATTGATTTAGTCAATCACTTAGTAACTCAATCATTCTATCAACTCAATCATTCAGTCATCCTTAAGGAGGCTTAAAGATCTTAAGTACCTTAAAGGCTTGCCCCCTTAAGGGTCACAAAATACAATAGTCAAAATTCTCTACTCATGGGGCACACTAAGTTACAATATCAGTCACTACTCAGTACTCTTTTAAGGGATAGTGTAAAATACATGGGCCATCCACCCCTCAGTCACAAATAAGTCACAATCTTCTCAGTCAGTACATAGTATCCAAGTAAAGTCTTCTTTCAGCTTGATTGGGGTAGTCTCTCAGATTCCCTGGATCCCCTTCTCTTGTCCCAGCTCCTACTTGGATTCACCAAACTGTCACCTGGGTTCAAAGGGAGACAGCTCCCAGTTCCTTGTCCATCTCTCCATGATGTTCCTGTTCCACTTTGAAGCTCACAGTGTCCAGTCCACCTTAAATCCTTCATGGTCTCTGTTCCTGGGAAGTCAAGGCTTAACTAAGGCACAAACAGGTTCAGGCAAAGTACCAGTATCACAGTCATGCTTCCTCAGTCTTTGGCAGCTGCCAGGAGAAGCTGGTAGCTTCCCAGCAGAAGCTCCAGCTGGTTCTCAGAATCAAAATCACTTCACCCAAGTTCCCAAAATCAAAATCATTCTCTCCAGCCCAGGCCTTCCCTCTTCCGCCTCCTCAGCATCAGCTGCTTCTGCCTCCAGGAAGCTTATCCCAAGAAGTTCTGACTCTCCCTCTCTGGGGCTTTTCCTTATATACAGTATTGCTCCTCCCTTTTCAGCCCCTTCTGTTACATCAGCAACAGGAGTCCATACCTTCTGTTTCTTTAAGACAGGCTTAATTTGGACTAGGTGCTAAGTACCTCTTAGCTTTCCAATTCCAAGGGATCTTTAAATTTCATTACCATTGCAAATGCCCATTCAGTGAATAGGTCTCTTTAAAAGTGAGTCGGGAGATGACCCCTTATAATAATGATGATGATGGTGATGATGATGATGATGATGATGATAAAAACATTGGGAGGGGAATGTGCTCAGGGTTGCTGACCAAAAGAAAAACAGTTGCTATTTACATTCACACAGAGCCAAGAGGGCCCAAAAATAGCCTTTGAGTGGTGCTTGGGCAGGGACCTATTCTTCTCCAATCCATCGGATCCAGAGTGAATTGGGTTTAAGGCATATGATCTTTGAAAAGATATCTAGCCAGTAAACCCCACACTCACTTGGCCACCATAATTAACCTTTCTTCTGGCAGAACCTTGGGTAAGGCAGGAAAGGAGAAAAGAAAGAGGGGATAAGTACAAGATGTCCAGCTGAAACTGGTCAGCTGAGGGGGAGGAAGGGAAAGAAGAAACCATGCTCTCTAGAAGTTTATGTAATATTAGTAGAGATGTGTACATATCAAAGATTATATAGAATATATACAAAATTAATGCAATATAGCTAAATACATGGTAGTTTGGGAGAGTGGGCACCAGTGCTTGTGTAAATAAGGTAAGTTTTCATGAAAAGCAATGTATTTGAGTTATAGCTTGGAGAAAGTGAAGGATCCTATGAGATGGAGATGAGGAGGCATGGTGGAGTGTCAGAAGGGGAGTGATGAATATAAGACACCTTTATTGGGTGCTTACTGTTTGTTAAACATTGTGCTAGTGCTGAAGATGGAAGGACAATCCCTGCCCTCAAGGAATCCACACTCTAGTGTGAGAGACAACAAGCAAATACCTATGTATGAGCAACTATATACAGGATTAATCAGAAATAGTCAACAGAGAGAAGGAATTAGATTTAAGAGGGATTGGAAAAGCCTTCCCTTATGTGAGAAAAACACACTTGTGGGGATCACAGGACTTCCCAGGTAGGCCCAGGAAGTTAGCTCAGACTAGCTTCCACTGTCCACTGCTTCCCGGGGGAGCCTTAGGTAGATCCGTGTGATATACCTCTTAAAATGGTAAAGCCCTTCTCACTGAAATAACTCAGAAACAGAGTGTGCAGAGGAAGGTGTTTATTAAGCTTCTGGCAAAGAAGTGGGTGTGGTGCTCACTAGGAACACACCCACAACATACAGAAGCAGTAGTGAGGTTCCACAGTTCTGTCCTTCCTGGTAGACTTGGGGTTAGTCAAATTCCCCATTTTATTTCCCTACATTCTCTCTCTTTCCCTCCCTCGGTCTCTCTCTGTCTCCCTTCCTCTCCCTCTGTCTCTGTCTCTCTGTGTCTCTGTCTGTCTCTGTCTCTCTGTCTCTACATAGGTGTGGTAGTGAGGATACTTGAGACCTGACCTGGCCTGACCTCTAAGGTCGGAGCTGTGTGCCACACCCCCACCTTTCTAGTTCCCTCTGACCATTGTCATTGTTGCAGGAAGACCAGGGTTTTAATAAAGTAAGATAAGCTAGAGCTTCCCCACAGCTGTTGATTATCTTCCAATAACTTTTATGGGAGCAAAACAGAATACCATAATATCATCTCTTACACTTTAGAAGGTGGAATTTTAGCTGGGACTTGAAGAAAACAAAAAAAGCCAGGAGACGGAGGAGGAGAGTAAGAGCATTGCGTGCATGGGGAACATTCAGAGAAAAGGTTTAGAGTTGAGAGAGGGAGCATTTTGTTTGAGGAACCGGAAGAAGACCAGTTTCACTATACCTAAGAATATGTAAGGAGCTGGGTATAAGGTGTAAAAAGACTGGAAAAGCGGGGAGGATACGTAACTGAATGGCTTTGAATGCCAAACAGAGAACTTTAGATTTGATCCTGGAGGTGATAAGAAACCTCTGGAATTTATATGACGTGATCAAGCCTAAGCTTTAGGAAAATCACTTTTTACAAGGGAATGGAAGATGTAGCCAAGTGTACCAAACAAAGAGATCATTTAAATGACAAATGTTCAAAACATGGAAACTTGCAGTTTCTATTTATAGCAACCTGCAGGGGCTTATCCTATTATTTCACTGCTGGCTTTTTAAATTGAGGTCAAATTAGTTCAGCTTAATATAGGAACAAACATATACATATTCCCTAGAGCTGTATTAGAATTTCACACGTATCAACACACAGCATGCCAATGCCAGTGCGCAGATTTGACTGTAAAGCTAGCAGTTTCTCTTTTTCCTATGTTTACTGGTTAATGATATGTTTTTAAACATCATTTTAATCTGTGTCACATATGAATGCATGCCAGATGCCCAGGAAGGCATTACATTACTACATAAAGATGCTTGAGACTTACAGAAAAGCATGCATAATGTCAGCTTTCATTATACAACTGTAATTAAGTATTTGCAGAGATTTAGATAATCCTTTCTTGTATTTATACTTTGGCAACAGTGTTTTGCTTTAATATTTTTTTTCTTCTTCAAAATAAAGCTGAGAGAGAGTAATGGCATCTTTTAGAACGTATGACTTACAGGGTCCTAATCATGGAATTCTAATGAACAAGACAGATTCCAAAGGAGAAATTTAGGAATGTGCCACTTTTTTTTTTCTGAGTTGGGGGACTGTGGAGGCCAGACATAGTAGACACTGTTAGATTTCATTGATGTGCTTGTTTTGCTGACTTTTAAAAATCCTTTTAAAAAATTGTTTATTATAAAGAACAACTTGGGGTGGCTAGGTGGCACAGTGAATAGAGCACAGGACCTGGAGTCAGGAGGACCGGAGTTCACATTCGGCCTCAGACACTTGACACAAAAACTAGCCATGTGACCTTGGGCAATTGCCCTCCAAAAAAAAAAAGGCAAAAAAATAAAAGAATGACTTGATGGATAGGGGAGGAGGTAAAGCAATATATTGGAAAATAAAGATGGGAAAAGCAAAAGCTAAGGTTGTAAAAAAAAAAAAGAAGAAAGGAAGGAAAGAAGGAGGTTCTTAGAGTTGTCTTTCTTTTGCTTTACCCACAGACAATTAGTAATTCACCCTACACTTTTCTGCTCATAAATCATACGTGGAGCTGATGGGAATTTGATTCAGTAGGAATTTCAGGAGTGCCTGCTACGTACCAGGCACAAACAAAAATGAAATAGTCCCTGTCCTCAAGAGACTTAAATTCCCCTGGAGAGACACAACACATACCGAGTTAATGCAAAACATTAGAAAATAATTTCCGAGGCAAGTGGGGTGAAGGAATCTAGTTTGAATTCTAGTGCAGTTGTTGTTCAATCATGTTGGACTCTTCATGACTTCATTTGGGATTTTCTTGGCAAAGAAACTAGAGTTGTTTGCCATATCCTTCTCCAGCTCATTTTACAGATGAGGAAACTGAGGCAAACAGGGTTAAGTGATTTACCCAGGTTCACACAGGTAATAAATGCCTGAGGCCAGATTTGAACTCAGGAAGAAGAGCCTTCCTGCTCCAAGCCTGGCACTCTATCCCGTTTATCACGAGTTGCCCCCAAATTCTAGTACTACACGATCTTCTTATATCAAAATCATAAGTGGAATTTGGTGAAAGATAATTTAGGCTAAAACATTCTCTCCTAAACTGGAGGAAACAGAAAAACTTAATTGGTATCACTTATTAGTATGACTAATTCCTTTTTTTTTTTTGCCACCTTCTAAGCATTCTTTTTCTATCCTTCTCATGAACTCAGTTTTGCTTTAGTAGTATCTCTTGGATTGTCCACTCCTCTCTTGTCCAAAGAACCAAATCTGGTAGATAAGTAACACAAGTGAGCTTTTGGGCCCAACTGTCTCCCTGGGTGCCAATACCCTCAAAAAAGGGATCAGTGGTGACATTCACTTCAGGGTTTTCTGGTACAATCAGCTGAACTATTATCTATCAGTTGGTTATCTGGTCAGCTCAGAAATTGGGAGATGGAAAGAAGAAACATTATCATGTATTAAGAAGCTGACTGAAATGTCACTACACTTTTAATCTGACCTTATTTGGGGGTGAGGAGACTCAAGTGATCACTGATTTAGATCTGGGAGGGAATTTAGGGTCCATTTAATTCAGTCTTGTCATTGGACAGATGAGGAAACTGAACCCCAGAGAGGTGATATGACTTGCCCAAGATGATTCAAGTGGTGACAGACAGTATTTAAAATTCATTCCTCTGCCACCAAATACAGTATTCTCAGGTTGATATTGAGAATAAAGTCCTAGAGTTCTCATGAGATTAACATGTTAGAGAATTTTTGGATTGAAACATGAAAAAACGTTTGTGGTTTCCTCTCCAATCCGGTCTAGAACTCTGTGGCTCAATATGTTAAGCAATTCAGTCCCATTCAACATTTCACCGAGCATCTATTGTATTCACAGAGCACTGTCCTAGGCATTTGGGGGAGATTCAGTGCCCTTTTGGAGCTTTGAGTCTAGTGAAAGGCTATGACATCTACAAGTAATCATAAAATGCAACACTATGTAATATTTCAATAAAGATGTGAAGAGATAGATTCCTCATCCAGAGTTTCTTATTCCACTAAAATCATAAGTCTAGCAAAATATTTATGATAATAATAAATTACAGACCCCACATATGTTAATTACAGACCTCTGCTTGGTAATATCTTTGACTTCTACCTCTTCCTCATATGTAGTATCCAGTTGGCTACCCAATCCTAGTCATTCTGCCAAGGCAATAACTCATGTAAATGCCCCTTTCTCTCTATTCCCATTGCCACTACCTTAGTCCACGGGTGGGGAAACCTTGGCCTAGAGGCCCCATGTGGCCTTCTAGGTTCTTGGGTGCAGCCTTTTGACTGAATCCAAGTTTAACAGGACAAATCCTTTTATTAAGGGGATTTCTTCTGAGAAGTTTGGATTCAGCCAAAGGGCCTTCAGGCTACAGGTTCCCTACCCCTGGGTAGGCACTCAATCCCATATACCTGGATTGCCCTAATGTCTTCTTCCAGACTCCACTCTTTAATTTATGCTTTGTACTAAGCTACCTCATGTGTTAGTCTAACCAATAGTAGATCCCAGTGGTCTCTCAGTTAGAATTCAAGCTCCTTTTCCTGGAATTTAATGCTGTACACAATTGGACACTAGACTACCTTTCTTGACCTATATTCTTCTCTTTCTCATGCTCCACATTCAGAACAAATTCACCCTTTCTATACTTCTTATGGTGAATGAAATTCTGAGAGACAAAGTTTCCAGATATTAAAAGTCAATTTATTCATTAGGCTGGCTAATTAGGCTGGTCAATGGTTTCTTGGTAACCAAAGACAAAAAAGGAGTCTCTGAACCACCTTTAAATCAGGTGTTTTCCTTTTGACAGGAACTCCCCTGACATGTGAAAAGCAGCCATGATTGGTGAACTTCTAATGAAGAGGTGGACTAAGAGCCCTCCGCTCCTCCCCATTACTTCATTGAGGGAGTGCAGCCCAAGAATGAAGCCTGGTCATGGTTTTAAACTGCCTCTAGCAATCTGGGCTGCCCAGCAAGTTCTCTCTGGTTTTCTTTCTCTTTTGTGAGCCAAGTGGCCCCAAATTCTAATGACTCTGGGTAGCACTGACCAGCTCAGTTTGGATTCTATTTACAGAATAAACAAAAAGCCAGAGTTCCATTTGGGTGGGACCCAACTTAGACTTGGTAAGCAACAGATACCTAGTGGTCTAGGAGTTGACCCCATTACTCACTTATGCCCTTCAGAGACTAACTTGCCTTTTCAGAAGTAAGGTCTTTACAAAAATAGGAAAAAAGGAGGGATCACAAAGTAATTATTGGCTTTAAGTCTAATAGTATATATTAATTTCCTTCACCTTGAATAAGTCTTACATCCTTTTAGCTTTGTGGTTTTATTCAAGATATACCTAAGAGGACCTCTGCCCCGTAAATTTTCTCTTGAATTCCCACATAGCTTTTTAAATCCAATGCAAATGCCGTGTCCTTAACAAAGGCTTCCCTGATACCACTTTCCTCCATTTACTTACATACACACACGTATATATGTATGTATATACTTATGCATACGTGCATAATGTATATATCTGTGTTTGCCTATATATGTATATGTATAGATATGGGTATATGTATATCCCTGTGCATATTTACTTGTGCATGTATGACTGTGTATATATCTAAATCTATAAACATTTATTAAGGTCCTGCTACATGCCAGGCATGGTGCTAAGTGCTTAGGATAGAAAGACCATCCATGTCCTTAAAGAGCTCACAATCTAATGGGGGAAACAGCATGCAAAGAAACACACACACACACACATATACAGATATATTCATGTATACACACATAGTATATACAATATGTAAGTATGCACATGTATGTGAATGTGTATAGGTTTAGTGTATATATGTAAATAGCCCTTTGCCTAAATGCACACATTACATGATATACATGTATGCATATATGAATTTCATGTGTGTATATTGTGTGCATACATGTATGTATCTTTGTATATGTAAAGGGTAAAGTGAACTATCTGGAAGTTTTAAAATAGTAATTAAAGATCCTCAACTTTTAAAAGTATGTCTGTGTTTCTATATAACTTTTTTTTTTAATAAGCTATCATGCCTGGAGAGTTCTCCCCAGTAAGTTAAATCTTTGCCATTGATCTGAATAGTTTGGAGATTAAGAGCTTATGTACACAGAAAATGATGAATTATGGATTTTATAATGTTTGGGATAATATTAAATGGTGGCAGGATCAGTATTAGAGACACAAGTCCCTGATATTTCCTTGTGCAATTGTTGAGGAATTCTGTTTGATTCACTCCATTCCAAAGTTTTTAGTTCATGGGTTCCAGTTTTTTGCTGTTCACTCATTTTCAGATGTGTCCAACTCTGTAACTCCATTTGGGGTTTTCTGGGCCAACACAACTAGTGAGTATTTAAGTCTGGATTTGAGCTTGAGAAGATGAGTCTTCCTGATTCCAGACCAGGCACTCCATCCACCTAGCTGCTCAAGGGTGCCGGTATTCACCCTGATGATGTATTCACATATCTGAGATGAGAGGCAAAAAAATGCCTTTTTTTAAAAAGTGATCTTTTAGTATTTCCCCATGTCTTGTTAAATTCCCAGGGTTGCTTAGTTTCTGTCTTCTGAAGATGTTTCTTTAACTTAATATACTCTTTCTTTACTGGAGGAAAAAAACACTCTGTTTAAGTGCTTTAGTTTAAATATGAATCTCTTTCCTCCTCAGCCAGAAGACCTGTGCTCTGTCCTGACTCCACCATTTCCTAGTTTGTGACCTTGGTTAAGTCCTGTCTAGTTACCATACCTACACTACTTGCCTCTCACCTTTGTTATAAGGAAAGCCCTTTTTAAATTGTAAAGTATCCTACATCCATGTGACCTTTAATTGGAAGCTTGATTTAATGCATACCTGTTGGCTAATAATAATCTCTTTCATTTCCCTAGAGACTGGATCCCCAATTACAGCCTCATGTCTTGGTTTAGGAAATTCAAAAACACCTCCTCCAGGACAAGCAGGAAAGTCTGTGCCAGGATACAATGGTAAGAAATGACCATTTGTCTTTGAAGCGCGTGGTGATTTTAGCAAACTACGTTCTATCTTGTGTCTAAAGGAGTAGCTAGTTAATTAAATTTTAGGTGCTATGGGATTTATGCTCTTGATTTTTTAAGATCTGGAGCGTATACCTCTGTCTATAAATTTCCCAAGATATGGTTTCAATAGATGTCATCTGGTAACTGAGGAAAAAAAATAGCCACTGCAAGGCATCTTGTTAAGTAGTGGAGATAATATACTGTAATTATACCCTTCTTATTATATATACGTGTACTCTCACATTGTTGGCATGCAATAAATACAGACAACGATTATAAGGAAACGATTTTTCTCTGTAAAGGTTATATGTCAAGTAGGGACTTAGTGAAACTCCACATTGATTTTCTAATATGTAGTAGTAATGCTAATGTTATAATCTAGAGCCTAATATATTTCACATAGACATGTGTATTAATAAGTAAGGAATGGAATTATCCAATGCTTAGAGCTAGGAGACACCTTAGAAATCATTTCACCTTCACTCCAATAAGGACAGCAAGACCCAGAGAAGTTAATTGACTCACCCAAAGTCAAACTGCCAGTTTAGTGAGAGACCTGCCAAATTTCAAAACTAGAAGAGACCCCAGTGGCCATCAAGGCTAAGCCATACCTGAAAATGAATTTCTTTTGTAAAATGTCTTTATTACATATTTAAAAGGAGTGATGAGTTGTACATAATAAATTTGCAGTTTCACATGCAATCATCTTTGTTTATTATACAGTGTTATGGAAATGCATGTTTTATTCCATAAATATATAAACATACATACACCTATATATATGTATATGCGTGTGTGTATGTATGTATATACATACACACACACACATACATATCTATATATCTTTACTAATCTTCATCCAGCAGCCTGAAGGCTTCCAATGAGGGAGAATCTACTATTTCCCTAAGTAGCTCATTCTGCTTTTGGCTAGCTTGAATTATCAAGAATGTTTGTTGTTGCTTTTTTTTTTTTTTGCTCTCAGTCCTAAATTTGAACATGCCTTCCATCCATTGGTCTTCATTTTCCCCACTGGGGCCAAATAGAAGGAATGTAATCCCCTTTCTCCATGTGGGCCTTCCAAATGCTTGCAGACAAACCCTCTGGTCTTCATTATGTCTTGTCTTCTTCAAGCTAGACATCTCCAGTTTTTTTTTTAATAGATCTTCAAATATTATAGGAGTTCTTCTGCTATTTTGTGTGTCCCATGGTCTCCTTTGACAGTCTGATAAAGAATCTTTTCTCAGAATAATGTTTATAAATGCATAAAATAAAATATGTAATATTGCAAATGAAACAAATTATATTGAAATGTGGTTATCAAAACATTTTTTAAGCTCATAGAACCCAGGTCAGGAACACCTGATATAGTATATGAATTGCTTAAGCTACCCTACTCTATGACATGTTCCAGCTTATCAGTACGACTCCCCAAAATAGAGTAGTGAAGATGTGGCCTGATCAGGGCAGTATACAGAGGGACTGTCAGACACCTCCTTATTTCTGGAACAGAAAACCATCTTACTGTGCCCTACATTGGCATTTAACTTCTTTGGAATTAATATCACAATATTGACACTTATTGAAATTGCAGTCTACTAAAATCTCAAATCTTTTTATGCTGGTTGTTTAGTCCCTTTTTCCTGATTTTATATTTGTGAAGGTGATTTTTTAACTCAATTTTAAGACTATGTTTATCTTTATTAAATTGTC
The DNA here is from genome assembly GCA_028627135.1 of Pseudochirops cupreus. NCBI lineage: Eukaryota > Metazoa > Chordata > Mammalia > Diprotodontia > Pseudocheiridae > Pseudochirops > Pseudochirops cupreus. Next base: position 358,809,072 of record CM053581.1, on the reverse strand, counting down.
TTATTCAATGGTACCCCAGATTCTAGCCTGAAAAAAAATCTCTTTGAATTCTGTTTCTGTCATCTAAGAGGGTAGTAATCCTCCAGCTTTTTGTCATTTGATAAATGGATAAATATATCACTTCTTTTCCTTTATTCATATTTTTTAAAATGTTGAACATTTTAGAGTCAAACAAATTCTGCCTGGAGACGTCCTTCTAAGTTGATCTAGAACTGTAAATGTCTACATTTTGCTCATAGATCAACCAGTTCCAAATCCATCTAAATATGCTATTAGCTAGTTCATATTCTTCCATCTTTCCCACAAGAATAGCACAAGAGATATTACTAAATACTAAAATATAGATAAATTATTTCTACAGCATTTCCATGATCTGTCTACTAGAGTTATGTTGTCAAAAAAGGAAGTGAGTTTTATTTGGCTTGATCTGTTGTTCTCAAGGAAGCCTTGCACTTTGATATCAGTATTCCCTTTCCTAGATAGATGTTCAATAACTGTCCTATCTCTTTAATAATGTATTGTGGAATTTTGCCAGGAGTTGATATCAAAGTCATTGGTCTATAGTTTATAGACTCCATTCTCTCTCCTTTAAAAAAAAATGGAACAGTATTTGCTGCTCTTCCATTTTTTTTCCTTATTGTTCACTTATACCTTCAAACAAACAAAATTAACCTGATTGATGAGTTCCCTTTGCATCCACACTGCTTTTTTTCTTCCTCAATGGAATTTCTGTGCTTTCAGTTTCATTCTTGTAAGTTTCTCATCCTCCCTATTCCCACTTCCCATCTTTTTTTCTGGTAATTCTGAAACCTCTTCTTCTGAAATCTAGTGTGCTTATCAGACATATGCCTGGCTTTCCTTTCCTTTTCTATCCCAAACTTTAAGACTATAACTGAAAATCTTTAATGGGGAAAAACCATAAATACTTCCTTCCTCATACCATGATAAACATGGATGTTTTTTTTCATTTGACTCAAGTAGTAAAATGTTTTTTTTTGCTTTTCAAACGATAAATTTGCTTCTAGAACAAAGCACCAGTGAACTACTGGTTTGACAGATTTTCTTATGTGGAAGCACCCCTGACGATTTTTTTAGGGCAGTAATGTTATGACAAAGTGAGTGACTTTCTTAGCCCTAAGAAATGAATTGCAAGGAGTTCAGCTGCTGTCTGCTCCCAGAATCCCTTTTGTTAGGAAGGTCTTTTTTGTGTTCCTACATTTCCAAGAGATGGTTATTGAAGGAGATGTTAAGCACATTTATCTTTTGACCTTCTGCAACAGTTTTATGTCTGGTTGTAAGAAAGAGTTAAGCTTTGCAGCCCAATAGGCAGGCTATGACAAAAGCCTTTCACTCTTCCTGGGCTAAGTCATTTACATGCAGAAGCTTTTGCCTAGGGACTCAAGCCTCCGATGTTTTATACTCAAGAAAACATAAGCTTTTTCAGATTTCAGGTGTTTCAAGATTTTCCAGAAATTCAGAAACATTATTGTTTTGTTTTGTTTTTTAAATTCACAATAAAGAAGTAGTCACCTTTGGGGAAGGTGAAAGAAATGGCCTCTTTCTCTTCCCAAGTAAGCCATTCTGGTTTCTCTTTTTCATATGAAATAAGAGGTGAAGCAACATCAAAGATTTATTAAGATCTCTGGAGGACTTGGTGATTTATTTTCATGGGCAGCATATAATGAGCAGAGAACTTAATAAAAGCTGATGCCAATAGCATCCTATGTCATTTCAGAGCAGAGACAGCTTAGCACTGACAGCCGTATGACACTGGCAGGAAAGTTATTAAGATCAGCTTAAATCAAGGTAAAGATCTCCTGGTTCTGATAGGTCACTTGCTTTTATGGGTATCCATAAGTCACAGTTGAGATATGAAGATTTTGGGGAGAGAGGGAGGACTAGACCTGTTTAAATTAGGGATTCATTACAAAGACCCCATTAGTTAAAAAAAAAAACCCAACATATTTTACATATTTTATCGACTGTATTTTGACTGTAATATTGAACTCTATTTCAATATAATAGATTTCCTTTGTAATCCTATGTATTGTGTCTTATATGTACAAAAACATTATCCTGAGAAGGGGTCTGCAATGCCAAAGGGTCCATGATACAAAAAACATCATAACCCCCTGTCTTGAAACAAATTCCAACTGTGTAGCTTAGTCCCTTTGTGACCTTGTGACCTTGGGATGCATAGTTCGCATCAAGGAGATGATGATGATGATGATGATGATGGTGATGATGATGATGATGATGGTGATGATGATGATGATGGTGATGGTGATGATGATGATGGTGATGATGATGATGATGGTGATGATGATGATGACCTCTTCCAACTCTTTATGTTGTGACTCCTGTGTCTTCATGAATCTGATTTTCTTCTTTTCTCAGTTAGCTTATCTTTAAAGAGACATGAAATATTTACAGTGGCATTTAACAACAAATGCCAACCATCACACCTTATTTTAGAGAATCTTTGGCAGAAAAATGATGATCCTCCATAGGCTCCAAATCTGTGTTCTGTTTTGGTTTTATTTTATTTTTTTCACTCAGGCATACATTGGTTTGCAGCCTGTTACTACTGTATATTTCTACTCTTGTAGGAAATATCTCTTATGAGGAAATGTCTCTCTTAGAGAAGATATCTCTTAGAAATTAAAACATGTTATTCTATAGAACTTTTTTTTTGTTATTGTTGTTTGCTTCAGAAGAATGTGAAGGCATGCTCTATTTCTGTTTTCAGTAATTTGTTTGAAAATTTGCAACAGTCTTTTAACTTGAATGGCATTGTATCACTTTTACCCAAAATTTATTTTTTTCTTAATTTGACTTCACAGTTATGATTTTGGATGACAGTATGCAAAAACTGAAGGCCCGCACCCTGGGAAATATTGTGGTGAAGTAAGCAACATTTTCAGAGCCAACTCATAAGACACCAGTCAGTGCCTTCAAGAAGATCCTGTAGAAGCATGCAAAATGAGACAGTGTGGGGTGACCATTCTAATGGTGGTACTGATGATGGTGGTCAAGTTATTGTTCAGGACATAGCTTCTTTATTATTTGGATTCTCAGGGATTTTGAAGTTCTCAAATATGGGAGATTTCCTTTCGACCAAAGAGTTAAAGATCACGTCATGTATTCTAATGAATGATCAGCAGTCTCATTATTGCAAGCCTTCTACCAGGACAGGTCACAGTCCATCCATGGCTTCTCATCTATTATGTTTCTTTTCTGCCTGTGACATCTTGAAATATAAATAGATTTATTCCTTTTGAATTAAGTGTATTTATTTAGTCTTTTCTTGGACAAAGTTAAGAAGAAAGAACTTCCCTTGAAGTCAGGAAGGCCTGTATTTAAGCCCTGCCTCTGGTATGTACTAGCCACATGACCCTGGAAACATCCTTTAAACACTCAGTTTTGCCACACAACCCTAGGACAATAATTTGCAGATGAATCACTGATCTGCATTAGTTGAAAGAGTTACTGAACTTGAGGGCTCCTCAAACCCTTCAAATCACAGGTCTAGATGAATTGAAAGAAAAAAAAAGAAGTATTTTCCCTGGCAGTGGAAACTGGGATGCATGAAGCATGACCTCAGGGGCTGTGCTGCTTGTCAAGGATCAATCATTGATATTTATGACTTTGGTTTCTTTGAGTAATGTGGCTTTGGTGCATCCCATGGTTGATTATACTCATCTATCCCTTTATAGCTGATATTCTTACCTCTTTAACTAGATCATGAATGGCAGGTATAGAATTGAGAGTGGGTCCTTACTAGTCTAATCCATTTATTTTGACAAGTGAGGCAATGAGGGCTAGAGAGTGGCTTTGACTTTGACGTGGTCACACAGGTGGTAATTGAGAGTCATTATTTGAAGCCAAGTCTTAGTATTCCAAATCTAGTACTCGGGGGAAAAAACAACTTCTTCTCCAGACTAACCATCCTAGATAGGGATCTTGGGAGAAGTATATTCCTTAAATGTTAGAGCAGGAAGGCAGTTGCACCCCAGAGGTATGAAATGACTTGAGATGGTTAATCTTGAACAATAGAGATTTTTTCCCTCCTTTCTTTTTAATGAAAAGCTAAAAAGAAAATATAAATATTCATCTCTCTTAAAGCACCTATTAACTCATCTGACTTTAATAAAAGTTGGAAACTTCTGATAAAAAGCAATTTGATCTGAAAGCAGAATTAAAAAAAAAGCCGTTACTTTCATGTTAGGGATAATGCAAGAATTCTTTTCCTCATGTATTGACTATGTACAGAACAATTTCTTCTCTTCTTCTTCTTCTTCTTCTTCTTCCCTTCTTCTTCTCTTCTTGTTCTCTTCTTCTTCTTCTTCTTCTTCTACTTCTTCTTCCTCTTCCTCCTCCCTCCTCCTCCCTCTTCCTCCCTTTTCCTCCTTCTCCTCCTCCTTCTTCTTCTTCTTCCACTGCTCCTCCTTTTTCCTCCTCCTCCTCTTCTTTCTCCTCCTCCTCCTTCTCCTTCTACTTCCGCGACTACTTCATCTACTTCGTCTTTGTCTTCTTCTCCTTTTTCTCCTTCCTCCTTCTCCTCCTCTTCCTTCTACAACCTTTAAAAGTTGGTGATAATGATACTGATTCTGATAGTATTTATTTATATAATGTTTTAAGGTTTAAGATCTTCACATAGTACCTCATTTAATTCTTCCAACAATCCTGTGAAGTAGGTGCTATATTTACCTCCACTTTACAGGAAAGGAAACTGAGAAAGATTAAGTGAATTGCTCAGGGTCATACTAGCATTTGTTAAGTGCCTTCTATGTCCCAGGTACTGTGTTATAAATCACTGATTAGTGTCTGAGACATGATTCAAATTTAGATCTTTCTGACCCCAAACCAAGCCCCCTGTCTGTTCTGCTATCTAGCTGCCTATTGTAGCTTTTGCATCAGTTCGTTTTCATAGTTGAGAAACCATAATAATTTATCTGTTGTCACGTGCAATTTAATCTTAATCTTTTCTAGGAAGCTATTAGAGACAGAATGTGAAGAGAATGTAAAAGAGGCCAACAGAAATGCAGACCTGCCGTAAATGGAAGGGGCAAGAGAAGCCTTGGGCAGCTAAGTGGCACAGTGCATAGAGCACTGGGCCCAGAGTCAATAAAAATAGGAGTTGAAATCCAGCCTCAGACTCTTACTAGCTGTGTGACCCTGGACAAGTCACTTAACCCTATTTGTCTTCTTTTCTCTATCTGTAACATGATCTTAAGAAGGAAATGGCAAATCACTCTAGTATCTTTGCCATGAAATCCCAAATGGAGTCACAAAGAATTAGACATGACCGAAATAACTGAAAAACAATTCAGATTTGTGAGAAGGGGTGGAGAAATAAGATAATATTACATAATATATTGCATAATATATGACATGTATACATATATACATATATGTGTGTGTATGTGCATGTATATATGTATTGTATATATGAGTGTGTGTATATATGTATACATATACATATATACATATATATATATATAGAGAGAGAGAGAATTGTTTAATTTTTGTCTTTGTAGCTTAGCACTGTAGTACAAAACCTAGCAAATATTTACCATTTAATAAATGCCTGCTGTATGAATGAAATGACTTATAATCATATTCCTTCAAATTGATGGTTTTCTGAGACTTGGAATCATGGCTTTTTAAACTGGAGCCCAGGAGCAGAAGTTTGGAGAAAGAAGTGACCTGAGTGACTGTGGAGTCCAACCCCTTCATTTTATAGATGAGAGAAACTCTTTCTGGATCTTAGCCTGTAGATGTCAAATGACTTGTCCAAGGTGACCCCTTTACTTTGTGGCAAAGCTAGATTTGAATGCAAGTCTTCTGATTCCAAACCTGATGCTCTTTTTACTTTCTTTGAAAGTTAGTCGGAATGGGGATAGGGATAGGACTGGACCTATGATTTTTCAGTACACAGGGAAACTTGGTTTACCATTGTAGGTTAGTTTCTTCTCTGTAAAGTCATAGAGAATTGATCTCTCCCTCTCCTTTCCTCTCCCTTACAAGCCTGAATTGCCATCCTGAAGTGATTCTATCCTGGGTCCCACTTTTTCTGACTTACATGCCCCTCCCTAGGACCCACCATTTAGGGAAGACCTCAGTAATATTTCAGCTTAGACACTCTCTCCCTCTGGATTCCTATTTTTCCTAGCCTGCTAACTGCATTTCCAGCTTCTTTCTCCTTTTCCCCTCTTCTCTCTATTTCCCAGGTAGCCTTTATGTATTGGCATTCCCCTTTAAAATATAAGCTCCTGGAGCACAGGAATTGGCTTGTTTAATTGTTATTTCCCTCTGTCCCCCCTACCCCACTACCCCCCACCCTCAGCCCAGCACCTAGTTGACATCCAGCAAGGGCTTAATAAACGCTCTTTCTGTCTATCTGTGGGAATAAAAATCATCCAGCCTACAATAAAAGAGACTGAGGCAGAGCTCTGAGCCAATGACACTTTATTAAAGTGTCCATGGTCCCCTCTAATGAAGTGGACCTCAGATATTTCTCATGATCCAAGATGCCCCCCTTCTTCTAGGACCTTGTATTTATACAGTTTGATACACAAATATGCAAAAGAAGCATGGTAAAATACAGAATGTCACTGGGTGACATATGGTACATAAGGTAAAATAAGCAAAAATGATACGTCAGCAGTGTTGCAAGTTGGGTGAACCAAGGGACATCTCCACTGACTGGGTGGTCAAAAGATGGATGGGCTCTTCCTTAGGTTCTCTAGGAGGAGATGGTATAAACTATACGTATACTCCAGGAACATATGGGGGGGGGGAGGACTTTCTATACCTTGCTACCACCCATACTTGGTTTGGTTATGGAATTTGAACAAAACAAGATGGAGATATCCATGTCAGTGTTCTCGTGGTTGTGCAAGTAAACTCCATAGCTGGTAACCAAGTAATGAACATTACATTAAATTTTGAGGCCTATTATAGGGCTCTTCCATTAGAATCTATGTTCCTAGGTGATTTATACAAAGTATGGATTAATACATTGTTTATTCTTATGCCTATAGTTAAGTGATTAACTAGATAGGTACTATTGAAAGAATATATTAAAATAATGACTAACAATCATTACCCCTTATAAAATCATAATGAACTGACTAATATTTATTAGAGTTTGAGTAGGGGTCCTCAATGAATCATTTCTCTCAATCTGTCTGTTCCTTTAAGGTTGGTTACTAAGCCAAGAAAACAGAGGCAGAACGATAGTTTAGCATGACATAGCATGACACAAACTATAGTTTAGCATTAACATAGCCTGTTAAAATAAAATGAAAAAGGTGCAATAAAATCTGACTCTTTTTGCTTTTTCATTTCACTCTTTCCCATAATTTTCCCACCTCTTGACATTCTACCTTCTCCATGAAGAGTTTCTTAATTTGTTATCATGTGATCATAGATTTAGAATAGGAAAGGACCTTAGCAGTCTCCCCATCCAGTCCCATCATTTTACAGATGATGAAACTTGAAGAAGTGTTTCCTACTTATCCTTCTTGGCCCAAACCTACAAGTCTCATAATAATGCCTTCACTTATCACTCCTCCAAATGCCCACCAGCCTCAAACTCAAGAAATTCACTGGTGAAGAAAAACCTTTTACAAAAAACACCACAGACTCATAGACTTCTTGCCAAGAGACAAAATGACGGTTTTGTTTTTGCTTGATCCTAATGCAAAGAGACTCCATACTTTGTGTGTGTGTGTGTGTGTGTGTGTGTGTGTGTGTGTGTGTGTGTGTGTGTCCTATACACCTTAAGGTCCCAGCTATGTCTTAGAAGCAGGGATTATGTCCATTGAGTTTACTTTTGAGTGTACAGAATAGATTGAGACCTCAAAACTTCTTCCTTCCTTCCCCCCTTCTTTCCTTCCTTGGAGAGAGAGGAGGAGAAGATAATAGGACTGTTTTATTTAATATATATTCATTAAAAGAAAAAAGTCTGTTGACTTCAGTTGACTGTTAATTATTTTATGAATGGAATATCAGCACATGTTCTTAAAATTGGACCATCCTCTCCCATCATTTGAGCAAGATTCCAGGGTCACATGGCAGCAGTGAGTTCTACCCCAGGGGTTGACTTCAAAGCAGGTGGGTGGATTATCTGTGATTTTTAATTATTCATGCCAGCGCTCCTCATTTTGTATAAGATAACTTGAATTGATATTGATGAAGGGCTTTGCAAATCGCAAAGTGCTTTATGAATGCTAGCTATCGGTATCATTATTATTGATACTATGATGTTTTGTGTGCTTTGAAAAAAAGCAACATTTTCTGAATCTCTCTATTTTTCTGAATCGTATTTCCTAGGCCATTTTTTAATGATGAGGAGAAACAAACTGGGAATATTTTTTAAAAATAGGCTATACCATTAATAAAATTTAAGTCCATAGACTGGAAACAATTTTCTTTCTTTTTTTTTTTTTTCATTTTCCGTATCAGGTGATTTAGTATAGTTGATGTTTTTGCCCTCGTTTTTTAACTGTATCATCCATTATGATTGGCTGTGTAATTAGCAACCAAGAAATAACCATGGAAACCACCTTTCCCTTGTGGGTTTGTTGGAATCCAAAATTGCAACAGTCTTTCAACCCTTTGCAGGTTATAATGATTCATTTCAGCATGCTAAGTAGACTGACTGCAAGGCTTGGGAAATAGTGTTTTTAAAAATCGTATACTGAGTTGATTTACTTTAAAGATATGTTGCATTCGTCACTGTGGCTTTGTGCCTGGGCATTTCTTGTAAGAGGAAAGAATCTTTGCTTGTTTGTAGGAATAGGGGAGTCTAAATATGGTCCATTTAGTAACTTGTAACATGGGAGAGAAATATCGTTGAATCCTATCTTATATGATGTCTTGGTATTTAATTAGCTCCGAGCCTAGAGTTTCTTTTACAGAATTCTTCTTATCTTGTGGGCTTTGCTTTCTGTTAAGATAGAAAATCTTAATGATTCCTTGCTTAAAATCTTTTTCATCTTTAGCACCTACTCAGATTAGTTAATTTTGTAGGGGGAAAAGTCTTATTATTCAAATTGCGAAGAGGACAGAATAATCAGGACTTTTATGAGGTGTTTTCATAGTCAGACCAAAGGTTTAGGACAGAGAACACAATTATGAGTTACAGATAATACAGAAGCAGACAGAGAGTGAAAGAAAAACCCACTTAGTATGGATAGAGAACACACTTAGTAATCACTGTTATTAGGCAACAAAGATAAAACTCTGTTTACAACTAGTTTAGTAAAAAGTGGTCAGTTGGTATTAGGCCAAATTCCATCTGATTCTGCGGCCAATTCTGGGATTTTGTTGGCACCCGTTCCTCTGCTGTCTAAAGGAGGAATTGATTCCCTGATGGTCACTATGCACTATTGTTTTTACAACTGGAGCTACACAGTGCTGGATGAGTTGAATAAAGGCTAATAATGTGAGAAGTTCACTCTTTAAAACTGAAAAAAGGCATAATTATATTTAAAGTGGTATCATTCTAACCCAAAATTGTCACTTTGTCTCTTGGCAAGATTATGAGTCTGAGGTGTTTTTGTAAAAGGTTTTTCTTCACCAGTTAATTTCTTCAGTTTTCATTAGGTGTATGGCATTATATTCACTACAGCACCACATGGCTGCTTCAGAAGCTCCCAGCCTACAGACTGTAGGGTAGCCAAGCGATCATTCAGAGGCTAAGGGCTCTCGCCTTGAGCTGCCTGGATCAGATCGTGGTCTAGGGTGATGGTCCTGAGGTGCATTTTCAGTGAGCCTAAGCTGGTAGGGGCTGCAAAAAACAGTGGCCTCCTAATAGCTCTGGCAACTGCAAAAACCCTAGCAATTTGGGACAGAGCTTTCCTCTCTGGAAGCAGAGTTTTACTACTGAGCCCAAAAAGCCAAGTAACTGACTGGCAATGTGAGCAGGCAAAGAAAGCAAAGCAAGCCCAGCAAACAAACTTTAGATTCCTTTTTTGGAGACAACAAAGCATGGAACGGGAGGAAGACAACAAAGTCAGGATTCCCACATCAAAAGCTTCTAAGAAAACTACGAACTGGATAGAGGCCATAGAGGAGCTTAAAAAGGAATTTGAAAACCAAATAAGAGAAGTGGAAGAAAAATTGGGGAAAGAAATGAGAATGATGCAAGAAAAATCATGATAAGAGAGTCAACAACCTGACTGAAGAAAATAACACCTTAAAAAAATAGACTAACTCAAATGGCAAAGGAGGCCCAAAAAGCCAATGAGGAGAAGAATGCCTTAAAAAGCTGAATTTGTCAGATGGAAAAAGAATCTCAAAAGCTTTTAGAAGAGAATAATTCCTTCAGAATTGGAGTGGAGCAAATGGAAGCAAATGACTTTATGAGAAATCAAGATACTATCAAACAGATCCAAACAAATGAAAAAATAGAAGGGAATGTGAAATATCTCCTTGAAAAAACCACTGACCTGGAAAATAGATCCAGGAGAGACAATTTAAAAATTATTGGACTACCTGAAAGCCATG
>CM053581.1:358757733-358798054 GCA_028627135.1 Pseudochirops cupreus | reverse complement strand
AAGATACTATCAAACAGATCCAAACAAATGAAAAAATAGAAGGGAATGTGAAATATCTCCTTGAAAAAACCACTGACCTGGAAAATAGATCCAGGAGAGACAATTTAAAAATTATTGGACTACCTGAAAGCCATGACGCAAAAAAGAACCTAGAAATCATCCTTCAAGAAATTCTCAAGGAAAATTGCCCTTATATTTTAGAACCAGATGGCAAAATAGAACTTGAAAGAATTCACTGATCACCTCTTGAAAAAGATCCCAGAAAGAAAACTCCTAGGAATATTATAGCCAGGTCAAGGCGCAAATATTACAAGCTGCCAAGAAGAAACAGTTTGAATACTGTGGAAACACAATCAGGATAACACAGGATCTAGCAGCTTTCTACATTAAGGGACCAAAGGGCCTGGACTATGATATTCCAGAGATCAAGAGAGTTAGGATTAAAACCAAGAATCACTTACTCAGCAACACTGAGTATAATGTTTCAAGGGAAAATATGGTCATTTAATGACGTGGAGGACTTTCAAGCATTCTTGAGGAAAAAACCAGAACTGAACAGAAAATTTGACATTCAAACACAAGAAGTATGAGAAGGTAAACATAGAAAAGAAATCATAAGGAACTTATCAAAGTTGAACTATTTTTATGCCAACATGGAAAAATGAGAATGGTAACTTGTGAAACTTTTCTCAGTATGAGGATAGATGAAGGGAATATAAATGTATATATATGTATACATACACAGATGTCTATATAGGAGGGTATATGTGCATATGAATACATATGTGAATGCAGATATTTATGTGTATGTCGACAGAGGGCACAGGATCAATTGAATATGAAGGGATGCTATTTTAAAAGGTGTAATTAAGAGGGGGGAGAGGAATAGAATGAGAGGAGATAAGGAGAAACAGAAAACATCTCATATAGAAGAGGCAAGGGATAACTGTCGCAATGGAGGGGAAGAACAGGAAGGCAAAAAGGGAATGGGTCAACCTTACTCTCATTGAATTTGGCTTAGGGAGGGAATGACATACACTCTAAATTGGGTTTCTTGCCCCACAGGAGAGTAGAGGGAAAGGGGATGAGAGGTGGGATGATGGAGGGGAGGGCAGGGTCGGCGGAGGGTTGTTATAAGCACACACTTCTGTGAAGGGACAAGTACAAAGCAGAGAATAGAACAAGTGGAGGGTGGTATGGAAAGGAAGGGAATGCAGTCAGGGTTACACAATATGTTCATTGTGGAGATGTTCTGCATAACTACACATGTACGACCTGTATTGAATTACCTGTCTTTCCAGTGGGGGTGGGTGACAAAGGAGGAATGAAAAGAATCTTGAATTTAAAAACATTCTAAAATCAAATGATAAAAATATACATATTATTATTATTATTATTATTATTTACATGCAACTGGGAAATAAGATATACAGGCACTGAGATGCATCTTACCCTACCAGAAAGTCAGAGAGGCGATGGGGGAGGATATAGGAGAGAGCAGATTGGGGGAAGGGGTATACAGTGGGATTGCTATTTTGGGGTGGTGGGTAGGGGAAAGATGGGGAGAAAATTTGTAACTCAAAATCTTGTGGAAATCTATGATGTAAACCAAAAAATAAGAGTTAATTTAAAAAAATGATATGGAATGGGAAGGCATAGATGATTTAAAGACAGCCTAGACGGAGGGAGAATTCATATCTGTAAGATCATGTGTACCATTTTAGAGTTTCAGAAAAAACCTATAGCATTTATTATGCAGAAATACCATGAAGATCAAGTGAGATAACGTGTGTGAAATGTTCTGTGATTTTTAAAGCAGGTATCATTGTCATTTTGTTTTTCAAGCCATGACATCTTGGTGAAATGAATAATTGCCCCAAAGAAATTGAGTGTTTTATTTTTAGTAGTTTAATGGAAAAAAATACTCATTCAGTGGGCAGTATGAGAATTCCATGCATTCAGTGGACAAACATTTACTGAGAATATAATATTCAATCCAGCAAGCATTTATTAAATGACATATTCTGGGAACTGTGCTGAGTTCAGGAGTTACAAAAACCAAAATAAAAATGGTCCCTACCTCCAAGGAGTTTAAATTCTCCTGGAATGTATACTATGTAGCTGGATAAGTCATTGTAATGAATATAGTATATAATAAATTAATCAAAGGATTTGTTCTGTGAAGTTTGGATTCAGTCAAAGGGCCTCATTTGAGGACCATATGCAGCCTAGAGGCTGCAATAGCATTTCTAGAGGAAGAGAGCCCTAAAATCTGTGTGGGATGGGGGGCAGAAGAGGCATCCTGGAGTAGGTGTCACCTGACCTTTGCTTGAAGGAAGATGAGGATTCTAAAAGGTTGAGGTGAGGAAGGAAGGTTTACATTCCAGAGATGAGCATTATATTGTCCTGAGTCATGAAGAGTATAGAAAGACGTAAGATGTGGCCTCTGACCTGAGGTTACTTATAATCTAAATGGGAAAAGAAAGCACATACAAAGAGAATGTAGTATGTAAGTGATGCTGTACACCTGGAACAAGCACACCTGAGTCATTTTCTCAGCATTCTCACAACGAGCATTGCACTCAATCTTGTACATGAAAGGTGGAGACTGAATTGCCGAAAAGTCTGTGACTTCATCCTAACAATAAAATCACAAGAAAGTAACATAGGAGAGACTAGATAATGTTTTGTTGCTCATTCATTTCTCAGTCATGTCTGACTCTTCATGACCCCTTTTGGGGTTTTCTTGGCAAAGATCCTAGAGTGGTTTGCCATTTCCTTCTCTAGCTCATTTTACAGATAAGGAAACTGAGGCAAACAAGATTAAGTGACTTGTCCCAGGGTCACACCCAACTAGTAAGTGTCTAAGGTTAGATTTGAACTCGGGAAGAGTCTTCCCAATTCTAGACCCAGAATTTTATCCAACTCTGCCCCCTAACTCCTCTTTAGATGATATTAATCTATAGGAATTTCCAGGAGGAAGACATAATGGGTAAAACGTAGAATCATAGGATAATAGACTGAGAGCTAAAAGGCATCTTGGAGGCCATTGAGGCCAAGTCTCTTATTTTACAAATGAGAAAACTGAGTCAGAGAGAGGATAGGGTACTCATTCAGACTCACAAGCTAGTAAGTGTCAGAGGAAGGATTTAAATCCAAGTGTTTCTTCCTGATTCCAAGTCTCCTCTCTAGGTACCACCCCACATAGGCAGAAAAAAGAGAGGTAGACTCCCTGGATTGGAAGTGATCGTTCATTGCTTGGTCATCAACCACATTGTATGTCCTTGTTACATTATATACATACATACATACATACATATATATATATATATATATATATAGACATTGTGTATCATGAGAAGTATTGTAGCTTAGTGGCTAGAGAGTTGATCTTGGAGTCAGGAAAATCTAGTTTCGGTTTTGGTATCAGATGGATTCTACCTGTGTAACCATGGGTTATGCTAAGCTGCATTGGTAGAGTGGATTTCCATTCTGGGAGCTTGCTGCTTAAATGATGTAGAGAGAAAGACAGGGAGTACATCAACCCTAACAGGAACTGTGTCTTCTTCCTCACCACCAACAGAAGGTAATTGAATTAAATGGATAAAAATAACATAGGAACATCTGATAGAAGGTCTGGTTCACATGGTATTTTTTTTTTTATTACCATGGAATACACTAGAGATTGCAAGTGGGGAAAGAGATTTCCTCTTCCAAATCCTGGAGTAGCTTTGGTGACCCAACTCCCACCCCAAAGTTGCAGAAGTACCAGAGAGCACCCAAGTGATCACAAACAGTTCATTCTCTTTATGACTTCAGAGGGGCAGCTAGGTGGTGCAGTGGATACAGTGCTGGGCCTTGAGTCAGAAAGATTTATCTTCCTGTGTTCAGATCTGGCCTCAGACACTTACTAGCTCTGTGACCTTGGGCAAGTCACTTAACCCTGTTTGCCTCAGTTTCCTTATCTGTAAAATGAGTTGGGCAGGAAATGGCAAACCACTCCAGTATCTTTGCCAAGAAACCCCAAATAAGGTCATGAAGAGTCAGCCATGACTGAAACAATAGAGCAACAGACAACTCTAAGGTCCTTTCCGATTCTGTTTATGATCTTATGACTTATTCCAAAAAAGTGATGTACTTCCCCTTACTAACCATAATATCAAACCCCTTATTCTAATTTTTATTCTGTTATTCTTACTGATACTCCAGTGACTGCTCAGCATAAAATGGGCCAGATATTTAAAGGTCATCAAAAGAACAATTGGTTCAAATGTCAACCCTGCCCCAGCCACCTGTGTGACCTTGGATAAGTCATTAGCTTCCTCCATCTATAAAATGTAAAATCATCTGTAAAATGGTGGGTTTTAGTCTAGATAATAGAGAATTTCCAGCTTTAAATCTATAACTCTGTGGTCTTATAAACCCATCTAGACCTCATTTCTTCATCCATAAAGCTGTTGTATAGGGTAACTTCTGAGATTTCTTCCATTTCTACCTCTCTGATTCTGTGATCTCTGATCCTCAGTAGGTTGGAGATTTGTAGTCATAGCCTGGCTGACAGATTTGGGGATTTGAGAGAAATATAACTGTTTTCCATCAAAGATCTGTTAGCCACCTGTCTCACTGACAATATACTCTTTAATCTGTCTACCTGTATAGATTTCATTCAGTTTCACCTGCCGAATGCTAACTTCTCTGTATTTTCTCCTAAGGTTGCCTCTGCCTCCTGGATCATTTTCGGGGCTCTGGAAAAACCAGGAAGCTTTCAAGCATTTATATTTTGAAAAGTTTCCAGTAAGAACCTTTAAGATACTATTTCAGATGACTCTGCTTCTTTTCAAACTTGTTCACACAAGAAAAAGCCAGGAGTAACTTGTCCATAAAATCTTAGAGCAGAGAGAAAATTTAAAAGACCACAGGATGTCATTTCCTGCTTGAAGGGATGTGAATCGCTCAAATTGTTATTTAGCCTGAGTGGACATTTATCTTAACTTTAACCATTTATGGAGCTGATGGTTCGACCATCTCCCCAGCTGACTTGTTTTAGAGTGGAATCATCTTTCCTTATTTTCTCACAGTGAGGAAATTCTTTTGTGGATCTAACCAAGCTCATTTGTTGCATTTAATCTTATTGCTTCTTTTAGTGACTTTTTACATATGTTCCAAATATGTCAGCTCCCTTTCTTCATAGAGAATGAAAACTCACAGCAAAAATCAAAATCAAAATCAAAACAAAACAAAAATAAAAAAAATCATTGCCTTATGACCAGATTTCTACCTCTTCATGCTTAAGGAAGATAGTTATCTGATAAAAGACATTCTGTTGCTGAGACTGTATTTGAAGCAATATTATGTGCTGGCGTAAATTTTTGGGATTCTGTGCCATGATGAGGCATCTGGGTAGAACAAGAGTAGATTAAACTATGTGATACCTTTCAAATATTAATGTAGAAAAAGTCTAATTTTAAATTGAGAAAAAATTCTGCCAATCAAGTGTTATGTCCTACTGATGGATATGGAAATAATACTTTTCCATTAAGCAGAGAAATTGGGTTCATAAACTTTGTAGCTCACTGTGTTAACTTGGATATATACAAGAAACTTTTAATTTATTGTTAGATGTTGAAGGACCAAATGGAATCTGGCAAGCTTTGAAAATAACTTAAAAAAAAGAACAAGTCAGCCTCATAACACCTAAGATTGGATGTGTCCATTTCTTTTATATTTTATAATTTATAATTTTATAATATATTTTATATTTTATAATTTTATATATAGTTTAGATGTTAATGTATTAACTACAAGACAGTGGAAATGTATTTGTTTTAATCTTGTGGGGTCTTGTGTTTACAGGGTTATTATGATACCATGGATGCTGGTTACATGGATGAAGATGGCTATGTGTATGTTATGTCTCGAGTTGACGATGTAATCAATGTGGCAGGTCACAGGATTTCAGCAGGTGCTATTGAAGAGGTATTAAAGAATACTGGATACTGAACTCTCTTCCTAAAGATGAATGAGAATAGGAAAAGGGATATGACCAGATCTGTGGTTTCATTGAATAGGCAGCTCCTCAGTGACGCAGAATTCTCTTCAGATAAATGTTGACATCTTCTCTTTGAGGTATAGTCTTCTAGAGTTGCCTAGAGCAATGAGAGGTCTAAACCTCTTTAAGTCACTAATGACTTGCCCAGGGTCATGTAGACAGTATTGATTAGAGGCAGAATTGGAATATAGGTCTTCCTGGTTCCAAGACTACATGGTATGTCGACTACACCATATTCTGTCCCTGGAACAAAGAATAAAATGCATCAAAAAATATCAGTGTAATTCTGTTCAGCAAAATATGAGTACTCCTTGTCTGTGACACTTTGCTAAGTTTGTGATGGGGAGGGGGATCCTTGCTCTGCTAAGATTAAGTTCATTTCGACTATCTGCAAAATGAAAATAATACTATTTACGTATAACCATTTTGCAGAAAATATTTTGTACCCTTCCAAATGTTTTATACCCTTTTTTTGGGTCCAGATCTGTGATTTCATTCTTGCATGATATTCCAAATATGTCAACTCCCTCTCTTCATATAAAAGGGCAACTCACATGGAACTTAGTTTCAGAGTTGCTTGGGGCCTAGGAGATTCACTCTTGCTCATGGTCACCCAGCTAATATATGTCAGAGGCAACATTTAAACCCAGTTTTCTTCCTGACTTCAAGGTTGGTTCTTTATCCATTATGCTATAATTCATTTCATATTTAAGTTCACAATTTATTATAATTGCTAGTATAATTATTAGGAGAGGACATGATACAGTGGATAGGACGCAGTCAGAGGGCCCTGAGTTCAAATTTTGCCTCAGACACTTATGAGTTTTGTAGCTCTGAGTATCACCTTCCTATGTTAGTTTTCTCATCTGTTATAAATTGTGATGGGGTTGACTGGAATGGACTTGATGGCTTCACGGTCTTTTCCAGCTTAAAATCAATGATACAGATTATTTTCTTCTGGTCCTGACCGAGTATAGATGGATGGATAAATGGATGGCTGAATAAATGCATGAAAAAGGATTTATTAATCACATACTGTATACCAAATATTGAGCTAAGTAATGAGAATCCAAATACAAAACATAAGGAAGTCCCTAACTCTGAAGGAGCTGATATTCCACATTTTATATTTTCATTATGAATTTAATAGATATCCCCAAACAAGAGAGAATATACATATATAAACAGAACAGAAAATGTAGGACTATATGTGGAAATTTGAAACTGTATTGTATAAGGTTTATGTTTAAAAAAAATAGATAATAAATGGATCTCATGCTGTAATGGAGGGCACACCATATGTAGGGGAACAGTGACCAAAGAAGGGAGTTTTGGTCTAGGGAATCTCTGAGGAAAGTGCAAAAGTTATTCATGGGCATGGGACAAACTACCGTTTAAATGGGAGAAAATTTTTAATAGCACAATTAAAGCTTCAGTGAGATCAGCAAAAGCAGAATTAGAGGTTCAGCTAATCTCCTCCCCTAATTAAATGATAGCCACCTCCTGTAAAGTGGGAATTTATCTTCATTTACAGCACACTAGAGTTTATCAACCCTGCTTCTGTCTACTTAGCTGTCTCAGTGTGGCAGCCAGTTCTCTCATGCTCCACTGACAAGAAGGCATTTCATTAAATATTTTGGTAGATATGACCCATGTGTACTGTTATTATACTGTCACCATTTAAACTTGGTTCTCCCTTTTGTAAAACTTGGAAATTGAAATTCATGCCTCGAGTATTTTGGTCGATGTGGCAGAAAGGGACCTCTTCCCGCCTGAACTCTTCATTTTTTGCCTCTTTAAAATGACTTCCTACTTTCTATGTACATTTCAGGTAGTCACAATTAATTTAAAATACAGTTACTTAATATGCTTAGCATTTATCATCAATCAGAATGCCAATAATTCTACTTTACTGGGGAGGAGGCATGAAAATAATAATGGCAGCCAAGCATAAGGCATAGTCTACTTGAAAATATTGACAATGTACGAGTGTAGGTGGAGCTAAAGTTAGGGAAGATGAAGGGGAAAAATGAGAGGGAACCTGAAATCAAGTTACCAGATTTCTCCCAAGTTTATGATTGGAATCTAGCCCAGTTACTGACATTTAACAAATGAGGGTGTATAATATGCTCATGACTTCCAAGATGTCCACTTCACGTACCTAAATAAACGAATTCCTTCATTTTATTTTTGAGGCAATCTGAGTTAAGTGACTTGCCCAAGGTTGCATGGCTAGTAAGTGACTAAGGCCAGATCCAGGGTCAGTGTTCTGTCCACCATACCAACTAGCTGCTGCCATTTAATTCCTTTATTTACCATTGAATACTGGAGCAATCTCTTCCAGGGATGGGGAACCTGTGACCTAGAGGTCTCTAGGTCCTCAAGTGTGGTCCTGTGACTGGATCCAAATTTCTCAGACCAAATCCCCTTTAAAAAGCGATTTGTATTGTAAAACTTGGTCTCAACCAAGGACCTAGAAGGTCACATGTAGTCTCAAGGCTGCAGGTTCCCCACCCCAACATTATACATTTAATGTAAAGGTTCCATTGAAGTCCCACTCCAAGGATAACCCACAGAGTACAACCTCCCGATGGATCCCCCACCAAAGCTAGGCTTTGAGTATGGGTTCAGTGACAGCCTTGGAGCCTGTCATCCATGCACTAGCCAAGCTAAGATCAGACAGACTCATCATCAGCTCAGGTACAGGGTGATGATTTTTAAAAATAAATTTTATTGATACCTTTTTTGTGTTACATCAAAATAATGATTTCAACCCGTCCCACTTGTGGCAAAGAAAAGCAGTTAGGCAAGAGGATCTCATTTTGTGACTGCCTCTGGGATTGTATATAACATTCTGTCTTGTCGATTGAGGTAGCACATGTGAAGTTATTTGCAAACCTTTAAGTGCTATGTAAACGCTAGCTACCTAGCTAGCTGACTGTACTGGTGGCAAGGGCAATCATAGTGGTAGCCCATTGTTCTGCCATCGAGGATGTAAGGGATAAATTATGTGTATTTGCTATCTTCCAGTACCTCTGGTAGCTTTGCAGTGACCCAGAGTTCCAGTTACTTTTTTAAAAAAATTACATTTTATTGATTTTTTTTTGTTTTTACATTGCCTAAATTTCCCTCTATATCTCTCCCCTCCCAACCTCCCAGAGAGTTATCTCATATAACAAAGATTTTTTTAAAGAAATAGAAAGAAGAGGAAAAAAAATCAGCAAAACCAAAAAATACATGAGAAATAAAAATCTGAAAATAGATGCAATTTTCCATATTCCCTTAGTGACCTTTCCATTAAGGTGGCTACAGTCCCAGTGCATGTTGTTTTAAAAGCTAATATAATGCTTTAGCAGTGGTTCTCAACCTTCCTTCCTAATGCCATGACCCTTTAATACTCCTATGTGGGCGTATCTGCATGTGGGCGGACCCACCTGGAGATTGCTAAAGGAGCAGTGTCTCGGTTCCTAAGACCATGGGAAATATGTGTTTTTTGATGGTCTTAGGTGACCCCTGTGACCCCTGTGAAAAGGTCTTTTGATCCCCAAAGGGTTCGCGAGAAGCAGGTTGAGAGCTGCTGCTTTAGAGTTTGTAAAATCTATGTGTTTCTTTTTTCTTCTCCTGATATCTTTCAAAGGGAAACTGATAATTTCTTACAGTGTCTTCCTTGTTGATGGGCTATTCTGATGCTGCATTCTTCAGTTTCCTCTTCTGTAAAATAGCATGTACCTCTTCAGGATGTTGTGAGAATCAAGCGAGATAAAAATTGTAAAGTGCTTGGCAGAGGGCTGACACATAGTAGGTCCTACATAAACATTGGCCCTTATTATTACTAGTCGTAGATTTGGGTCATGCCAGTGGAATGTGAGCTCTAGTTGATCATAGATGTAGATATGGAAGGAAAGAGGCCATTTTGTTCAATCTCCTCCTTTATCAGATGAGGAAACAGAGGACCAAAGGCCTTAAGTAAATTGTCCAAGGTCCCACAGCTAGTAGTAGAGTAGTAGAGGAAGTTCCGATTGTGGTCCCATGGCTCCCAAGGTCATCATTCTTTCACAAGTTTCATATCAATCTGGAAGATTTAGATGACAGGCATGAGAATGAACCTGTGTCTGTCATTCAAAAACCAGCCTAATTTCAAAGATGCTCTACACTAGGCTGGTCAATGGATAATGAATTTTGAGGGCTGCAGCAACTCAGTGATTACTTTCCAAGTTGTAGAGTAATTGCTATCTGTGATGATGGAGGAAATGTCCATGAAATTATGGATCCTTGAAATATCAGAGCAAACACCTTTACTTATGAGAAAATGGAAAGAACTCTTCCCATGGAGGGCTTTTATTTGCTATCCCTCAATAAACCATAGGAAACATTCAGTTTTCAGCTCTATCACTGAAGCAAAGTGGTTGCTTTCCTGTTTGTAAGTCATGAATCAGAGCAAGACATATAGAACCTGAATTGACCTTTGAGAAAGAAACTCTTAGTGGATAGAGCCTTGCGCTTGGAGTTAGAAAGACCTAGGTTCAAATCTCACCTTAGAACCTAATTAGCTATATGACCCCGAGAAAGTCACTTGGCCTCTCAGCCTCAGTTTCTTCATCTGTATAATATGGGTAATAATAGCACCTACCTCACAGGATTGTTGTGTTGAATGAGATAATGCCTATAAAGTGTTTTGAAATTGCGAAGAGCTGTAGAAATGCTAGGTGTTATCCTGGACAGCCAAGACATTTTCACTCAACATTCTAATTCTCTTCAGGGTTATTGGATAAAGGATCTCAAGTGTCCTAGTGCTCTTGCCTCCACAACAAAGTTCAATCCTATGTTTAAAAAAAAGCATGCTGGATGTGGAATCGGGAGGATGCAGGATCAATATTCTTCTTGAATATTACCAGCTGTGTGGCCTGAGCAAGTTACTTAATCTCCTCCAGTCTGTTTCCTCATTTGTAAAATGAAGGGGCTTGGATTCCTTTGCATCTAAGGTCCTTTATGTTTCTAAGTCTAAGACCCTATGTCCTATGATCTATTATCTCCATTTTTTCAAAGGGAGAATTAAGTTCCTTTGATTTTTCCTCTCTCTCTCTCTCTCTCTTTCTCTCTCTCTCTCTCTCTCTGTATTTGTGGAAAGTTCTATTTGTATCCATGGAAACTTGGAACTTTGGTGTTGCAATGCTATACTTAAAGCCTATAGCACTGTTCAAAAGCAATTTGCCTCTATAAAGGCTGTTTTGACCAAATCACCATTGCTTGTTCCAATGTAGTACTTTTTTTTCCCACTGGTGCAGAAGTGATGACTTCCCCAGAATGATTATGTGCCCAGTGAGTAAACCTTGAGAATTTGATTACTGTGGGCTCTCAATCATCTTACATTTGCTCAATATTATCTTGTATAATATGAATATTAATGAAGATTGGAATTTTCTCACAGTTTTTCTCAGATTGCTTTCTTAATACATATTCAAGTTTTATTTTTAATCTCAATGTTCCTTTTCTCTGATTCTTCTACTTCAGTTAGGCTTTCTGTGTTGCTGTCTGTTTTAAATTAATTTCCCAGAGATTGTTAAAAAGATAAATAAAAAATTCCACTGTTCCTCTTTTCCCAATTAAAATTCACAATACAAAGTGCCACTAAATTTTTTTTAAGGAACATGTGTTTAATTGTCTCATGAAGTGGTAATAGCTATCCATGTTCAAGGGTCTCAGCTATTTCCCAGTGTGAATAAGGCTACTCAAGACAAATCTTAGGAAACTCAATTGTCCTTGAACCACAGCTGCCTCATGCCTAGCTGTACTTTGTTCATAGGAGGCATTCGTTAAATATTTGTTGAGTCCACGTATGGGAATTTCTGATCCTTGCTTTTGCCATTCAGTCTCCTCATTGTCATAGGACTCCTCATCTCAGTAGTCAAGTTATTTGATGCTTTCTGCCTCAAAGAGTTGTAAAGGATATATTTTGCTGCCGTCTCAAGCTCTCATACTACCCAAACCCTCATTTTCTTCCCCCCCCCCCAAATATTGTTTGTTCGAAAACAATAAAGGTTTTCTTGACATTGCCTTTATTGAAGCTTTCAGCCTTAGGTCCTTGTGAAACAGAGACAGAAGGAAATTTTCTATGAAAGATTAAAACCCTTAAGCAAACAAATGGATCTCTGATAGCATCAGAGTAGATATGATTGGCAGTGGTGCCAGTTACAGCCCATCTCTGCTGGCTCATCCTGTGTGGTCCATTGTCCTCCCATAAGTTGACAAGGGCAGGTCTACCTAACATTTTAGGAATCTTCCATCATACTTTTTCCTGGCCATTTGCAAGCCGAGTCACTTAAACTCCGACTTCCTCCCAAGATTCTCTCCTTCTGCCATTTTCCAACTCTAGCTCTCATATGTATTCTTTCCCCATGAGCATCTAAATTCCTTCATGGGAAGGACTATGTTGCTTTCTTGTATTTATTTCCCCAACCTTTAGCACACAGTAAGTGTTTCAATGCTTTTATATTCTTTTATTCATTTTTTACATTAAATAGATACCAGTAGAAAAAAGGGGTTGACCAACACTCACCCCTCAGTCTCACCATATGACAACCCATTGTGATATGGTGACAAGCCCTTTGTGATGATTCCTTTCTTTGACAAAATCCTTGTTCTAGCTCTTTGTAATTCATTTCTTGTAATGCATTGCACCCAGCTTGTGTCTGCTATGTACTCCTATATTGCCCTCTGAATAAGTATTTTTAATTTTCAGTAGACTTCAGTGTTCTATGAGCCCCACTGATGCAGCAACTCTAGGAAACTTGGTTATTAGAAAGATTGGCCTTTGTTTGGGATCCCGGGAGCCTTCACTGCTCTTCGGATGCTCTTTCATTGAATTTCAGCATCTCTCTCCCCCATGATTGAGCAGACCTCAAACATGACATACCCCAAACCCACAAAATTATGGAATGGTGTTGGAAGAAGAAACTTAGGAAGGCATTCTCTAGTCTACCCCCTTCCCTGATGTAGAAATACCTTCCATGGTGTCCCTAGTTAATAATCATCCTGACTCTTTTTGAAGAGTTCCAGTGGTGGGGAACTCACTGTCTCATGAAGTCAGTAATTCTACCTACTTGTGTTACTTCTGCCCTCTCGTAACACAGAATAAATCTAATTCCTCATCTATGTGAAAGGCCTTTAAATATTTAAAGATAACCATCCCTAAGTCTTTTCTTTTTCAGATAAAATGTTCCCTTTTCTCTCAACAAGTCTTTTTGAGACAAGCTTTTAATCTCCTTCACCCTCCTCTGACATGGTTCACTTCGTCAAGGTTTTGCCTGATACATGATGCCCATAACTGCGTCTGATTGGAAAGCAGAATAATTGAACTATCAATTCTCTTTCTTTCTGGGCTTTGTATTTAGGCTTTTTAAAAAGAAAATTACACTACACTGGAATCTTTCAATCAACAAGTTCAACTCAGTGGTTTTTTGTTTGTTTGTTTGTTTTTTTGCTATGACTCTACTACGGGTAAGGCCTGACTCTGCCAGAAATGGACGAAAACAAAACCTCAGCCTTTTTTACACGAATTGCTTTCTAGTTAGCCTCATCTACCTGGCAAGCGTACATTGGCTTTTCTAAACTTTATAGATTTCACATTTACCCTCATTAAGATTCACTTCCCATATCTTCTGAGAGATGAAATTGTCAATTGTACAAATAAAATATTTATCAGATGCTCTGCTTTTAGCATAAAAAGATTTCCACCAGGTAATCGTGTAGTGAAAGTTCCCATTACTATTATACCTTGTCTCAGTGTTAGCTTTTGATCTGTTATAGTCGTTTATTTCCACCACTTGGCCAGGGGATCCCATATACCATTCTAACACCCATTCTCATTCTTTCTTTTCTTATCCTCATCTAAATATTTTCACTATAAATGGCTCTTGAGATTCATTAATAACCACTCAGCTGCATATCTTCTTTACATAGTGCTAGTCTGTTATTTCCTCTCTCAACTATATTTCATTAAAAAGAGATTGATATTCCCATTATTTCCTTTGGCTCATTTTCCCCATCTTACTAAATCTTTGCAATATTTTTAAACATATTTGCTTCCCTATTTTAAAGGCTTAAGTTCACTTTATTGCCTATACAATGTGCATTGATATATATATATATATATATATATATATATATATATATATATATATATCAATATCAATATATGAATTCCCATTCTTCCTTTGACACTTGTTATCTGTGCAACCTTGAGCAAATTCCCTAACTTCCTGAGACTTAGTTTCCCCATTTGTAAAATGAGGGGCCAGAACTAGATGGTCTCTTCATTAGGATCCTATGATCAAGGGTTAAAAGTATTCTTTCTGACCCCTCCCAGGGTTGGTTTTTTTCTTGTTTGTTTTGTTTTGTTTTTGGTTGTGGTTGTTTTGTTTGATAATTCTTTGAATTACGGGACAATAGCCTCTATAGAATTTTTTTTTCTGTTTCAAAATCTATGCTTTCTATGGGGTCAAGCAAGCAATCCAGGAACATTTATTTAGCAACCACCATGTGCCAGATATGGTGCTGGATGCTGGAAATAAAGACAAAAGTGAAATATTGCCTGACTTTCAAGAAGTTTGTTTTGGGAGAAATGTCATATAAGTATTTGAGAAATATGTACTAAATAAATAAAATGGAATTTTAGTGGTAGAGGTGGGGTTGGATGGGGTGGGGAGAGATTCTAGTAGTTTTCTCTACAACTTTGTTTTATATTCAAAGCCCTTTAAAAAATAATAAAATCTCCAGCCAGTTATATTTCCCCCAGCTCTTTCGAGATGTCCTCATTTTTTTTTTTACTAAGAGCCTATCATTCTTATATACTAAGCCGTGATCCAAAATACAAAATTATTTTCTTCAGCATGGTGTATGTCACTGGTTATCTATTTTCCATATTTTCCTTCCTCATCTGAAATCTTAACTTTCTTTCACTTGGAAAAACACGCAAAAATTCTGTGTTCCTAGAAATCTAATTTCTGACTGGGATTTCAGAGTCTTAAAAAGATCCTTTCTAGGGCTTTTCCAACAGTATCATTCACTTCTCCATGAATCTCCAAAATGGGTGATGGTTGACAGTTTTGATAAATCTCAACCAACTTTCCATCCCATCCAATGTACATGTGACAGGAAGACAGCATGACTTCTGATCATGTCTAAAACCCTTTCTGTTTCTGTACCCTTTAGCAGGGAGACAGTCACTTACCATTACAGTACAGTGCTTCCAGATTTCTTTGTAGGATCTATCAAGCCATCTAGCATTTAATACCCTAAAGCAAAAAAAAAAAAAACAACCAGCTTGACTTTGCTACTCCCTTAGGAGGCCCAGAATTATACTTCTGGAAAAGCTCTGGTTGATCCTATGGACAAAGGTCCATACCATACAGTTCAAAGGGTTCTGACTTTCCTTTTCCATTTCCCTCCTGTGTTAACAATTTCCACATGCCAAGCTGTTGACCTTAGCTTCAATTGACCTTTATCTCCTGAGAATCTTTTATTTCTACAAAACTTTTCATCCTCTCTTGATGCCATGGGGATTTAGGTAGCACCATCTCATCCGTTTTGAAACAACATGTCAAGATTAAAAAAAAAACACAACAAACCTCATATCTCCCCATTTGTTTGACTCATAAAGTATTATGCTTCTCACTAAATTTTTCTCCTAAGAAACTATTTCATCTAAAAGTCTTATGTTAAAAATGTTGGCATTCGAGGAAATGTTGAAACAATTGATGATATTTGACTTGGAAGAGAAGACTGTGGGGGGACCTGCTGTCTAAAAACATTTAAAACACAGTTATGAAGAAGAGGGATTAGATATTTTGACCCCAAAACACTGGGATGAAGAGCAGTGGAAGAAAAGGGCAAAGAGACCAACTTAGTCTTGGAGCCAGGAAAAACTATCCAGAAGAAAGAAAGTGCCTCACGAAGTGGTGGGATGCCCTCATTGGAAGATGCCAAGCAACTAGTTCTGGATGTGTTTTAGTGGGGATTTTTTTTTTTGTATGGCTTGGACTCAGTGGCTGTTGGGGTCACTTCTAACTCAAATTTTGTGATTCTATTGAAAACATGGCAAGTAGAATTTTCTGTCAAGATTATCTTTCGACTAGGTCTATAAGACATAAGGGAACAAGTCTGGTCAGTTAAAAAAAAACAATCACTAATTAGTTGAGAAAGCATCTAGCTAATAGTTCGATTTTGAAAAACTGAATTAATAAGATGTTTGGGGACTGTGTAACCATCCTCCTCATAGCTACGGTTCTTCTCTGGCTTATTTCCCCAAAGATTGTTTCAACAGGTATAGTTCAGCATGATTGCTGAAGTTGACACAGCACAATTAATTACCAATGGAAAAAAATCTTTTGAACCTAGCTTAAGAAATTTGAAGCCAAAAAGAAAGGGATACAGCCAATCCTTGGAGCATGTGCAACATATTCATTTGGCAGGTAAATATTCCCTACTGTGACTGCAAAATGTAGATCCTCACTCTCTGGCAGTTGAATTCCTATCATTCACATAGACAAAATACCTATAACTTGGAGAACAGTCTGAAAGGAGAACAATTCTTCTGGATTTTTTTGGCCAGATATAGCATTAGTATTTGGAGAATTTGGTTCAGCACCTCTCCAACAGAAACTTCTTTGTTAGCTACTGGTTCATGATGAAAATGATTGAGTTTCTTCAAGTCAGAAAGTCAACAATATTTGCAATGTTGCTATCCTGATATTCAGATAGACTCATTGATTTAGAGTCAGACTGGGCATTAAAGATCACCTAGTTTGAATTTCTCATTTGACAGATGAGAAAATTGAGTCATTCAGAGGTTAAGTAACCTGCCCAAGGTCAAAAGTTATAAGTGAGGACTTGAACCTTAGCTTCTAAATCCAATATTCTTTCCCTAATCTATCTGAGGGAAAAGACTGAAGGTAGATGACACAACAGGAGTACTGAATGATAGAGTGCATGTGCTAATACTGACTCTAAGCGCCATAGGATGTGAGAGAAGGGAAAGATCTAATGACTTAATGTACTTCCTGTATATCTTCTATGTTCTGAATTATCTATGTTTTCTCATCCATTAGAAATGCTTACTCTTTCAGGGTGAGGGCTGTCTTTGCTTTTTCTTTGTATTCCTAACACACAGCATGGTTTCGGTTTTGTTTCTTTTCCACCATCCCCATTGAAAAAAGAAAACAAAAAGCCCTTGTAACATATAAACATAGTCAACTAAAACAAATTCCATATTGTCCATGTACAAAAATATACTTTTTATTCACCTCTATTAGGAAATGGGTAGAACCATGGATCCTTTGGAATCAAGACCTCGTGATTTCTTCCTACTTTTTGCTGGTGACACTAATCATCCTGTGTGGAAAGGCTGGTGTTTTGGCCACCTTTCTCCCAGATGCATTCTATTCCCTAGGCCACTTGAGCAATGTCTCTTTGTGCCTCATGTCGAGGGCAAAATGCACTGTTGGAACCTGCCCTCAAGAGTCTTTTGCTAATTGGACACTGTTTGTTTATATTTGGCACCCATCAGACATTTTCCCTGGCTTCATTATTAAGTGGCTGTAATGAAGAAAATAATCCCCTCACTTGGAAATAAGCTAAGTGATTTGTCTTAATTATTGTCAGCACTCAGTGGCTACCTTGTGGTGCCTGAACAGATGCCCTGGTGGGTAATGATATTAGAGATTAGTAGTCATTTTTAGAGAGGTGGCTATAAGCTAATTTTTGGCTTCCTGGGCATGTTTCTTCTTTTTCCCCCCTCCTTGTCTTAGTGAATTAGATTACTACTCTGAAATTGATGTCTTTTCCTCTTCCAGTCGGTCCTTTCTCATGGTACTGTAGCAGACTGTGCTGTCGTTGGCAAGGAGGATCCTTTGAAAGGTCACGTCCCTTTAGCACTTTGTGTACTGAAGAAAGGTGAGAACCCACCATCCTTCCTTGATTCTGTATTGGTACCTTGTATGATGAAAGATGCATTAAAATTTTCAGCACTTATACCTGGAAATCTCTCCCCCAGACATAAATGCTACAGAGGAGAAAATTTTGGAAGAAATTGTCCAGCATGTGAGGCACAACATTGGCCCGGTAGCGGCTTTCCGACATGCCGTGTTTGTTAAGCAGTTACCCAAGACCCGCTCAGGCAAGATACCGCGGTCAACTCTGTCTGCTCTTGTCAATGGAAAGCCTTACAAGGTAGTCATCTGAGAATTTGTAACGCTGAGTGCTAATTTTGTTTTCCTTTTTATTTCACTGGTACTAGTGACATGTAGGCCATTCCTACAGCTGAATTCCAGCCGTGAAATAGACCCCCAGAGATATTTATGAGTATCATAGGATCCAGCCTAATGGAAGGGCTAGCCACTCTTAGTCTTTCTTATTCCTCAGGCTTTTAGCTGAGCAGTGGCTGGGGTGTAAAAGTAGGAAATAAATGGAATGTGATGGTAATGAATTTGAAAATGAGATATGTGTGTTATGACTAATAGGCTTAACAGAAATAGGAAAGTAAAAAAATGCAGATTTATGGAGCACCCACTGTTTATAGTTCTGTCACCAGAACAATAAAGCACCATGGGTAGAGGAATGGACGTGGACTTAGAAAGACTTGGATACAAGACCTGTTTCTGATGCTTACTAGCTGTGACCTTAGGTCACTTAACACTGTTTGCCTTAGTTTCCTCATCTGTCAAATTAGCTGGAGAAGGAAAGGGCAAAGCACTTTATTATCTTTGTCTAGAAAGTCCCAAATGAGGTTGCGAAGAGCCAGACATGACTGAAATGATACAGCAAAAAAATTGGGAATAACAGGATGGGGAGTGTCTGCCTAAGTAAGGTTGTCAGGAGGTTCTAATGATGTAACATAAAGAATCTGGTATGTAGCCCTATCCAAATGTCAGCAGTGATTGCCCTGATAGACGTCTGTAAACCTAAGTAAGAGCTTGTGGGTCCCTTGATTATTAGCTATGACTATAGGAAAATATTTTCCTTTCGAGGAAATGTACGATAATTAAAATCAAACATATTGTCATTCAAGGTCACGTTCCATTAGCACTTTGTGCACTGAGGAAAGGTGAGAGCCTGTCATCCTTCCCGGATTCTGTGGGTGATTAAAGATTCCATGGAATTGCTCAGTGTTCACAATTGGAAATTTCTACACCAGACATAAATGCTACAGAGGAGAAAGTTTTGGAAGAAATCAAGAAGCACGTGAAACACAGCCTTAGCCTGGTGGCAGCTTTTAGTAATGACTGCAATGAAGGGAAACAACTTTTTAGAACCATATTTTTTGAGATCCTTTAAAAAAAAATCATAGATTTAGAGCTGGGGATTATCTGAAAGACCATCTGGTCCAAACACCCGATTTTACCAATGAGTAAACTGAGTCCCAGAGAGGTTAAATGCATTGCCAGGGATCATAAACTAGTGTCAGAAGCAGGAACAAAGGAACATAGATTTAGAATGAGAAAAGACCTGAAAGACCATTTAGTACAACCCTCTCATTTTACAGATGAGGAAACTGGAGTTGAGGACTTGTCTGTGGTTACACAGCTAGGAAGGATCAAAGGCACAATTTGAACCCAAGATTTCTTGATTCCAATCAATCATTTGCACTGTTTTTTACTTTGCTGCTCTTGTGATGGAACTACAAACAGAAGCTCCTTATAAATAGGCAATTTGGACTCCCTTCTTTCTAACTACAACTCAACTTTGAGTCTATTATTCTAGTACAAATGATTTAAGTGGATAATGACAATCTAAATTAAGAAATTTTCAAATGAATTTGGCTTCCTAGGAGTGATTAGATTATTAGAATCTTGATCTACAGTTTCTCAAATTTGTGTGTGTGTACATGTGCATGCGTGTGTGTGTATATTCATGTGTGTGTATATATTCATGTCCGTGTGTGTTCTACACCCCTTTGGCAATTTGTGAAACCAGTGGACCCCTTCTTAATCTCATGGTATTAAACAGACTAAATATATATAAAGGAATACATATAAAATAAACTTGCTGTACTAAAATACAATTATAAAATATTTTGAAAATAAAATCTACAAATATTAAACATTTTTAAAATTAAAAAACTTAAAATATTTTTTAAAATATTCATGGATTGCCAGTTAAGAACTATTGAACTAGACATAATATGTTTAGGTGTGTTTAAAGATACCTTTATACATATTTGTATCTGTGTGTGTATCACTTTCAAGTGACTATAAAGTTAGGATTTATATTAAGAAAAAGAAAGAAATGGTGCAATTATATCTAAATCTAAAAAAAAATGAAGATTGGCATTAGAAAAACTGCCCACCATTCATTCCAGTAAATATTATCATGTTTCCTATGTAGGCATCTGTTTACATGGATGATATGTGCCTCAGGAGAAGGTTTTCTTTGTAAAATCTTCCAATAGTTTAATTTTTTGTTAATATAAAAAAGGTTCAAAATAGTTCAGTATCATTTGGATCCTTGTTTTGGCAAATAACTATTTGAACAATATCAGAGAAAAGGGAGTATAGAGTTGCCCTTAAGTATATCAAATGCAAGGGCAGCTAGGTGGCACAGTGGGTAGAGTGCTGGGCCTGGATTCAGGAAGACTTGAGTTCAAATGTGACCTGAGACTCTTACTAATAACTGTGTGACCCTGGGGAAGTCATTTAACCATGCTTGCCTCCTTATCTGTCAAATAAGCCAGAGAAGAAAATGGCAAACCACCCCAGGATCTTTGCCAAGAAAACCCCATAAAGGGTCAAGAAAAGTTGGATATGACTAAAACTAACTAAACAGTGACAAAATATCAAAAGCCAAGGGGGCTGGGGGAACGGAGTCAAAGGCACCTATGACTCTCTGATCTCTTTCCAGATAACTTCCACAATTGAGGATCCCCGTGTGTTTAGCCATATAGAAGAAGTACTGAAGAGGACATCATGACCTTTTTTCTTCTGAAAAACCTGTGTAGCAGGGGAGACGATACTTTACTTTGGTATACAGAGATAGGTGGCTAATTGACAGGACTCAGTAGTTGCAAAGCAAAGTAGTTAGGAAGCAGAAGTTAATTATGTAGTTGTGTGGAAGGTCTTCAATTGGCCACGCCTGTGGCTACTGGCTGTTTGTTATTGGTCTTAATGTTTTTATCCATCTTTAGTTTCGTTTTGTGTTTTATGTTTTTGTCGCTTTGTTTTACACAGTTATGCTAAATTCTAGTACGAACCTAATGAAATCACAGATTGTCAGAGCTCTAAGGGACCTCAAAGATTATCTTTCCCTACTCCCACCTCCCCCTCCTCTAATTTTACAAATGTAACCTTGGTCCTTCTTCCTGCCTTATGTTCAAATTTAATTGTCACTGCTCCCAGGAAGTTAAAATTGTTAGGAGTTTGGTACGGGAAGATAAGTAGAGGACTTATTTTAGATGACAAATGAACCTTAGAAAGAATAGGGCCATCTAGATGGCATGAGAAGGAAAAAAATGACTAGATTAGAGCAAGGAGACAGAAGCTGCCACCTTGAGGCCACATGTGGCCTTGTAGGTCCTTGGGTGTGGCCCTTTGGTTGAGTCCAGGGGCCTAGAAGGCCATGTGTGGCCTTGAGGTGGCAGGTTCCCAACCCCCGGGTTAGACCTTAAAGGATGTTATTTTTATATATAGATCTCTCTCTCTCTCTCTCTCTCTCTCTCTCTCTCTCTCTCTCTCTCTCTCTCTCTCTTCATCTATTTATCAATCTATTTATATATCTCTATATATCTATATCTATCTTTATCATAGATTTAAAGCTGGAACAAACCTCAGAGATCTAATCCATTTTCTCATTTTTTTGATGAGAAAACTGAGTCCACAAAGGATACGTGACTTGTCCAATGTCCCACAGGTAGGTATGTCAGAAGTGGGACTTGAACCCAGATCTTTGGACTCAAGAGCCAGGGCCCTTTCCACTATACCATGGTGCTTCCAATTATATTAAAAGTAAAATAGACCAAGTGAGGTTGTTTTTTTTTTTTTAAGTAAGTCCATTCACACCAATTTAGAATGGGTAAGATAATGGAATTTTCTGATTAACCAAATTTTCTGATAAACCCAATTTTGAACCAACTATAATGCAATGAAATATACTTGCTGCCTGTGTGTGTGTGTATAGCAAAGTGTGTATAGTAAACTGGATTTATGTATAATTTCTTCTTAGATGATTCACAAGGTACTTCAGGACCTTTCAGTGCCTCTGGGTCAGAAGAATGAATTGTCACTGCTCTATGTACAGTTCTGTAGTATATATACCTATATACATTTACATCTATATCTATATCTATCTATCTATATCTAAGATATAGAAATAGATATAGATCTATCTGTCTGTAACTATATATCTAAAGTAGTGGGGACTTAGACTCCCAATGCTTTAGAATTTACTACTTGAATAAACATGTCAAACTATTTACTTGTCTTTTATATCTCTTAAAAGTAGTGTATTCTATGCAAATGGAAAAATATGGAGTTTTAGTTTCTGGGATTCTAGATAAAATGCAATTACTATGCAAGAAACACTTAGTTTAAATTTTCTCTGCAAGTGATGCAAAGAAGAATAAAATCATTTCCCAGTTTTTCAGTTGATTCAATGTATAAAAAATTGCATAGCTCACCTTGGAATTTTGAAGGAATAGGATTTTTGTGGCCATTTCATGTAATTATTTCAGCTGTAAGTCTTAAACAGATTTAAAAATCAATAAGGTCTTTATGTCTGAAAACAAAAAAAAAGTTATCTTGTGTCTTTTTTTTTGAATGTAGTTACATTGACTAAAATGGAGAATTCTATTGGAGAAACAATTTGTCTATGCAAGCATCCAGCTTCTAGCTGCTGAGTGCAGTCACAGCGAGACAGAGAGGATGAACAGACCGATAATAGTATAAAGGTACAAGGGCAGCGTTTCATTTAGTAGTTAAAGGTAGAGGGACAACTTGGCTACGGATTGTAGCGATGCCCCAAATCAAATGGATTGGAAAATGTTGTATTGTACTTGGGGGAGGGGGAAGAGCGAGACTGAGAAGCTTTGTCTTGTTTACTATCGATGAAGGAAGTGTCTCCATCAGTCAGATCCCAGGTCCATTGAAGTATATATAGCTTTCCCTTCCATATTGCGGGGCAGGGGAGAGTGGGCTTTAGGGGCACGGTGCCCTTGTGATCTGGAAAATCTGTGTAAAACTTTTAGGCCTTCCCTTTATAATAGAGAAGAGGTCTGACCTTTTTCTTTTATGGGATATTTACAGTATTGAAAGATGCTATGTTGAGATTATAGAATATTATACATATATTGTATGCATTTCCTGTTTCTAAACTTTTTGTGTCATCTTCTGGCCTTCACATGTCATCTGTGGCTTCTGCAAAACTCCCCCTAAATTCCCATTTAATTTCTTATGACAACCTGCAATGTATCAGAACTGTGATGGGGGAAGTCGCAATGTGGAAGGGATAACTGTACCAACATGGAAATTTTCTGCTATAGGAAGCATCAATGGTCATCTAGGCACGTCTTCATTCATATTTTCACCCTTTCCTCCAGCATTTAATTGTAGAGATCATTTGGGGAACAAAAAAGCTTTGAAAAGGTAATTTTAGAGCATTCCTTTTTCCAATTATTTTAGGTAGCATAGTGAATAGACAACTGTACTCAAAACCAAGAAACTTAAGTTTTAGTCCAATTCAAGACTTCTCAATCCTGTTGCAGAATAGGTCAGGCAGGGAGTCTCTTCATTTGGGGGTTCCTTAGACTAGTACTATCAAGCTCAAATAAAAAAAAAACCAGGGGCTACTAGCCCATACATAGGGCTCCCTGCAAGTCACATATTGACTTACCCACAAATTAACATTATGTTTTGTGGTATTTTTATTTTAATTCCCAATTACATTTTAATCTGTTTGGCTGGGCACTTGGGAATGTTGTGGGCTGAATGGGCCTTCTGTGTGATACCTCTGTCCTAGACAATGAAAGCATAGATCCAGTCCTCATTTCCTCTTGTGATATGACTAATAACTTTTCATCTCTTTATTTACGGGCAATGCCAAAGAATGTTTTTGTTTTTTAATGTCTAGTTTCCTTCATATTTAAGGAAATTTGTTTTCAATTTACCAGATAATTTTCTTGTGGAAAAAAAAATTGCCATCCAGTTCTTTTACTTAAGAAAATTAAGTGTATCTCTTGCCTAGTTGAAAAGCTAGACCAAAGCTATAATGCTTTATATGAAAGAAACACTGATACATAACCAAGGCTAGGAATTGTGAATTAGCAACCATAATTGAAAACTCTATAACTACTTATTTTCAGAAAACACAAAAAAATGATAACTTCTCTAAACCAGCCCAAATAATATAAAATCCTTCTTCAAATATACTCTCTTAATAACAGCCAATGGGAGGAGTCCATGGAGATGTTTCTTGGGGTAAAGGGAGAGACCCTTGAGGTCATATAGCTGTTACCTTTATGCCAGTGATAAAAGAGGGTCTAGAATTTTGGAGTCTGCTGGAAAGCTATTTTGTTTTTCAAAAAGGCACTATTAACTCTTTGAAGGTGTGTTTAATGTTATTTCTTCTGCACAACCCCTCTATGCCTAGCCCTATCCATAAGAAATAAAACTGCATGTTTTCCTATCTCCTTATGAATAGGAACTAGTTTAGTTTAACTGCCAGTCAGGAGCGCCACATAATTCCTGATTTTCTCCATCCCCACCCATAGACCTTGGGTGTCTTCTACAGGTTTATAATCAAACATTTACAAATTCTTCTAACAGTTCATTGCATTGATTTGCAAGTTTAGTCTTCCCTCTTGTGGCCGAATGAGGTAAGACAAGTATCACACTGGGATATGGTGGCTCATATGATCTTCACTAAGGTACCAATGTTGTGTGGTGGTTTATGTATATTTTTCCAAACTACATACTTTATGAACAAAGAATAAACACGGCAGTGGAAGAATTTTTTTTATTGACAATTGGGGGAAAATTCTCTCACCGTTACCTTTCTACTGAAATCTGTCAAACAGAAGACAACAAATGTTTTATGTACGTGCAAACATTGCAAATTAAACTGCGAAAAGAAATAACTAAAAGACAGGTCTTGAGCTTAATAAGGTCAAGCAGCAGAAAATTAGTATTTAGGTAAATGGCATCATTAAATAGGTTGTACTTTGAAATTTCCCATGTAAACAAAGAATAGACAGTCACACCACCAAATAAAGCCACAGGGAAGAGTTGCTCTTCTATGTTTTTATACACTATATATGTTATTTATTCTGTCTTTCAGTTATTTCCTCTGATAAAAATGGACTTCAGGGAAGTCTCAACAAGGCCATCTTGGCTAAAAGCTTATAACATTAGTCATGGGTCTGGCTAATGCCCTATTCCAAAGACAAAAACAAACAAAAATAAAATGTTTGTGTGTGTGTGTGTTTGTGTGTGTGTGGGGGTAATTTCAGTGTTATTTGTTTGTTTGCTTTTAAAGTAGGAAATTTGAGCCTCAGACTCCTTGCAGTGCTCAGAGATCACTGTCTAATGCTGGCTGGCGACTGAAGACCTTAGAATGAAAATGTGGTTATTAGGAAAGAAAGGTTCTTTCTTGGTCCACAGGTAACAAGAAAAGATAATGTTCTTTAGAAACTTGTTTTTTTAGTCATTGCTTTTGTAAACAGTTGGCTTGGTTTTGTGTTGAAAAGGATAGAGGCATCACAGTGCTTTTCTACAGGTACTGGGCATTTCAGGTTGCCTTTGAAGGTCCATTTTGGCTCCATTTCCAGGTTAAATCATTCCATTTGGATGGGATCAGAGGCAGGTGTCCAGCTTTAAGTATTGACAGATTTGAAGGAGGAAGGAGTGGAAGCTAACTCCAATAAACATATTCATCTGACTGTTACAATCCAAAAACTGTAAAAATGGAATGATAAGTTACAAACAGGGTAACTGTCAAGTGCTTGCACTCAGACTCCATGAACCATAGAATTTTTTATATAAAATCATATTTATATCAATTTTTACAGAAAACTTACACGTTTTAAAAGAAATACATACACAGTAATACATAAATGTCTAGTATATTACAGTAAAACAGATGGAACAATGTAAAAATGAGTGGTTCCATTTTGTAAAACATCTGGTGTAAAGGATGCTTGTTTTAAAATGACTTAAGATTTTTTTAATTTTTTTTACAACTGTAGTGAACTAACCAAACAATGCATGGGAAAAGAATCACATTTTCAGCTTAATAAACCTTGACTTGTCATTATTTTCCCTTGGGGCTCAATTGTCCAATTGAGTTTTCACGGCTTCTCTTCTAAGATGATAGTGCACTTCAGGTAGAGTAGACTGAAAAGATGACATCTGAAGAAATAGTAAATAAAACATTATCAACTGCAATCTAGTTCTAGTAGAACTCTTCTTACTTTTTTAGGAGTGTCTACCAAAGAAACCAGCTACTCTTAGACTAACACTAATAGAATATGAAAACAACAGGTAGTCATGAGTCCTAGCATCAGTTGCACATATTTATTATCATTCTTTAATTAAGAGTGTTAGACTTAAATTAGCATATAACATGAAAAGAGAGTTTGATTCACTTGAAGGTAAGTTCAATAAAAATAGATTTTTTAGGCAATTAGTGTGGTACAATGGGAATAATTGTGGGTGTGGAGGCACAGGACTTGGATTCAAATCTCAATTCTGCCATTTATGACCTGTGGCATGTTGGGTCTCATCATAAAAATGAGAGAATTGGAGTTAATGACTTTTGTGGTTCTTTCTAACTCTAGATCTATGCTCCCTTGATACCCTAAATCTGGGATCTTTTGAGGTAAGGGTCTGTGAATGTTTTTATTATAAAATATTTTTATATCTCTGTTGCAAATGGTTAAGAACCCTTCCAACACTTCAGTATGCTTGTGGAAAGCTGTGAACCTAGGTACTAATATGCTTGGAGTCAGTTGTATTAAATCATTCTATTGAGTACATTTGTTTGATACTGGTTGGTTGGTGTCGTTGTTTGTCCTTCCTTCTCAAAGAGGGATGTGATATCAGGAAGGTGATGCCATGACATTCAAGTGAATTGGATTTAAGTGAAGGAGGCCTGTGCAAAGTCACCAGCCTCATTTTCTCCTCTGGAGCCGTCTGGGTCCAGCAGTGAGATATAGATCAGGATGACTGGAGATAGCCCAGATGCAGTGGGAGACCTTGGCTTTTTTAAGTTAAGGTCTTTCCCAAGTCTCAGTTTGACTGAGGCAAAGCCTGTTAAGACTGGGTAAGAAGTAAGGGGAATAATGGTATCCTTTACATAGTCACAAAAACCCCAAAAACCTAAAACCAATAGTCAGGGAGAGGAAGACCCCTGGGGTTTCTGATCAAAATAGAAGTGCTTGCTATTTACATTCAGTCTGAGCCATCAGGGCCCAAACAATGGCCAAGTGATGCTCAGATTGGGACCTTCGTTGACCAATCTATGAACAGCAGAGTGATTTGGATTTAAAGCATGGTCCTTAAGAAAGAAATCTAGCCTTTAACCTCCAAGATAGCATGTGAGGTTTCAGTGATCAAAACTTCTATTCCTTTGGGCAGAACACCCAGAGGTAAGGGCATATGATACTCTACACAGAGAGCGGGAGAGGAGAGCAGAAGGAAGGAAAGTAGGTGGTGTGTTGCCCGACTGGAACTGGTCAATTGGGTCCCTATTAGGACAGCTACTACTGCTTACTCAGAGGTTGTTGTTTGTTCTTTGCTCTCCCAGAGGAACATAAAATCAGGAAAGAGATGCCATGACATGCAACTGAATTGGGTTTGAATGAGGCAGGACTGTGCAAAGTCACCAGCTTCACTTTCTTCTCTGGAGCCATCTGGGTCCAGTGGCCAGATATTGATCAGGATCACTGGAGATGGCCCCGTGTTTGAAACCACGTGAGTTTGAAACATAGAGTACTGCAACACTTTTATTACTGCCTATGCCACAGGTTTTAGAAGCTGCTGCTAGCAACTGTGCTAAAATAATATGGCACGGAGTCGTTGAAATGATTCAAAGGTAGCATTTATTGATGTGTCCGTTGCTTCTCTTTCAATCAATAATTGGAGTTTGCATTTCTATAGCACTTCATGATGTACAAAGTGCTTTATATTGACAAAAAATCTCCTTTCAACCACTCAACATCATACAGGATATTGAATAAACAGCATGCTCTGAATGTTCCATGAAGTATGTATACTCTATTCATCTGAAATCATTCTTTATGGGTTTACTATTGTGAATAAGTGCACTTAGTACTCTCAAGAGAGAAGATGAGGAAAATGCTAACTGAAACATCATGTACAAAGTAGAATGGGACTAGTTAGGAGAGAAAGATAAATGCTTCCCTTAGTCAAAAGCAGCAAAGCCTTGATGAACATATTAAGTATTCATTGTGTAAAACAGCAAAATATTCAGTTCTTGGGGAAATTAGCATGTTGTATGTAGGATATATTTATTACAGAACATTATTCTGGAAAACCTCCTGTTTAATGAAATTATTATATGCTTCAGACTGTGCCCAATTAAGTGCCAAATTGTATGCAGTAATTACATTTCTAATGTTAGGGTTGCATGTTTTTAATTAAATCTCCTACTTGAATGGCTTTTTGATCAGTACGGCCCTTAAACAATAATCCAAATAAGGTAATAAAACCAGTTAGCTCCCTTATTGAAGACAAAAGATGAATTATAAATTTGTGATGCTTAGGGTTCAAGGCAGTGAACAATTAAGAGTTGCTTTTCATTCATTCTCTTTCTTACTCTCTTACCCCATGTGAACATACCATTCTTTCTGAAAATATTCCCAAATATCCCCACCTCCCGCCACCATCTGTTCTATAAAACCACACTGTCTTGGTGAAAATGCACCTACCATGTATGTGTAGAAAGTAAGGGAGTCTTTCTTATACATTGATAAATTTAGTAACTGGTTCTGTTTTACCGTGACTGTTGTTATATTGTTATATTATGGATTTGGTTCTGCCATGGACCAAAACCCAACCCCCATCTACGGTAAAAAGTCTTATTCTCACAAGACCATTTGTCTTCCCAACATTATAGAAAAGTTGTTTTTTTTTTCACTTTTCAGAAACTTAATAACTTATTTGACTCAGCATCATTTTGGTGAAAATTAAGTCAAGATGATGTGCTAAGAAGCTTAAGCTTTTTGATAGAGATCCCTAAGACCAAAGGCTCTTAACCTAGGATATATGACATTTTTTTGTTTAATATTTTGATATTTTAAATTTATTTTTATATATATTTATGTTTGTGTATATATGGATAACTGTGGTTCAATACTATTGGGTTCCTTTGTAATCCTATGTACTTTATTTTACAAATTTAATAACATTCTTAGGAGGAGTGTATGACACTAAAAAAATGTTTAAGAAGCACTGCTTAAGACCAAGGATGCCAAGCTATTTTTCCTACTCTCTTTCTCTCTATCTCATTGGGAAGGGTTTGTTTAAATCACTATCTACCTCTTCTAGTAAACTATTATTAAGTTTTTAGGGCATTGTCTTACTACTGATTTAAAGGACAGATCCTGGTTAGTTAATCAATACTGTGTTCCTTATTTTGAATGTTAGTAAGTAATAGAACAAACAGTGTTAACATAGCACTGATGGGATGGCGGTGATCAGATGAGAGGTCGTCATGAGACCTTCAACCACAGCACACAGATAGATGTTAATGGTAGCACTGGACTGAGAAACAGCAACTACCAGGGAACGCCAGCAATGGGGGGTAGGGGGGAGTGTTGAAACCAAGGTGCACATTATTTTGGAGTGAACAACAGCTACTCACAGCAGTTCAGTGCTGTCTCCTTTGACAGACGTGTCAACATGAGTATGTGCGAACAGTGGAGTTGTCTAACCTCTGCAACCTCGAAGAAGCAACTGTAAATGGAGAGAAGGGCTTTAGCAGGCCTGGGGGATGGAATACCAAAGTCCAGAGTTAAATGGGGGCATCCCCTCCCCCAAAAAGAGCTGACTGGTTTTCTCTGGTTCCCCTTCGGATCTTGTCCTGGTCTGTAAAATGAGGGGATTGAAATAGGTGGCTTCGAAGGACCCTTCTGGCTGTAACTCTATACGATCTTTATTCTCCTCTGAAAAGGGAAATTAATTTAGCTGAGTTTTCATTTCAAAAGCACAATTGGTATTTAATTTCCCAGTAAGTTGGGGCGAATGCCTTGAGGCTTCTAGGTGGGATAGTGAATAGATAGAGAGAATGCAGATTTTGTGGGGACAGAAGGACCTTAGTTCAAATTTTGCCTCAGACTAGTAGACATGTGACCTTGAGCAATTTGCTTCTCCCCTCTTAGATTCACTTTTTTCATCCATGAAATGAGAAAGTTGGACCAGCTCACTCTAGTTTTGTAATCCTTGAATCTCTTAGTTGAAACATACTATACAACTCTCTGGTTTTGTCTTGGTAGAAAACTCTGGTAAAACTTAGTTGATGGTGTTTTTATATTTCCTCTGTGTACTGATGAGATTCTAGCTCTTGGTAACTAATAAATTCTTAGGATTTATTAAAAAATCTTGGAACATTTTAGCAAACTTCAAAAATCATGAACTGATGATGTGGCAAAGTTAAGAGATTATGCCATAATGAATCTCAGTAATGATATAAAGACAGTAGAACTCTTCTGCCCTTTGTGTCTACTTGACAAGAAGGACGATAATTCTCATGACAAAATCTTTTACTCAGATTCAACAAATTTATGAAATGCATACCATGTATGCACACTCCATATGCGTAATTATGTATGTGTGCATAGGTATTTGATGAAGTTGGCTTACTGGTGTTAAACATGAAATTTTAATGTTTAGTAGAATGCAACCAGTTTTCATTTATTAAGAGTCTACCTAGTTTTCTTCTCTGGTTTCTTCCTAAAAGAATTAGCTTGGGAAAAAAAAAACAACAGAATTCTAAAGAAAGATAGAAGAGAATATTTTTCATTCCACAATGTAGCCATTAACCAATACTCTAGCTGGTGGGGACATCTATGTAATAAACAGATG
Organism: Pseudochirops cupreus; assembly: GCA_028627135.1. NCBI lineage: Eukaryota > Metazoa > Chordata > Mammalia > Diprotodontia > Pseudocheiridae > Pseudochirops > Pseudochirops cupreus. The sequence goes on along the minus strand of CM053581.1, from coordinate 358,766,923 downwards.
TGAACTAAATGATGGGAATTTCAGAGTCAAACACTTGCAATTTATTCAGGGTTTTGCTGAAAGCACAGAATAATTTTCAAAGGAAGGTAATTATCAATTCCTGAAAGTGATAAAATGCACATTTACTGTCTTATCCCATCATTTGAAAGCTATAAGTGCAAAAATACCATACCGTCTGTTGCCATTTTCCGAGATTGGCCAGATGTGGTGGTTAGCCTAAATCCAGCTGGCAATGTCTCTGAGGAACCAGGCATCATACTGATCCCATGGACTTCACGGGGAGGAAACTGTCTTCTCCATGATGACCCACGCCTGAAATTCTTGTCATCACTCTGTCAGTGCAGAATTTTGAAAGTGTTGAAATAAAATGCAATCAGAATGTTATAAGCATCTGAAAACGTGTGGACAGAGATACATTATCTAGATTTTTTACTTTGTTCCATGTTGAATTTCTACACTTCTTGCTGAAACAAATAGCAAGTATGTAAATAAATATGGAGAAGGGGGGAAGGAAATATTGACAAGCCTTTGAAACTTTCTGTATTCTTTTTGGTATGACTCAAATCTGAATTTTATTACTATGAGAGCAAGATGTTTTTTAAGGTAAGTTTGAAGGTCTGGAATTGAGAACTGTGATCACTTTCATTTCATACAGACTGATTTTTATAATGATGAGATTATATAGATAATTAAACATTTTATTACAGCAAATTCCATTTGACTGTCACACCTCAATACCTATGGTTTTGTAAAAATGTTTTTGAAAATGAGGAAGGCAATGTATCTATGAGATCATCGGGCACAATGCCTGTTACTCTATGCAGGGGAGATTCACAAGATGGATGTTGTAAAGCACAGCGGTTAGATACGTTCAGCTTCACTCCAGAGGGAAGAACAAGAAACTATGAGTTACCATAGCAAGTGGTATGGTAACTCATAGCAAGATAGATTTTTGGTACAGTATAGGGAAATACTTTTTGAAGATTTTAGTGACCAGAGAATGAAAGAAATGGACTGCCTGTTGGGAAACAGTGAGGAAGGGAGCCTCATTATTGGTCTTCAGACAAAGACTGAATGACTTCTTTGTCACAAAGGGATTCTTACTGAGTTAGCCTCTGAGGTTACATATGACTCTAAAATAATGTATTTTTTTTTTAAACCACTACTGTTTCTATTGGTTTGCAGCTGTTTTGAGAATAACTAGTTCTTTACTGGGAGAAAGGAGGGGAAAACTCCATCCTGCAACATATACAACTTTGATTCATAGAAGTGTGTTTTCCATATATCCTTGAAGAATATATAATATTGTTATTATTGTTCTTTGAGGTCCATGAACTTGAGATGGAGCTGCTATCAGACAGCAATAGAATTCTCCAGTTAAACCTCACATTTTTTATTCATGAGTGGTGGTGCATATTCCTATTAACTATATTCTCTGTGACCTAAGCTCAGTACCAGTTTCTTATGGCAATTTTAAATGTGACAACCACTTAAGAGATCTAGGGGAAGAAGTTTTCATAAGATAGCTTTCCCAGATCATTTGTTAAGTTAGCCAGTTTATAGAATCAGATAGAATTCCACTTGTTGGAATCAGTTTGAGAAATGGAGTTTCCTAGATTGTCAATATGAAAGTGGGAAGCAGCCCACATTATTACAAGGACAAACGAGTTGAGCTCATGTTGTTCACACAGGACAGCATCCACAGTACTGTAGAATCTACTTCTGCTACTAGGAAGAGGGGGGAAAACTTTTTAAAATTCCCAAACGCATTTAAATAATAATGCAGATATATTTATTTTTATTTCTTCAATTACTATTATCAGGAAATCATATGTAGACCTCATACATAGAGATCTTCTGGTTACCTTGAGATCAGTGGTTCTCAAGCTTCCTAATGCCAAGACCCTTCAATATAGTTCTTTATGTTGTGGTGACCCCCCAACCATAAAATTATTTTCGTTGCTACTTCATAACTGTAATTTTGCTAGTTATGAATTATAATGTAAATATCTGATATGCAGGATGTATTTTCATTGTTACAAATTGAACATAACCCACAGGTTGAGAACCGCTGCCTTAGATGTTTAAACTTTGGGCTTACTTTCCAAATTCTCATCTTTTGTAAGAGAATCTTAGAAATCTCAGCCCATAAAAAACTAGCTGTCATGAAATGGTATCACAAGATTGGGTTGTGACTCTGCTATTTTTCTTTTAAACTATAAGAGGTAGCTTTATTTTTATGAGTCTCAGCTTCTACATCTCTAGAATGGGAATGGGACTTGCAAGACCTTGGTGGGTTGATTTTTTTTTTTTTCAGGGAGAACAGGTAATAACAGAAGTGATCTGCACCTATGATTTTTATCCATGTAAGAAGCTTCCAGTTAGGAAATTTATTGTAATCATCTCACTACCTACTCACCAACTTGTTCTTCTTAGAGAGTTACCTAGTAGCAGTGAAAGGTTGACAAACTTTCTCAAGGTAACTCAACAAATAGGGGTCAGAGAAGAGACTTGTATATGTCCTGCTTGGTGGCCAACTCTTTATCCACTAGAGCAGCCATAAAGTGCCATGTAAATGTAAGTTATTGTTATTTTAAAAATGTTCATAACTTTTAATGCCTTTTGGAATCAGCTATTAAGCTTTGGCTTTTGGCAAGGGTTCTCAACCCGGGGCTACAAACTTAAAATATATATTTTTTTAATTAACAGGATTTCAATATAAGTTGGTTTACCTTGAAATCCTATGTATTTTATTTTATACATTTACAAACTTAATTCTGAGAAAGGTCTATAACCCCAAAAAGGTTAAGAACTCTTGTTTTGCCATCTGTAAGAGAAAGAACAACGGTCTTGAGATTGAATTTCTGCTCTACCTGTTAGTAATCTACATGTGAAATTTGGGTTTTCCACCTTTCTTGAAGTTCTGTTTTCTCATCTCTGACTCTCAAACTTTAAAGTGCTAGGCAAACTGCCTGTTTCTTATTATGGCTACCACATGGAAGATAGAAATGCTTTCACCACCCAGTGTACAGGGTTTTTTTGTGGAATAACTTAAATGAAATAACATGTATAAAACACTTTGCAAACATGACACATTAATGCTAAGTGATACCATGAATTCAGGTGGAGAATTTTTATTATCTAGTACTTCTTCCACACTTAGGGGTCCAGAATTGTTTGGAACCCACATTTCTCCCTGTGCCACCTATGAAGCCTTCTCCAGAAACAGCCAAAGGGCATTACCGTGGTCTAAGTTATCAGCAACTCTGCGATTTGCCTTGTTTCTCTGGCATCTATTATAAATAGTTACAATTTGCATGGTTCTGAAGGACCTGTGGCAGCTAAATGGCTCAATCAATACAACCCTGGATCTGGAGTCAGGAAGACCTGATTTTAAATTCACCCTCAGATACTTACTAGTTGTGTAACCCTGGGCAAGTTACTGTTTGCCTTAGTCTTCTGATGAGGGAAATAAACCACTCTAGCATCTTTGCCAAGAGAATGCCATGGGCAATCTGGTCCACAGGGTCACAAAGAAATTGAACATGACTGAATGACAACAACAAAGGACCTAGGGACTTCAATGGAATTGTAAAAAGTTATTCATTTTAAATTAAAAGTTGACTGGCTAAAATGATGGAAAATTAATTTATTTTAAAACCTGGAAATTTCCCATTAAGGGAATCTGATTTTCAGTGATCTGCTATTAACTAACCGAATATCTAAAATTAAATGCAATTCTATTTCTGGTAAAACTAGGGCTACTTAAAATGGGGTCTATGAATCTGCAAAATGATAGGCTTTGGGGAGTCTGTGAACTAGATCCCAAATTTATTTTTTCAATATTTTGATACCTGTATTTCAGCATAATTGCTTTACTTTGTAATCCTATGTCATTTATTTTATGCATTTAGAATATTATTCTGGTAAGGAATCTATGACAAAAAATGGGTAAGAACCTTAAATGATATCTAGGGCCCCTCTAGAGCTACACTTCTAAAAATTCTTAGATTCTTTGAATTGATACCCAATTTATCAAGACAGTTGTCTTCCATTCATATATTATGCAAAATAACCAAATTTTTGGGAAATAATCTCTTTTTTTTTTTTGCAGGGGGCAAGGCAGGGCAATTGTGGTTAAGTGACTTTCCCAAGGTCACACGGCTAATAAGTGTTAAATGTCTGAGGTCAAATTTGAACTCAGTTCCTCCCGACTCCAGGGCTGGTACTCTATTCACTGTGCCACCGATCTGCCCCTATTATCTTCCTTAAATTTGATAACATGTAAAAGTGTTTCACAAACCAGAAGATTCTGGATAAATACTAGCTATTTCTTAAATTTTTTCAATGTCACTGATTCTTGGAAAAAACTTATGTGATATTAGAGATTTATGAATTTTCAAATAGATTAGTTTAGTACTTTAGTTCATGGGAAAGATAGGTGGATTAGGAAAATGAGGATCTAAGTTCCATTATTCACACTGCTATTTAATAACTGTGCTTGTATGAGCAGCTGGGTGGTACAATGGATAGAGTACCAGGCCAGGAGTCAGCAATACTTATCTCCTTGAGTTCAAATGCGGCCTCAGACACATAATAGTTTAGCTTTATGACCGTGGGCAAGTCCCTTAACCCTGTTTGCCTCAGTTTCCTCATCTGTCAAATGAGCTGGAGAAGAAAATGGCAAACTGCCAAGAAAACTCCAAATGAGGTCGAGGAGACTCAGACACAGCTGAAACTACCAACAGCCACAAAAGTGATTACATACAAGTCATTTCCCTTAGTGTGCAGATCTTCAACATCAGGAAATTCGACCAGTTAACCTCTCAGGATCCTTCCATTTTTAAATCAATGATCCCATAATCATAATCAAGAATGCTAACTGGCAAAGTCTACTACTGCACTTAGAGAACAATCACAAATCCTGCCCCCCACCCCCAGCCCAGGAAGCATGTATATCCTGTATTTTCTAGAAATCTTCCTCATTCAAATGAAACATAAGGACTTACTTCATCCAGTCGGCGCTCAGTTCCCAGTGCCAAGAGATTGTTGTATTCTCTTTCAAGAATTTGTCTTGCCTAAAAACAAATTAAAGTTACTGGCACCTAAATACCATTCCAAAAAAAAATTATGTTATATCACTATTCAGGCAAATAATTGAAATCTTGCTTTATTTATTTAGCTCTTATTAAGATGCAGCTAAGGGGCACAGGATAGAGTACTGGACCTGGAGTCAAATACAGCCTCAGAACTTAGTATACCTTCAAGCAATTATCAAACTTGGGAGTATGGCTCCAATATTCTTCTTTTAATAACTGTCCTCACTTTCCCCCTCTTCAAGTCTTCAGCATAAAAAAGAGGAAGGATAGAATTCTGCCAACTCACATATTGATGTACCAAATTCCAGTGGCCAATGGCTTTTATTTCATCCCAGTGAGATGTAAGTCGACTGGCAATTTAGACAAAGCCTGTGTCTACATAATGCCAAAGCACTGATGTGAAGAGTGGAAAATAGACTCCTTTATCTGAATCACTTTTCTGCATGATTCCCTATTACTTTAAGTGAAATAAGCTGCCTCTCAAAGGATTGAGAGCCCTGGCAGCAGAAAAATAGAAAGTGCTTGACCATCTGTTGGGGACAGTGCAAAGAGGGATCACTGAATAGGCTGGGAAGGACCTGCAGGGTAGCATACAGAGCAAGGGAGTCCCAAGACCTGGGTTGGAACTTTACCTGACTACTCCTAACTTTGTGTGACCTTGGGCAAGTCACAACTTATGTTTCCTCACCTGTTTTATAGGGATAATAATACTACCTCCCTTCCAGGGTTGTAAGGACTCAGTGAGATAATAATTGTAAAGCACTTTGTGTAATGGCACATTAAGAAATGATGTTCCACCTCTCTTTTTAATCTATTTTTCTTCCCCCCACCCTCCTTTTGCAACAGTCAATAATAGAAATGTGTTTTGCAAAGACATCCTGTAAAAAGGATATCATATTGCCTGCCTGCTCATTGGGTGGGGAGGGGCTGCAGAGGAGAGAATTTGGAACTCAAAAAAGAATAAATGAATGAAAAATAAACGATGCTCCAATACCGCCTACACAGACCCATCACTTCCTAGAACAATAGTTTGTCTTTACATCAACATCGCTTACCGGAATTCAAAATGCCAAAGACTTGCCTGTGTATTCTGCGTGGGAATCTGTAATAATAAAGCTAAGCTGCTGTAGTCAAAGTTCTCGTCCAAGGCTATGAGGGATCCATGGACACCACTTTCAAGCACATTATTTGCATACTCTCGAAGTCCAATTGCTTGTATCCAGCGAATCACGCGGTCGTTGCTCCACACCAACACATCTAGAAATAGAGGTCAACAAGACTGGGAGTTATTCCATACGCAATGAAAACAATAGCTAGAAAGGAACTCTGGACCTCAGGAGAGAGATGCCTAGATGGCCTTATCCCACCTTTTCCCAAGCAATCTGTACACTATCACTGAAATGAATTTAATTGGTTAGTGGGCTTTTCTTGTTATTCTCTAGCAGCGGTTCTCAACCTTCCTAATGCCGTGACCCTTTAATACTCCTGGGTGGGCGTATGTGCATGTGGGTGGACCCACCTGGAGACCGATAGAGGAGCTGTGTCTCGGTTCCTAAGACCATCAGAAAAATGTGTTTTCTGATGGTCTTAGAGGACCCCTGTGACCCCTGTGAAAGGGTCGTTTGACCCCCAAAGGGGTCGTGACCCACAGGTTGAGAACTGCTGTTCTATAGCTTACTCTGATTATGCCACTAGATGTTTTTATTACTATTTGAGTCTCATTTGATTTCAGAATATTTTTTTATACAAAATGAGATCCTATTTGAATGAAGATAGAATGTAACATGTAGGTATACCAGCTGTTAACTTAGTTCAGGTTATACTTTCCCAACCTTTTCCTTAGAGACTTAGGGGATTCAGCCTTAATTATGTCTTTTGGTGGTATCAAAATGACTTAACATAACATATCCTACCTGTTTCCACCTATTGTTTTGAATTCATCAGTGTGTTTAGGGCATCCTTAGTGATTCTTTTATTGCACACAATGGAAATTATTTACCAGCTTACCCAGTTACTACTAAGCTTCCCAGATAAATTAGCCATTGATAGCATCTATTTCCAACATGTTTTTTTTTCTTGATGACATTCATTTTGGAGATTATCACTTTAAAAAGAAAATAGTACTCTTTGTATGAAGTATGAAATAGGAGTAGGTTGTACTTGCTCTACTCTGTGTGAACAGAGACTGGTGAAATACAAACAGTGGCTGGGGAAGACTGTCTGGTTTAAAAATAAATGCAAAACCCCCAACAATACTCTGTATCCTTTGAGCAAGTTCTCCAAGTTCAAGGGTGATCAAAGATGCCATTTAATAAAGGCAACTAGATGGTGCAGGAGATAGAATGCTGGACTAGGAATTGAGAAAACCTGAATTTGAATCCTGCCTCAGACACTTACTATCTGTGTGACTCAGGGCAAGGCAAATGGCCTCTCTCAACCTCAGTTCTTCAACTGTAAAGTGAGAATGATAATGGTACCTATCACTCCATATTACTATAAGGATAAACTGAGACAATATTTGCAAAGCACTAGGTAAATGTAGCTATTATCCAGTGTTTCCGCCAACTTCTTCAGGTATAACTGAAAGCCTCTTTTCCCATCTTATTAATTTAAATCTAAAACTCTAATAATTTTCTGGGGAGCAAACCATCCCCTCCAACCTACAATTCTTTTGTATACTTTTGATCTACATAGTAAATGGTTTAGCCATTAGCCATAGTGTGCCATTACTTTGAATTCAATGTCCATAGTCTTTGAAATGCAAATAGTTCTCTCCTTTCAGAAGGCTCTCTGATTAAGGTCAAGGCAAATTAACACTTCAAATAACAACAATAGTCTTAAGTCTCTGGAGAGAATTGTTTATACAAGTCGTTAGATAAATTGTAGAGAAGTATTTATGATCTCATAACCTCTTAACACATGAGATCATTTGGGTATAGGGTCATGCTCACCCCCTTTGCTGACGTTTCATTCCACTGTCCTAGATTGCCCCGTAAGGTTGTAAGTCCTAAATAACAAAATAGCATTAGATATGGGACCAAAAGGGTATGTACCCCTCTCTTCTAGACCTGCACAAAAAGTTGAGACTGTCAAATGTGTGTGAGCAAGGACAACACAAACTAATTAGGAAAAAACATCCCTTCTCTCACTTGGACAAAACCCACACACTTGTGCTCAGCAACTTTTGTTGGGTCAATGGCAGACTTCCCTCTTGCTCACATCTTTGCCCCATTACTTCTCATGTTTCAGTTTAACCAAACAATGTACTTGAAAACAACCTTCAATTTTCTAGGGACCCCTAAATAAAAAGAAACTAAACAATTCAATTTTGGTAATGGAAAAACACCCTCTCGCTTCTAAGTAAGGAACCCAATAAAGTGTTACAAGAAATGCATGGTGTGTGCCTGTCAACTCTCCAGTGAGCCATATGCAGGGAAATAAGTTACCCAGTCATAATATTTTGTATGCAAGACCATCCTAGGAGAATTAACTTTGTGGGTGAAGAACTAAGGAGGGAAATCCGCGTTGACATTGTTTATGCAGCTGACAAACATAACTTCAATGCTGTCATAAGCTTTGGAACAAAACAAAGAACACTTAAATCAATGATTATGTCTAATTTTTAAGTCTTTTTTTTGGGGGGATGAAGGAGCATTTTTTTTTTCATAAATACAATATAGCTCAATAAGAGTGAGCTTGGAATCCCAGTTGACCTTGAGTTATTTGTGCACAACAAATATTGATTTTAAAAAATGCTCTTTTTTGTCAACTGCTATATCATCAGGAACAAAGAGCAGTATGACTAATAAGGGTCATATATAGCCTATTTTCCTATAGAGTAGAAAGGAAAGAAATACTTATGATCATCCCTTTCTAGCCCTTTTATTCTTTCCCTAAGGAAAACAAGTAGTGGTCTCAAATGGATGTGTAATTTAAAAATGTACTTTTTCTAGAACCCCAATTTTTTTTCCATTTCCATAGTGATATTTATCATTTAGAGAACTCATTCAACTCTATTCTTTTTTTTTGTATTTCTTTTTTTTAATAATAAATTTATTTCATTAAATTTTTTTTGAGTTACATATTTTCTC
>CM053581.1:358732557-358757233 GCA_028627135.1 Pseudochirops cupreus | reverse complement strand
CACACCTCAGCCAATCCCCTTCTTCCACATCAACAGGGGAGTTCATGCCTTCTCAACAGTGGGACAGGGTTTGCCCCTTCCACACTTAGCACTTAGTACTAAGTGCTAAGTATCCTGCTAAACAGATTACTATTACAATGACTTACATGTTTTAGCAAGAATGATGTGGGAATACCATTTCTAAATTTCATCAGGTCCAGGAAAAGCTCTAGATCCTCAAAAGCTATGTCAGCAAGCACAAGTGCTTCCAGGACCTATTAAGTTGTGAAAGATCTTAGAGATGATAAATTATATGTCTTTTGTTTGAGAACAAGCCTGGATGAGTTTGAAGAGGCTCAACAATAGGTTGGCCAAAGAGTGAAATGGGATTTTTAGCTAAAGCAATTTTCCAAGACCATCTATTATGAAGGAGATTGGTTCCATAACTAAGAAGGAGAAAGTGAAAGTACCCACACTGATGAAATCACAGATGAATGAAATAATTTGGCATTAATGTTCAGGATGACTAGAGATGGTTAAAAGCAAGAAACAGGGAAACCAATCCGAAGGCTATTGGAATATTCAGCTATCAAGTCATAAGAATCCAAATAAGGGTAATGGCAGTAAGAAGAGAAATAAGGGAGACAATGAAACACTTTAAAGAGAATGTAAAATATTTGGTAATTGACTGAATATAGAGAATAACAGAGACTATTCAAAAAGGAGTCTGAGGTTTTAAACATGAATTATCATTCATATGGATGCAACACCACTAACAGAATGTTGAAGTCAGAAGGAAGAAAGGGGTTCCTAGAACTATAACAGGGTTCCTTAAAATATACACATTACTCATTTTCATAATTAATAACTTTTAGTCATCAGGAATAACTATCCTACCTTGTCTGAGTTTTATTCATCGTTATAGACTTAAAAGAACCTAATTTCTACTCCTTTAAGGTATATGTGTATATACACACACAACACATGCACAGTGTATACATGTATGTTTATATTGTGTACATGTATACATGTGTACATGTATACACATACCTCTATATAGTTATGTGTACATAATACACATGCATGTGTACATAGATGGTATAGAATACACATGCATGTGTACTATATACATGGCAAGTATGTGTCTATATATATTTATACACACATATACATGCATATAAATACAGTATTATTCAGTAAGGAAATCAAATTAGCTAACAACCATTATTCAGGAACAAGGTGATGTCAACTGCCATGTACCAGCAATGATCCTTCCCTATGTTCAACCACATGGCCTAAGGAGGGGCAGATACCAATCTGAGTGAAGTGCTAAGGCACAATCCACTATGCAGGAGTTCTGGCATTTGTACAGATCTAAGAATGAGGGAAAAATGGGATAAGGAGGCAGGGAAGCATTCTAAGAAGTTGCCTTTGAGAAAGCAGAAGAAAAGTGGTATATACATGTATTCTAGGGAATAGATTTTCTACCAGTTTATATCATAATTTCTCTCCCTGAAAATAAGTAATTTCTCAATAAAAGGAAAGAATCCAGAATATACTGTCTATTTGGGCCACATCTCGAGAATTATGACAACACATGTTTAGATGGGTTATTGATACTGCAATGTGTCCACAGAATGGCTTCAAAGTTGGTGATGGGTCTAAAAAGCTAATAAGCATTTATTATTTATTAAATACTTAGTATATGCTAAATGCTAGAGATACAAAGAAAGGTAAAAACAATTCCTACCCTTGAAAAACTCATTTCTGCATGGAGTCAACAGTATGTAAATATCTAGCTATGTATAAAGTCTATAAAGATTGGATGGGTGGCAATCTCAGAGCAGAAGATCTTCTGCAGAAGGTGAAATTTGAAGGAAGCTAAGAGGCAGGGGTGATGAGGAAGAGCAGTCCAGGCATGAGGGGCATTGTAATGGCAGCTGAAGTGATGAATATTCTTAACTCCAGGTCTGGCGCTCTAGCCACTGTGCCACCTAGCTACCCAAGAGTTGAGGAATGAGCAACAGCAAGCAAAGCAGTGTTGCTGGTCATAGACTATGTGGATAGGGAAGGCAATGGTTGGAGAAACCAGAAAAACAAAGGGGATTCAACCTAAGGGCTACACGTCCTAAAAGAAACCTCATCATTTTGTAGGTCTTCAATGGATCAAATTATGACTGAGGCAGATTTCTACTCAACATACTGGAGTGATTACTAATGAATAAAACTGCTAGGCAGAAACAAAATGGGCTGCCTTGTGAAGTGGTGACTATTTGTCCCTAGCAGTTTTCAAGTGGGGGCTGAACAGCTACTTGTCATGGTTACTGTACAAGAGAATTCTGCAGTGGAGAACAGATTGTACTAGATGACTCCTAAATACATTTCTATCACCAACATTCTGTATAACCTACAAAACAAACATTTACAAATATAAATATGTACATTGAATCTAAAAAAAATTTTGAAATTGTTTGACTTATATTAAAATATGGTCTCTCCACCCCACATGGGTTAGATAATGTATGAAAAAAATTGCCTCCATAAATTCCAAACCAGTTATAAATGCATTTGGCTTTACTCTCACCCATTCATAGAGCCTCTTTAAACTTTTCCAATTCTCAGTGGGTGAAAGCTTTACATTGCTAAGCAGTGTATTTTCCATCTATAAGTGGAATACACAGCACAGTATCGCTCCCCTACCTTCACACAGTGGAGAGTGAAAATTCAGAACCATTTAAAAGACCAGAAACATTTTCTCTAGGGAACAACCCTATCTGATTTCTACTCTTTCAAGACCATTGTAGTCAACTAAAGAAAATCTGCCTTTCTACACTCCAATTTCAATATATATTCGCATTGAAAATTTACAAACTTTTTGAGTTAGACATGAATGTATTCTGTTTGGTTTAACTTTATCAATAACTGTGGTCCCATTTTAAAAGAAATCAACAAAATCCCATTGATAATTTCTAGAAGGATTGGTGAAAAATAAATGAGGCTATGGATTTCCTTGTTAATCTGCACTGATAAATTGTGTTCTTTTGTTATATAACAAGCTTTCAATGTGCTCTTGCTGAGCATACACTACTCTCTCAGAGATTAATCTGCTGCCTCAATATACCCATGGAAAATGGATGCTTGTTGATGCCCAACATGTCACATACCCTGCAAATATTGATGTTTTTACCTACTTTTCTTACAGAAGAATTCATGTTACCCATTTTGATTCCATTCTAATTCGTCTTTGGAGAGGAAAAAAAAAACCTACCTATGAAAGCTATCCACCATTTTTAAATGGACCCGGAGATCTTTTTTCGTCAGGTGATCTAACATTCTTGCATCTACCAGGCATTCCATAAAGTAACTTCTGTATTGAGGTAATCCCAAGCTGGGAAGCCACTCATTACCAATCCACTCATGATTCATATCACCATAAGCCAGAGTCTGCAGAAAAACAGGACACTATAATTTATTTATAGCAGTCAGTTTCCAAGCTGAAAAACAAGATGGCAATTTTATCACATAACCCCTTAAAAAGCTTCACTAAACCTAGCTTGTTTGTTCAATTCTCATGATGTATGTGAAAAGAGCATAGTTCACTCATAGCTTAACAATATCTGGCTGCCTCACTTTAGGGAAAAGAAAACAAAGATTTCTCCATGCAAATGGAGGTGATTGCTGACTTGGTTTGTACTTGAAATCTGTATCATCACTATCCAAAAAAAAAAAAAAGTAAAAAAAAAATCAAAGTCTTGATGGTAAGGAAATATATGGAACAGATCCATCTCACTGTGCATCTTGAGTTATGCATTTATAGTGTTGGAGATATAGGGCTGCATTGAGTTAAGTTGGCCAGTTACACGTCTCAGTATTATTAAAAGAACCTGCAAAATAACCTTTGCGATTTGAACTCCAATGATGGATTATTTAATGACAGGGAATTGAAATGCTCTAGGGAATTCCTACAAAATACATTAGTTTGGGTTCATTTTAAACAAAAGGGACTCAATTTAACAATCAAAGATTCTGCTCTTTGTAGAGGTGACTCAGGCCCTAATTTTGAGGAACTTACAATGAAATGAGGAGGAGATGAAATGCACACAGAGAACACTGATAGAAAGGAGGAGAGAAATACAAGGGAGAGAGTGGGGCAGAATGCTATGATTAATTTGAAGGAGGAGAGATTGCTGCTGTCTGGGTTGGGGGCGGGCACTGAGGGAGTGACAGAAGAGAAAGGAAAACTTGAATGAAGGGAAGTATTTTAAGAGGTTACAATGGAAGTACGCGGCATGGGAAGGATTTCAGTCTAGGCACTGGGGATACTGTTAGCGAAGGAATTAAGACAAAATAAATGAGAATGAAAATGGGAGATGAAAAGTAGATGTTTGTTAAAAATGTAGAATGTTGTTGTTGTTTAGGTGTTTTCAGTCATGTCCAACTCTTTATAACCTCAATTGGGATTGTCTTGGAAAGAAACTAGAGTGGTTTGTCATTTCCTTCTCCAGCTATTTCACAGAGGGAGAAATTGAGGCAAACCAGGTTAAGTGACTTGCCCAAGGTCACATGGCTAGTTAAGTATCTGAGGCCAGATTTGAACTCAGGAAGATGAGTCTTCCTGACTCCAGGCCTGGAGCTTTGCCACCTAGCTGCCCCCAAAATGGAGAGATCATACATATAAAGGATGAGATGAAGCTAGGAAATATGGGATAGAGCTAGAAAGGTGGGGCAGATTCAGGGTGGCTTCAAATGAAAGACTCTTAAGTTTATTCTTGATTCATCAGGCAGTGGATGTTACCATTGTGGTACCTTTAGAAAGATGTGAAAGAAGGATTGGGGAAGGGCTAGAATGGAGGCAGAAAGACTGGTTTGTCTTACTATAATAGTTGAGGTAAGACGTAATGAGGATTTTAACTTGTATAGTTGGGGGGGATATAAGGGATGGGATGGATGTGATGGCAAAGACAGGATCGACAGAAATCACAAGCTAGATACGCAAAGATGATTTCAAAGTAATGATGACCTTGGGTGACTGTGAACATAGTGATGATGGTGATGTCATTAATGGAAGTAGAACAGTTAGAAGAGGATCAAGTTTGGGGAGGGAGGGCAATGAGGGTTCAGTTGCATTTAGATTACCAGTTGGGATGTTGAAGTGGAGTTATACATTAGAGAATCATTGACAGAGAGGTAAATAGGTAGAATTTCCAAGGGAGAGAAAAGAGAAGAATCCCTTAGGGGCGCCAGGTTTAAGGAGTGGGAGTAGGATGAGAACCCAGAAAAGGAGACAGGATTATGATGTCAGAGAGGTGGAATGAGGACTACTAGAGGAACAAGGGACCTTAGGAGTCATCTAGTCTTACCCCCACCATTTTACAGAGGAAGAAGCCAGGGTCTGAGAGATCAAGTGACTTGCCTAACTTACGGAGGTCACACAGAGACAGTATTTGAACCCAGACCCTCTGACTCCAGAACCAGTACTCTTTTCCCTCTACCATGCTACCTCATTTTTCATACTGATGAAATTGCTGGTCTAAAGTGAAACCAAAAGAAGCATGTGCTCCTCTCTCACATGGGCGAGGTATGAAATGAGCATTGAAAGCTCCCTAATTTTTATTGTGCTTATTCGGGGTGCACAGATGATTCTGGGATGAGTTCTTGAAAATGACAATGTAGTCCAATCTCCTTTGCCTGCCAGAGGTACGTGTCTGGGCAAAGAAGATCTGCCTTATTTATTTAGATATGTACATGTATATATGTGAATGTATATATGTGCACATGTGTATGCATATACAAGCATGTGTATGTGTACATATGCACGTGCACATATATGTATGTACATACATGCATGCACAGATTTATATACATATGTGTATGTATAAATACAACTACATGTAGACACGTGTGTGTAAGTATATACACAAATGCACACATACCTACACATATATATGTAAATGCACATGCATACACATATGCCTTTGTGTGCATAGGTATCTATATGTATACATCTATTTTAAAAACAATAGACATACTAATTGTTTGATTAATGCTAGAAGTCTAAGTTCCCTTTGGGCAAATAAAACATAGGTTATCTAAAGTCAAGCCCAAGGGATGTGTTGACTAATTGTCCAGTATTGTGACCAAAGTGAGCTTATATAGAACATAGCATCAGGAATCACCAGGCCATAATCTCAAAGTGAATTTCCCAAGAGTCCATCACTGTATGACTCCCTCACACTCTACCCTCAATCGCCATTCCCTCAATCTCCTTCTAGTGTTGAGCAGGCTATGTTGGACAAAGAATACAGAATTAAGTGGCATATATTGAATCCCTGGTCTCCAAATGAACAAATGAATTCTGCACTGAGCCAACAGTTTAAGTATCTAAATTAATGTTCTCTGCTAAAATATTATATAGGCCAGCACTTTGCAAATATCGATCACTTAGAAATTGTCTTATGACTACAAGTAACTAATTTCCCCCTAGTTAATATATTTTCTTTTAGAATAATCTGGTTTGGTAAGTGTATCTGCCTGTAATGAGCGAATATTTTAAAATATATGTGCTATCATTTTCAGCTTGTACACAGCAGTCAATACCTTATAGTGTGTATGATGCTAAAACAAAAGTAATATGTCCTTGTCCTTGTTGCTTGCTAATTCATATGAATTACTACGAATAAACTATTGCCTTATGCCAAGTAAATCCGAACATAACAAATTCATACCTGGGCCCAGCTTCCTTCCTCAGATTCTTTCTGTGTTAGCAGAAGCAGCATGTAGTTATTAATAAAGCAAGGAAAAATAAAATACATCACATTAGTCCAAAGGTATGAAATTCAACAATCATGATAGGTATGAAAAAGTTAATAATTCTAATATGTACACAAATGATTACAGACACAGATTTGCATCCTCACAAGAGCAGTGATCAATTAAAAGGAATTCATAAGCAATTAGATTTTTTTCAGTGCCTTTTCACACCCACAAAACCATGCTGGGCTTTCATGATTTTTTGAAAATTTCTTTTCCTCATTTCCAAATTTCAGTTACCATTTCTGAGAAAAACATACTTATTTCAATATTTGGTCACTAAGGAGTTTGGGAAAATTAGTGTTCATATGAAAATACTTATTGAATTTGGGGTTACTGGGAGAGAGATAATAAATGCTTGTACAAATTTTTAAAAATGTATTTTTTAAAGAAATAAAGACCTAAAATAAAAATAGAAAAAAATACTAAATTTGAATGAGAGTATTTCTCTTGAATATCACATACAATGAAAGAAACACTTCATTTAAAATTCATCTAATAAGAAGAATCTGTGTTTTTTAATAATAACATTTTTTCACTGGACAACATACATATATCACAGTGTTCATGACAATTTCCCAGTTATTAAAAGGTTAACTAGTCTGTGCTAAATTGTTCTTTAAATTATAAACAGTAACAAAAAAGGGGGAGGTTCAGTTGTTACAGATAATTACAAACATTTCACTTTTGATATCTTAAACTGCAGAATTAACGTACATAGAATTCAATTTGCAAAACTGTGTTCTGAATCATTCAGCCATAAGTTACTATGCAATTTAGAAAGGAGTGAAACAAAAACTTTGCACTGATTCTAGAAATCAGAATTGTAATCAGAGCAGTGGCATCAGGTCCTTGCTGCCAGGAAGCCACAATTCAAAGGGCACCAAGGGCTCTTCCGGTCCCTTTAGCATCCTCCAAACAATTAGGCTTAGCACTGTGTTAGCAAGAATAATTAGTTAAAATAGCAAGCTGCCAGATGGTATGTTTTCACAGCAATACTATAAATATAGCTGAGATGACCAAGTGAGAGAAACCACATGAATATTTTCTATGCCCTCTGCTAAAAACTTACTCTGAAATCCTTTTTTAATACAAAAGATTAACGTGGCTCAGTTCCTAACTAGTCAATTGCCAACACTGGACATGATTAAAACTGTCATTACTAATTAATTCAAGGTGATTTTTAAAATAGTCTATAATTTCTAATGGTATCTCTCATGATTTATGACTCTTGAAACTATTAATACAGACATGGCTTTTTTTTTTTTTTGCTTTTAAGATTGAACAAAACCAAAAATACTGACCGTTTTGGCTGGAGCCGCAAGGTTTTCCATTTCTTCATGGGTCACCCAAACATTGCCTGAGGGCTAAGGACAAGGCCCACAGGGAAGTAGGTAGAATCCACATTAGGTAAGCAGTGATAAAGAAAGGCAGCACCAGTGTAAGTCAACAGCGGATAGCATCACCATCAACATAGCTATGTTCTTGCCTCTAGAGTGAGCAGGACATGACAGAGAAGTCCACAGGGCTTTTAACAATCTTTTATATGTAAGAAGACCAAGCAGTAAGGGGCATGCCATCTATTCTAAGCGGTTTCAAAACCAATGTTCTCTTATTATTAACCAGGAAAAGGAAGGAAGAGGGATGGGATCTGTGCTTTTACTGATATCGGGAAATCCCAGATGATAAAATTCCATCTACCAATGTAGATTGTCACCTTCTTTTCAACTTATAGTTTCTCTAGGCAGCTCTCCTAAAGAGAGACTTCAGTGAATGGCCCAAGGACATACCATCAGTAAATACAGAGGCTAGACTGGAGTCTAATTCTTCCTGGTCCTAAAGTCAGCTCTCTATCCATTATGCCACAGATTACTTCTCCAGAAAAAGGAAACAAAAAAAAGCACACCATGAACTACCAAAAGAAAAAAAATAGCCCTATTTTCTGGAGCAGTAGAGAATTGGCTTTGGGTGTTAGATATTCTTAAAAAGACCCTTTTTCTTTCTTTCTTTCATTTTTTTTTTAGCAACTCATAGCACATAACAACTTTGTAGTGTTATAGAAAATCATGTTGAGTATGAATACTGTTACTAGAAAGAGAACAGATCAAGAACAGACATACATCTGTATACATGATCTTGATAGAATCATGGCATCAAACACACAGGGTTTTTATCTTGATCATTTTTTCCTTTTTCTATTTGATAAATGCATAGCTGCGTGGTGCAGTGGTTAGAGCACCAGGCCTGGAGTCTGAAATACTTATCTTCCTAAGTTCAAATCTCCATTACCCTGGGCATGTCGCTTAACAATGCTTCCTCATCTGTTAAATGAGCTGGAAAAGGAAATGGCAGACCTCTCCAGTTCTTCACCAAGAAAACCCCAAATGGGGTCCTACACAGTCAGACATGATTGAACAACAAAATTCATAATATTCCTATATTTTGTTTTGAATGAAAAAAATGAATAGACATGTTTTAATTATCTGTGCTTTGTTTAAATGTGTTTGTGAGAAAATACACATTTTTTTCTTTGTTTAGTCATATTTCTGTCATGTTCAAGGCAAAGAAGGGTAAATAATTTGTCCAGGGTCACACAGCTAGCAAGAGTCTAAAACAGATTCGAACCCAAGTCTGACTTCAAGTCTGCTTTATTCACTTTTCCCCTAACTGGCCCTCAAGAATTGAATAACACTGAAGAACATTATACTTAGGAAGCAAAATTCTACTAATTTCACTTGTTTTTAAAGCTGCCTTCCATTAACATTCTTTCTATAATTACATGTTTTGTAGTTTATATAAATTTAGGGGGATAGGACAAATTACAGAGAAGTTTATAACCAGATTACATTCTCCAAGTGATTCTATTCTCATTGTAAATTTCTTAAAATCTTGAGACATTCCCGAAACTCCGTAATATGATATCCCGACAAATACAACAGCCTTTGTTCACCCTATAACCACTCAGTTGCTTTGTCTTCCCCATTCTGAAAGGTGATCAGCACTGTAGGATTCCAAGGACAAAGGTGTTGTCAACCTAAATCACCAGCACAGTTCCCCTACATCTTTATGGTTCTGATATTGACAGCTTTATGAATAATCTAATTTAAAACATTTTTATTGGGCACCTACTCCCTGATTGGTATGTCCATTAAATTTACCAGAATAATAACATTGAAACAGAACACATTTTCAGATTTTGTCAGATATAAAAAACCTGAAAATTGGTCATGCATAATCCTGAACAATGATTTGATTTAATTGGAAAAACATTTATTAAGCACTTACTTTGTTTCAAATGCTGTTTTTACTTTGGTTATAAAATGAAAAATGAAATGATTCTTTCCCTCTAGGAGATTACATAGTAAAATAACAGAATGAATCGGTGTCAGATTCCCTGCCCTTGACTACCCGCTAATTTCATAATGCACTTAAATTCCATTCCTTTCAAGATAAAACCAAAGGAAAGTTTTTTTCAGAATCTAGAAGGCATCAAAAGTTTTTTCTTTGTTTTTTCTTGGCTTATAAAGTCATATTTGTGTTAATAAATATGGAACTTTTCCATCAAATGTCAACCTGAATATTCGAAACATGAAATCACTTGGAAAAAATGGATTTTATAGACTATTTTAGGAGTACAGACTATACTCACATAGCTGCCACTCTCTTCTTTCCACTCAATGATTTCCATTATTTGCCTGAGTTATTTTATTTACTGTTTGTTCAAAGTGCCCTTCACTGATTACTCAAGAAAAAAAAATAGTTGAATCTAGCCTTGGTTTGCAAGTTTATTGAACAAATGTCTTGATTTAGACCCCAAATAGTGAAGATGTTGTGACTTTTCTGATAAATGCTAGGTTAGCACTATGGAAAACTACATTTTCCTTAGAAGATCCTCAAGAAAAAGTCTAGGTTCATTTAAGTAGAGGTTTGCCAAGGACTAGACTTGATAACCGAACTCTGCTGTCTTCCAGTCTTTCCAAGTGAAGCATATAATCGAAGCAATTCTTGAATCACAGATGACCAACTTTTATAATAATAGTTAAATAATAATAATTCACATTTATAAAGGACTTTAAGGGTTGCAAAATCTTTCATAAATATGGTCTATTTTGAGCCTCATAATACCTTGAAAATTAATTATCTCCATTTCACAGATGAGAAAACTGACAGAAAGATTAATGATCTTGCTCAGTGTCACAGAGATACAAAGACTCTAAGGTGGGATTCCAAATGTGATGCAGTGAAAAGAGTAATAGCTCTGGAGTCAAAGGACATGTGTTCAAATTCTACTTTTGACCCTACCTATGTGACCTTAGATACGTCATTGGCCTTCCTTGCACCAACATGCCCTTGTCTGTAAAATAAAAAGTTTAGACTGGATGGATTTTGAAATTCTTTCCAGTGCTTCATCTGTAATCTAATGACTTCAGCTCCGGCTTTATCTGTCACATTGGGTGGCCACTCTAATGAGGGACTGAGGTTATTGACCCTGATTGACCCTTTACAACCAAGCAGGAGGAGAAGGAAGTAATTGGACAACCTGTCACTGCTCCTTGCATCAGGAGAGTCCATCACTCCCACAGTTCTACTAACTAGACATTCCTTGGGTTAACAAATTCTTAAAACACACACTTTGTGCTTCTTCTGAAATGTCTTCAGTGCTACGGTGAAGGTTAAGTCTGTCATTAATTCCCAATTTATTGGAATTTGTTTCTCACCTTACTTTGCTGAGAGTAGGGCACTGAAAGATAGAGTGTGAAGTCAGCCTGGGGTGAAAGTCTAGTTTGAGAGGATAGAGAAAACAGATCTGGAGGAGAAGCTGAAGCTGGGCAGCCTGAAAACAATACTGGGAAGCTGGGGCAGGTGACAGGAAGATGGGGAATAAAGCAAAGGTAGGGCCCCACCCCCAAATTCCTCCTGCTTGGAAGTGCTCACTGGCCAACAAGTCAACAACCATTTATTATTTGGTCTTTGTTCAGACATTTTCAGTTGTGTTCAACTCTTTGCAACTCCATTTTGGGTTTTCTTGGCAAAGATGCTGGAGTGGTTTGCCATTTCCTTCTCCAGTTCATTTTACAGATGAGGAAACTAAGACAAACAGGGATTAAGTGACTTGTCCAGGGTCAAGCTAGTCAGTATCTGAGGCCAGATTTGAACTCAGGAAGATGAGTCTTCCTGACTCCAGGCCTGGCACTTCATCCTAGCTGCCCATATATGTGTTTAATAGTTAACAAATCCTACAAACCATATGGGAACATAGGGAACAAGAGAAGTTTACTCCAAATAAAACCCTGAATATATCTGATTAATGTTGTAGAGTTACCATTCAGAAATGATGCTAAGACGACATGTTGTCATATGAGAGTTTTGAAAAGCAAATTTTAAAGAAATCACTGACAAAAAAAAATAAACAAACACTTTCCTCATTAAGTTGTAGGAGAAAGAGACAGCAGACCAAAATACATCTTCAAATGAGTTTATGGAATAAGGACCTCCTAAATTATGAAAGTTAATTGGGAGCAAAAAAAAAGGTTGAAAATGACCAGATTTCATGAGAATGACGGAAAGCAGCTAAGGATAGTCCAGAGAGCTAACCTAGATGAAAGGGATTTCTGTCACTCTATCCATAATGCTGTGACATTCTGATAATTCAGTTCTTGCCACTTCCCTGGTTTTATTAGGGTAGGTAAAAGTGTTTACCGAAACAGACTTTAGTTGCTTGGATTTTTTTGTCCATTATACATTAATTCTAATACCTGCTTCATATATATCTACATATGAATGTATATGTTTGTGTATAAATGTATATGAGTATATTACATACACACATAGACATACACATTTATATATTATGTAGCTCTACAAAACCATGTATTTTAGCTTGGGAGAAATTACGTGAATAGAACCTGAAACAAATCTAAAGGATGGTTCAGAGTATTGATGGGTAGAAAAAAAATTGTGCTGCCAATATAAGAAGGAGCCCATATCACAGGGAAAGTGGTGTTCTCATGAGCTTGACCTGCTTTCTCAACGAGGTCCAGTCTTGCAACAGTAAGCTGGCCCAGAGACCAATTTTGTTCATATAAAGTGAAAGCAGGTCAGTAAGCTATTTTGAGTATTATAGATACCCAAATTAAGTATAAAGGACAGATGAAGAAAGACATTATCTGCATCCAGAGAAAGAACTGATAAACAGATGTATAGAAGAATTCTGCATATGTATATATGTATGTATATATGTATATGTATATAAATATAGGTAGACATATATATATATGTAAAATTTCATTTCATTTTTTGTTTTATAACCAAATTCAAAACAAGGTCTGAAACAAACTAAGCATTTAATAAATCAAACTAAATAAAACCAATTAAATCAAATACTCTTCTGGGATTATGCATATGTATATGTGTGTGTATCTATATCTATATAATTATATAACACCTATTGTGTTTAATGGTAGTCTTCTCTAGGGTGGGGGGTAGTGGGAGGAAAGAAATTTACATGAGAATTTTCTTGTATATTTGAAAGAAATAACAAGTTGGGGAAAGTAGGTTTGTAGGTTCATGTTCAATCATCTTTTTATTGAACTATGTTATGGAAATGCTTGTTTTATTCCGTAAATTAAAAAAAAATAAAATAAAAAAGCTGGCAAGCCAAAGAGAGCCTTCAACATATCCAAGTAATGCACTTGGTTCTGAGAAATGCAAAGAAATCATACATGTTTTTGAAATTTAGTTTGGGGTTACTGAAATTACGAAAATGTTTTGAATTATGGTTTTCAGGCTGAGTGGTTTTTACTTTTTGTAGCTGGTGTTTTGAAACTCTAAAAAATCAAATAATATTTGAAAAACACTAGGGAAACTTATTGTTTAAAGAAATTCCTTTTAAGTCCAACTCACAAAAGGAAATAAATATATGGCACCTTTTCTCTTTAAAGATATTTTGCTACTACTACTACTACTACTACAACTACTACTACTACTACTACTACTACTACTACTACTATACTACTACTATACTACTACTACTACTACTATTACTACTACTACTACTACTTCTGCTGCTGCTGCTGCTGCTGTTGCTGCTGCTGCTACTACTACAACAACTATGACTCATTTTCTTGTGAAGAGAGTATGATATAGTGGAAAGAACATTTGCCTCCGAGGTCCAAGAACCTATAACCAAATTCTCCCTCTGATGTTTATTACCTACGTGACCTTGGGCAAGTCATTTACCTTCCCTGAACCTCATTTGTAAAATGTGGCAGTTGGATTAGGTGATCCCTAAAGTCCTTTATAATTCCTTACTTATTAACTTGTTAGTATCACTCTCAATGGCTAACAAAATGCAAATCTCTTAGACATGATTCTGTTAGTACAAAAGAATGTATGCTCCTTGAGGGTAGGGACTAATTTGTTTTTTTTTTTTTCCTTTGTATCCTACATTCTAAGTTTATTACTTACCATGTAATAAATAATTGGATTATAGTATCGGATATACTTTAAAGAGTAGACCTCAAGATAACACTGCCAGGCTTCAAAGTGCAAGAAAACCTCCCAATATGATATCTATTTCACTGTATATCTGCACACTGAGCTCCATGTAGATTATGCTTGGGATAGTATACCTCATTTTGTTTTAACTTTGCCCTGAATGATATAATTTAATTTGCATACACAGGATAACCACAGCACAAAGTAGAACAATGAAGCAGCTTCCACAGTACAGTGGAATTTTAAAAAAATTATAAAAACCTGGGTTCCTGTCCTATTTCTGAAAGTCATTTAACTACCATGGACATCTGATTCTTCATCTGTTAAAAAAAAAGGGGGGGGGGTACTAGATGGTCTGTGAAGTCCCTTTCTATTAGATATCTATAATATTTTTTTCTCTTATGATTTTTTTTTAGCAAAAGTTCAAGTTATAGATTGGAAAAAAAATGACTACTAGGCTCCTTTAAAAGTAGAGTTTGCATCTCTAGGACTAGGATCTAGCCTTTGGGGAGGAAAGAGAAACAAATGATGAAAACAGACATGGAGAAAGTCTATTTTAAGCTGATATATGAACACATACAACAAAAGCAATGCTTTCTCACACAATTTTAGTTCAATGGACAGTACACTGAGCTCAGAATCAGAGCTAAGTTCAAGGTTCAACTGTGATACTTCCTACTTGTGTTAATATAGCTAAGTAACTTAATTCTTTAAAACCGAAACGAAGGACAAAAAGCAACCTCTGAGAAGCTCTTTTGTATAACGGGTAGAATTATAATACCTATCACATAACGGAGTTAGTTATACTTATAACACCTATCCCACATGAAGTACAAGTCAAGGAAAGTATTTTATAAACATTAATGAACTGTTTATGAGTTATTATGTTTGAATATTAGTATTACCTGAACAATAAAATTCAGTCATTGCGCTTGGGGTCATTGGTCCACAATGCACATTTTTTTTTATTCTTAACTATTGTACTATGGATAAGGAAATGGTAAATCACTCCACTATCCTTGCCAAGAAAACCCCATGCACAGTATGGCCCCTGGAGTCATGAAGAATCAGACACAATTGAACAAATGAACAACAATTTTATGGAGCAATTGTGACATGAACCTCTCGACTATGATTTTAAATCATCTAACAATCCATCGGACAAGGGGCTCTTTTTGCCTCTTCCGTATCTTCAGCACTTTGTGCAATAATTGGCACACAGTAAATGATTTTTAAAGGCTTATTGACTAACCGTAACTTCTGAAAAGGTAAACTTTGGCATGAGTTAAGGAGAAGGATGGCTTAGCATCTGGCATACCACGGCTGGGGACTACTATTTAAATAAATGGTGCCATGGGACATAAGTTCATGGATCAGCTTTTATTCTGTCCACATTCTCTAAAGATTTGTGCTTACTTAAGTTTTCCTGAGTGTCTGAATTTGCCACTGTCTCTTCTCTTTATTGGGCCATATTTAAATGAATAGTGTATTTTGGGGGTATATGAAAGTGTAAAGGAAGCTTAGAGGCTAAAGAAGAAAAAAATTAAAAACAGATTATGAAGGGATGAAATACAACCAGTAGTTATAAAAAATTAAATCTGGAAGTATCTTTATTCATCCTTAGGAAAACTGCTTAAGTGAGAAACAGGGCATAAAAATGATTCATCTCCTATGTGGAAGAAAGCACTGGCCTTAAGAAAATGTTGATAGAACATACTGTAGGTGAAGTTTTCTTATAAATGCTCTAGCTGGATTATGTGAAAGAGAAAAGTAAGCATCTCTCTTAACAATCAAAACTTTCCAATGATTATTCAAATCTTTTGAAATTTCTCAGTCACTCTCAAAACACCATAGAATGCCCAGATGATAAATGTACATTTCCAGTCTGATAGGAAAGATGGCTTCACATAGGAAAACTTACCACAAACAGCAGCAGGGTTAATGAAGTGCAACTTCATCTCTTCAGAATAATTCATACTCATTTGTAAGGGAGTGTTGCCATAGCTTCCCAGAGAAGACTTCAAAATGCCAGCACTGTTTAACACAGGAGTGGGAGAGGAGACAAACGTAAAGTGACTCACCGTTCGAGATGTAGGGGGAGCAGACGGGCTTGTTAGGGAAACCATCTCCTGGATTGCTAATCGGAGTTTCAGGCGATGCAGAGGGTTGCTGATTCCTATTTCTCTCTGGATCTCTGTGTCTGACAGAGCAGACATAATAGCGCCACTCTTGACATTGGCTCGGCAGGCTGCAACATACCAGGCAGGCATTCCCAACCACAGCTATGGGGATGAGGGAAAGGGTGAAATAAATAATCACAAGCATCCAAATTTCCCTTTTAATCTGGCTCCCCGCCCCCCCAAACTGGTTTGACTAAATCTAACTTTTCTAGTTTAAAATCTTCTTCCTGGGTGACTGTGAATTAGCCAGTATCTTTGGGCTTAATTTTCAGTTTTGTAATATGTAGGGGTTGGGCTAGATGGCTCCTGTGCTATCTCCTTCTGTGATCATGAAGCTTCCTTTCTGGCATCATAGCAACTTGGGGGAACACAGAAAATTCAAGAAAAGTCAGTTCCATAAGTACAGTCCCTTTGCATGGAAATTCACTTGATTAACATAATAAAATTAGAAGATTAGGGGTCTACACTGACATAAAGTCCTGTAAAACTGACATTAACAGAAATCATAAGATAGCAAAGCAGTACAGTTTTGTGGAAGGAATGCCATATCTATAGTCAGGAATTTTATCTTTTCCTTGCTACCCACATGGTCTTGAGAAAATCATCTAACTACTCTAAGTTTTGGCTGAATGAATCCTTAAGCCAGCGATTCTCAACCTGTGAGTTGTGACCCCTTTGGGGGTTGAACGACCCTTTCACAGGGGTGGCCTAAGACCATTGGAAAACACATATTTCTGATGGTCTTAGGAACTGAGACACCGCTCCTCTATCCATCTCCAGGTGGGTCTGCCCACATGCATATACTCCCACATACGAGTATTAAAGGGTCGCGGCATTAGGAAGGTTGAGAACCACTGCCTTAAGCATAAGTTCTTAACATGGGGTATGGAAACTCATTTTACCTTCAATATTTTGATAACTGTATTTCTATACAATTGATTTCATGTGTAATCTTATACATTTTATTTTAAGCTCTTAAAACCATTATTCCAAGATGGTGTTTTATAATCATCTCTCCAAGCTTTTAAGTTCTTACAACTTACATCTTGTACTATAATCAGAATGAGGAAGGGAAGAGAGAAGAAACCTTCAAAAGGCTGCCTTACTCATTAGGAAGAATGAGATCTTTGATGTAAAGTAACTCCAGTGATAGGGAAGGGAAGGGAAATCAATTAGTCATTCAATAAACTTTTATTGACTACTACCTGCTGGGCACTGTGCTAGATCATGAAAGTAGAAAGACAAAAACTGAACAATCTTTGTCCTCAAGGAGCTTATATTCTATGAAGGACACAGATTACTGCCAGGACAAGAAGGTACAACATAAGGGCATCTACTACACATGACACAGCCAAACCAGTCTCTTGGAACTCTCTTATGTGCTTCTATTTTAAAGTGGGGGATGCTGCATGATATTCTGAAATGACTGTTCTCATGCATTTCATGGGAAAATGGGGTTCAAGATACAGAAATTTTGCTGAGATGTAATGCTTTGCTGTTGGCAAGGTATAATGTAACTGGATGACTAAACTAAGTAAAGGATTTTAGATAGAAATGAAGAAGTAATTAATTTATATGGCACCATCAGAACTGGAGAGTTTCAGATGAAACTGAAAAGACATCTGAATGAAGCGAGGTAAAGTGATCAGAAGTACAAAGATAATTTCTATGTTGGCAGCAACCCTATAAAGAAAAACAACTTTGGAAAACTCTGGAACTCTGATTAAGTAATGACAAGCCATAATTTCGGAACTCCAAAGATGAGCCATGCTACCACCTACCCACTTCCCTCCAGGGAGACAAAGGGCTTACAGTAGAGAATGAGATATATTTTTGAGCATGGCCAAGAGGAGTTTTATTTTGCTTGACCATACATATCACGAGGAAATTTAATTTGATTTATTGATTTTTATTGTTCAACAAGGGAGAGAGAAATAGAATGAAGAAAAAATAAGGGTTCATTTTTTTTTTAAGTAATCAGTTGAGAACCAGGAACCTTAGTCTAAAATCTAGGATGTCAGATTCCAACTTAGATTTAGCACTGGAAGGGGACTCAGGCATTATCTAGTACTGGTCTGCATAACATAACGCCCATGGGTCCACCAAATGATTTTGCATGAGCTGCAGAAAAATGTAGAGTTGCCACTGTTCACTCTTCTGTTTGTCACACGACCTGCGGCAACCAACCATTGTCAGTTTGTCTCTATCTGCTACCTGCAGAAGTTTAGCCTAAAGTTGTGCAGGTCTGATCTAATTCAAGACTCATTTTAGAGATGAAGTAACTGGGACCCAGGCTGCAGAGGCAATAAAGAACAGAGCCATGGTCAGAGCCTAGGTCTCCTAACTCTTGTCCTTCCTTTGTTATAATCTTATCCTAAGTGATAGAATGGAATTAACCCATATCCTGACAAGAAGGTGTACATAATGAGATTTTTTTGGACATGGCCACTTGCTTTGCTTGACTGTACTTATGTGTGGCAAGTTTTCCCCTTTCTTATTCCCATTTTTCTTCAGTGGTGGGGATGGACATGATGGAAGGAAGAGAAAATCATTTTGTGTTAATTGAAAAAAAATATTAAAAATAAGCAGTAATCTTTCCATAGCTTTATCACTGTTCCCTCAATTATTCCATCTTGAGATTCACACCATCTTTCTCCTTTGCCTTCTATATTCTGTCATATTAACAGACCTACCCATCTAACCCAAACTGCCTGATCTGACCCTTGGTGATTCCACCCTTGGGTCCCTAAAGCAGTTAGTCTCATCTGACTGATAAGCATAGCAATAAACACTTATGTCATAGATGGTCATGCCTCTTCATAAATATCATTCCTGAGTATCCTTGAAGACTCTCTTTGACATGGATGAATTAGAGCCAACCCAGAACTCACTTACTCATGTCATTCACAACCGAATTTGTACTCATGGATATTGGGGTGAAAAGTTAAGAATGCTCTCTCACTGTATTACATAGCTCATTCATCCTGCTTGTTCAATTTTGTGATTTGAGACACATTATGAAGCAATTATAGGCCAATTCCCAAATGCTCAAAGTAGATTTAATTATTGCAAACTGTGCTGCCTGTCATTTCTTAGCACATTACTGTCAGTGGATGCTAGAACATTTTTATACTGACAAATTCACGCATCATCTCCCCAAGTAACAGTCTTCTCACTAGAAATCTTGAGAAAGTTTTAATCATAATGAAAGAGAAATGCAAAACAAACCAACAAAAAACTAAACTGAAGGAACTACTATCATTCTTCTGAGGCTTATCTGGACAAGTATGCTGTCAGGTAATTGATTTTAAATAAAGTCAATTCAATGACCAATTGGAAAAGTAAGACAGTCTCTGACTACAAGCACGAAAACGTTTGCAGAAGGATTAGTATTGACTTCATTAAGTCATAGGCATCATTTGCTTAGTGGAAGCAGTTTGCTTTGTCTGTTGTTGTAAAGAATTAAATAAAGTTTTCTTTTTAATGAATTTTAATTTTCCTACATGGACAACAGTAAACTCAGAATAATCCAAAATTATTTAAAAAGTTAAATTGGGCTACTTTTTGTCCCCAAAGTAATAGGGATGGGGACTGTGAGTTCACTAACAAAAGGAAGTTCCCATTGAGGAACTTCCTGTACCATTGTACAGCATTTTATCTGCAACTTAGAATGCCAAGAACAGATAGACTAAATAACTGGCCCATGGTCACACAAGACAGTATGAGTAAAAAATGGAACTTGATTCCAGATCTTTCTTTTTGTCTCTATGAGCTCTCTATCCACTGAGTCAAACTGTCTCACCCAAGGACATTCACAAATCCCAAAGCCATATATGGTTTTCTCCTCATTTGAGGTAAGGACAGTACCATAGAACACAGAGAAGAGAATGACCTACCCGCTGCCCAAAATCCATAGTTCCTAGGCTAGAAGGAAGGTATCAAAATGTTGTTAATGAGGCATGTGAAAGCAAATCCTAGGCTTAGCAATCATTTGTCCTGGATTAGTTGATAGCACCCCAATAGACAAAGTGAGGAAGCAGCGGAGGCCAGAAGGCAGCAGCTAACCCCAAGAGAGGACAACAGTCTTTCACTCTGAGCCAGAGCTGATGAATTTGTATGTTAGGCTGTTTTTTTCTACTGCTTTCAAAAAGTTGTTTGACTTGGAAGGAGAAGAGAGTTCAGTTCTAGGCACAGATGTAGTTCTTCAGTATTATAGAAGAACATCAAAGAAAAGGATTTTGGCAAACACTATTTATGATGATGAATGATAGTTACTCCCAATTGTCCCATTGGTCCAGCTTAGAGAGATATCTTTGACTTAACTGCCCTTCCATAGTATTCTTTCTTAGCATATGATCCCAGGGACCAACAGCTTCGCTTTGGAGATGAGGAAGTAGAGGCCCAGAAAGATGAAGCAATTTGTCTAGGGCAGTGTTTCTCAACCTTCCTAATGCCGCGACCCTTTAATACTCATATGTGGGCGTATCTGCATGTGAGAGGACCCGCCTGGAGACAGATAGAGGAGCGGTGTCTCTGTTCCTAAGACCATCAGAAATATGTTTTCTGATGGTCTTAGGCAACCCCTGTGATCCCTGTGAAAGGGTCGTTTGACCCTCAAAGAGGTCGCGACCCACAGGTTGAAAGAACCTCGACAAAAAATATCAAACTTAAGGACAAATAGAAGGATGAACTCTCTAGACACCTTAGAATAAAACTTGAAAATGAAAAAAAACAAAATGTGGTTCCCAAGAAACATCGAGGCAAACAGAAACATCTGTCATTGATATCAGCAAATTCCTTGGCTGTCGCAGAAACTATGACTCTCAAGAAAGCCCCTTTTCTGCCACCTTCAGTGAGTTTGGACCCTGAGGGTCTTTTTTACTTTACCCTTCTACTTACCTCTAGCCATGCAACCACTGTGGGCCCATCCCACTGGGCAAAAGGTAATCCCTTTCTTCGAGCTTCTTCCAGAAGTTCATGTCTGAAGCATAAATAGATTGCAAATTGTTAGCTATGGAATATGGAACAAGATTGCTATAATTATTCAAAATGGCAACATTAACGCAATTCACTGATCTCCTTTAGGGATCTTCATGAGTAACTACTGAATAAATATATCTTCCATCTCTTGAGCATATGACTTTTATGGCACCGAATTCTCTTCCTAGAAATAGAACATTAGGTTTTAACTGGCATCAATGAGGCATCATTTTTTTCTGAATAATTCATTGTCTGTAGCATTAAATGCGGACTGCTAAGAAACTACTTTTTGCTATGCTTAACACATATTTGACATAAAAATCACTTCTATGCATCAAGTATATATTAAAGTTGAAGATGCTACATCTGGAAAAATTCAGTCCTGGACTTATGAATAACAAATTCCTAGAACCATTTTTGAAGATAATCTGTCACCATCTTAAGCAAGACCTTAGGTCTTAGTTTCATGATTCAACTCTTCCACTGGATCTAAATACAAAGTGTGAAATTCTAACATGCTTGTGTATTTACAAGTACTCTCAGCCCTTTAATGGAAGTCAGATTTACCACTGTATAATAAACAAATGATTGTCTCCAAGACTAGATTTAACAATAAAACCTTGAATAATGGCTTTGTAAATTGTACTTTCCTGCTGTGGCCATGAGATAGTATTTTGTCTTTAGCCCTGACCTTAATTTCCATAGAATACTTTAAAAGGATTCATCGCTGACCTAGTAAGTGTTATCACTTCATAAAACTGAAATCAATCTCCATTTGATTCATTCTCCAATTTAAAACATATTCTGTGTTCCTTAGAGTTCTTCCCTACGAATACTAAATAATAATGAACTTGCTCTAAATTAATCTACTTACTCTTGAACTCTGCTTTCCAAGTTGAGGTTTAAGCTATTAAAAAAAATAATAATCCTGCATCTGTATTATACAGATCCTTCAAAATAAGAGTCTCTGAAGATACATGTATTTATGTAAATAATTTATAATAGCCTTCTATGCACATCATGCTAGTTTATATTAATAAACCAGAAAAATAGAAATGGAACTTTCTTGTTAACACTGGAGCTTATCTTGTGTACCTCACTGAGAGGTTAACAGTATGGATACAGTAAGAAAAGCAATGAGGAGAAAAGGAGACAAGCTGTAGTTATAGCAGTAAACTTCTCATAATTCACCTGCTATTTCACTTTGGCAGTAGAGACAGCATACATCGATTGGATCCACATACAAACCATCTACTACCTAGAGCCCTTAGTTAGGATGCTGTACGTGGAATTCTCTAAGCAACTGCTGGGGTGAGGCAGGGAGAGGAGGGAAGAGGAGAAGAGAATTGTGGCTTTCACATAGCTTTGTTATTCATTCATTTCTGTCATGGTCAACTCTCTGTGACCCCATCTAGGGTTTTCTTGGCAAGGTTACTGGAGTGATTTGCCATTTCCTTCTCCAGCAAGTTTTACAGATGAGGTAACTGAGGCAAACAGGATTAAGTGACTTGTTCAGGGTTGAGACCAGATTTGAACTCAGGTCTTCCTGACTTCACTCCCAGCTCTTTATCCACTGTGAGATCTAGCTGCCCTGCCCCTTTCATATATCTTGCTCCCATTACAATCGTGAGGAGAACCACTAATTAGAAACTAACCTCGTCTGGGCCAATTTCAATTTGTTTATAGAAATAGATGGGCCATCTAGCAACCAACAACCTCAATTCGTTGAGTTTCACTTAATATAATAATAATTCCCATTTTTATTCCTTTTAATTAATTAATTCCTTTTAAACTTCACAAAGTACTTTCCTTATAGCCACCCAGTGAGGTATAGCATATAGTGTAAATATCGTTGGCCTATTTATAGATGATGAGGCAGCTAGGTGACACAGTAGATAGAGCACTGGGCCTGGAGTCAGGAAGATCTGAATTCAGATCCAATCTTAGACACTAGCTGTGTGACCCTGGGCAAGTCACTTCACCCTGTTGGCCTCAGCTTCCTCATCTGTAAAATGAGCTGGAGAAGTAAATGGTGAACCACTCCAGTATCTTTGCCAAGAAAATCCCAAATGGGCTTTCAAAGGATAGGGCACAACCAAACCACAGAAACCAAAAACAGATGATGAAACTGACACCAGCAAACTATTCCCATAGTCGTTTCTTAGGAAGAGGCACAACCAGGATTTAAATCCAGGTCTTCTGCTGATTCCAAGCTCAAGACTCTACTACAGCAGTGTTTCAATACAACAAAAACTCAATATTATGCTATGAATAGTACAGAAAAAAATATGAGGTGGTATCTGATCTCAAGTAATTTATAATCTAGTAGGAGGGACAAGGTAAGCACACAACAGGCTATGTAATGATGGACTATACTTTAAGGTGAAAGTATAAATTGCATAAATTTTTTGAGAAAAGAAGAGAACAGTAGAAAAACAGAAGTTGGAATTAGTGTTTATAGGAAGCTGGACTGATGATGGAGAAGGGGATGAACTTATACTTTTAAAAGTTCTGTTTGCTTTAATCCTACCATGTTTCTGAGTGAATTAGCTCACTGTTTAGAGTTATAGGATTTGGGTTCAAAGCCAGGCTCTGCTTCTTATCTACATGACTCACAACCTTTCTGGCCTTAGTCCTTATCTCCAAACTGAGGGGGGCTGGACATCATTAGATGATCTCTAATTCCTATATCCTATAAAAGAACACAGATCCTTTCATTAAGACTGCCATCAAAAAAGTCAGTGATGCTGGGGAAGGGAACATTGTAGAATAAAAGTGAAAAAGTCCAGGAGAAGATTAATAACCTCCATAAAGAAAGTGTCTAATTAAACATCTATAAAGTCTAGATTTATAGATAAGAAATCTATAGATATGCCTGCAAACATAAATCTGAACTAATAACTGCCTGGTAAAATGTTAATTTTTTTGAGAAATTTTCACTTTCAAGTGGTAACTTTCATTTTTGTATTCAGGGCACTAAGAGAAGGCTAGATGCCTCCATGGATAGAATGCTTGGCCTGGAGTCAGGAAGACCTAATTTCAAATCCAGTTTTAGAGAATTTCCTAGTAGTGTGACCCTATACAAGTCACTTAACTTCCGTTTGCCTTAATACACTGAAGAAGGAAATGGCCAACAACACCAGTGTCATTGCCAAGAAAATCCCTTGGATGGTATGATCCACAGGTTCAAGAAGAATAGGACATAACTGAAAAATTGAACAAGAAGAAAT
>CM053581.1:358685077-358732057 GCA_028627135.1 Pseudochirops cupreus | reverse complement strand
TTGATAAAATTTTCACATGACGTGGTAAGAAATTCACTTTACTGCTGCATTTCCTAGTTAGCTATAAGAACTAAAATACATTTTTGACTTATTAACAAAGTGCGACACCTATATCTATATCTTTCAGAAATTGCTTGGGTAAGATTTTTTTTCTTTTCCTTATTTGTCACACAGGAAAAGGGCAGAAGTAAAAGTGAAATGAACACACATTTCTCTTCTAAAGGCATTCATTCAAAGAACATATTGATTTTGTTTTTACCTTATGGTAAATCTGCATTTTTGAAAATTCTAGGCTGAGTTCTAAAATTGCTAGGGAAAGTCTTTCCAACTCTCAAATAAGCCCTGAGCAATGTCATAAAAGGATTCCCCTCCTGAGATGCTAAAAAATCACTTTCAAGTGTGTTTTCACCTTGATAATACATCAACACACAAACACAACAGAAGTAATTGTGAGTCCAAAGAAAATTGCTTCCAGGTGGGTAAACCAGCTCACCAGCCAATCAGCCTCATATCCATGTGATTGAACCCAGAGGCAAAGAAGAGCTGCCAACAAAACCATCCAAGGTATCATTTTCCAGATGCCACCACCAATAATGTGTCTTCCATAGTTTACCAGATGCACTGAGAAATTTTTCTCCCATGAGAGTGGATGAATGAAATCTAGCCACAGCAAATAACCTCTACATTCACTAGTCCAAACCTTTATAGAAGTAATTGACGTGTTGGGGGAAGAGAAACAGGGGGGAGATGCACCAAAATAGAAAATGCAAGCAAAAAAATGAAGATATAATGACACCAAAAGTAACTTAGTGGAGAACTCTCCCAATTTGGTGGCATTCTTCAATTAATTAGCATTTTTCCTCTATATATCTGAATTACTTAACTCAAATTCAGAGTGAGAATGAACTGATACCTCCATTTAAGAATGCATGGAAGTAATTTTTAATTTGCCAAATGAATTTTAAAGAGCATATCCTATCTCTGCACAGGACAGCATAAAATATTCATGAAGTGTTTACTTAGTGCTATGGAACATATTATAATTACGTTTTTCAAGGTGATTTTTTGACATCTATGTAATGTTCAAAAGAAAAAAAGAATAGAAAAAATGAAAGTTGCATTCTTAATCAGAAATATATTTTTTAAATAATGAGTTATTTTATTCAATATCTTTTTACTTGAACATGAGGAAGTCAAGATTATGTCACTGGTGAACTGTATTTAATTAAAATAGCACAATATGAACAGGTATTAAATGACAAAAAGTTTCATAATTTCCTATTTGTATTCTTGTTACTAATATAAATATTTCTTTAAAGTACACTCCAAAAATGAAATGCCAAATGTAAATCTATATCAAAGGTTTTTGATATTCAAAACGGTAGTCATATTTTACCTTATTGGCTCAAAACCCTACTCAACAAACGGACTCTGTCTTTTTCCCAAAGAAATCAACTTTGACTCTGATAATCCTATAAAAGAACAATTTCGTGTGTGAAGATCACTCTTTGGAAATACCTTTCTTTTTCTTAAAAATTGGGGAGTGAGAATATATCCATTTTGTCTCAGTATTCCAGGGATATCAATGACTTGAATGGCCAAGAGCTTGCTTTATAACTTGAAAACCAACTAAATTTTTACTCTCAGAAATAGCCCACAAAGAGTATTATGTGCTTTGCACAAACCAATTGCTATAAAATTGCATATACCATCATTTCATATGACATTTTCTTAAAGTGGGCGCATACATTTGCATAGAGGTGTACACACTGCACACATACATATAGACAGTCAAATACATGATTTCAGACTCTTGACATTTGCTCCACGTGCAATTCAATAAACCAAAAAAAGGGAGAAGCAAACAGCATAGAAAGGAGGTGTTTCACAAATATCTATAACTGGTTATGTTCATCATTTTAAGACTGTGAGACTAAGTAATATCTAGTAACTAACGAGACTGAAACGAGCTTAATGATGATTCTTCCTTTCGCTGTTCTTTTTAATTGCTAGTACTATCTCTCTCATCTACTTTGAATTAGTTACACTGCTAATGTAAGTCATAGATAGCTACTTCAGAGAAACTTGAGAGTCTTATTCAAAAGAACAAAAAGAAATGGGAGGATAATTCTATAAGTCAAAATTCTTTTTACAAATTATTAATCACATATTTTTTTTTAAAAAATAAATGTTTTCTCTCAAAATTTTGGAATGTAAATGCCAATAATTTTTAAAAGGTCAGTGACATTCTTTAATTAAATTATTTTTTCTTCATGTTTTTTCTTTTTAAAAATATTTTCTTGAATTACATAAATTTTAAAAATATTTTTTGTCTTGAATTCCAAATGCACACTCCCTCTCTCTTCTCACCTTCTATGTCTTTTCAAATCACAATATAGCTATAAAATTGTGTGTTTATATTTAGCATAATTTATTATTAAATGTTCATGTTAGATATTTAAAATTCTTGTTATTAATGATTAAGCTTTTAAAATAATTGTAATGAAATTTTATAAGTCAGGAGAAATAGTGACTAAAGAGTTGTAAAAATATTTTCTCTATATAAAAAAAGATACATAAGCATGATAAATAAATCTCTAAGAAAAGCTCAGGAAGTTTTAAGCTTCTTAATTCTTCTCTTATGAAGCTATTAAAAACAAACCAATAGCCTAGATGGGATGTGAAGTGTAAAGGGAAGTACAACTCATGAATTTGCTGATTGTTCTTCCTTGTTTTATCTATTAGTGAGATAAAGACAAAAGTTTTTGATGTGTATTTCTCTAAGATACCTATTAACTGCTAGTCACTCTCAAGTGCTTACAATAACTTCAGAAAGATTTTATAAGAGTGACTATTCTCACTTAAGGTTATTAATAATAATGCAGAATTTTGTTGGAATATGAAAGAAAAATCTTAAAAATGTCTCAGGATCCCCAAATTTAGAATAAGTGTGTAGTAAAACCTCATTGATTCAGATGAATTAGGAAAGAGATTAAATGACCTCTAAGATTTTTTTTTCCAACTATGAAATCACATTATTTTCGAATTTATGCTTGTGAAAAGTTCCACTGAAAGAAATGCTTATTAATAACCAATGGTTTGGGGAGATTCAGAGTTGAATCTTTTTCTATAGTATTATTTTCAAAATTCAGTCTCTAGAAGGACATTACTGATACTGAGATTCAGTTAATTCTCCATGATCTTGGTCAGACCTTTCCCAGTCTTACAAGGAATTTAATCTAAGGTGAAATTTCCAGTCTTTTGCTCAGGCTTGCTTCGGGGATTTAGATTCTGTGCCTCTACTTCACCAAGGCTGAGGAAAATTTAGAAGTAAATGACTTAATCAAGGCCCTCTCTCATTGTAATATTCATTTTTCTCATTGATTGTTAACCAATCAGAGCTGATTGCAGCCTTCAGGAACATCTACTCTTCCAAGGGCATATAAAATATAAGGCCACTTTCATGAAGGGTCTTTGCAATTCAAGACTGTCACTTGCTTCTTTTATTAAAATACTAGAATTATTAATTAAATGACTAATTACCCAGAAATTATGTTTCTCAAAATTTTTAAATCAGCAGTTATCAACCTGTGGGTTGCGACCCCTTTGGGAGTCAAATGGGGTCGCCTAAGACCATCGGAAAACACATATTTCTGATGGTCTTAGGAACTGAGACACCGATCCTCTATCCGTGTCCAGGCAGGTTTGCTCACATGCAGATGTGCCCACGTACGAGTATTAAAGGGTCGCAGCATTAGGAAGGTTGAGAACCACTGTTTTAAATGTCACAGTACACAATAGTGAGGAAATGCAAGTTTATTGCTTTCAAAAGGTTTTTGGGGGATGAAATTCAGTCTAGCCAGGTTTTAAAGGTATGCTAGAAATGTGCTTTAATAGGAAAAAAAATTGTGATAATTTAAATTAGCTTAAGAACTGTGTATAAATGATTTTAAGGCAGCCTCTGAGGCTCATTTTTTTGTGTTATCTTAAGTGTTTCAAACATTCAGTCCAGACAAATACTTTTTAAATTCCTACTACTGATAGGCTCCGGCATAAAAAAATAAAAAATAAAAAATAAATTAAAAAAGGCACAAAGCAGTTCAGCCTCTGCGCTATGATGGCTTACATTTTACTCGGTTGGGGTAAGGAGGTGAAGCGTAGGGGAGTAATTATCCTATGGGGTAAATCTGAAAGACAATATCTGTTTGTTATTAAACAGTAGAACAAGCACTACTTTAATAACGAGAAACTTTAACCAGTCTAGTCTGGGACACTAGTTATGAATCAGAGAGATTTTTGTTATAAATACTTAAAAACAGTAAGTCACGCCTTGGGTAAAGTGATAGTAATCAAACTGAATACGGGCATTATTGTTTCCTCAGTGAGAAGGGAGCAACATGTCTTTGGAGACAGGGAGGGACTGTGGAAAGAACATTAGCTCTGGAATAAGCAAACCTGAGTTTAAAACCACTTCTGTCATTCATCACCCATGTAACTTTTGGCACATAACCTATGGGCTCTTAATCTGAGGCAGCTAGGTATTATGGTGGATAGGACATTGGATTTGGAATTAGGAAGCCCTGAGTTCAAATCCTGCCTCAGTCATTTACTAGCTGTGTGACCTGGGCGAGGCAGTTAACTCCCCCAGTCTCAGCTTTCTTTATCTGTTAGATGAACTGGATTAAATGGTCCCTTTCAATCCTAGCTCTATAATTCTATACACATCTCATTAAACTTCTGTACTTAAAACAGAACTATTTAAAAGGAATTACAAAATTTAAAAATTTCAGGAAGAGGATACAAAATTTCTGCACTTGTACAAATGAATGGGGAGAATTCTTTCTGGGAAAACAATGAAAGATAATAATTATATGGACACAACTAAAGGGTTTTAATTCAGGATTTATTTCCCCCAATTGGAATTTATTTATAATGTTCATTAAATGATGACTTTGTGTGCTTTGTTAGAAAGAAATAATATTAAGCTGATTCAAATTTTAAAGTTATCTTGTAATTTATGAGGAGGTGTTGTTATTTCTACAGTAAACTCTGAATTACTACAGGTAATTAACATGATTATAAGAGCTATAGGAATTAATATACTCCACATTCAATGTATTTTAAAGACTCATAATCCCCGAATTCCCTTAAAGAAAGGTGATGGTTGTAATGGATTTGGAATGCTAAGTTTTGAATCTTAGGCACATCTGAGATGACTAGTAAGGTGAAGAGGTAGAGTAAATATAAATTTCTATAACAAGTAACAAGGAGACCCCTTTTTCCTCGGGGTCCCTATTGGCCATTTTGGCAACTATTTTTAAAGTCCTATGGCAGTCTGAAGTGGCTACTACTGTGCCAGAAAAGGTGGCATGTGAGGGGGGCTAAGGGGTAAAATAATTTGTAGACCAACAAAGTGACCCCTAACCCAGGAGTTTCCTTGTCAGCTCTGAGAATTTCCCAAAAAACAACTTTTCTCCACTCAATTAGAGTTCATAATTGTTTTAGCCACCACTACCCCCCTGCCCAATTATTTCTACAGGATCACTTAAAAATACTATAAAGAGTTCCTAGTATAAGATCAAGGTGCTAGCTTGACAGATGGGAAGAATTCACTTCAATACAACAAACATTTAATAACTAATTGCTTACTATAGTGCTGCCAGCCCATTGGGTTATAAAGACGGAAAATCAAGTCTTTGCCTTTAAGGAGTTTGTTATACTCTAGGTAGGATTTATTATTTTTAAACATGTTATAAATATGACTCAGTTCTCTATATGTTTGGGAAATCAGAGAAACATGCTATAGAATTTTACCCCAATTTCTTGCTTTCCTTCTAATTTTGACTGCATTAATTTTAGCTGTGTGAAACCTTTTCAATTTCATGCAGTCAGAATTATCCATTTTACTTTCTGTGATGTTCTGTATCTCTTATTTGTTTATAAACTTTTATCCAATTATCTGAGAAATTTTTCTCTGCTCCTTAAATTTACTCATGTCACCCTTTCTATCCAAATCATTTTATCCACTTTGATCTTATTTTGGAATATTCTGTGAGATGCTGATCTATGCCAAGTTTCTGCTAAATTATTCCAGTTTTCCCAGCAATTTTTGCCAAATGACAAATTCTTGTCCCCAAATTTTAGACCTTTGGATTTATCAAACACTAGATTACTGTGGTCATTTACTACTGCGTATTGTACACCTAATCTATTCCATTGATCCACCACTCTATTTTTTTCTCTCTCTCTCCCCCCTCCCCCCCCTCTCTTTTCTTTTCTTTTTTTCTTTTTTTGCTTCTTTGGAGGGAGGCAGGCAGGGCAATTGGGGTTAAGCAAGTGTCTGAAGCTGGATTTGACTTCAGGTCGTCCTGACTTCAGGGCCGGTGCTCTATCATCACGCAGCTACCCTTACCACTCTATTTCTTAGCCAGTATCAGATTGTTTTGATGATTATAGTTTGAAATCAGGTATTGCAAAGCTGTCTTCATTCCCATTTTTTTCCCTTGATTCCCTTCATATTCTTGAACTTTTGTTTTCAATGACTTTTGTCATCATTTTTTTTCTAGCTCTATAAATAATTCTTTGGCATTTTGATTGATGTGCCATTGAATAAGGAATCTAACCTAGGCAAAGTCACTTTTATTATATTGGGTTGGCCTACCCACAAGCAATGACTATTTCTCCAGTTGTTTAGATCTGTCTTTATTTGTGTAAAAAGTCTTCATATTTATGTTTTTATAGTCTCTGAGTTTGTCTTGGCAGGTAGACTCAAATATTTTATATTTTCTGTAGTTATTTTAAAGGGGTAAGCAAATACACGGCTGAGTAAATATAAGATAATTTGGGAAGAATATGCACGCACGTGCACGCGCGCGCACACACACACACACACATACACACAAATAGCAGGGACTGGGAAGACTTTGTCCAGAAAGTGGCAGGAACTGTAATGAAAACAAAGATTTTTAACAGGTAGAGATGAGGATCCATGCTAGGTATTATAAAACAATAGAAGAATTACAGAGGGAATGACCAGTTTTTTAAACAGAGCATCTGGATGAGGGTAATATTAAATAAGATTGTAAAGGCAGGTTGGCACTACATTTGGGGTGGTTTCACTCATCAGGCTCAGGAGCTTGTATTTTCCTTGTCATAGGGTTGACAGAGAGTTACTGGCCTATGATTTTTGGTAGCTTTATGGAGGATGATTGTAGGATGCAAAAAGAATGGGGAGGGAGTTTGAAGAGAGTTAAGATGTTCTTAGAATGCCAAGCCAAAAAATGATGAAAACTTGAACTAGAGAATAGACTCTGTGATTGGACAAAATGAGTTGAACATGAAAGGCGCGCAGATAACCTTGATAAGACTTGTTAACTGAATGGAGACATATGGTAAGGAAGACATAATCAATCGAAATATATTTAAGAATCTACAATATGGCAGACAGTGGGGATACAAAGAGTAAAGTAGAAAAAATTCCTGCCCTCAAGGACCTTATATCCCAATAAGGGAAACAATATGGGATGATTGGATTGTAGATTAAGAGCTGGTAATGACCTAAAAGGCTGACAAAATGAAAAAGCTTCATGGAGAAGGTGGCACTTGAGTTGAGTCTTGAAGAAAACCAGGGATTCTGAGAGGCAGAGGTGATAAGGGAGTGCAACTTTAGTGGTTGGTTCAGTAAGGGCAAAAGTACAAAGATGTGGGTGGAACAGCAAGTAGACCAGTATGGCTACAATGTATTTTTCATGGAAGGCAGTAATATGTAAGAAGACTGGTAAGGGAAGAGAGTCTAGGTTGTAAAGCAGTGGTTCTCAACCTTCCTAATGCTGCGACCCTTTAATACTCGTATGTGGGTATATCTGCATGTGGGAGGACCTGCCTGGAGACTGATAGAGGAGCAGTGTCTCAGTTCCTAAGACTATCATAAATATGTGTTTTCAGATGGTCTTAGGCAACCCCTGTGACAGGGTTGTTCAACCCCCAAAGGGGTCGCGACCCACAGGTTGAGAACCTCTGTTGTAAAGAAATCTTAGTGCTAAATAGAAGTTTATTTGATCTTGGAAACAATTTACTGAGTAGCAGAGTAATACAGTAGAACCTATGTTTGGGAAAAATGTCTTCGGAGCGGTATGGAGGATAGAATGGAGTGGGGTAGAGCTTTTTAAGGGAGAAAATCAAATGACAGGCTATTTCAAAAGTCCAGTTAACAGATGTTCTAGTCTGAACTTGGGTGGTAGCAGTGTGAGGGTTAAGAAAAGGCATAACTTTACATAGAAAGACATTCTTCTTAACAAGAAAATGCATAACATAAAGGTAACCCTCAGATAGTGAGGGTGGTATCCTTGACAGAAAATGAAGTTTCCAGAGGATCAGGTTAGGGGAGAAAATGACCAGTTTCCTTTTGAAAATACTGATTTGCAAATGATGTAAATTTGTAAATGATGACAAGGATATGCAAGTACAGTTTACTAGCAGGTAGCTGGAAATGTGGGACTTGATTTAAGGAGAGAGAATTGGGAAATGTATCTATCTTTCTATACATACAGATAGACAGGTCATTTGATCTCTCTCTCTAAAGAAAATGACAAAAAGAGAGAAAAATTTAAAAAAAAGAAAGAAAAAGGAAGAAAAAGAGAAAGAGAAAAAGAAAAGAAAAAAGGAAGGAAAAGAAAGGAAGACAAGGAAGGCATATTTGGGAGTCTGTGAAGATATATTATGTGAACCCATGGAAATGTAATCACTAACTGTGGAAAGAGAAAATGACCAAAAAAAAGTCACACCTGTTTAATGTGTGTACACAAGATAGTGTACAGCTAAAGAGACTGAGTAGAAACAAACATGTAGAAAGATACCTAGGGCAGGTCAGTATTCTGAAAGCCTAGGGCTAGTAATACACAATGTCAAAAGTGGAAGGGAGATCAAGAGCAATGATGAAAAACTGAATTTAGCATATGGTTAACAGGGAAACATACGGAGAAATTTGAGATGAGAGAGAAAGGGGACAACTGAGAGGGCAAATTCCCAAAGAAGAATGGAGGGAAGGAGATGATAATAATAAAAATTAATAGCTAGTATTTTATATAAGGCTTTTAGGTTTACAAAGCACTTTACATGTTATCTCATTTTACCATCTTAACAAACCAATAATCTAAGTGCCATTTTCATCTCCGTTTTTATAGACAAGGAAATTGAGGCTGTATCAGTAGAAAGGTCAAGTGACTAGCCCAGGATCAAGCAGCTAATAAATGTGTGAGGCATAACTTGAACTCAGATCTTCCTGACTCCAAGTCCAGTACAGTCTCATTATACCATCTACCTGCCTCAGATCAAGGAATTGAGGACACAAAGAGAAGAGTTGACCTTGGCAAGAAAAGATATCTCTTCTTTAGAGATGGGTATTCTGTATCCTAGTCAAACTGGTCTCCTGTCTCTTCCTCAAAAATGATACGGTGTCTCCTGCATCTATGCTTTTTCCAGGTAGTCTTCCAAGTGTGGAAAACACTCCATCCTTACATCCACCCACACACTTCTGAGGTTCCTTCAAGTCCAGCTCAGGTACCATCTACACAATGCCCTTCTCCATCATTCCACTAATTCGTGTTTTTTCTGTCTTTTGAAAGTATTTTGTATTATTTTACTTTGACACAAATGGAATAAAGTGCTTTGCAAATCTTTAAGTGCCATACAAATTGAGCAATTGTTCTTGTTATTAATGTTATTAGTCTATCTATGCATTTGGAGAAGGTTAAGTTTTTTGACTTGTTTTTTTTCATGTATCTATAGAATCTAGGCCAGTGACTCGGTTCTAATTGCTTTCGAATGAATGATTGTTTATGGCTCAAACAAAATGTCTATTGCATTGAATTGAGCAAAGAAAGAACAAGGGATGATGTACTGTGGTTTGAGGTGAAGAATAGGGAAGACAAGAGAGATCACAGAAGATGGTTTTCCATCACTTTTCTCAGTTAGGTAAAAGATATCATTTGCTGAAAAAGAAGCATGAACGAATGGTAAGTAGGGCAGGAAGAAAGAGGTTTGGGATAGACATGGGGAATGTGGTGGAGCCAATGAGGGAAGAATAAAAGCATCACCATGCAACAGTGATGGCTCGGTTGAGATCAGATGAGAAGATTTTTTTTTTCATGGACCTAACTCTCCATTGTATGACTACTTTTAACAGTATTCAAGATCATAGGAGTAGGACCTGAGGGCGACAGTGGTGGTAAAGGCAGACTGGGGTTTGCCCAAGTGTGAA
Source organism: Pseudochirops cupreus (assembly GCA_028627135.1). Taxonomy (NCBI): domain Eukaryota; kingdom Metazoa; phylum Chordata; class Mammalia; order Diprotodontia; family Pseudocheiridae; genus Pseudochirops; species Pseudochirops cupreus. The sequence goes on along the minus strand of CM053581.1, from coordinate 358,721,799 downwards.
TGACAACAGAACAAAAGGGAAAGTATTGAAGGAAAAAGGCTGGCTTACAGTTGGATGGATTGGTCAACTACAAAATCAAGACTATAAGATGAAGAAAACACACGTATGAAGGATTGAGAGAAGGAGAAGAGGTGAAAGGGCTATTATGATGACACGAAAGGACAGAGATTTTTGATAGGAAGGTAATTGTCAAGTGCTCAAATAGCGATGGTGCTCCAGACTAAGAGTTACATTTAGGCAGGTCAATACTTTTGGGCAGGGACAGGTAAAGCCCAGCAGCCAGTAGGCCAAATCCAGCACTACTTGTTTTTCTGTGGCTTTCAAGCTAAAAAAGTTTGTTTTGTTTTTAAACAATTTTTAAATAAAATGTTATTGTATTTATTATTTTTTTTAAAACATACCATCTCAGGTAGGGAAAAAAGTATAGGAATAGAATACAACTTGACTTAGCTAAGTCCGTGAGCAGCCAAAAGAGATTTGCAAATAAATACAACAAATGGGAAGAAACTCAATAACCACCATACAAATGTATGTGCACGTACACACAAAACACACACACACATACACACAAAACACACATACACACAAGTACACACAAAACACACACACATACACACAAAACACATACACACATGTACACACAAAACACACACACATATACACACAAACACATACACACATACACACATACACACAAAACACACACACACAAAACACACGTACACACAACACACACACATACACACAAAACACATACACACACAAAACACACACATACACACAAACACACATACACATACACACAAAACACACACACAAGTACACACAAAACACACACACGTACACACAAAACACACACACGCACACACAAAACACACACACAAAAAACACACATACACACATACACACAAACACACAAACACACATACACACATACACACATACACACAAAACACACACACAAGTACACACAACACACACACATACACACACAACACACACACATGTACACACACAACACACACACATGCACACAAAACACACATACACATACACACAAAACACACACATGTACACACAAAACACACACACACACAAAACACACATACACACACAACACACACATACACACAAAACACACACATACACACAAAACACAAAACACACATACACACAAAACACACACACATACACACAAAACACACACACGTACACACAACACACACACGTACACACAACACACACGTACACACAAAACACACACACGTACACACAAAACACACACGTACACACAACACACACATACACACAAAACACACACACGTACACACAACACACACACGTACACACAAAACTAAAAGAACAAAAACAAACAAAAAACACGAGTTACCTCTAGTTCTCTATGAGTCTGAAAGAGAACCATCTAATAGACACTTTCTACTAAAAACTGGAAGCCAGCAACAGAACAAGTGTAATACTGAACATCTTCTGTTTCAAGTAGAAGCGATAGCTTAGATTTACGCCTATTATCCAAATTTCAATGTCACATTTATACTTATTGGCTTCGTTTACACTTCGACACTAAATGTAACGCAGATTTCATTTACTGATTGCTTGTAAAGCCCCATCGGTGCCATATATCACTTTGTCACAACTTGGGCTCAAATATGAATTTTTATCATGAAGTAACTGTAAGTGTCTGTGGGGATGACTGGGCAGGACCTAGAGTATATCACAATCTGCTCTCAAGTTAGCAAGTGAGAATATCTGAGACTAGTTAATACTTTTATTTGAGGCATTTAAGAACTGCTAAGCAATCTAAATTATATAGTGTATGAAATTATATAGTGCATTGCTCTCATGATAAACTATAATATATAATATTCTTGAAATATTCTTCTTTTAATAATAAAAGAAAGAAGCATACAAAGGAAAATTTAATTAGTGTTTTTAATTATGGATGCTTTCATTGATTGTATCTATATGGGAGTAGACCATCTCAAACTGCACAAATACCATAGATTAAAAATATTCAAGGTTTAAAAATGTTTCAAGGGTCATTTTATTAAGGTCTCTCTTGGCATAGACATATTAACAAAATCTCTAGGGTGTCGTTCTTATATCTTTGAAGTTCTATGGCAAAGATGCATTGGGAACACTTCTTTCTCAAACTCTCAGATTCTCATGGTAAGAATGGTTCATGATAAGAATAGCTCTAAGGGTGTCTTGAGGCAAGGAGAGAAGACCATAGAGCTGAATATCCTTCTACTCTTAGAACTGAAGGGTGGAAAGCTATGATGTGGACACAAAACACGAGAATGAATCTCAGGAAGAAAAAAGGGAAGAGGAAAAGAGCAAATTATGGGGAAGGGGGAAACCTCTTTGCTTCCAAAGGACCATCTCTAACCATCCACTTTTTCCCTCACAGATGTCTGGGATGACATTGGAAGCATCCTCTATGTGTGGGATTTTTTTCCCCTTCTCTCTTTATGAGACAATTTTATTTTCTAGCAGCTGCTGTGATTCATAATATATCACTTTCACAAGGCATTTAACCATTACCCACTTTATGTGAATGAAAAGATATATTGTCAGTTTTCTGACAGATGTGAAACAAGAAGTCACTGGTCTGTTGGGATTCTGAAATAATTATACATTGACTAGATAACAAAAACACTCCCACCTTCTATTTTTTTTTCTTTTTTAAATGATGCAATAAAAGGTTTCCCTTCTTGCATAGGTGGATGGAAAGAATGGCTAACCAGATCTTTGAGTGCTAGTAAACAAGGAAGTAGGGGTTTGGGGTGTTATTAATTCTTCCAATTAGAGAAACTATTAAGTAAGAAACCTGATCCCACTGTGGGAAGAAAAGGGGGAAAAAAAAAGTGCTGTCTTATCCTAACCTAATTCAAATACTGGCATTCTTAAAACCTCTAAGCTGAATCCATGCATCTGGATGTGTTTACTGTAAGTTTCCTTTTTTCAAAAAATTTCTATGATATTTGGGGGGTGGAGTGGGCCTTAGATGGTGTAAACTAGAGAGAAAGGGACTCTATCAGTAGAAGAAGTAATCCCATCTGGGAGTTCCCTTTGTATTAATAAAATTTCAAGTCTGGCCTCCATCCCCTAATTCTCTCCTAAAGAAATTATTCATTACTACTACAACTGAGTATTTTAAAAAAGCATTTCAAATTTGTGTCCAATATATCAAGGAAATATAAATTGAGAATATCATTTAAAAACAAAAACAAAAAAACCCAAAAAACAAAACCGAGGAAACAGCAAAGCATTTTGCCTTTACAGCTTTCAAATCTGACTATTTTTGACTCTCCAAATAAATAAAAACACTAACATTTTACATGAATATTAGCTAAGGAAGAAGAAATGATTAAACCTACTTTTTCTTTAGTCTCCGGTCCTTCTCAGCTTGAGTTCCAAGTTTGCCTAACCCTAGAGACTCCTGTGCTGCAACTTCTGTCTCCATAAAGCCTCCTATGAAGAAATATTTTAGATTAGATCATGTTAATACAAGTACGTGGAACCTGTTAAGTCCTTAAAAGTGAACACGCTGCTAAAATTTTCTTTTCATCATACCCCCCAAAACTCTAAGTTGCATATTTCTATCCCAAATGTCTAGCATGCTACATTTGTTGAATTGCATGGAATTATAGTTATATATTTTAAAAAATAATTTATTTTAAACTTAAATATACAACAAGAAGAAAAAAAGCACTCGTGTACAGAGGATTCAAAATAGAGAGCAATAAATTTCCATTTCGAGAAAACCTAAATAATAAATACTACACATTGTGTTCAGAGCTGTCCATCTTTTCTTGGCTCCCTTCTAAGTTTTCCTTTGTTCTGTGCTGGGCATTTCTTATGTTGTTCTTTTCTCTTTCTCCCCACTATTCCCCAAGAAGGCTACCATTAAGTATGGATTGATTATGAGTGTGCGTACAAACATAAATATGTGTATGCATAGATATGTGTGTGTACAAACATATGCATGTGTATATATAATATATATACACGTATGTATACTATGTATACAAATATATATATATATATATACACACATGAACACAAAATATACACATACATATGCATCCATATACTTAAGTATCTATAATCATACTCAAATACGGACATAGACATTCAGATGCCATCTATGTAAGATCCTACTATACTTGTTGCTGTCTGTTTCTCTGAGGGTGCATAGACCATTCCTTCATAAATCCAAGTCTTTCTGTATTTTTCTAAATCCACAAACTCATTTCCTATACCATAGCAATATGCCAACCTTATACTGTCTAGTTATTTTCAATACTCTTAAACAATATTGTTTAATATGGCTGACGTATAGTGTGGTTTCTCCATTGTTCTCTTTTGATTAAATCTATTTTAGTTTTAACTTTTCTGAGATCATGATTACTAACCCTGCTTTTTTTTCCCCTAATAAATTCTAGACACATACTTTTGGCAAGTTGGCAGGCAAATATTTCATGAAGGGATTAAGTTGGGATTAAAGGAAAGAGTATATGGACATTTTTTTTAAATCAGAAAATGTTCAACGTTCTTTCTCTCTCTCTTAACTTCTCTCAGACCGTACCCTCTTCCCCTTGTTGTTATTCAGTCATTTTGGTTGTGTCTGGGTTTTTGTGAACCCCTTTGGGGGTTTTCTTGGCAGAGACTGGAGTGGTTTGCCAGTTCCTTCTCCAGCCCACTTTGCAGATGAACAAATAGAGGCGAACAAGGTTAAGTGACTTGCCCAGGGTCTGAGGCCAAATTTGAAGTCAGAAAGAGGAGTCTTCCTGACTCCAGGTCCAGCATTCTATCCACATCTGTCCTTACCTTCCTCCATTTTTTAAAGCTTGTGCATTGTAATGTTACATAAGTATGCAAATATACACCATTCCAAGGAATATAAAACTTGATATATTAACTTACAACTATGTTAAAACACTGGGGAGAAACATGTGCACTGACTTTCAGAAGCTAAGTGTTTTTTCTTCCTAAAGAATGATGGTTCCTATTTATACTCAGTCTAATTATCTTCATCTTATACAAGTACTTCGAAAAATTCTAAAAACTATCATCAAAAAGCTCTGGTGGGTCCAATGTCACCCCCCAGCAGATCTGAACCCACTTGGTTTAACGCCAGTGTTCTTGGTTCATAGAGTATACACAGCCTCGGGGCAGAAGGGGGAGAAATAAAAACATGCTGGGCACTAACAGTAAAACTATTGCAATTTACAATGCAATTATTTCTTTCAGGGCTCTTAAGTGGATAATGAACTCATAAATTATCGATTGAACTGTAAAAATGAGCATTTTCTTCTGTATTCTTTCTTTTCAATATCGGTTAGACTCAGAAGAAAAAAACTTAGAGAAAATAAGGGGCCATTACTATAGGATATTTTATTAAGCCATTTATTTAGTTGTAAAGTTCAAGTTCAAACTGTGGATACTGTCAAGAATAGATAGAGAGGTTTAGCTAATGCTAAATCTCTTAGAGAAAAAAGCCCGCATTTTTGCAATATTATTACAATAATTGAACCCTATTAAAACCAGCAATTTGCCTCCTACTTCAAGAATACAGGAAGCATTTAACCGAACCAATGACACAACTGTGGTTGTTTTCTTTTTTTATCAATCAATGAGTAAGTATTTATTAAACACTTCACCAAGTGTCAGATACTAAATTATGGGTACATAGTAGTACATAGAAGTACAAACACAAAAGTGAAAAGGTCCCTGCCCTTAAGGGTATTATATTCTAATCAAGAGAAGAGATATACAAAGATAAACATCATCTGAGATAATACATGTAAAGCAAAGTTACAAACTTTAATTTGTCATGTAAATGTTAGCTTTTCTAAATATTCACACAGCACATACACTGCAAGGTAGTTTGGGGAGGGCAATACCAGCAGTGGAAGGGAACAGGTGAAGGTAGAACTTAAAGTGTATCTGGAAAGAATAAAGGACTTTAAAGAGATCTGGTGAGAAGGAAGTACCTTGCCCATGTGGTGGTCAGAGAATACAGAGTTATGAATCAAGGAAGCAATAATTAATAGATAAACATTTGTTAAGCACCAGCTATGGGTCACACTGGGCAGCTAGGTGGAACAGTAGATAGAGCACTGGGCTTGGAATCTGCAAGACTCATCTTCCTATGTTCAAATCTGGCCTCAGACACTTAATCGTTGTGTGATCCTGGGCAAGTCACTTAACCCTGTTTCCCTCAGTTTCCTCATCTGTAAAATGACCTGGAGAAGGAACTGGAAAAACACTCCAGTATCTTTGCCAAGAAAACCCCAAAAGGGATCACTAAAAGTCAGACATGACTGAACAAAAACAATCAACCAAAAATCCTGGGCCAGATTGCTATTGAGATGAAAGATAGATGTATGAAACAGAAGTTCAATATATAAGCATGGAAGAAAGGCTGGAAAGGTGGACAAGACCCAAACAAAAGATATTTTGCCCTTGACATAAGAGGGAGCTGACCAGTGGAGTTAATGGATGGTAGTGGGGAAGAGGGGAGGGAAAGGAAGTCCCATTGCTTTGCACAACACATATCCATTTTATTATACTATTGCAGGGTAAGATGGTTGCTCTGATTGTGTTTTTTTTTTAAATCTCACTGACAGCATTAAACCTCTAATTTGATCTCTAGTAGCTTAATATCCTTGTTCTTAGTACCAAGAGATACTGAGTAAGCAATATTCCTTTTAAATGTCAACACATTACTCTGATTTAGTGAATCTGACATTAGGGATCACAAATGTATCTTATCCAATTATGTATACGATCCATGAACATTTACAAACTTTTTTTTTTTAATCATGGAAAATTTTAATTTCTTTGATCCCCTCCAACCCATAAGAAGGTGTGCCCACACATAACTAACTTAAGGTGACTTGTTTTTAGTACTTCCTTAAGCAAGGCACTTAATTCTATTATTCTAGGAAAGTAATCCAGAGTTAGGCTAATGTATCCCTTAAAGATTATTATTTAAGACTTGAATTTTTTGTGGATGAGTTGGTGAGACTTTCTTTTTATTATTCTCTTTCACACATCTGAGTTACTGTATACTCATAAATTATTATGCATAATCTGCCAGTGATAATAAAACAGGTCTTTTGGAATGTAAATGGGAATTAAACAATTCAGTCAAAAGTTATAAAATTCTCAATCAAGCCCAGATGGAGAGCTATTTAATAGAATTTGAAACATTTTGAGTTAGCAGGTGGTCAAATGAATCTTCCCTTCATAGTAAAACAAGGAAAAGTCTATATTATTATTTAAGTGAGTTCTTTTTCAAGAACACAGTATTTTAGAGGATGAGAAAGTGAACAGATATAAATAAGGAAAGCACTGCAGAGAAGAAATGCTAAATCATATCTTACGACAATTATAGGATATTTAGTTTCTATAAACAAAACTTCGGTAATAGAAAAATGAGATGTTTGGAAATATTCTGAATATATAAAACTCTGTTAAGGCATGAATACCATTTCTCTCTCTGATATATACTGGCTGTGTAACACTGTATAAATCACCTAGTCAATCTAATCAAGAATTTTCTTCTCTGTAAAATGGGTATGACAAAATTCATAATATCTCCTTTACAAGGCTGTTATAAAAAAAACAAGATAATTTATTAATTTTTTGCAATATTGAAGCATTATAACATGTGTTGCTTTCATTTAAAATATGGAATAATAATAAGGAATAATAGAGCAAGATCATTCTTAAAAATACTGAAATGAAAATGCAACAAAACCTAGTTTCTTTCTCTCTTGTAATTCATCTTTTAAACAGTTACTGGAGAACTTTTTTAAACTAGGTTGTTTGACCTTGTCATTTTGCTTTTCCAAACCCACTATGGATTCCTCAAAAGCCTTAAGATAAAGTCCATGTTTTGTCCATTCTAAGACTTGGCAGTCAAGGCTCCCCATGCTGTCCCATCCTGCCTTTCCAGCATTATCTTATACTCTTCCCTTTCATGAAGCCGACCTGGCTGATATACTGATGCAGAATCATAGAATCTCAGGCGTAGAAGGTCATCTAGTTTAGCCTATCTCCAAATAGGAATGTTCTCTACATCACACTCAACAAGTTGCTATCTGGGCTCTGCTTGAAGATCCCAAGGAAACAGGCATCCAGTGGTTCTCAAGGCAGCTCATCCCACTCCTGTCTATCTGTAAATACTCAGAGCTTCTCCTTATGTAGAATGTACATTCTCAATACATGAGCCACACTGTGATTATACTTGGATCACAAATGCATCTCAGTTATTTCATTCATTACTCCTAGTTTAGCCCTCTAAGACCATGAAGAAGTCTAAAATATTTCGAAAAACAAAAAAACAAAACAAAATAGCACTTAAAATAGTGAAAGAGAGCTAGCAACATTCCCCTCCATTGACCTGTCTCATTTTTTGTTGTTCATTGTTTTAGTTGTGTCCAACTCTTCATGACCCTGTTTGGGGTTTTCTTGGCAAAGATACTGGAGTAGTTTGCCATTTCCTTTTCCAGTGGGTTAAGGCAAACAGACTTTAAATTGACTTGCCCAGGGTCACACAGCTGGTAAGTGTCTGAAGCTGGATTGGAACTTAAGTCTTCCTAAGGCCCAGAACTTTAACTACTCAGTAACCTAGCTGACCCCTCTCTTTTCTAGCTTCCTTGTGTTATTTTTTACATATTAGAACAAGATGATAATATTAGAATATTTAGATATGTCTATATACATATACATACATATCTATATACATATATGTACATATACACATCTGTATAATATAAATAATTGGAATAATTAGATAAGCTCCTTGAGGATCTTGCTCACTTGTATTTGTGAATGCAATGCTTCGCACACAGCTAGAAGGTAAATGCTCTTTTCTACCTGTTTTTTTGAAAGAAGTCTATTTCCAAAACAACACAAAACATTCCAAAGTAGTAATCCCAATGCTCAAGGAATGAATTGGGAACCAAAAAAGTCAGAAAGAGGAGATATAGGAAAAGGTTGAGAAAAAAAAAGACCTAAAATTTTGGGCTTGGTGGTGCTATCAACAAAACCGTGGATGAAAAAAGCCACCAACTATGTTATTAAAATGTTAGGCAGCATGAAAAAAAAATTAACAATGGCTATTTGGCACGAATTGTTGTATATCAAAAATCAAGAACAAGCTGATATTATAAAACCCTCAAATGGCTGACAAATAAAAGAAAATAGAAACAGAAAGAACAACAAAATCTGTCTTGGTAAGTCCCTTTTATGTACTGAACAACCAAACTCACTCCCTTACTCAATTATGCTATACTTCCTCCCCTACCCTCAGCCTGCAAGGTTATTCCCCTGGGACACACAGCTCCAAAGGAATTTAATACTTCCACTGAATTGTACTTAAATCACGCAGCTGCTGACCTAGTCCTTTCCTACAACTTCTAAAGCTCTCAGTGGATTTCACACTGGGAAAGTCTGGAAATGTATATTTTTTTATTAAAAAATTTTTTTTTGAAGACTACACTCCAAAATTAGTAACCAAAAATACTATATTCAGAAAGCCTGTCAGCACCAAGTCAGGAAGTTAAAGGCTGAAGACCCAGCTTTTGAATAAATCTGACTTTTCTTGAGTTGGGAAATAAAAACGGACACTGAGGAAGCTGTATCATTGAGTCAGTCACTCCACTTCTGTCTGTAGTTTTGTAGGTTACGAGTGAAATTGTGTCCTGGTGGTCAGACTGACTGTAGTCATCCTCCCAGACAGAGTTCAAAGGAAACATGAAGATAAAAATAAAACACTGCACTATGAGCATCGGAGTTGAGAAAAAAGGAGGCATGATATTAACTAGGCATTTGGAGAAACGTAATAGCTAAGAAAGTTTGTAGGGTGGATAACCCAACGATAAATGATACTGCCAGATAGTTGTTGTGGAAGAGACTGTTCTGTATGTCTGTGGCTAGAGCCATTTTCAGTTTTATGACTACGTATGACAATTTCATATTCAAGTCTGGTCAACCCCACAAAAAAATCTGGAAATTCTAAATAATTACAAGGTTAAAAAAAAAACCTTACAAGTTTCCAGACAAACTCCAGTTTGGCCTTTTAAGCCCCTCATTATTTGGTTCTAACCTGCTCTTTTATCCAAATTATATATTGCTTCTCTTCATGTACTCTTTTATTTCAGCCAACATAGCTTTCCTGATGTTCTTCAGAGAAAATATTCCATCTCTCTTCTCTGAGGTTTAGCACAGGATGTCTCTAATGCATAGAAATGCAGTCTCGGTTCTTTCTCAAACAGCCCTTCTCTCATATCTTCAACCTTTTCCCTACCTATTGACTCATTCCTCCCCTATTGCCCTCAAAAATTCCAAACTTTTCCTATTTAAAAAAACCCACAAAAACCTGTACTAGACTCTAAATACCCTGGCCTCTCTTCTCCCTTTCCTTCCTTCCTTCCTTCCTTCCTTCCTTCCTTCCTTCCTTCCTTCCTTCCTTCCTTCCTTCTTTCCTTCCTTCTTTCCTGTTTTGGTTGCCATGAAGGTTAAGAGACTTGGCCAGGGTCACACAAGATCTGAACTCAGGTCCTCCTGACTTCAGGAATGGTGTTGTATCTACTATGCCCTCTCTCCTCATTCTTGCTCAAATCCTTGGTAAAAAACTCTCTATACTCATTGTCTCTGTTCCCTCCCTTTTCAATCACTTCTCAATCCTACGCAATCTGGCTTCCCACTTGACTGATTTCTCAAATGAAATTGCTCCCTTGAAAATTATTGATGATGCTCCAATTCCAAATCTGATGGGTTTTTTTTTTCTCAGCTTTCATCCTTCTTTAGCTCCCTTCTCCTTCTGGATACTGTCCCCTTTTCATGACATCATTCTCTCCTGATACACCTCCTAACTTCCTGAAGACCTTCTCCATCTCTTTGCTGGTTCATCATCCATAACATGTCCCCTTGTGTTCCCTAAGGCTTCTTCTCTCAGTGAACTCATCTGCTCTTCTGGGCTTAATTATCACCTCTATGTGAAATGATCTCTATAGATGACTCACAGACCCATAGAACTGGCCCAGTGTTTCTCCCCAGTTCCAGGTCAGTGTCTCCGGCTGCCTACTGGACATTTCCAGTTGGCTGTTCCAAATGCATTTCCCAGTCTATAGATCCCTGTTGAAGATGCTACCATTTTTTATTAGTCTCTCATGATCAAAACTGTGTCATTATTCTCCAATCTTCACTCTCCCTTCACCCCACATCTCCAATTAGTTTCCAAATCTTGTCCTTTCTACCTTCATGACATTTTTTAAATCTAATCCTTCTCTTTATTCTCACAGCAATAATCTTAGTTTAGACCTTTATAACTTCTTGTCTACATTATTGCAACAGCTTCCTAATTGGTCTTTCTGTCTCATCATTTCCCTTTTCTAGTTCATATTCCACACAACTGCCCAAGTGATTTTCCTTAAAGAGAGTTATGCTCATGTCAATCTACATATTAAACTCCAGTGGTTCCCTATTGCCTGCAAGATAATATATAAACTTCTCCTTTTAAGTTTTAAAGCTTTTCACTTCTTGGTCCCAATTTATTATTCCAACCTCTCCAAATATTGCACACAGAACTCTACCCATCTTCTTGACTTTACAATGTCCTTTCTTCTTGCCTGGAAGATTATCTCTCCTCACATATGCTTCATAGACTTTCTCTCTCCCTTCCAGGCATAGGTTAAGCATCAATTCTTTCCATGAAGCCTTCCTGATTCTTTCCCTTCTATATCTGGCCCCAAACTCCCACCTTCCGTAACTACCTGGCATTTATTCTCTTTATATTTCTACTCTGCATGCACTTATCTCCCCATTAGAAAACAGATTTCTTGAGAATAAGGATGATTTCATTCTTTGTATCCATATCCCAGAGACAAACAGAGTGCCTGGCACATAATAGGAGCTTAATAAAAGCTTATTGATTAGAATATCTAGTTTCCTTCACAGATCTCATCAGATGTTGGTTTTTACATGAAGCCTTTCCTGATCTTCCCAGCTGTTAGATTCCCCAACTTCCACTTCCATGACCTACCTTCTCCGCATCATTTCCTCTTTTAATTCTACATAAATTCTGTGCATACTTATATGTGTACACATTGCCTCCTCATATAGCCTGGAAGCTCCCTGAGGGGAGGAATCCATCCATCCTTCCATCCTTCCTTCCTTCTTTCTTTCCTTCCTTCCTTTTTTCTTTCTCTCTTTCTTTTTCTCTTCTTCCTTCCTTCCTTCCTTCCTTCCTTCCTTCCTTCCTTCCTTCCTTCCTTCCTTTCTTTTCCTTTCTCTTTCCTAAGTACCCAGTACAACACACAGCACAAAGTAGGCATTTAAAAAAATAATAATTAATTAGGTATGATGCTTTCTTGGGGCTTTTGTTTTATTCAAGTCTCACAAACTCACTTTTTTTCCCCCTGTGGGATTTTCACAGTCAGTTCTGATTGCTTCATTTCTTTTCTTTAAAAGAAAGGTAGATCACAAAGCAAACTATTTATAAAATTGTTCAACAGAAGAAACAACTGGAATGGAAAAACACTACAGAATTCTGTTCATGTAACACTTGTCAGAACTTTTGTTTAGAAAAAAAAATTATAGCAGAGCAAAATTGGGCCCAAGTATGGTCATTGACACAACTTTGTAGAGTGGAAGGATTTTATATGTACTGATACAAAAATATCTGAAAAAGAAAACCTGCAGTGTGGATAGAGAGATCATCAAAAGGCCTAAGCATGAGAGTGGAAATATAATAAAGCACAGTTCCTTACTGAGTTGTCCAAGCCGGGCCTTTTCTTTTTTACCAAACAAGCGTCCTATTGAAGACTTGATTCCTTTCTTTTTAGGGGCTTTGTGGAGGGAATCTTGGCTGCTGTTGGCACTGCCAAGACCAATGCTGTCTGGTTCCAAAGACACTGGTAAACTACTGAAAAACATTAAACAGTGAGAATATCATTGTGATGACATATTTATATGATACTTGACTTTTTTTTTAACTAAATTTTGCAGAAGGGAAGCAAAGACTCCTTTTTTTCACTCCTCCATAAATTCTCTCCCTCCCTCTTTGCTCCCACCTTGTTTGGTCCATACTTGTGATTTCACTATTAGCAGAAAGTGCATTGATTTGGAGTTTGAAAGACCTGAGTCTGAATCCTGGCTATTCCATTTATTAACTACAAAACCTTGGGTAGTTAAGTGACTTTATAGCATCAAATGACTAAATTAAGTGTCCTGGAGATGGAATCTATTTTAGAGAGTTCAGGGATTCTTAAAGCATCCATTCTAAAGAAATCTGGGGATAGACTTCAGGGAGTTTGTCCAAATCTTGTGATCTTAACAAGATGAAGTAATAACATCTCCAAATTTTGATTTTCCTCATCTACAAAGAAAATTCATGAACAAACTCTAAGATTCCTTTGTACTCTACCATTTATGCGTCCATGATAGTGATTTAACAACCAGTGCCAGAGTTGAATTCCTGCTATTCCAAATCTGTGTTCTACAAAAATGTTAGGTATATTTTCCTATGACTTTACTGTCTGTCTCAGGTCTTAAAAATACAATTTTAAGCTTTAAAAATCACAACCAGGAAATGAAGCGGTTTAACTGTACTTTGTTAAGAGTGACTGTTTTGTGTGACAACATAGAGGTAGTTGGAAAGGTTGTAGAGGGAACATGGATTTAGTAAGCTCTTGCTGCATGCCAGGCACTGTGTTAAGCACATGATAAATATCCTTGTACTTGTGGGGTAAGGCATGTCCCTCTTAATTTTACAGAGGGGGAAACTGAGCCAGAGAGAGAGAGACAGAGAGACAGAGAGAGACAGAGAGAGAGACAGAGAGAATGACTTGCCCAGAGTCACAACTGTAAGTGCAGTTGGATCTAAAATCGGGTCTTCCTGATTTCAAGCCTAGTGCTCTATGCATTGAAACATCTAGTTGCCATGGTTCAAGGGGGCCAGGTTCAAGTTCCCCCTTTGACATGATACTGATCTTATGATCACCTCTCTGTGCTCCAGAGAACTTTTCTGCCATCATGAGTTGCAGAGCAAGTGATGGTCTGAACTGATAGAGGGAACCTCGCAATAAGAATTTCCTATCCTAATAAAATGCTAATTTATATTGAAAAAGAAAACTGACATCTGATTCCTAATGTCTGGGTCTTCCAAATGTTTGATCCAGATTTAGTTCTTTTTCAACACATACAGCTCATGTTGAGAAGTCCAACTTTCTATTATTACAAAGAGATCCATTTCCTCAAGAAGCATTTATCTTTCAGATACTCTTTATGTGGACATGCCTTTGGTAGGGATTTCAAAAGATGAATAGATTTGTAGGTAAAAAGATTCTCACCTCCGGGCATCATTGTGATAGGATGAAGGAAGGGTATGTGTCATTCTGATAGCTCTTGGTGTTGGGGGAGGAGATGTCTCACATTTTATTGTTGCTTTGTCTTCACGACCATCTTCTTCAACCACAGCAATCTAAGGTGAAAATTGAGAGATGAGATAAAACCTTCCCACAGAAATCGACATTTAAAGAATTGCAAAATACACACAGATTTACCCTTGAACCTATAAATTCTACCTAAATTGAGTCTATAAGCTTCAACTTCATTTTGTTCCACTCCATTCCATCCTAGTCTACTCAATTCCACTCAATCGATATCTGAGTGGTGGCAATAAGCAAGACATATCTCAAGAAACTGTGGGAGATACAAAGGTGGGGAAGGCAAACTTCCTTCCCTTTAAAGGGCTCAAAGTAGTGGGGAAGATATGAAATTTATTTAAGAAACAAGTATGAGGTCTTGAGCATCAGTCATTCAATAAACACTTATGAAGTGCCTACTATGAGCCAGGCACTGTGCTAAGCTCTGAGCATATGAGCATCAGAAGGAGATACAGAACCAAACAAGCCATTGTCTTTATGCTCCAAAAGCCTCTAGAAATTAACATGAGAAAAATTCTGTGATTCTCTAATAAAATCATACAACAGGCTCTATCCAAATAATGTTGGTTATTATGATAGATGCAAAGGCACACACGTGTGTGTATGTGTGTGTGTGTGTATGACAACTTTATTGATATTATCATTTAAAAAAAACAACAAAATTCAACTTTGTTAGTCAGCTAGCATTTATTAAGTACTTCCTGTGTCCTTCCTTAAAAGGTCATACAAGTAGTGAAGAAACTGATGTATATGGTCCAATTACTGTTGAACAAGGAATCTGTTGCCTCTGACAGATGATCACTTGCACATTAGAGAACAGTAAGTCCTATTCCTCCCTTCAAGGGAGTTGGTGGAATGGGAAGGGAGGGGAGGCTCACATGATAAGTGATGCACACTTCTTGAGGAAAGTGAGTGTAGAAAATTGGGAGAATTTTATGATTGTGATGTCAATGTCACAGCTTTTGACATGATCTCTGGACCACATCTCTTCACTTCTTTCTCAGATTCTTCTTGTTCTTAGTTCCACCTACTCTGTTCTGGATATGATTTTCTATCCCTGGAACATCAACTCTCAAGGTTATGTGACATTGCTCCTGAGGTTTTGGTCCACTCTACAAAGGAAACTTACAGACAGGGTCATTCTTTTTTCCTCAGACCAAAACTTTAAATGTTCCTGTGAAAAGACTTTTGTTCCAGTTCATGGAACCAACAACAGGAGAAACAATACGACAGGTACCTATAATCAGACTGTCATAAAGGATTACTTCCATTGCCTTCAGTAGAGAGTAGGGAAAAAAAGTGTGAACATAAAAACTGGGTGGGGGGAGAACTTCAAAGAGCTAAATATTTTAAAATCAGCCAGTCCAATACAGTTAATTATAACACAAGTTTAATAAGAAACACTAAAGAATTGGGGAAAAAATACTGTTTTGTAGTACAAGGAGAAAGCATTGGCAGAACAATCCTGGAAAGGATAGATGGATTACTTTTGTTATTAAGAGATTCACTGAAATAAAGTTTATAAGGAGATGGGGACAAAGATTTGCTAGGAACAAGTCAATTAAATATGGGTTTGGAAAGACTATATTACTTGGTATAAGGGAACAGAAACCTAAATTTAAGAAGAATTTACCAATAGCTTTGCATCAGTCATGGAGAAATCAGTTTCTACATTGTTGTTATTGCCTATTTTTTCCTTATACTACACAGAAAGAGGCTGTTAAATGATCATTTCTTCTTAATGAAGCAGAAACAGATATTTTAAAATAAGAGTTTAGTAAAATGTGTTTTAAGATAAATATGACTTCAACATTAAGAAACTGAATGTAAATATTTTGGTGTCAAGTTGTATTGAAAACCTTGAATAAATCATTTTTAAAAAATTGTATTTTTATGTTTTGTGAGTTATCTTTTGATAAAGAAGAAATATAAAGATGATAATTTGAATATTATTGCTGGTTTATCTGAAAAAATAATACTTTTAGGAAGTTCTGAGAGTCTAGGGAGCATATATGAATTTAATTGGGGGGGACAGTTCTAGATCTTTTTTTTTTTTATCTAGTCATAAGGAGCAGAAGTAAAGGTTTTAAATACAATAGATGTACACTGATTGAATAACTCGACTGGCTGCCTTGGATCCACTTTGCATTTCGGATGTGAATGGTTTGACCGATGTCTCACATTACTATAGATTTCACTACAAATGCAAAATTGGCACTTATATTACCAGTTATCAGTATGAAACTATCATTCTTTTTGAAGATTAATTCTTAAGCCTACTTTGGATTTTATACACATATTTTTCCAGATTGTTTGCTTAGTTTTGTTATTTAGAATTAGATGCCATGTTCGTTTCTTTTCCAGGTATTCAGAGATTCATTAACCTTCCTTATCATTTTCAGAAATTATAAAGCTAGATTTTTCTGATATGGATAGTATGTGCAAATTAAAGTCAAAAGAAATCTACATAAGGAGCCTGAAGTCTTCATAGATCAAATGCTCATATTTAAACAATTTAGGGAGGTACACCATCATTTAGTGTCTCTTCCTTTCCTTTGACAACAATGCCATTTTAACTAGTCTAACAAAACTATAATATGCATTTTAAGAACACATACAGTAATGCTTATTTAAAATATCTACAATACCTTTCTCCGATGTTTCCTTAGATCACTTGGCTATTATTGGTAGCAAGAAAAGTGACAAAAAAAGGAAAAAAAAAAACCTAGTCAATGAACAATAGTTGAAAATGCTAAATGATATAAAACATTAATTTTATCCTTAATGATTTTTCAGATTCACAAATGGATGCCCAAATAATGTGAAATGAGAGACAAAAATGGAGTAACATTAGGAATACACTCAATAACTCAACATGAATATTAACTTTCATCCTTCCCAGAATATCCTGCCATTTGTACTGGTGTAAAGGAGTCTGTGGGTACAGAAAGAAACCTTTTGTCCAGGAGAAAGTCCATTTGGAGAGGAGCTACCAATCTCCATCTTTGTTCTTCCTCCCTTGGTAAGAAATTCAAAATGAGGAATGTCTTCTGATTTTGTTTTCTATCCTCTAACTCTTTCTTTTAAGGTTGATTTTACTGTATCAATCTAGTCTGGCTTTGCCATGTGGACTTTAGAAATGTCACGTCTGTATAAGAGGCTGAAAGGTCGCCTTGATTCCTTCTCAACTTTATGTGCTTTTCCTAAGATCCTTAATTTCTTCTGACACCCCTTCTGTTACAGTCTGAAATGATAAAGACCATTTCCCTAATTTGCATTTCAATTAATATTGAATCCCCCAAATGACTCCTTTTTAAGCACTGATGAACTGAAGTGCTGACATTTTTCACGGGGATATTTTAACAGCCAAAAATAAGTCAATCAATGGAATGTAAAAATGTCGCTCCTTTTAAAATTGTATTCAGTGTTTCTCAGATTCGTTATAATGTGATATAGTTTTATCAAGTTGTTCTCAAATCTTGGACAAATTTATCTGGCAATGGAAACACAGTCGGAAGAAAATATCTTCCACTAGATCTTTCGTTTGTCTTTGTTGGTAATGCTCTATACTTCACTGTAAATGTATTTTTTTGGGTGGAGGTGTCTTCTGATTTGGAAACCTAGGGTTTGAGTTAAATTAGAGGGAAACTGACTTTTGTACTTTAAGAATTTCATTAGTATAGGTTTCCCCCTTTAACACATGAAGATTACAACTGCTTCATGTGTTCTTTGCTGAAATATATCAATAACCTGGTGGCCAACCTTCTGATGATGAATTACTGAATCATACAGAAACACAAAATGAATTTTAGAACTGGAAGACATTCTTGCAGTCCTAGTATAACCTATGCTTGGAAAAGAATTCCCCCAAGAACATACTCAACAAGTAGTCATACAATAGATGCTTGAAGACCTTTAGTTTCCAAGGAAGCTCATCCCATTTTTGGACATCTCTAATTGATAAGGATCCTCACCTCATGCCTGCCTAAATTTGTCTAGTTGCAATGTCTATTCGTTGCTTTTCAGTTTTAGAGCCCATGATGAATTTTTTTTCAGGCACAGCAACTCATAAAGGGAAGGAAGAGTTATGATCATCATTGACATATGCGCAGTGATGAAATGATGGAATTTTAAAAGCAAATGCTAAAAAACCCCCACAAAAACATGCAATCACTCTCATATTATTTCCAGGATGAACTTAATGGCAGTGGAGCATGTTTAAGTTGTTACTAGGAAGGAAATTCACTGGACATAATTAATTTTGTACCATTGGGATCAGCTACAAAATGTTCTTGAGATTTATAAGCTACTGGATTTTTCTTTAAGGTTAACATGATCCAGACTCATTCTCTTACCAGAGTCATGATTCCCATTCGATCCATTTCCCTGGCTGGGCTTCGCGGAGTAAGCTTAGGCGTGGAGTGGCCACTGGGAGGAGATGAACTTGCTAGTGAGGAAGCTGTTACTGAGGCAGTGATTGAAGTACCTGCATGAACTCTAGCTAAATTCAAACCTTCTAAACTCACACTGGCCACTCTGTTCTCAATTTCTTCAGCACGCAGTTCTGTGGACTCTTTCTCCTCCTGAATTAACCTGAAAGGTACATTTGAATTTAGGTCAGCATTGTCTACAGCCTGAAAGACTATACAATAAATTGCAAAAAGTATCAATTAAATCCCTATTAAGTGCCAGACATTGACCTCACTATTCACTGAGGCTACAAGAATAATAACAAAACATCCCCTGTCCTCAAAATGCTTACATTCTTCTGGAAAGGAGAGGGACAACATGTACAAAGGTTAATAAAAGTAAAATAAACAAATTGGAGAGGACAGCACTAACAACTTTGGGGGAGATAATTACAAGGTCTCCAATACTTTAAACAAAAGAGCTAGATTTTGCAAAATATTTTTGTTTTTTAGTAACATATGGGGAATTTTGAGATTTTATATGCTATAAAGGCACCTAGGTGGCTCAGTGGATAGAGCAGTGGACCAGGAGTCTGGAAGACTTCAGATTAAATTGCGCTTCAGTCACCAAATAACTGGATACCCTGAGAAAGTCCCAAAGTCTATCTGCCTTTGTTTCTATATTAAAGTTGTTATTCTTATTCTTATTATTAATATTATTATTAGTAGTAGTAGTAGCAGTAGTAGCAGTAGTAGCAGGAACAGCAGCAGCAGCCTTTTTTTTCCTAAAAATTTGAGTAGCTTCAAGGTTAAAGTATAGCCAGTTTTTACTTTCAGAGGATTTATATTTCTTTCCTCTTCTAGAATTCTTTTTCCTTAGCTCTTTTAAAGACTTGTTTCCCAATCTGATTCCTGCTTTTAAGCTAAAATTAAATCTGATAATCCCTTCTCCCTATTACATCCTTTCCAAATTAGGCCCTTTTAGAACTTACTTTTTACTTCAACAATATAAAGTGATAGCTGTCAGTATAAGACTTTTCATGATTTTAGGCAAATTAAAGAGTTGAGAAAGCAATTCATCTAAAAAAATAGATGCTGTGCAGCCACATCATCATAAAAAGGTCAAACAACATTTGTTGCTGTCACTGGGAGGATAAGGGCATGTTCAACCAAGAAAAGTCTAAAGAGAACAAAATGAAAGGAAGAAAGGGTAGTAGAAAGGAAGATGGTAAAAGAAAGATAAAGATAAAGCAGTCTGCATGGTAGTTGTGCTAGATTGCCAACAACAATTATCTCTGTTATCACTCAGGACCATCTACTTGTGCCTTCATTCTCTATGCGTATCTCTCTTGTCTGTGTCTCTATCTCTGTGTTGATCTCTCTATCTCAAAAAAAAAAATCTCACTTGGCTTTCAAAGTATGATCAATACCATTTGCATATATGTAATCATATATTCTATATACACATATAAATACAAAAGCTACACAAAAGTATATCTATGTAGGTATGTATGTACATACATGCCCACACATACATGTACACATATCGATAATGGTTTGTCCAATGTGACAAAGCCAGTATGTATCTGATATTGAACTAAGGTCTTCCTGACTCTTAAGTGCAGCTGCCTATCTACTTCATGATTTATATCATGTATTACACACACACACACACACACACACACACACACACACACATCTCCATATATAAAGTGTGAAGAAGCAAAGGAAAGAGGAGGAAGGAGGGAGAAATGTCCACACTTCCCCATGTTTCTAAGACCTGAAATCAATGAAACCATGGGAACCAAGATGATACGATGCCCTTTGAACAATAATGTTCTTTCACAAATGCTAACCCAACCTCCCTCCTTCCCCTAAAAAGACACAACAACATTATTAACATGAATTTTTTTGGTATAAAACTCCTGCTTTAAATAATAATAAAAGTTCATATGTCATTAGACTCTTCTTCAAGTTAGTTATGTTGGCATAATACAGGTTATTTCAATAAAGTGATTTTTATTTGACTATGATACACTTAAAGAAAAATCTATAACAATTCCATACCATTCATCAGTATGTTGTAGGGGGAAGAATTCAGAGTCTGAGGACCTGGATTCAAATTCTGTCTGATACATCTAACACCTTCAATGGTGAGACCTTGGGTAAGCCACTTAACCTCCTTGGGCCAGAGATTTGTCATCTATAAAATGAAGGACTGAACTAGATGACCTCTGTGGTCCCTTTGAATCCTACTTGTCCTTGGTCCTCTAAGGCACATTTCCCATTTTATGCTTTCCCAAACTACCAAAATATGATACCATGTCCAAGTCTGAGGTCCTGGAGGATCCTGATTGTGAGAAAGTGAATAGGATTTCTTTTGTTTTGCTTGGCAGAAGTTTTTGGCTATGTAGTAACAATTCAACATCTGGGAAGACTTTCCAACAATTTAGCTATTCAAAAGTAGAATGTACTGCCATGTATGTCAATGAGAACCCAACCACACAAAGATGATGATGAGAAAAATGGCTATTTCTCTCTTATATGAATAACTAATTATTGAATTAGAACTAAGATTTTTCTCCCTTTGTATGTCCTTATTTAGAAATCAGTCCCTGTAGGTTATTCGGGCAGTATTTGAAGTGTGAGGCTGATAATGAGATAGAAAGCTTAGATCTCATCAAAAGGTAAAGAAATTCTAGTTTAAGTGAATGGGTAGATTATGGCCCATTGTGTTTTAGTCAGACAGGTCTGGGTAGAAGTGGATTTTCCCTTTTGTCTAGATTACTCTAGATAGGATAATATGAGTATAGATGTCTCCTCAACCAAGGCTGAGAGATCAATCACCTCCCCCAGACCCTTATTGGCATAAGCTCACCCATCATTATAATATTCATTCTCTCATTTCTTGTTAACCAATCAGAATTGATTTCCACCCTCAGGAACTCCCACTCTTCGAAGGACATATAAGCACTATAGGTTCCATGAGAGTAATTACTTGCTAGCACTGCATCACCTTCCAGATGTAATGGTCCTCTTCAAGAATAAAGTACAAACAAACAAACAAACAACAACAAATTGTTAGAATAAGTAATAAAATGATTGATTACCGAGAAACTATGTCTCTCAAACTTTTCATATGTCACAGAAATTGATCCCATGGGAATTGAATAAGTACCTGAGTGAGAGAGTGAGACAAAAGCAGAAAAGAGCCCATAAAAGGGCCTTAGGGTATATCCACAGTTAGTGGGTATGAAATGGATGAAGATCCTTCAAAAGAAACAGATAAAAAGTTCAGCAGCTTAGAAAGGGAATCAATGAGGAGCAGTGTCATGAAAACTCAGAGAATCCAAGCAGATAGCAATCATCAACAGCGTCAAATGTGGCCAAGAGTTTATGAGGACTGAGAAAAAGACAAAAGGTTTACAATTCTGAGATAATTGCTAACTTTGGAGAAAGCAGATTTAGATCATTGTTTAGGTCTGAAATCAGATCTCAGAGGGCTTAAAAGAGTGAAATGAATAGTGGAAGCAACAGGTACCAACAGCTTTCTTCGGTAGTATAGCTGAGAAAAGGAGGGAAACTACAGGATCCTAGCTAGTGGGGATGGGAGCTTCCATTGAGTTTGGTTACTTCCTTCCTTCCTTCCTTCCTTCCTTCTTTCTTTCCTTCCTTTTTTCCTTCCTTCTTTCCTCCCTCCCTCCTTCTCTTCCTTTCTTCCTTCCTTCCCTCCTTTCCTTCTTCCCTTCCTCCTTTCTTCCTTCCTTCTTTCCTTCCTTCCTTCCTTCCTCCCTCCCTCTCACTCTTTCTCTCTCTCTCTCTCTCTTTCATATAGGGAGACTTGGACTAGTTTGCAGGCAGCAGAGAAGGAACTAGTAGATAGGGAGAAACTGAAGATAAAAGAAAAAGAGGGAAGGAAGGTTAAAAAACCAATCTTTTCAAGAATTAAAGAGGAAATGTTATTAAGGATACAAGTAAAAGGTTTAGCTTTGGTGAAGAGTAGAGTGATATCTACATTAGTGACCAAAACAGGGGTTCTTAATCTTTTGTTTGTATTAAGGGTTCATTCACGATCTAGTGGCAAAGATGGATCTGTCATTTTTAAAATTGTAAAATAAAGTACACAGTATGACAAAGAAAACTAATTATGTTTGAAATACAATTTTCAAAGTAAAAAAAAAACAAATAAAACAACATCATGGACCCCTCCCCTTAGCCAATTTAAGAATCTCTAAAAGGAAGGGTGACTGGTAGCAATGAAAGATGATATTAAGTGATTGAGAGATTAAGAGAATGGGGAAGGGTGAGGAAGATCTGCATATTATCCCATTTACCAGTAAACTGATATGAGGAGAGATCTTAGGGTTCAGGAGAAGGGTGATAGGAGAGGCTTGAGGTCCTGTGAGAATAAATGAAGAACTCCAAAGGCAATCCATTTCACTTATCTAGAATCCAAATAAGCATGCCATCATGAAAGTGACATACAATACTGATGATCTCTGGGCAACCAAATTTTGCCATAATTTTCCACATGCCCTCATGACAGACAGTGTCAAATAATCAAATTAGATGTCAATGTCAAATTAAATCAATGAATATTGTATACAGACCTATGTTTTGCTCCTGGTATTTCTCCTGGAGTAGTTCAGCAGCATACACCACATCAACCATTCCTTGTCCCTTTCTGAAGCCACACTGGCTCAAGTGAAGGATCAGCCTAATAAGGAGGACTCTTGAAAGCATATTGTCAGAAATGATTAAGAGAGAGGCCCTTCTGCCACCCCCATGATTTTCACAGGATAACCTATTCCCCTTTCCTTAATAGAGATGGACAATGGAGGCATCCCTGAACTTTTGGAGGAAATCTCTTCTTGCAAAATAACCCAGAAAAGTTCTCCCTGCTTTATGTATAAGCAATGGACACCTTGCCTTATAAAGTAGGGACAGAATCTGTACCAGGTGCTTTGCCACACCAAAGTAGTCTAATGGGCATTCAAAACCTCTTCTTTGGTTGGAAGTTCCGCTAGAGAGAGACTGACTTCACCCTGAGGTAAATGGTTAATGGCTTCAGCACTGTTTGATGATGGTCTATTTAGAATACTATGGAAGTGTTTAGGCCATTTCTCCAGGATT
The DNA here is from genome assembly GCA_028627135.1 of Pseudochirops cupreus. NCBI lineage: Eukaryota > Metazoa > Chordata > Mammalia > Diprotodontia > Pseudocheiridae > Pseudochirops > Pseudochirops cupreus. The sequence goes on along the minus strand of CM053581.1, from coordinate 358,697,774 downwards.
ATGTCTTTATCACTAATCAATGTGGCTCCATCAGCACTGAGTACTTGAGATGCAACATAGGTATTTGGTTCATAAATAGCTTTCAGGGCATTATAAAAGTGATTTGGATGGTTACTATCAGCATAAAAGTGAATTTTATCTGTTTTCTTACTGAACGAAGAATTTTGCATCTCTTTAAGTTTCATTTGCACTTTATTTTTAATAGAGTTAAATACTGTCTTCTTAGAGACAGATGAAATAGCCTGCTGGTAAAAACTGTGGAGTCCTCATTTTTCATTTATCAGTTTCTGAATTTCCCACCATTTTTGTCAAACCATTCTTCATGTTTGCAAATGTTCTGGCCCAGACAGATAAATGTGGTGATGTAAAACACATCTATGAAAGCTGCCCACTTCTTTTCTGCTCCACTGTTGCCAACTATGTGTTGGCTCAACTTTCCCTCCAAGTTATCAAGGAAATACTTCTGCTTGGAGAAGTACTCTAATCTGTGGACATCAAGTTTTGGGTACTTGTCTTGCCTTAAAGCTGCTGCTTTTGTTGAAGGCAAATGTTTAGCTTAGCTGAGGATAAGTCTATGATCTGTCCACCACTAGGCACCACGACCTTTGTCACTTTCTCATTCTGTCTATTTCTTCTCCTTACAATGACACAGTCTTTTAAATGTCAAGATGAATCCACAAAGGTTTATTGTATTTAGGAAGACAATGTCAGTGATGAGAAGATCATGAGAAGCACAAGTCTTCAGTAGTAAGTGACCTCCACTGTTGATGTTTCTGACTCCATTCTTCCCAAGGAATGTCTGATAGTCTTTGCCTACTCTGGTGTTAAAGTCACCCAGAATTATAAGCTTCTTCTTCTTCTTCTTCTTCTTTTTTGGCACATTGATGATAAGGGTCTCTAGGCCTTTATAAGAATTTTTCTTTTATCTTATCAGGTTTCATCATGGTGGGTGCATACACACATGACAATGAGAGGACACTTTCCAGCAAGCAGTAATTTCATTGTCATGAGTCTGTCATTTATTCCTTTTGGTAGATACACAAGCCTGTTAACTAGATTAGTTTTGATTGCAAAACCTGTAGAAACTTCATGGTGTTCTCCATCACTGCGGTCACTTCAGAAAAACAACAACAACAACAACAAACAAACATGTATTCATCTCTGACTTCAGTAAGCTTGCCTTCATTTGCCAGCCTTGTTTCACTCGGGGCTGCTATGTGGATTTTCTTGTTGTGAGAGAACGCAGCAGGTACTGCATCCAAATAGGTATCACATATGAACAGGCAATTTTTAGAAGAAGAAATCAAGGCTATCAATAGTCACATAAAAAAATACTCAAAGTCATTATTATTTAGAGAAATGCAAATCAAAACAACTCTGAGGTATGACCTCACACCTCTCAAATTGACTAACTTGACAGAAAAAGAAAATGACAAATGTTGGAGAGGATGTGGAAAAATAGATACACTGAGGAAAATAGATCCACTGTTGGTGGAGTTGTGAACTGATCCCAACCATTCAGGAGAACCATTTAGAATTTTGCCCAAAGGGCTATAAGACTGTGCATATTCTTTGATCCAGGAATGCCACTACTAGGTCTGTAGCCAAAAGAAACCAAAGAAAAGGGAAAAAAACCATTTATGTACAAAATTATTTACAGCAGGTTTTGTGTGTGTGTGTGTTTGTGGTGACAAAGAATTGGAAATGGAGAGGATACCCACAAATTGGGAACAAAGTCGTGGTATATGATTGTGAGGTAAGATTATTGTGCTATAAGAAATGTTAAGCAGGATGGTTTTAGAAAAACCTTTGAGAGGACTTACATGAACTCATGCAAAGAGAAGTGAGCAGAACGAGGAAAACGTTATACACGATAATGGCAATATTGAAATAATGATCAATTGCAAGTTTCTCGCTTTAATCAATACAATGATCCAAGATGATTCCAAAGACCCATGATGGAAAATGTTCTCCACCTCTGGAGAGAGATCTGATGAACTCTGCATGCAGACTGAAGTATACTTTTTTCACTTTATGTTTCTTGCTCTTTTTTTTTTCTTTTGGCAACATGGCTAATATGGAAATATATTTGCATGATTTCACATATATAATTGCTAACATATTGCTTGCATTCTCAATCAATGAGGGAGAGGCAGAAGGAAGGCGGAGAATTTGGAATTCAAATTTTAAAAATAATGTTCAAAATAATAATAATAAAAAGAATATTTAAGACTTTCTAAGACTCTGAGGGGCAATCCAGGATTTGAAACTATAGACTTTGCCAAACACACTGCAGTAGATTTTCCGAGGAAAACAAATATTAAAAGTGGGGAAAGAGTTTAAGGGTGGACACTATTGTCTCATCTTGTTTAAATGTTAAGACACTAATCCCTAATACATTTATGAGGTGATAAACATTTCAACCATTAACTCTGATAGGAGTCTAAGGTGAAAATTTATCTTGCTCACTTAGTGTCAACAAGCCATGTTCCAGACACATCGTTGAATCAAAGACATTTAAATTAGGTGCAACATAAAGTCTATTCTGACTGGATGAAGTATTTGGTCAGGTCTTAAAGAGCTAGGACAGAATCAAGGTGAGATTTCCAGGGTCTAGCATAAGAAAAGAAGGAACTGGGAAAGAAAGAATTGGCAGTAAGGGGCAACAAGCAAAAGGGAAAAAAAAAAGAATGTAGGGATAAATAGTGACAAAAAAGGAAGAGATTGATGATGGCCATTGGCCATTCAGATAGATTGGAGAAGAAGACCTGAGCTGAATTATTTAAAGACTGAAAGAAGATCAAAAAAAAGTCTGCTCATTTCCAAACTTCCACTCCCAGGGCTTTTCTACCAACACACATATTAATATGCTTTGCTGACTTTTTACTAAAATATTTCTGATAACCTGAATTTTGATTCACCATTTATGAAAATTAGGATGGAGAGCCAAACTTCTGCCTAAATTTTATGAATTTTCCTAAATTCAGATTTAAAGAGATTATGATAGAATTCTTAACTTTTCATTTTATATTAACTCTATAAAAAAGCAAAGCAGGAAATCATGGGGACCTTGATGGGTCATTTTATGGGCTCAAGAGACAAAAGAAATTAATAATTATAATAGAGTATCATATCTAAATACTGTGGTTTTCTTTAAATATCTCTATCTTTATTATAGGAATCATTTAATGAATGATATGGATACAAATCATACCTTATAAAATGCCACTTACTTGACCTTCCACAGAAAACCAAGATAGTTAATATGAAGGTGTGGAGAAGGAATGCTAATGAAGAATTCTTTTGACTTTTATTGGGATGAGAAGCCCAATGGTTTTCAAAGAAAAATATGCCAGGGCAGATAGAAACTGACTATGGAGGCAACTGTTTCTGGTGTCTTTCATTTGTGCAGGAACATAACAATTATAATTTTAGAAAGGAGGAAAGCAGGACATTTTGCTAGAGGCAGAAACAACAGATGAGAGAATTGTATGAAATGGACAAATCTGTTCACTAGCGAAAAAAAATGTCAATAGCAGTTTCCTAATGTTGAACAGAAAATATTTCAAGCTGTCCCAGATGGGACAATTTCACTAATGTCGCCTAAGTTAGAAGCAGTGCAAGAAGTCTGTGCAAATCATTCAGGCACAAGAAAGTATTTGAAGTTAAAATTAAGATAGTCATAACAACAGAATTTCTCAATGTTTCAAATGATGACTTGTGAAGAACTATTTCAATTCCTGAATACTACTATCAAGAAGCCATCTGTTAGCTAGATATGGTCTTGAAATGGTACAATTTTTCATTATTTACGATAGGAGAAAAATCAGTCATTACAAGTTGGCATGCTTTGCCAACATGTCTGATTGCCCCTGGAATGAGAATTTTGTGATAAAGGCATTTGGTAGGCACTCATATTAGGTTATAATAGTTTTCTGATACAAGCATTGGCAATTTACTTTTTGCAAAATGGAAATTAATTTTAGAACTCATTTGTTTCTTTAAGTAAACTGAATGGACAGCATTCTGGACAATAACAACAATTTTCCACGGATGATAACAAAATAATAACTCCCATTTACATATCACTTTATGGTTTGCAAAGTACTTTCTGACTAGCAAATTCTGATGAATTTAAATACTGATATTCTGCAGCCTTACAACTGCCCCCCCCCTTTTTTCTGGTGGAAAGGGCATTAATTACTATTAGAAAAAAAAAGGAAAGTCCACTTAGAGACCCATTTATGTAAGTTACAAAACAAATCAATCTACAGATAGGTATTATGGCAGAGTTTGAAATATGGTGGTGCAGGGACTTAAAAAATGAATTTTAAGCAACGGAAAATAAAATTAAGTATAAGTACCAGGATGTATGATATTCATTTATTGAAAGAAAATTTGCTCCTGGGGAAGTTTGACTTTTTAACTGCCATCAGTATTAACTGGGACCTTTCAAAACGAATGTGACTTTAATTTTTCATATTTAAAGATATTATTGTACATGTGGAGAACATTATGAACACCACAGATGAATTTCTAAATAATCTGTACCCATTGATACAATGTTATAATGAGGAAAAGAAGATTGGAGTAATTTCTCTAGAGCTTAAATCACTTCCTTAAAAAAGAAAAAAAAATCTATGTGATTACAATTATTTTTGTACCTCTTCTAAATGTATCTTACTGAGCAATTAAGTACCAGAGGATTCTAGTATTATAAAGAACAGATGTTAACACCCTTTTAATTATCCTTATAAATTGTTCTTAGTTTTATTGGTCGATAGCTAGCATCGCCTTATAAATTTTTGCATTTATTTGTTGGTTAGAGAAGCAGTACGTTGTAGTGGATAGGGAGAAAATCCATAAAGATTTGGGTCTGAGCATCATGTCTGACACATATAGGCTGTGTGAAGATTTCGGGCAAATCACTTAACATCTCAGTGCCCCCCAGGTAACTCTCAAGATGCTAAATGTCATAGTACTTGCTGATTAAAGAAAGAGTTTCTTTCACCAGGAGTTCCCTACAGCAATAGAATCCACAGGGCCAGTGAAATCAAAAGGATGAACCACAAAGCCCCAAGGAAAACATGCTATTAGGTGTTTTAAGCTATATTTCAGAAGTAAGACAATCCTAATTTCTTGTTGTTACTGTTCTTCAGGCACCTTTGGTCAAGTTTGATTCTTCATGATGTCATTTGGGGTTTTTATGGCAAAGATACTAGAGTGGTTTGCCATTTCCTTCCCATTTTAGAGATGAGGAAACTGAGACAAACAGGGTTAAGTGACCTGCCCAGAATCACACAGCTAATAAGAGTCTGAGGTCAGATTTGAACTCATGAAGATGAGTCTTCCTGAGTATGGATCCAGCACTCTATCCATTGTGCTATCTAGCTGCCCATCCTAAATTAACCCCTTGCTTTTTTTTTTTAACCTAAGTATCAGGACCTATTAGAGTGGGCCAAAGACAGATGGTCAAGATCCTACAAATAGTTTAGCCCTTAGTACAGTCCTTGGCAAACAGTGATTAAGACATAATTTTCATTGATTTATTCATTCCATTACAAATGGACTCTACTGCAGTCTGTGCCAAGAAGAGGAAGGCTTATGTTATTAGGTGGAAATCCCCTACTAAAGGGAACCAGTATAGCACGTTTTTATCTAAGGTTGTTCTTCCATGTCTACCTCTCCTGAAGCAATGTGATGGATGCAGTGGAATGTGGTGATTGTCACACAACATAGGTTCAAATCCTACTCTTAATACTTTCAGCTTTGCACAAGATACTTAACCTCTATTTATCTTATTTATAAAATGATGGGGTGGTCTCTAAAATTTCTTCTGGCTCTAAATACCAGATCCCATGACCCACACCCTATCTACATCCTGGGTCATGAATGCCAATCCCTCTATCACTGACATACTCATAACACTCCTATGTTCACTTGTCAAAGAATGGCATTTAGCAAATTTACAAACCAAAGTTCTTTTATGAAACAAAAGACACTATCCTAAAAGCTACTCCTCGGTGGATACTTTGATAATCACACAGATCACATATTTCCCTTGGCCTATTCAAGAACAAAAAATAATAGTGTTATTTAAGAAGCATATATTCTTAGGAAATCATTGTGCTCAATGGACATGCACATTTCAGAGTCATCCATGTTGTCTCCTTCTGGTCGATGATTTCAAAAGTATTTTGATGATATAAATATGTTGCTGGCAATGAGTCTTTCCCTAAAATTTTAAGGGAAAAATTCATTTTTTGAAAGGAGGAAAACAGCTATGTGAGATTGTATGATATAAACTATATTTTGATTGCAGTCTACATTCCTAAAAGCTCAAGATTTAGTTGTGATTACTTTCTCTCACTTTAAATTTAGGAGTTTCTAGTAGACAAATCGTATAGCTCTATATGTAGTCTCACAAAATTGGGACTGTGGGAATAAGCTGAGGGCCAAACAAACACTGATATAATCAGTTGGTTATTCTCCCTCTTGCACAGGTTTGTGGCTCAACCAGGCAAATAGGGAATGAGATGAACTGACTTTAATCCATCCATCCATCCATCCGTCCATCCATCCATCCATCCATCCATCCCATCTGACAATTTTCTGAGACAGATGGGATTTCAAACATATTGATCATTGTAGGTTGATCCAAATAATTATAGTTTCACTAGCTAACCCTAAAAAAATGAAAATTGAAGAAGCAGACAAGAACTCTTTCTAGTTCTCCTACCAAAGGACACAGAACAGAACATCTGCCCTGAAATATTCTCCTGGGACACAAATACAGGTTGCTCCCAAACTGGGATTGTCTCAATAAAATCAACATGTTTCGTGGTGTTTCCTTAAGCTCTTAAAATTATCCCATGATGCTTTCTAATATATCACATTTCTGCTTAAGAAAACATTAAGAAATAAAGCTATTCATTTTCTGATGAGACATTCAATTGGGATTTTTAATTGATTTAAGAAAGGTGCCATTGAAGTACTTTATTTGCTAAGTAAAGGCTCCATCTTCCTTCTAAATATTCCAAAATATAAAGTACAGGATAGAGAATTATTAGCTGAAATCCCATTCAGGATCAGGCTTGATAGTTCTAATTTAGAAGACAGCCTAAAACAAAATGAATAGAATCCAATACTAACCGGATTTCTTTATTGATTGCATCTAATTGTTCTTGAAGCATCATGGCTAGAGTCTGGGCATCAGAATGGCCACTTGGGGACAGAAGATCCATTGAGCTAAAAATAGTTTCTCTGTCATCATCATCAATATCAGACATTTCAGTGTCACTTTCAAAATGGTGGCTGCTCAGCACTCCAATTTGCTGAGTTCTGTTCCACTCATGATCCCCGAGTGATTTCACCTAAATAGCAAGCCAAACAACAGACAATTTGTATAAGGCATCACCCAAAATACTGATATATTTTTTCCCACTTCACTGAGAATAGGATTGTGTTAACAATTCGGGAAAAAGAGAAAGAAAATAGTAGAAGTTTAAGTAAGTGAGAGAACAAAAGTCATTCCTTTCACAACTAATTAGCAACATATTGCCAAGATCTATATTCCATTTGTTTAACATAAATGAAAATTGCAAACTTTGTTTTTTTCTTATGATTTGTAGCACAATTTAGAATTGAGCCAGCATTGGATGAGAGACTGAAAACTTCAATACAAGAAGTGCAGAGCTAATTCATTTTTTTTTAGCTGTTGTTCCTTCTGTGATTTTTCCTAACCTGCCCTTGTTAATTTGCTTAAACCTATAGCATGTTTATTTGTCTGGCTAAGGTAACTTAATTTTCTAGACTAGGTCTTTTCTATGGAGATCAATTGGTAGCTAAACAGAAACACCAGGGCAGGTGCTTCTAATTTCAGATTTGCTGCTGTCCCTTAATCTTTTTATAGATTAATCTTTGTGCTTAAAAAGGGAATAGAACAACTAAGTTTAAGCCAACTCATTTAAAAAACAAACAAACAAACAAAAAACCTCTTTCATAGGAGGAACTTCCATACCCTTTCTAAAATCTTAGCCTCTGGTGTCAAAATTGTGTGCTGCTGGTTTCAGGGAGAAAAGATGCTTGCGAACAGCATTTTCTTCCTGATTTCTTAGTTCCCTGATTATTGTGCAAAGTCTTATGGAATGCTGTTCTCTATGTATTGGAAAAGCTTACAATGTATGAGCTATAATATTGAATGGAATAGATAATCTGAACAAGAGTATAATCTAACATACACACTTAGCAGGAGTTCCAGTCAAATTCAAAATAAGGAATTACTTCACAATTTACTCCAAAATATAATTAATATACATGTATGTTGAATGACACTCTTCTATTATGAAATAGTGGGAATAAGGCCAGAGTCTAGGTCTGTGATTTCATTGGTATGGAAGACCCCAGGAGAGGAAGACTCACATTGCCCTAGCAGCCCAAGAAGGCCATCTGTAACTTATAGTTTGGGAGAGTTGCTCGGAACAGTGGTGTCAAACTCAAATGGAAATAGGGATGACTGATCCATGCATAAGGGGCTATATATTGATTTAGTTTTAAGATATACTATTATTTATGTTTCATTGTATTTTATTTGCTTTGCTAAATATTTCCCAATCACATTTTAATCTGTGCAGCACTTGAGAGTGTTTTGAGTCACATGTTTGACACCTTTGGCCTAAAATGCTGAGAAGTTAAGGGACTTGTTCAGGGTCACTCAGCCAGTCAATGTTAGGGCAGACCATGAACACTGGTCTTCAGAAGGCTTTGAGTTCATCTTTTTATCCATCACACCGGGTTTCCTTCCGACAAATCTGATGCGTATGATATTGGAAATGGAAGGGACATTCAAGGTCACTAAATTCAGTCTCTGAATTTTATACCTGATAAAGTTGACAAGAAAGGAGGTACAATGAGTTACCCTAGGTCATACAGCTAATAATAAGCACATACTCAGCACTTTAGAAAGAAGTATGGTGTAGTGGATAAGTTATTTGACTTGGAATCTGGGAGACCTGGCATCAAATCCTACTTAGATACTTAGTAGTTGTATGGTCCTAGGTAAATCACTTAAATTCTGTTGCCTTACCTTCCTCATCTGTCAAAGAAGGGGGTTGAACTTGACAGCTTCTAACCTATAAAAATGGAGATATAGCCCTCAGGCTAGGTCAACAGTCTCTTCCGATTCCAAATCTACAATACTGACCTTCTGTATCACACATGACATCAATGATGATGTCTACTGGAATTTAATGTTTTCAGAGCTAAGACTAGTAATGAAAGAGAGCACAGTGATTATCATCAAAGAGCTGAAAAGTATAAAGATTAACCTTTGGTTCATCTCTTCGTACTCCCATACGGCCTCTCCTGGGTCTTCTTATGACCTTAGTTGACCTATAGTCAGACTGGCTGTCCACAAGAGAACCCACAGAATACCGAAGTTCTGTTGAGGTATCCAAGTGTGTCCTGTGGGGAGGAAAAAAGCATCAAGTGAATTTGGATCTCCAATAAAATTCAAAAAGTGAATCACTGACCATCACTGAAGAGTGGGTTAATAGAATATCAGCTTCTATGGGGATAAATAAGGCATTTGTGAAAGCACAAGTAAGTACTTTGTGGTTGTGGTTGTTATTGTTGAGTTGTTTTCAGTTGTGTCTGATTCTCTGTGACCACATTTGGGCTTTTCTTAGCAAAGACACTGGAGTGATTGGCCATTTCTTTCTCCAGCTCACTGTGCAGATGAGGAAACTGAGGCAAACAGGGTGAAGTGACTCACAGCTAGTAAATATCTGATAACATATTTGAACTCAGAAAGATGAACCTTCTTGACTCCAGGCCTGGCACTCTATCTATTATGCCAAGTAGATACCCTGCTTCCATGATTCCATTCAGCAAATTACTATTTAATTGAACTAAACAGATTATTTAGAACTATGCAGTACATAAGACATTACCTGAAAAGAGTAAACCCAATGCTGGGGTTTAAGATTGATTCTGATTGGTTTAATGACTTAAAATGTTATTATAACTCACAGACTCTTTTCCTCACCACAGATGTTGTGGTAGACAGCAAAAATAATGCTATTTTCATAAGAAAGGTTAAATAACTCACCCAATATAAGCAACTAGTAAACACTTGAGTAGTGATTTGAACCCATGCCAACTGACTTGAATAAAAGTACTAAATTGGCTTTGCAATGATGATAATCAATGATCAGATCAATAATCTTTGAAGATTAAATATATATTTTATTAGTAACAAATTTATTCTCAGGGAATACTTTCTGTACAAGCAGTCATTCAACCACCGAATAAAAGACATCTGATCTCTTGGATTTGAGAATGAAAATGTAAATATAAAAATGTAAAGCAGAGCAAAAAGTCTGAAAGTTATTACTTTTGTTTGAAATAAAAAAATATTTTAATATAAATGTATCCAGAAATATCTTTGGTTTAAACAAGTTTTTCCTTCATGCAATAGTCAAGTAAATAGAATTATTTTAAACCTACCTTTCTATAGCATATTATGCCTGAGTAACTGTTGGATTTGGGGAAAAGTAGGAAGGGAAAGCCGAAGGGTTGAGGTAGGTGGGAGTGCCTACTTGTGTTGGAGAATGGAACCTACATACCAACACAAGCACAGATCATTAATACCAAAAGGCCAAAATGTTTGGCATTTTTATAGGATCAATAGATCTAGAGCAGGAAAGGTCCTCAGAGGCCATCTAAAAAACCCTTATCATAGTATAGATGAAGAAACTGACAATGAAGGAATACTTGACCACATCATACAAGTAACAAACATAATACCCAGAAGCCATATCAATAATCATATATTTTTTTAGCTTGTTCTGATTAGAAACATATACCATGTAAGCATGATGCAATGATAATGGCTTCCTTTTGCATAAGAATGTTATTTTAATATGCTTTAAACATCTCTGTGACTTTCCCAAAGGCTGTGCCCATTTCTGGAATGCACTCTCTCCTCACCCTTCTGTATCACATAATACTTAATTTCATTCAAGACTCTTTAGTTTAAGGGTCACCTCCCAGAGGAGGGATTCTTAACTTTTGCCATGTCATGAACTCCTGGGATGTTCGGTAAAAACCAAACTTCTCTCAGAATAATGCTTTTAAATGCACAAAAGCAAAGGAAACAAATTATATTGAAATACAGTTATCAACATATTTGAAAAGTAAATTAAAAGACCCAGGTTAAGAATCAACATAGAGGAAGTCTTTCTTGATCTCTCAAGCTATTAGTGTTCTATCCTTCTTGAAATTATTTGTATATATTTGACTGTCAAAGGATCACAGAAAGAGTCAAAGTCTCTGTGCCTCAGTTTTCCCATCTGGAAATGTGGAGATTGGTTTTGATAACTTCCAAGGTCCCTTTGCACTATTATTCTATACCTATGATCTTACTTAGTCCCTTCATTTTGTAGATGAGGAAACTGAAGTCTCATTCATATATATTCTGTTTCTTTCAAATAGAGTATAAGCATCCTGGGGACATAGACTATCTCATTTTGTCCATGTATCTCCAGTGCCTACTTCAGTTCCTTGTGTTTTTTTTTTCAGACCTGTGTTTTCATTATCATAGGAATTCCCAGTTGGAAACCTCCCTCAATCATTAAATATCACCCTTCTCCACAACTTACAGTATTGGAAAGCTGCATAGGCACTAAGAGATTAAGGGACTTGACTAAAGTGTCCCAGTCAGTGGGTGTCTGAAAAAGATCTTGAACTCAGGTCCTTCTGAAAAAGGGGCTACCTATTTATGCACTATAACATACTGCCTCCCTGCCTTGAACAGAGTAGATGTTCATTACGTGATTGTTTAATTTATTGAAAAATACTATTCTGTAACTATAGATAGACTACTGGACTTGGAATCAGTAAGACCTGAATTCAAATACTGCCTCAGACACTTATTAACTGTTAACCTGGTGTAGCACCAATATGATATTCACAGCATCTATGGTGGCTATGAATATGCTGGCATAATTCTGAATTGTAAAATATAACAGACTCTTCACTTTGAAGACAGAACCAAAATATTTGTTCTAACACCAGGAAGCTGAATCCTAACACCAGAAAGCCAAATCCATCATAGCAACAAAGAAATTCATACACAATAACCATGCAGGGGACACCACATCCCCAAGCCTTCCCCCTGCTAGGGCCTTCCCACACACGAATACTCACAGCACACTACCTGCTCTCTCTCTCTCTCTCTTTCTCTCTCTGTCTCTTTATCTCTGTCTTTCTCTCTTTCTCTCTAAGCTCTAACTGCTCTGACCAACTTCTCAACTCTGCTCCCCCTTTCTGGTCCACCCATTCAGCAAACTCCTCCCATCAAAGATTCATGTGACTCAGGCTTCTACGTGACTCAAGCAAGTCACATGGGACTATTAATGAATGGGAAAGATCTTCCCATTAAGCAAAAATACATTAAAAATACACATAGGCAAGTAAATTTCTCCTCTCTCCACCTCAGATTCCCCAACAGTAAAATAAGGAATATAATAACAGCCCCTCCTTCTCAGGGTTATTTTATTTTATTTTTTTTAAATTTTATTATAGTTTGCATCATTCATTTCCACAAGATTTTGAGTTACATATTTTCTCCCCTTCTTTCCCCCGCCCACTGCCCCAAAACAGCCATCCCAGTGTGTCCTCCCTCCCCCAGTCTATT